>JARQOD010000001.1:260254330-260347173 GCA_033576555.1 Oophaga sylvatica
ACTTTCTCTGTCCACTGGTACCAGTGAATGATTCTCTCCTCAGTCAGCCTGATGAAAGTGCTACTAGTTTGATGATCACTTTCATCAGTGAGAGGAAGGAGATGCTCACTGAACATCTCCACAGCGATACTCCCGGATTGTGAAGGGTGGTGACTGCAACACCGCCCATGGTATAATCAATCTAGGTCACATGACAGCAGTAAAAGGGAATCTGGGTAGCACCACGGTGCCCAGAACAAGGCTGGAGATTACGTGACATCACAGGAAGTGAGAGTAACCACAGCCCCAGTGGGAGAGCTAGTGCCGCTCAGAGTAACATTTAGTCATTAAAGGTAACTATGTAAAATTCATATCTCAGAATGTCAAATTGTATGGAGAACATGTTAAGTGGTGGACAACCCCTTTAATGTATAATTGGCTGAATTAAACTGTTATATTTGTTTTTTTTTTTTAAATATGCAATACATTTTATTTCAAGGGTTTAGTTCTGAGAATTACGGTATGTGCACACATTGAGTATTTGGATACAGAAATTTCTGTACTATTTCTTTATCTCTTGGCAAGAAATATGCAGCAGGAAAAGCACCCAATTTTCATGCATTTTTCATCTGCGCTTTTCTACTATTTTTGGACAGCAATGAATGTTATTGAGTTAGATAATAGACATTGATAATAGATATACAGTAGATAGTTATAGATAGATATAAACCAACATATAGATATACAGAAATATATTCTAGACAAACTGACATACAGATAGACATAGAGAAACATAATTGCAACCCCCCCGACATATTATAAATTTCACCCTGTGGAGCCTTTTTGGAAAACTTTTTATGATAAAATAAATAAATAAATGAAAAAAACAAACTTGGGGTTCCCATTATTTTTGGTACCCAGCAAAGGTAAAGCATATAGTTGTGAGCTGAAATTATCAGGCTGGGAAAGACCATTGTTATTGGCCCTACACAGCTTAAAAATACCAGCCCGCTGCCCCAGATGTGGCATATCATATTAAATGCACCAATTCTGGTGCTTTGCCTTTGCTCTTCCTGATTACCCTGGTGCAGTGGTAATTGGGGTAATTGTACTTGTGGTTGATGTCAACTGTGAATTGTCCAAAAACACAGCTGACATCAAGCCCTGGGTTAAGTAATGGAGAAGTTTCTATCAGATACCTTCATTATTAAGCCAGTAATAAAAAAAACATACACACACAAAATACTTTATTTAAATAAACACTCCCCCACACCATACTTACCGTATATACTCGTGTATAAGCCGAGATTTTCAGCACCTTTTTTCGTGCTGAAAATGCCCCCTCGGCTTATACACGAGTCATAGGGCAGAAACCAGCGGGGGAGGGGATGCCGCGGCAGGAGCCGGTGGCTGGGATCATACTCACCCCTCCCCGTGCCATCGCTGAGCGTCCCTGCAATCCTGCGTTCTCCCCTTCCTGCAGCTCTTCTGCACTGAGCTGTGATGTAATACCCGCTCATTAAGGTCATGTAATATGGACGCGACGCCACTTCCATGGGCGTGGCCTCCATATTCATGGCCTTAATGAGCGGTATTACATCACCGCTCAGTGCTGAAGAGCTGCAGGAAGACTGGGAGAACGCAGGATTGCAGAGACGCTCAGCGATGGCATGGGGAGGGGTGAGTATGATGGAGGAGAGGACAAGGAGCACGGAACAGGACGGGGGGAGAACGGTGGACGGGGGAAGCATGGAGGAGGACGGGGGAAGCTGGAGCAGGACGGGGGGGAGATCGGTGGACGGGGGAAGCATAGAGGAGGACGGGGGAAGCTGGAGCAGGACGGGGGAAGCATGGAGGAGGACGGGGGAGAACGGAGGACGGGGGAAGCATGGAGCAGGACGGGGGGAGATCGGTGGACGGGGGAAGCGTGGAGGAGGACGGGGAAGCATGGAGCAGGACAGGGGAGGATGGAGGGCACAGAGGAGCACTGAGCAGGACGGGGGGCACAGGAGGACGGAGAAGGAATGGGGGAGCACAGCAAAGGACGGAGCAGGAGGGGGGAGTACAGAGGAGAATGGGGGAGCACAGAGCTGGATGGGGGAGCAAGGAGCATGACGGGTGCAGCACAGAGCAGGAGGGCAGTTTATACACCCGGCTTATACACGAGTCAATAATTTTTCCCAGTTTTTTGTGGCAAAATTAGGGGGGTCGGCTTATACACGGGTCGGCTTATACACGAGTATATACTGTAATTTACCACTTTATTAAAAAAAAATCCCACACAGGTTCGACGTATTCCCGGGAACCAGATGTATTCCACAAATAAAAACCTGAAAAACATAAGCAGAGAAAAATTAAAACAATACATTGTTCCTCATTAACCAATTCATTAGAAAGAAACATTCACATGAAGATTCACCTTGCAAAGCCTAAGGAGCCTCATTTGGAGGCTCTATAGGTTTTAGCTGCAGCCAATTCAAGGTCCCGCTGTGCAGCGCAAGACCTGGTGCCTCTGCAGAGCAGTGTCTTAAGCAACATTACCGCTCATCAGAGTCACTGGGTAATGTTCACCTCTGCATGACCCGGCAACTATGACGAGTGGTAACGTTACTGACGTCACAGCTCTGATGGGGTGACGGGTCTCGCGCTGTGCAGCATGACCTGGAAGTGGCTGTTGGTAATAATGGAAATCACCAAATACCTATATTTTATCTGTTGTGCACCTCTACTCTTTAAATGTTTTATTTATACTAATCAGTCAAACAGACCATTTTAGTTAGGAAAGAATATGCTTTTTATAGTCTTAAGGGAACTGTACACCAATATCTAAAGCAGTTTTGCTGTATATACAGTACCATCTACCTTGTACAATCTGCAGCATGTACAAGCAGAAAACTCTAACTTCTAATATCCTAAATGAATTTTAGCAGAGGATGCAACCCTTCTTATTGCACCACTTCCGGCAGATACTTTTTAAAAGAGGAAAAGAGAGCTTCATGTGATTGAACAACTTGAAATGCTTCTTCAAAAGTGCCATCTACTGTACAATGTGTTCCCATTGAAGATTTATAATTTGTACAGCCCTGAAATAACCCACAAAATGCAAGCAAAATTAAATATTTGAAAAGATTGGATGCAGTGCCACTCATAGTATGCTCCCACTATCACCCAATTAATGACATAAATTGGGAAACTGGAAATAGCCAGATATCTATGTTGTGAGAGTTTTATCTTTCTGTTATGGAATTAAAATAGAATATAACATGTTTGTAATACAGAAATTAGAGAGTCATAGAGTAGACAAGGAAAGTAAAATTGTAGTGACCAAGTGTTGTTCACATTATTCTGCTAACCCAGCTACCTTTGTCCTGTGTGTATTTTTCTTCTAGTTAACTG
This sequence comes from Oophaga sylvatica, assembly GCA_033576555.1. NCBI lineage: Eukaryota > Metazoa > Chordata > Amphibia > Anura > Dendrobatidae > Oophaga > Oophaga sylvatica. Next base: position 260,257,706 of record JARQOD010000001.1, read on the forward strand.
ATCGTCCTTCCTGCCCATCTTATTTTCAAACTTTTCTTTTCTTATTTTGTATACTTGCTGCTTGCAGGTATCTGATGGAGTCTAATTTACAAATCTAAAGTTTCATACAAACAAGAATATTTTGTCATGCAATATAATTCTATTACGTCTTATGTGAAAGATGTGTAGTTGCAGGAAGCCATCTTTTGCTTCCTTACTTTTGCTTTCTCTCTGTTTCAAGTAGAGTAACAAAATCATTGAGCTGCTTGCGTCACTTAGTAGGTATTTGGCCAGAAGAGGAAGGGAGTATCAACATGGGGGACACATGACAGGGATTTTTTTTATAATGAATTGTTGTAGAGAGAACACAGGACAGTGGCTTATTATGAATTTGAGTGGTGGGAAAGGGGACACAAGGTGTAGACTTTCAATGAATGAAGTGTCAGATAGGACATAAGATAGGACAGAGACTTGTAAAAATTAGGGTTGGTGTGAGAGAAGACAAAGAACTGGTTCTTTAATGAATTACGAGGGAGAAGACATGGATAATTAATATGTTTTTGGAGTGTAAATGCTGTCTATGCTGAGTTTATGAAATATAAATTGTTGGTAATACAAATATTTCTCTTAGAACAGCAAAATGCATCTTTACTTACTGAGAAAAAAGATGCTTGTGCAATGAAGAAAGTGGCGTGTGCCATAATTGTCAAATATGAAAATGTTGTTAATGCTTCAAATTATTGGAAATGTCTAATATTATAATTAGACTTGTGTTGCTTCTTTTTACTCAATAGTCTTCACTGTGGTTAGATTGGAACTTAGACATCTACATAAAAGACGTACACAATAATCTTCGCAGCTGTGTCTTACAATTTGTTTAGAAACTGCTGCTGTAGTTAGTTACATTTGTTGAACTTCTCATCACTCAATAAGGATTATTGGTATGAAACCGTTTAACCAGGAAGACTGCCAATGATAAATTAATAGCCCTTCCCTTCAATCAATGCTGTAATTACAAGCTTTTGTTTTACAGGTTTAAAACAATTTTCCAGAAATTTTCCAGATGTTACTGATACATTCATCGGTCTTAATTGTCATGCATTGCTTCTAAAAGAAACTAATCAAATGAACTGAATAAATTGAAATTTCACTGAGAAAATATGCAAATGTCAAAGTAGACCTCAAAAATCCATTGTCTGTTTAGAAAGCATATAAGCTAAACAAATAAAAGATCCAACATTTTCTATGGTTTTATTACATTATAATAAGGTTACTTTAATGGCAATGTTTTCTCTCTTTAGTTTTCTACATATTTTTTAATCCATCCTTCAGAAATTAATTCAATTAATTTATTGGAATTCTATAAAGTGTTCATATAGAGTATATGACAGAAACAGCATTGCCTTCACTGCCATGAGTTTTGCTTGGAATTATACCTCAGCTTCTTTGCAGTGAATCAAGTCATACCACACCCAACCTGTAAACAGGTGTGATGCTTTTAGAAGAAAATATTTATATTTTTTATAATCCTGTACAACCTATTTAAGAGAAAACAAAGTAAATTAAAAAAGCCTTCTTATAGCCATTTTTTTTAACTTTTTCTTTTGCGGTTTGTCCACGATAGAGATTTTTCCATGTAATATCGGAAAACTTGTTTTTCCTAGCTGAGTATCAATCTTTGTATTCTTCTTTACCTCTCTCACAAAAGCTCTGCTCCCATTATTGCTCAGTTTGGCTGAACAGCCAGGTCTAGGAAGACTTCTGATGTTCCCAAACTTCTTCCATTTAAGGATTATAGAAGCCACTGTGATCATAGGAACCTTGAGTAGTGCAGAAATTCTTTTTTAACCTTGGCTTGATGTGTGCCTTGCCACAACTCTGTCTCGGAGCTCCTTGGCCAGTTCCTTTGACCTCATGATTCTCATTTGGTCAGACATGCACTGTGAGCTGTGAGTTCTTATATAGACAGGTGTGTGCCTTTACAAATCAAGTCCTATCAGTTTAATTAAACACAGCTGGACTCCAATGAAGGAGTAGAACCATCTCAAGGAGGATAACAAGGAAACGGGCAGCATATGACTTAAATATGAGTTTCTGAGCAAAGGGTCTGAATACTTATGACCATGTGATATTTCAGTTTTTCTTCTTTATTAAATTTGCAAAAATGTCTACATTTCTGCTTTTTTCAGTGAAGATGGGGTTCAGAGTGCACATTAATAAGAAAAAAATGAACTGTTTTGTATTTACCAAATGGATGCAATGAAACAATGAAAAATGTAAAGTGGTCTGAATACTTTCCATACCCACTGTATATTGTTGATATTAACCCCTTCATGACCCAGCCTATTTTGACCTTAAAGACCTTGCCATTTTTTGCAATTCTGACCAGTGTCCCTTTATGATGTAATAACTCAGGAACGCTTCAACGGATCCTAGCGATTCTGAGATTGTTTTTTCGTGACATATTGGACTTCATGTTAGTGGTAAATTAAGGTCGATAATTTTTGCGTTTATTTGTGAAAAAAATGGAAATTTGGCGAAAATTCTGAAAATTTTGTAATTTTCTAATTTTTAATTTTTATTCTGTTAAACCAGAGAGTTATGTGGCACAAAATAGTTAATAAATAACATTTCCCACATGTCTACTTTACATCAGCACAATTTTGGGAACAACATTTTTTTTTTGTTAGGAAGTTATAAGGGTTAAAAGTTGACCAGCGATTTCTCCTTTTTACATCAAAATTTACAAAACCATTTTTTTTAGGGACCACCTCACATTTGAAGTCACTTTGAGGGGTCTATATGGCAGAAAATACCCAAAAGTGACACCTTTATAAAAACTGCACCCCTCAAGCTACTCAAAACTACATTCAAGAAGATTATTAACCCTTCAGGTGCTTCACAGGAACTAAAGCAACGTGGAAGGAAAAAATTGACATTTTAATTTTTTCCAACAAAAATTTTCTTTTAGCATCATTTTTTTCATTTTTACATGGGCATCAGGATAAAATGGATCCTAAAATTTGTTGGGCAATTTCTCCTGAGTACACAGATACCTCATATGTGGTCATAAACCACTGTATGGGCGCACAGCAGGGCTCAGAAGGGAAGGAGCGCCATTTGACTTTTTGAATAGAAAATATGCTGGAATATTTAGCGGTTGCCATGTCACATTTGGAGAGTCCCTGTGTGCCTAAACATTGGAGCTCCCCCACAAGTGACCCCATTTTGGAAACTAGACCCCCTAAGGAACTTATCTAGATGCATAGTGAGCACTTTGAACCCCAGGTGCTTCACAAATTGATCCGTAAAAAAAAGAAAGTACTTTTTTTTCACAAAAATTTTCTTTTAGCCTCAGTTTTTTTCATTTTCACATGGGCAACAGTATAAATTGGATCCTAAAATTTGTTGGGCAATTTCTCCTGAGTACACAGATACCTCATATGTGGTCATAAACCACTGTTTGGGCGCACGGCAGGGCTCAGAAGGGAAGGAGCGCCATTTGACTTTTTGAATGGAAAATATGCTGGAATATTTAGCGGTTGCCATGTCGCATTTGGAGAGTCCCTGTGTGCCTAAACATTGGAGCTCCCCCACAAGTGACCCCATTTTGGAAACTAGACCCCCTAAGGAACTTATCTAGATGCATAGTGAGCACTTTGAACCTCCAGGTGCTTCACAAATTGATCCGTAAAAAAAAGAAAGTACTTTTTTTTCACAAAAATTTTTCTTTAGCCTCAGTTTTTTTAATTTTCACATAGGCAACAGTATAAATTGGATCCTAAAATTTGTTGGGCAATTTCTCCTGAGTACATAGATACCTCATATGTGGTCATAAACCACTGTTTGGGCGCACGGCAGGGCTCAGAAGGGAAGGAGCGCCATTTGACTTTTTGAATGGAAAATATGCTGGAATATTTAGCGGTTGCCATTTCGCATTTGGAGAGTCCCTGTGTGCCTAAACATTGGAGCTCCCCCACAAGTGACCCCATTTTGGAAACTAGACCCCCTAAGGAACTTATCTAGATGCATAGTGAGCACTTTGAACCTCCAGGTGCTTCACAAATTGATCCGTAAAAAAAAGAAAGTACTTTTTTTTCACAAAAATTTTCTTTTAGCCTCAGTTTTTTTCATTTTCACATGGGCAACAGTATAAATTGGATCCTAAAATTTGTTGGGCAATTTCTCCTGAGTACACAGATACCTCATATGTGGTCATAAACCACTGTTTGGGCGCACGGCAGCGCTCAGAAGGGAAGGAGCGCCATTTGACTTTTTGAATGGAAAATATGCTGAAATATTTAGCGATTGCCATGTCGCATTTGGAGAGTCCCTGTGTGCCTAAACATTGGAGCTCCCCCACAAGTGACCCCATTTTGGAAACTAGACGCCCTAAGGAACTTATCTAGATGCATAGTGAGAACTTTGAACCCCCAGGTGCTTCACAGAAGTTTATAACGCAGAGCTGTGAAAATAAAAAAATCATTTTTTTTCTCAAAAAATGATTTTTTAGCCCACTATTTTTTATTTTCACAATGGTTACAGGAGAAATTGGACCCCAAAAGTTGTTGTCCAGTTTGTCCTGAGTATGCTAGTACCCCATATGTGGGGGGGAACCACTGTTTGGGCACACGTCAGGGCTCGGAAGAGATGTGGTGACGCTTTGAAATGCCGACTTGATGGAATGGTCTGCGGGCATCTTGTTACGTTTGCAGAGCCCCTGATGTGCCTAAACAGTAGAAACTCCCCATAAGTGACCCCATTTAGGAAACTAGACCCTGCAAAGAACTTATCTAGATGTGTGGTGAGCACTTTGAACCCCCAAGGGCTACACAGAAGTTTATAACGCCCGGGCATGAAAATAAAAAATCATATTTTTTCCACAATCAGGATCTTTTAGTCCCCAATTTCTTTATTTTCCCAAGGGTAACATGAGAAATTAGACCCCAAAAGTTGTTGTCCAATTTGTCCTGAGTATGCTGATATCCCATATGTGGGAGAAAACTACTGTATGGGCACACGTCGGGGCTCGGATGGGAAGTAGTGACGTTTTGAAATGCCCACTTGATGGAATGGTCTTCGGCGTCATGTTACGTTTGCAGAGTCCCTGATGTGCCTAAACAGTAGAAACTCCCCACAAGTGACCCCATTTTGGAAACTAGATCCCCCAAGGAACTCCTATAGATGTGTGATAAGCACTTTGAATCTCCAAGTCCTTCACAGAAGTTTATAACACAGAGCCGTGAAAATATAAAATCATTTTTTTTCCACAAAAATAATTTTTAGTCCCCAATTTTTTTTCCCAATGTTAACAGGAGAAATTAGAACCCCCAAAGTTGTTGTGCAATTTTTCCCGAGTACGCTGATACCTCATATGTGGGGATAAACCACTGTTTGGGCATACGTCGGGGCTTGGAATAAAGGGAGCACTGTTTGACTTTTTGAACGCAAAATTTGCAGGAATCAATGGTGGCGCCATGTCGCGTATGGAGACCCCCTGATGTGCCTAAATAGTGGAAACCCCTCAATTCTAACTCCAACACTAACCCAACACACCCCTAACCCCAACCCTAACCCCTACACACACCTAACCCTAATACAAACCCTAATCATAACCCTAACCCCAACACACCCCTAACCCTAATCCCAACTCTAACCATAAACCTAACTACAAGCCTAACCCTAATTCTAACCCTAACCCTAATTCCAACCCTAACTCAAATTCCAACCCTAACCGTAATTCTAACCTTAACCCTAATGCTAACCCTAACCCTAGTTCTAACCCTAAGGCTGGGTTCATATTGCGTTTTACCAGCCCGTTCAACACGTAGCGTTGACCGACTGGTAACGGTATAGCATAACGTGATCGCGTTATGCTATACCCGTTAGCGCAGATGAATCAGCAGATAATCAGCCGCGGATCCGCAGCAAAATCAGTTGCGGATCAGCAACAAAATCCGCCGCGGATCAGCAGCAAAATCCGCCGCGGATCAGCAGCAAATCCGCCGCGGATCAGCGGCGAAATCCGCCGCGGATCAGAAGCGGATCCGCAGTGGATCAGCAGCGAAATCCGCCGCGGATCAGCAGCGAAATCCGCCGCGGATCAGCAGCGAAATCAGCCGCGGATCAGCGGAAATCAGCCGCGGATCAGCAGCGAAATCAGCCGCGGATCAGCAGCGAAATCAGCCGCGGATCAGCAGCGAAATCCGCCGTGGATCCGCAGCGAATCAGCAGCAAAATCAGTCGCGGATCAGCAGCAAAATCCGCCGCGGATCCGCAGCGAAATCCGCCGCGGATCCGCAGCGAAATCAGTCGCGGATCCGCAGCGAAATCAGTAGCGGATCCGCAGCGAAATCCGTCGCGGATCAGCAGCGAAATCCGCCGCGGATCAGCAGCGAAATCCGCCGCGGATCAGCAGCGAAATCCGCCGCGGATCCGCCGCGAATCAGCAGCAAAATCAGTTGCGGATCAGCAGCGAAATCTGCCGCGGATCAGCAGCGAAATCAGCCGCGGATCCGCAGCGAAATCAGCCGCGGATCCGCAGCGAAATCCGCCGCGGATCCGCAGCGAAATCCGCCGCAGATCAGCAGCGAAATCAGCCGCGGATCCGCAGCGGATCAGCAGCGAATCCGCCGCGGATCAGCCGCGAAATCCGCCGCGGATCAGCAGTGAAATCCGCCGCGGATCAGCAGCGAAATCCGCCGCGGATCCGCAGCGAAATCAGTCGCGGATCCGCAGCGAAATCAGCCGCGGATCCGCAGCGAATCAGCAGCAAAATCAGTCGCGGATCAGCAGCAAAATCCGCCGCGGATCAGCAGCGAAATCCGCCGCGCATCCGCAGCGAAATCAGTCGCGGATCCGCAGCGAAATCAGTCGCGGATCCGCAGCGAAATCAGTAGCGGATCCGCAGCAAAATCTGTCGCGGATAGCAGCGAAATCCGCCCGGATCAGCAGCGAAATCCGCCGCGGATCAGCAGCGAAATCTGCCGCGGATCCGCCGCGAATCAGCAGCAAAATCAGTTGCGGATCAGCAGCGAAATCCGCAGCGGATCAGCAGCGAAATCAGCCGCGGGTCCGCAGCGAAATCAGCCGCGGATCCGTAGCGAAATCCACCGCGGATCCGCACTGAAATCAGCTGCGGATCCGCAGCGAATCCGCCGCGGATCAGCAGAGAAATCCGCCGCGGATCAGCAGCGAAATCCGCCGCGGATCCTCAGCGAAATCCGCCGCGATATCCACCGCGGATCCGCAGCAAAATTAGCTGCGGATCAGCAGCAAATCCGCTAGGAAAAAAAAATATATATTTTTTTTTTATTATTTGTCCCTACCTATGACGGGGGGGGTTCATTTACTTTTTTTTTATTTTGATCACTGTGACAGTTTATCACAGTGATCAAAATAATTTTTTTTACAATGGAGGGCGCACTGCGCATGCGCCGGCCGGCGGGCGCACTGCGCCCGCCATTTTCCAAGATGGCGGCACCCATGAAGAATCCCGGGCAGCCGCCGGGACGGATCCAGGGACATCGGTGGACCGGGAGAGGTGAGTAGGGGACGTCGGAAGGTGAGGGGGGGGATCGGAAGGGGAGGGGGGGTGATCGCAGGAGCAGGGGAGCAGACAGCGACGGCGGTGACCGATCGCTGCCATCTTTCGATGGCGGCGGCCGATCACCGCCGTGACATGGTGTGGGGGGGTCTGATCGCGGTCTCCAGCCATGGCAGATGCTATTGCAGCATCGGCCATGGCTGGATTGTAATATTTCACCGGTTTCATTGGTGAAATATTACAAATCGCTCTGATTGGCAGTTTCACTTTTAACAGCCAATCAGAGCGATCGTGGCCACGTGGGGGTTAAGCCAACCCCCCTGTGGTGATGCAGTAAGGGTCCTGTTACTGCGGGTCGGGTGACCTTTCAGTGACCCCGGACCCCCGACCCGCAGTAACATGATTTATAGCATGACGCCTACGTCGGTGTCATGGGTCGGGATGGCACAGGTTTTCATGACGCCGACGTCGGCGTCATGGGTAGGGAAGGGGTTAAAAGACACAGAACTCTAGGCAATTGCAACTTTCATAACCATTTGTCTGTAATGTAAGATCAATAAAATAACCCAGAAATCTATTATTTATTTATTTATTATGCTTTGCTTCTATAGTGCTATTTTATTCCTCAGTGCTTTACATACATTATCATCACTGTCCCCAATGGGGCTCACAATCTAAATTCCCTATCAGGATGTCTTTGGTGTGTGGGAGGAAACTGAAGAATCCAGAGTAAATCCATGCAAACATGGGGACAACATAAAAACTCCTTGCAGATGTTGTCCATGGTGGGATTTGAACCCAGGACCCCAGCATTGCACGGCGGCAGTGCTAACCACTGAGCAACCATGATGCCATACTGCATATTTTCTATGATGATCTGATTTTTTATTTCTTAATGACCTTATTATTTTTCTAGTTATCAGTGACTTTTCATATTGTTGGTGTTAGGGCTGGCGGAACGCACAAAATAAATATAATTAATAGGTGCATTCGCAGCCTGGCGTCCACCGTGCAGGCAGAGCCTGCTGCTAGTAAGATGGCACTGTATGGTGGTATAAACGAACTCTGTTACACCACAGAGTCGCTGACATAGATGCTGTGGCACTACATAGCGGTATAAGCGAACTCTGTTACTCCACAGAGTCGCTGTGGAAGAGACTGTGTCCTGTTAACTCCACAGGAGAACACAGATAACTGCAGAGCGGATAGCAGTCCGTGGTCATGCAGACAGAAACGCAAACAACCAACTCCTCACCGGAGTAGCCGGTATTCTAGAGGCTACTTCAGCCAAGCCCTGAACACGTGCATACAAAACTCCTCACCGGAGGTGCCGGTAATCTAAGGGTTTATTTCAGCCGAGCCCTAACCACATGCGTGCATGATCACACTGGCGCAAAGCACATAACACAATTGATACTAGCGTGTGGCCGTGCGGCCATGCAACCCTTTTATAGCAACAACTACAAGACCTTCCAGAAAAGGACCAATGGGAAACTGCTCCAGAACACAATACAGCTTCAGGACCTTCCTGGCGGACCAATAGGAGTTGCTGCAGTACCTGAGCATGTGACCATTGGTCTCCAATGAGAGACCTTACCCTGGGCATGCTCAGGAGGTAAAAAGAAGGACTTAATCCTACAGCCGTCTGCTCGCCGCTGACCAGTACTGGCTACAATGACAGAACCAGGAAGGGCAGCAGTAACCCTTTGTACCGTATCAGGCTGTGCAAGACGCTGGGACTGACATCTCTGCTGAGCAGGCACCACTGCGGCTGGAGATGGATGGGAGACCGCAGCAGGGATGGTTCGAGATTCCCCTTGTGCTGGAGCGGGAATTCGACCCCTAACAGTTGGCAATATTGTCCATACTTAGAATGTCTCAGTTACCGCAAGTTGTCACTTTGAACTTTTCCTATAATATCACCTGGTTATACTAGGAAAGGTCACCAGTAGTGTTGAGCATTCCGATACCGCAAGTATCGGGTATCGGCCGATATTCGCTGTATCGGAATTCCGATACTTAGTTCCGATATTTTCCCAATATCGTATACCGGAATCGGAAGTTCCCATAATTCTTTGAGAGGCATTGTGATTTTAGTCAGCCAATGAGGAATCTTATGAAGTGTGGGCACATCCTGTAATGCTGCGGTCATCTTAACTAATGGCATGGCTGTGATTGGCTGCTGAAATGATGTCAGAATGCACTATAAAAGGCGCCGCCGCCATTTTAGCGTCACTGTGCTGTGAACTCAGTTAGGGACAGAACGCTGTTCTGCTGACTTTGAGGGACAGTTAGATATTGCGATTTTGTGTACTGGGCTTTAGGCAGGCTAGTTTACCAACCGCTGTGTAAAGCTTCCTTTTGCCAGTGTTGTTTTAACAGCTCTGTGCAAGGTGTGTGTGAGAGTGCAGGTGACGCTGCAGTTTGCTCTGCATGCAACGCTGTCTGTAGGCATCTGCACGTGTCACTCACAGACTCTTTTTTTTTTCTTCAGTGTAATTCTTGCTGCTCCATGCAATTTAACTATTAGTGTGACGCGCTTCCATCCGTATCCAATACATTGGTTGCAAACACTATAGAAGTAGACAAAGGAGTAGCCTTTCACAGATTGTGAACAGTTGTGTTTCAGTGTTCACTTCAGTCTGTGTTTTTTATTTTTTGAGTGCACATCACGCTCCAGTTACTTGTTCAAGCACTGCTGCTTGTACTCTGCTGAGCGTGTCTCAGTGCCTCATCCTTTTCATTTTTCTCCAATTGGTGCTGCTCCATTATATTTGAAAAAAATCTAATCTATTAGTGTGACGCTCTTCCATCCGTATCCAATACATTGGTTGCAAACACTATAGAAGTAGACAAAGGAGTAGCCTTTCACAGATTGTGAACAGTTGTGTTTCAGTGTTCACTTCAGTCTGTGTTTTTTATTTTTTGAGTGCACATCACGCTCCAGTTACTTGTTCAAGCACTGCTGCTTGTACTCTGCTGAGCGTGACTCAGTGTCTCATCCTTTTCATTTTTCTCCAATTGGTGCTGCTCCATTATATTTGAAAAAAATCTAATCTATTAGTGTGACGCGCTTCCATCCGTATACAATACATTGGTTGCAAACACTATAGAAGTACAGAAAGGAGACTTTCACAGATAGTGAACAGTTGTCTGCAGTGTTCACTGCAGTCTCTGAGGAATAACCACACTTAGGCCTTATAACTTTTCTGACTTTCTTTATCAATCTACCAAGATGAAGAAGGCAGGGAGTAAGGCACGTGGTCGTGGCCGTGGAGTTTCAGCAGGGAGAGGACGTGGGATTCTGTGGCTGCTGCCGCACCCAGTGATACAGCATCCACCAGTTTTCCCCGTGAGCGTTCCTTTATGCGCACTTTTGTAGGAGCTCAGCGTACCCCCCTGCTGCGGGAAGAACAAATTGAAGCCGTTGTTGGTTGGATGGCAGCCAATGCATCGACTTCAATTGCTTCCACCTCCTCTCAGGACCACAGCACTGTTGAACAACCATCTGTCTCTTCACCGCCTGCCAAATTGCCCAGGCAGTCAGAGAGTTCGGAACTGGAGCCAGCTGAGTCTCTGCTTCTGTTCTCAGAATCTGTTGGCTTGCAAACAGGGACCCAGCCAAGCAGCATTCTGGAATGTGAAGAAGAGGCAGTATGCAGTGATGCGCAACAGCTGTGTCTCTCTGAATGTGAAGAGGCGGGTGAGCCAGTGCCGATGGTCAGCACACCGCAGAACGCATCTGATGATGATGAGACTCAGGTGCCATTTTCTGTTGAGCATGGTGCTGGCCAGACCACCCAACAGCAGCAGGTGTTGGAAGAGGGGAGTGGAGATGATGAGGTCCAAGACCCAACATGGCGTGAGGAACAGGAAGGTGGTGGTAGCAGCTCTGAGGAAGAGATTGCCCCAACGGTCCAAACAGTAGGGAGAGGTAGGCTGCAGACTCGGTTGCCTGTAGCCTCCAGTTTGGCACCCGTTTGTAGCAGTTCTCTTCCAACAGCCAAAACGGGCGCTCCCAGGACTTGCACTGCGTGGTCCTTTTTTGACACACTTGCAGATGATATTTGCTATGTCAAATGCAAGCTGTGTAATCAAAAAGTAAAAAGAGGTAAAAATGTCAGTAACCTTAATACCACAAATATGTGGAAACGTGCGGTCAAAGCACGTGGTTGAGTTACAAAGACACACTGGAGATGTAGGCCAACCTACAGCAGCACCTACATCTTCAGCTCGTGTTGGAGCATCTTCCTCCAGCTCACACACAGCTGGTTCAGCTTCCTCACAGGATCGCCATGGAAGAACCTCTGTCACTGTTGTCCAGAGACCCAGTGTTATTCCACCCACAGCTGCAAGTTCCCTGTCATCCTCACACTCCCAGGCCACAAAACAGCCATCGGTAGCACAGGCATGGGATAAAAGACGGCCATACTCGGCAAACCATCCACGAGCACAGGCTCTGAATGCTGGCATTGCAAAACTCCTGTCCCTTGAAATGCTGTCATTCAGGCTGGTGGAGACTGACAGTTTCCATAACTTAATGGCATTGGCAGTCCCACAATACAATGTGCCCAGCCGATTTTATTTCAGCAGGCAAGCCGTCCCTGGTCTGCAAAAGCATGTTGAGGGAAAAATTAAACATGCGCTACTAAACGCCGTCAGTAGCAAGGTCCACCTGACCACCGATGCGTGGACCAGTACCCATGGCCAGGGACGATACCTTTCCCTCACTGCCCATTGGGTCAATGTTGTGGAGCCAGGTACAGATCTTGCGAGTGGCGCTGTACGTGTTCTGCCAACTCCAAGGATTGCAGGAATCAAGTCTGTCCACATTGACTCCTCCTCCTACTCCAGTTCCTCAGAATCATCGCTGCAGGAGCCATCACGGTCTACCTCCACATGGACCCGTGAACGCTTACCTGATGCGACCGATATGAGCACAGCCGTGGCCAAACGTCAACAGGCCGTCCTGAAATTAATTTCCATGGGGAATCGAAGCCACACAGCGCAGGAGCTCTGGAATGCCATCAAGCAGGAGAGCGACGTGTGGTTTTTGCCAGCGAATCTCCAGCCAGGCTTGGTAGTGTGTGACAATGGCCGAAATCTGGTGGCAGCTCTGGGCCTTGGCAACCTCACTCACATACCATGTCTGGCACATGTGCTCAACTTGGTCGTGCAGAGTTTTTTGAGGGACTATCCGGATCTTGATGCACTGCTGCACAAGGTCCGCCTAGAGTGCGCTCACTTGCGACGTTCCAGCATGGCCAGATCGCGCATTGCAGCTCTTCAACGCAGATTTCGCCTTCCTGAACATCGCATCATATGTGACGTACCCACCAGGTGGAATTCCACGTTACATATGTTGGAGCGGTTGTGTGAGCAGCAGCCAGCAGTAATGGAGTATCAGCTGCATCAGGCGCAATCAACTCGCAATTTGTGCCGTTCACACTTCACCACTACTGAGTGGGCCTCTATGAAGGACATCTGCCACGTTTTGCGTGCGTTTGATGAGTCAACGCAGATGGCGAGTGCAGATGATGCACTAGTCAGCCTGACTGTCCCCCTTATCTGCCTGCTTCAAAAAACACTGCAAGCACTAAGGGATGAGGTTTTGGAAGAGGTGGAGGATGAGGAGTCACAAATTCCATCACCTTCTGGACAGTCAGCGCAACGTGGTTCCTCACAAAGGGCTGGACAGGGCTCACTTTGTGAGGAGGATGAGGAGGAGTCAATGGAGGAGGAAGACATCACTCCAGAGGGAGGTACACAACGCTCTAGTCAGTATGTAGAGCGAGGCTGGGGTGATGCAGAGCAGGCAGAGATGACGCCTCTTGCAGGGGACAGCGTTTGTTGGCCAGTTGGGAGTCTGCAGCACATGGTTGATTTCATGCTGCAGTGCCTGAGAAACGACCGCCGCATCGCCCACATTCTCACCACGTCTGATTATTGGGTGTACACCCTCCTAGACCCTCGCTACCGGGACAACTTACAAAGCCTCATCACACCGTTGAACCGGGAGCGTAAAATGCGGGAGTACCAAGACACACTGGTGCAATCCATAATGTTCTCCATTCCAGCCGAGAGCACTGCTGCTGCTACTGCTTTACAAAGCAGCTCTGTGCGTCGAGGCAGTGGAGACAGCTCTGCAACAAGAGGGAGCACAAGCAGCGCCTCTGCACAGGGCAAGACCAGTATGTTCCAAATGTTGCGAAGTTTTGTGGCAGCGCCACAAATGTCTACACCATCCAAGACGGCTCCAGTTAGCAGGAGGCAACGTTTCCGTAAGATGGTGACAGACTACATGTCTTTCCCTCTCAGTGTACTCCCAGATGGCTCTTCCCCATTCAAGTTTTGGGTCTCTAAGCTGGATACATGGCCAGAGCTTAGCCAGTATGCATTGGAGGTGCTGGCTTGCCCTGCTGCCAGTGTATTATCGGAGCGCGTCTTTAGTGCTGCAGGTGGTGTACTAACAGACCGTCGCATGCGACTATCCTCCGATAATGTAGACCGGCTTACTTTTCTGAAAATGAACAAGGCATGGATCTCGCCAGAATTTGTCTGTCCGTTTTCAGATTAAATAACTGGTTCGCAACGTTATCCATGTCTCCTGTTATGTTCATCTTTCTACCACCTGAACTCTACTCCCTGGGCTACAACACTGGCAGTTGCTGCTCAGAAGTGTCATGTCCACAGACCAATACACAAGCTATAGTGTTACTGGGGTTCAGTAATGTCAGCTGTCCCCCTGCTGTGTGAACGGCAAAAAGTCATGCTGCCTCCACCCTGTTGTCTTCTCATCCCTGGGCTTCAACACCGCCAGTTGTTGCTCGGAAGTGTCATTGGCACGGGTACTCACTCCTGCCCAGACTGGTTACAGCACGCCATCTGTTTCCTGTCAGTGTAAACGTCACTTAGCCTCCAATAAGTTGTCCTGTCGTGTTGCGGTCGGGTTAGCCGACTCTATGGTGCTTGGAGTTTAGGTGCTTCCTATGTGGGATATGCAAATAAAGGCTGTTTCCGTTGTGACAATTGGTAGTGCTTTGGAGCACAGGTACCTCCTGCTTAGTAACCATGTCCTAGTAACGTCAGCTGGTCCTCGGTTGTGCCATTGGCTCTTTTCCTTCTGCTGCCCCTCCGGGTTCCAGCACAGTCAGCTGGTCCTCGTTACTTGCATTGGCTCTTGCACCTTCTGCTACCCGTCCGGGTTCCAGTACCGTCAACTGGTTCTCCGCAGTGCCTTTGGCCTAGGTGCCTCCATCTCGGTATCCGAGTTCCTGCAACGTCTGCTGGTCCTTGGTAGTGCTTTGGAGCACAGGTACCTCCTGCTTAGTAACCGTGTCCCAGTAACATCAGCTGCTACAAGGTTGTGCTACAAATACAAGATACAGAACAAGAGACACAAGAACAATAAGCAGAAGATCTAAAAGCAGAAGAACATGAAGTATAAGACCAAAATGAAGAGCAAAATATATGCTCTAAATTATAAGCAGAAGAAGACTAAGCAGTGTATGGGGGTGAGTCCGTTCCTCCTCGTGGTGCCCCTGGAAAATGCCTGCTGCTGCAGGCTAAACTGAACATGGACAAATACTGTTGTAATTTAAATCTTTTGTGACAGCAAGAACGGAAGAATGAAAAATTCATACTTTGACAGAATACAAGTACAGGATTCTCTGTCACAAATAAGAATATGATGAAGAAGATGAAGTACAATATGAATAAGAATAATAGTTTAATAAGAAGAATATGAGTAATGTTAACAAAAAGATGAATAGCAAGACGTTTAAGAAGAAGATAAAGAAGGTGAAGATGAAGAATAATTTGATGAAAAAGATGATGCTGCTGAAGATTATGAAGGAGAAAGTGTGTCAAAAGTTAAAAAGGTGAAGAGCATGGAAGTTGTGAAATATACATATTTGCCAAAATAGAAAAAACGTGAACAACATTGTCAATTTCTTCGTCAATCCGAACATCTTTAAAAAAAAAAAATATTTATGCTATTCCATTTGATTGGGTTAAACATCTATGCCTTTAATGTCTCCTCAACCTTCCCCAATACATTCTACATTACTCTTTGTTGTTTTCCTTCATGTACAATTAACCAACAAGGCAAGAATGGGGTTTTTTTAATTCCGATATTTTGTTCCTATAGACTTACATTGGATTTCCGGTATCGGTATCGGGTATCGCCGATATTTTTTGGGTATCGGCGATACCATTCCGATTCCGATACTTTTGGATATCGGAAAGTATCGCTCAACTCTAGTCACCAGCTGGTCGCATAAATTGTAATAGCTGTAGCTATTGATAAATTGATAAAAAGGCCAGGCATTGTTTATTATAAGGTTAAGGTGTTTAAGCCACTTCTGTGCCGCTATAGGAAAAAGTGACACCAAGCCCAATAGGGTCTTATCCTAAGGAGAAAAATCAAGGGGAATGAGAGGGAGCTACTCTCCTTGTAGGGTTGTTTAACCCACAACTGAGGAATCAAGTTTGTAAGTTGCTGCAGCATCCTCGAGCCAGGATATCCTGTCATGTAAAGCAAATAGTAGGAGAGTAGATGTGGTATTCTGCTCTGCCAGTATTGGTTTCAAGAAACCGAAGGATGATAGGTGAACTTGACCATGCAGTTTAATCTCTACACATTTCAAAGTTGAATCGATTTCTTAATCAGTAGAATCGCAATGAAGAATATCGTGCTCCTGAAGAAGTTGGTCCAGCTCTGAAATGTTTGGAGAATAAACCGCATGGTCAAATTCTCTATCGTCCTTCTTCTATTGTCCTGTTTCTTGAATCCAACATCAGCAGCACACATTACCACTCCTACTATTTACTATGTACTTAAAACTATACATTGGCAAACTATAACTAAACACATAAACAAGTTATACATTTACATGTTTTTGTAAATTGAACTATTCACCAATTGTATTATTTTTAAATGGCCACATCATTGAATAGTGGTTGCAGAGCTGGATAAAACATTTATATTTTTTCATTTAAACTCTTTGTTTTTTGTAGAGAAATTAACTTGTAAAGTTTAGATTCTAATTTACAATTTCCCCTTTAACCAAGGGGTCATTAGCAGAGATTCATCAATCATGGCAGTATTATTATTATTATTTGTTTTTATAGCACCATTAATTCCATGGTGCTGCACATGAGAAGGGGTTACAAACAAATTACAGATATCACTTACAGTAAACAAACTAACAATGACAGACTGATACAGAGGGGAAAGGACGCTGCCTTTCCGGCTTATATTCTACAGGATGGTGGGGAAGGAGACAGTAGGTTGGAGGGTTGCTGCAGTTCCGGTGTTGGTTGAGGCGGTAGCTCCGGTAGTGGTCAGGAGGTAGCGGGGTCATTGCAGGCTGTAAGCTTTCTTGAAGAGGTAGGTTTTCAGGTTCTATCTGAAGGACCTGAATGTGGTTGATAGTCGGACGTGTTGGGGCATAGAATTCAAGAGGATGGGGGATATTCGGTAGAAGTCTTGGAGGCAGTTGGGTGAGGAGCGAATAAGTGTGGAGGAGAGAAGGAGGTCTTGGGAGGACCGGAAATTACGTGAGGAAAAGTATCAGAAGGTTAGTTCAGAGACATATGGAGGATATGGATGGCTTTGTAGGTCAGTATTAGTAATTTGAACTGGATATGCTGAGGGAATGGGAGCCAATGAAGAGATGAGCAGAGGGGAGAAGCGGAGGAGTAGCGATGAGAGATTAATTAGTCTGGTAGCAGAGCTAAGGATGGACTGGAGAGGTGCGAGGGTGTTAGCAGGGAGGCCACAGAAAAGGATGTTGCAGTAGTCAAGACGGGAGATGATGAGGGCATGCACAAGCATTTTAATAGATTGAGGGTTGAGGAAAAGACGGATTCTGGAAATATGATAGGCAAAATATATTTCCCTTCTGTTTGACATTGTCCAAACATAACTAGAGGCTTCGTGCAGAATGAAAAATAGCATGCCCCAGGTGATCGATTGCGAACACTGCTAACACGTATAACAGTGGGCTCAACGGACAACCCTGACAGACCCCAGAACCAATCTCAAAAGAGTGACCAACCCAATCGTTCACAAGTGAAAATGTCTCTACCACCTTGTACAAGATCTTTAATCAATTTACAAACCTTCCAGGCAGACCGTACCTCAAAATGACAGACCAAAGGTACTCATGATCCACTCGGTCAAAAGCCTTCGCTTGGTCTAAAGACAGCAAATACCAACTTCCAGTGACCCGCCCTGCCCTGCTCCACCTCATCCTGGACACCAAGCATAGCACTAAACGTATTGCGGCCTGGAAAAGAGCAGTGCTCAGCCCCTGAAAGAAGCCGGGGTACAAACTTCACCAAACGATTGAACAGCACCTTCACCAAAACCTTTCGGTACGTATCTAGAAGCGCTATGGGATGCCAATTCTCAATGCGAGACGAGTCTTTACCCTTAGACAGGATAATCAGGGCTGACCTCCTCATTGATCTGGGAAGAGTGCCTAGGGAAAAACACTTGTTAATAACCTCAGTCAAGAGGTGTACCAAAGAGTCGGTAAAAGGTCTTGTAAAATTCAGATGTTAAGCCATCTGGACCTGGTGATTTTTTGGGCAGGAACCCATCAATCGCCAATCGCACTACCTCTTCCCTAATTAACTCTGCTAAAACATGAAGAGAGGGGTCATCCCCTGGCTCAAGAATGGTTTCAGCCAGGAAAGCCGACATCCCATCTCGATTCAGTTCGTCTTTCCCAAGAGGCGTGAGTAAAAGGACCTCACCATCTACAGGATCCCTGATTTGGATCTTCTCAGTGAATCCTTACTATCGATCAGTTCTGTCACCACCTTTCAACTCATTGACATCTTACAGTTTCTGTAGGGGTCGGGCGAGCGGTACCTCCTGAAATCCCACTCAGAAACCAAAGATATGTGCCTATCATACTGACACCTCTTGAGCAAAGACTTCAACCTGGAGATTTCCCCCAGTCACCTCCAGTTGAGACGAGATGCTCGAGTTTCCTCCTCAGAGCTCAATACAAGCAATGCCTGTTCAGACTTCTGAGGCTTGAAAACTGATGGAAGAAACTAACCACCCTCTCTTTGAAGATCTCCCAGCACTCAGACTTACTACTACAGAGATTCAAAAGCGGTACCTGGCTCTGAAGAAAGTCCTCAAAGGATTGTCTCACATCAACTTCTTCCAGAAATTATGAATTCAGTTTCCACAGGCATTTCCCCATCCTGTGAGTCTCTGCAACATACAAGGAAAAGAAAATCAAACAATAATCATATAATTCCAGAAAAAAAATAAAAATGGAACGCCTCACTGTGTCAATATGCCTGGTAGCCTTGAGTTTGCCAGCAGCAATCCAAAGAATTCTGTCTAATCGTCGGATCACAATGAGGAAAAAAAAAGGAGGTTGTTGGATCACACAGCTGAATAATCAAAAACAATTCTTCTTTATTTCACACCATGATAAAAATGTGTAGATATATCCACAAATAGACAAAAACAGAGTCACATTCTGACTCGTTTCTGGCTATCAGCCCTTAGTCATAGAATGTATCAAAATAGCAGCTAGAGAAATAATTCATACAGGTGTGAATTTCTATGACATTACAGTTAATTAGCATCTACACCTAAAATACTGATTCAACATGAATAAACTCCATATCAAAAAACAAACATAAGATTTATATATTATTACAACATCATATACCATAGCCATATTTTTTGTTATTAACAGACAGCATATTTATTATTATCTTTCATATATATATAAATGCATTAAAAAGGGGATATATTTTTCTCAAATATATTTGTGCTTAATGAATATACATGGTTAGAGATGAGCGACTTTGCCTTTTTTAGGGTCAAGTCGGGTTTCGTGAAACCCGACTTTCTCAAAATTCGAGTCGAACGAAGTCGGCCGACTAACGGAAATGGTTGGGTCAGAGTCGAAAATCCGACCCCAATGCAAGTCAATGGGGAATAAAAGTCGGCAGGGAGTGGAGGACAGTAAACACACCTACAGTGCCCATTTCAATGCCAACGTCATGAATTCTTATTACTTAAGCTTGTCAACCTTAATTAACTTTATAATAACAGTAACGCATTGAAAACTGGGGGTTATTTGGCTAAAGTTGTGGGGGGGCAGTGCTCTCTCCAGGTTTTCGTGGGCCCGGGGCCAAAGAGTCTCATTGGGCCCCTTTAACACATACCACAATTCATGATGCTCTGCTATGGCAGAGAAATATAGGTATAGTACAATGCCAAATACTTCACTTCTTACATTAGATGAGTGATATCTATTTAAAATTCTACAATAGCTTTAAAAAAACGGACAGTATAGTCCTCCATACAGTATTATGGGCACCACATAGTGCGCCATACAGAATAATGAGCCCCATATATTGCTCTATAGAGAATAATGAGCCCCATATATTGCTCCATACAGAATGGGCTCCATATAATGCTCCATACAGAATAGGCCCCATATGTGCTCCATATGATGCTCCATACCCTATATGATGCCCCATAAATAATGAACCCCATATGATGCTCTAGTATATGATGGGCCCCATATATGATGCTCCAGTGTATGATGAACCCCATATAATGCTCCAAATATAATGGTCCCCATATATAATGCTCCATCTATAATGGGCTCCATGTGATGCTCCATATATAATGTGCCCCATATGATGCGCCATATATAATGGGCCCCATATGATGCTCCAGTGTATGATGGGCCCCATGGATGATGCTCCAGTGTATAATGGGCCCTATCTATGTTGCTGAAGTGTATGATGGCCCCATATATAATTCTCCAGTGTATAATGCTCCCCATATATTGCTCCAATCATTAAAAAAAATGAAATACCTCTCCTTGCTGGGCACTGCTCTACTCTGGACTCCTCACATCGCCATCTTCCAGCTCTCTGCACTGTGACTGTTCAGGCAGAGGGCGCACAGACGTGATGTAATTGCGCTCGCTGACCTGAATGTCACTGTCAAGAAAAGCGGAAGACGTCACAGCGGTGGAGCAGGAAGAGATGAGGATTGCAAGTGCTGGGCTGTGAGCTAGCAGGGGGAGCACACTTGTGGGCGCTGGGAACTGGCACAGGGCCCCTCATTGTCTCTGATGGCGAATGGGCCCCCCACTTGCTCAGGGTACCGGCACTTGCCCAGGTGCGCCAGGTGCTGACCCCGGCCCTTGGGGGGTACAGCCCAGTTAGGGAGGTGGAAAAACTGGCATATGTTGAGGTATAGGCTGGAAGTTCAGCAGCTGCAAATGGAGGAATTGGAGAAGTCGGAGGAAGAGTAAGACAAAGTGAGCCATTTTGCTGGCAACCTATGTGTCATCAGAAGAAGTGGCACAAAATCCTTTGAAACCCAGCTATGGTTAATTTTAATGAAGGTGAGATTACCAACATTTTGGGTCGACAGCCGGGTCCTTCTTTCTGTCAGGATTGATCCAGCAGCACTGAAGACTCTCTCTGATAGCACACTACCAGCAGGGCAAGTGAGCTCCTGTAAGGCATATTGTGCCAATTCAGGCCAGGTGTCCAGTTTACAGGCCCAGTAGTCAAAGGGAAATGAACTGTGAGGGAGAACATCGATAGGGGAGGAGAGGTAATTTTGAACCATAGTTGACAACTGTTGTCTCCTGTCTGTTGCAATCGATTCAGTATTACCAGTCGTGTGAGCGGTACTCGAGAAATCAGTCCACAACATGGTCATGAAACCCCTGTCTCCAACGCCACGAACATGAACACCTCTTCCATTTGGCCCAGTTCGGCTCGTGGTAGAAACTGCACCGCTGCTGTGTGCTGGGAATGCCTCTAACAAAGGTTTACCAAAGTTGCTTGTTTGTTCACAAATATTAGCTCTAGGTTCTCCTGTGGCATGATGTTCTGTAATTTGCCTTTATAGCGTGGATTGAGGATGTTGGCCAACCAGTAGTCTTCATCTTTCATAATTTTGGCAATGTGGGGGTCCCTTTTTAGGATCCGCAAGACATAATCACACATGTGGGCCAATGTTCCTGGTGTCAATGATGCACTGCCAGTGGTGGGTGGAGGAGCACTTTCTGCCAAATCCACATCCCTCCATTCACACACAAACCCTGTACCTGACCTTGGCAAGCCAACATTTTCTCTTGCCCCCGAGAAGCATCATCCTCTCCAAAATAATCATCCCCCTCATCTTAATCCTCCTCTTCTTTCTCCACCTCGTCCAGGACAGTTCTCTGAGCAGACAATGCCTGACTGTCATGAAGGCTTCCTTCCTCCTCTTCCGCTGCAGACGCCTTATCCTTAATGTGCATCAAAGTTTGCATGAGCAGACGCAGAAGTGGGATGCTCATGCTTATGATGGCGTCGTCTGCGCTTACCAACCGTGTGCATTCCTCAAAATACTGAATGAAAGACTTTACAGAGGTCTTTCAGCTTTGACCACTGCACATCAGACAACTCCATGTCCGCCCTCAGACTGCCTGCCCGTGGATCCTCCCACAAATGCATTACAGCCTGCCTCTGTTCGTACAGTCTCACAACCATGTGCATGGCGGAGTTCCACCTTGTTGCAACGTCTATGATTAGGTGGTGCTTGGGGAGGTGGAGCGATCGCTGCAGCCTCTGCATACGACTGGAGTCTACGGGCGAGTGACAGATGTGCGAGCACAGTCTTTGCACCATATGGAGCAGGGCTGGTAACTCCGGATAATTATTAAAGAAGCACTGCACCACCAGGTTCAAGGAGTGTGCCAGTCAAGGTATGTGTCTGAGTTTTGCCAGGGCTATGGCCGCCACAAAATTACGTCCGTTATCACTGACTACCTTGCCTGGCTCAAGATGTAGATTGCCCAGCCATGACTCTGTTTCTCGCTGCAAGTAGTCGGCCAGTAACTCCACGGTGTGTCTGTTGTCACCCAAAGACATCATCTTTAATACAGCCTGCTGACGCTTACCACTAGCTGTTCGATAGTGGGACACCTCGTGTGCAACACTGGCAGCTGCGGATGGAGTGCTCGTGCGACTGCGCTCTGTCGACGAGCTTTTGCTTCTGGAGGAGGAGGAGGAGAGGAAGGTCGAATGCCAACAGCCAACTGTTGCCTATAACGTGGGCCAGGCAGCACTGTCCCACCGCCGCTGTCCCCTGTGGACCCTGCATCCACCACATTAACCCAGTGTGCAGTGATGGACACGTAACGGCCCTGGCCATGCTGTGTAAAAAGCAGTCTGCACAGCAGTGTACACACAGCAATGCAGCTATCAGGCAGCCTAATAACCAGCGCTGCTGCACACAAGAAAATCCTCCCCTGTCACTGCACACTAACTGTACTGCACAATTGTTATCAGCACAAGCACAGAAGAACTTCTCTTTCCAGCCCTAACTCTCTCCCTACGGATAAACAGCGTCTGCATCCTCTCCCTACTGTTAATATCAGCAGAAGTAAAATGGAGGTTGGCGCTAAAGACTTTTATAGACACTATGACCCCCCCCAAAGCAAGCCAATTACTGCAATGCCCTTCTCTAAGATGGTGGTGGACGCTGCACATGTCATCTCGTTGCCCACAGTGTATGTCCTTGCTCATTGGCTAAAAAAGGCGCCTGCAAGCATTATGGGAAAACCGACTTGGGCGCTGGTGTCGACGACCGCATGGCCAACTGCATGCTATGGTCCGGTTTCGGCCAACGAAACCCGACTTTGTCAAAATCGAAATTTTGAATCTGTTTCGCTCAACTTTATACATGTTATCTGCCGAGAGCAGGCACTGAGAAGCCTGCAGCGCTGCCTGTGAGATCGCTGCTCTCACAGAGTGCTGTGCACACTGTGAGACCAGCGATCTGACATTTTACAGTGATGTCCCACCCTGGGACAATGTAAAAAAGTAAAAAAAATAAAAATAAACGTGTAAAAAAAAAATTCCAAAATAAATAAAAAAAAAAAAAAATATTCCCCAATAAATTCATTTCTTCCTGTAAATAAAAAAAAATAAAAGTACACATATTTGGTATTGCCGCGTCCGTAACGACCCCCCCTATAAAACTGTCCCACTAGTTAACCCCTTTTGTGAACCCCTTAAAAAAAAAATAAAAACAAAGCAAAAAATCAGTGCTTTATCATCATACCGCTGAACAAAAGTGGAATAACACGCGATCAAAAAGACCGATATAAATAAACATGGCACCGCTGAAAACGTCATCTTGTCCCGCAAAAAACGAGCCATCACACAGCATCATCAGCAAAAAAGTAAAAAAGTTATAGCTCGCAGAATAAAGCGATGCAAAAATAATTATTTTTTACATAAAATTGTTTTTATTCTATAAAAGCGCAAAAACATAAAAAAATGATATAAATGAGGTATCGCCGTAATTGTACTGACCGGAAGAATAAAACTGCTTTATCAATTTTACCACACATGGAACGGTATAAACGCCTCCCCCAAAAGAAATTCATGAATTGCTGATTTTTGTTCATTCTAACCTCCCAAAAATCGAAATAAAAAGCGATTAAAAAATGTCACATGCTCAAAAATAGTACTAATTAAAACGTCAACTCGTACCGCAAAAAATAAGACCTCACATGACTCTGTGGGCCAAAATATGCAAAAATTATAGCTCTCAAAATGTGGTGATGCAAAAACTATTTTTTGCAATAAAAAGCGTCTTTTAGCGTGACAGCTGCCAATCATTTAAACCCGCTATAAATAGTAAATCAAACCCCCTTTATTACCCCCTTAGTTAGAGAAAAATAATAAAATTACAAAAATGTATTTATTTCCATTTTCCCATTAGGGTTATGGTTAAGGTTAGGGTTGCGGCTAAAGTTAGGTTAGGGTTGGCGCTAAAGTTAGTATAGGGTTATGGTGGATTAGGGATAGGTGTGTTAGGGTTAGTTTGTGGTTAGGGTTGGACTAGGGTTAGGGTGTGTTGGGTTAGGGTTGGAGTTAGAATTGGGGGGTTTCCGCTGTTTAGGCACATCAGGGCTCTCCAATGTGACATGACGTCTGATCCAATTCAGCCAATTCTGCGTTGAAAAAGTCAAACGGTGCTCTTCCTTCTGACCTCTGCCATGCGCCCAAACAGTAGTTTACTCCCAATGGGTATCAGCGTACTCTGGATCCTAAGAGTTATTGTGCAATTTGTCCTATTTCTCTGTTACCTTGGAAAATAAAACTGGGGCAAAATATCATTTTTTAAAAAAAATGATTTTTTTTGTTTTACGGCTGACGTTATAAACTTCTGTGAAGCACTTGGGCTTCATAGCGTCACCACACATCTAGATAGTTCCTTGTGGGTCTATTTTCCAAAATGGGGTCACTTGGGGGGGTTTCCACTGTTTAGGCGCATCAGGCTCTCCAAATGCGACATGACGCCCCCAGACCATTCCTCAAAGTCACAATCCAAAACGTCACTACTTCCCTTCCGAGCCCAATGTGTACCCATACAGTAGTTTTCTCCACATATTGGGTATCCCGTACTCAGGACAAATTGGACAACAACTTTTGGGTCCAATTTCTCTGTTACCCTTGGGAAAATAAAATATGGGGGCTAAAAAATAACTTTTGTAAAAAAAAAAATATTTTTTGTTTTTACGGCTGTACGTTATAAACTTCTGTGAAGCACTTGGGGCTTCATAGCGCTCACCACACATCTAGATAAGTTCCTTGTGGGGTCTATTTTCCAAAATGGGGTCACTTGTGGGGGGTTTCCACTGTTTAGGCGCATCGGGGGCTCTCCAAATGTGACATGACGCCCCCAGACCATTCCATCAAAGTCTACAATCCAAAACGTCATTACTTCCCTTCCGAGCCCCAATGTGTACCCATACAGTAGTTTTCTCCCACATATTGGGTATCAGCGTACTCAGGACAAATTGGACAACAACTTTTGGGGTCCAATTTCTCCTGTTACCCTTGTGAAAATAAAATATTGGAGACGAAAAAAATCATTTTTGTAAAAAAAAAAAATAAATTTTATTTTACGGCTGTACGTTATAAACTTCTGTGAAGCACTTGGGGGTTCAAAGTGCTCACCACACATCTAGATAAGTTCCTTGAGGGGTCTAGTTTCCAAAATGGTGTCATTTGTGGGGGGTTTCCACTGTTTAGGCAGATCAGGAGCTCTCCAAACACGACAGGGCATCCAGCCAATTCTGCATTGAAAAAGTCAAACGGCACTCCTTCCCTTCCAAACTCTGCCATGCACCCAAACAGTGGTTTACCCCCACATATGGGGTATCAGCGTACTCAGGACAAATTGCACAATAACTTTTGGAGTCTTGTTACCCTTGGGAAAATAAAAATTGGGGTGAAAAGATCATTTTTGTGGAAAAAATATGATTTTTTAATTTTACGGCTCTACGTTATAAACTTGTGTGAAGCACTTGGGATTTCAAATTTCTCTCCAAAGATCTAGATAAGTTCCTTAGGGGGTCTAGTTTCCCAAATGGGGTCATTTGTGGGGGGTTTCCACTGTTTAGGTGCATCAGGGGCTCTCCAAATGCAACATGGCGTCCAATTTCAATTCCAGCCAATTTTGGTTGGAAAAAGTCAAATGGTGCTCCTTCCATTCCGAGTTCTGCCGTGCGCCCAAACAGTGGTTCCCCCCACATATTGGGTATCAGCGTACTCAGGACAAATTGGACAACAACTTTTGTGGTCCAATTTCTCCTGTTACCCTTGGGAAAATAAAAAATTAGTGACTAAAATAATTTTTGTGGGAAAAAAATAGGATTTTTTATTTTCATGCCCGGGCATTATAAACTTGTGTGAAGCACTTGGGGGTTCAAAGTGCTCACCAAAGCTATAGATAAGTTCCTTAGGGGGTCTAGTTTCCAAAATGTGGTCACTTGTGGGGGGTTTCTACTGTTTAGGCTCACCTGGGGCACTGCAAACGGAACATGACCCCCATCAACGTCTGCATTCCAAAACGTTACTACTTCCTTTCCAAGCCCTGCCGTGCGCCCAAACAGTTTCCCCCCCCCACATATTGGGTATCAGTGTACTCAAGACAAATTGGCCAACAACTTTTGGGGTCCAATTTCCTTGGGAAAAATCAAAAATTTGGGACTAAAAAATCATTTTTGAGGAAAATTGTTTCTTTTTTTTTTCACACCCAGGCATTATAAACTTTTGTGAAACACTTGGGGATTCAAAGTGCTCACAACAGATCTAGATAAGTTCCTTAGGGGGTCTAGTTTCCAAAATGGTGTCACTTGTGGGGGGTTTCCACTGTTTAGGTGCATCAGGGGTTCTCCAAACGCGACATGGCGTCCGATCTCAATTTCAGCCAATTTTAGTTTGAAAAAGTCAAACGGCGCTCCTTCCCTTATGAGCTCTGCTGTGCACACTGACAGTGGTATTCCCCCACTTATGGGGTATTGGCGTACTCAGGAGAAATTGCACAACAACTTTATCTGTCCATTTTCTTCTTTTACCCTTGTGAAAATAAAAAAAAAGTTTGTAAAAGATAATTTTTGTGGCTAAAAAGTTAAATATTCATTTTTTCCTTCCACGTTGCTTCAGCTCCTGTGAAGCACTTGAAGGGTTAATAAACTTTTTGAATGTGGTTTTGAGTACCTTGAGGGGTGCAGTTTTTAGAATAGTGTCACTTTTGGGTATTTTCTGCTATATAGACCCCTCAAAGTGACTTCAAATATGAGGTGGTCCCTAAAAAAATGGCTTTGTAAATTTTGTTGTAAAAATGAGAAATCGCGAGATTCCAAAATTGTGCTGATGTAAAGTAGACATGTGAGAAATGTTATTTCTTAACTATTTTGTGTGACATATTTCTCTGTTTTAAGGGAATAAAAATTCAAAGTTTGAAAATTGCAAAATTTTCCAAATTTTCGCCATATTTGCATTTTTTTTCAAAAATAAACGCAAGTTATATCGAAGAAATTTTACCAATAA
Source organism: Oophaga sylvatica (assembly GCA_033576555.1). Taxonomy (NCBI): domain Eukaryota; kingdom Metazoa; phylum Chordata; class Amphibia; order Anura; family Dendrobatidae; genus Oophaga; species Oophaga sylvatica. Next base: position 260,285,139 of record JARQOD010000001.1, read on the forward strand.
CGTGAAGTACAATATGTCACGAGAAAACAATCTCAGAATCGCGCAGATCCGTTGAAGCGTTCCAGAGTTATAACCTCATAAAGAGACTGGTCAGAATTGTAAAAATTGGCCCGGTCATTAACGTGCAAACCACCCTTGGGGGTGAAGGGGTTAATAACAAAAAATATGGGCTATGGTATATGATGTAATAATATATAAACCTTATTTTTTTTTTTTGATATGGGATTTATTCATGTTGAATCAGTTTTTGCAATGTGAGTTTTGTTGCATGCATTCTGTTAGGTGTAGATGCTAATTAACTGTGATGTCATAGAAATTCACACCTGTATAAATTATTTCTCTAACTGCTATTTTGATACATTCTATGACTAAAGGCTGATAGCCAGAAACGCGTCAGAATGTGACTGTTTTTATCTATTTGTGGATATATCTACACATTTTTATCATGGTGTGAAATAAAGAATTATTTTTGATTATTCAGCTATGTGATCCAACAACCCCCTTTTTTATTGCAAATCATAGAATTCCACCTCAATGGTGGACAGTGTTGAAAAGATGGCATCCTCCTTCAAAAAAACGTATCTATATCAGACATGCTACTACCCCTATGAAAGGTGAAACCCCCATGACCTGGGGTGTGCCGGATGTGTACATCCACCAGGCGAGCTTCACTAGCTATGTTATTTAGGTTATTGCTATCATAAGCCAGCCTTTGGTCTACAGGACCCCCCCTATCACGGGATCTCATAATGGTGTTGAAATCCCCACCGAAAACCACTTGCCAGCTCGTAAATTGAAAGGGCTTGATATTCAGGAAGAGACACTTATGGTCCCACTTAGACTGTGGGCCATAGATATTAATGAGCCAAAGCTACTGTCCCCTCATGAAGATGTCTAAAACCAGGCACCTCCCCATTTCCACCTCAATCACCCATCTGCATTCCACCGATGAGGCCTTAAAAAGGACCGCCACCCAGCTATACAGCTCGGCAGCAAGAGACCAGTATGAGGGCTCACTTCTTTTTGGCTTTATAAATGGCCCCCATGGCTGTTAGTCTGGTCTCTTACTAAAACAAAATGTCAGCCTCAATTCGGGTCAGAAAATCAAAGGCCGCAAATCTAGCCGCATCTGACTTTATACTGGCGACATTAATCGACACCTGAGTCAACGGAGTGGGTTCTGCCATCATGGGTGATTAAGTTGGATGGCCTTATTTTTCCCCACCCCTCTTTACCGCTCTCCCAGAAGAGGGATCCTGTTCCACCCTTCTTTTGAGGGAGACTGTGGTATCCATATTGGTATTTTTCTCCTCGCCTCTGGGCTCCATGTCAGTCCCCACAGAGGAAACAGCTTCTTCTGGAGGACAGACTCCGCCCCCCAAATACTTCCCAGGTGCCGCCCCCGGCCCCTCACCCTCGACCTATGTCTCAGCAGAATCGTCGAGTGCTTGGTACCGGTTGGACAGGGTGATCAGAGGAGAGCCTGTGAGCCCTTCCCTTTGCATACTTATGATCGGGGGGGCTTGAAAGGCTTTTTGACCTTCCTTTTTTCCCCTTTTTCTTGGTACGTTTGCCACCCTGTTTTGTAGGCTGCTCCGTGACCTTCTCATCCACACTTTCATACTGGGAGGAGTTGTCTACTTCAGCCAGGTCCTCCCTCTCTATCCTCCTGATCTCCTCCCATACTTTTTCCTCCCCGGGGCCTCAGAGACACCGGCCACAGCCCCGGGGGAGACAGAAATTACCCCAATTGCCTGAGGCTCACTCTGCCTCTCACCCCATGGCCTTTCGCCTGCCTCCTTTGATAGGAGGCACCCCTAGCCTTGTCCTTCCTCACCAGCCCCTAAGCCACTCTCCCGCGGCCACCTCTTGCCACAGCAGTATATGGGTGACCCAGATCACCACACAGGTGGCACCTAATGTCATTACAGGATGCAGCAAGATGACCCACCCCACCACACAAGGCACATTTCTGCACCTTGCAGCTTGTGCTGAAGTGGCAGGGATCACCACATCTGTGGCAGACCTTCGGCTGCCCTGGTAGATGATCAGGATCCTGCCTCTTCCCAGGAATGCCGAGGAAGGGATGTGGGTGATGGTACCTCCTTTTTCAATTTCATCATGAAGGTCCAGCCCCCGACCAGATGCCAAACTAGTCCCGGTTTTTCTTTGGGACTTCCATGACTTCTCCATAACGGGAAAGCCACGTGAGGATGTCAACACCAGAAAGAGACTTGTTGCTAATCAAAACAGTCAATTTTTGAATCACATTTTTGTGAGACACCGCCTGTACAGCGAAGTCTCGCCAGCCAGGCTATCCCTTCGCCAGCTCATAATTCGACCAGAAGAGTGCCAGAATCTCCAGTTGAGCGAAACTGACGTTAAAGATCAGGGTACCAAAAGGATGTATCAGGGCAAAGATGTCCACCGCCCTGGAGCCCATCTTCAGGAGGAGCTACACCACCCTACTTCTGGGTGAACAAGCTTCACTGCCCCTCCAATGAAGACGACCACATTCCTCCTGGCTGCCCGGCTGTCTGGAGGTACTATACATTTTCCCCCTCCCTTCTATCTTGGAAAGCGGCCAAGCCATGTCTCTCCAGCCAGAAACACAAGTCCACCTCTCTACTCTCTACAACGACCAATCGCTCTCTCTTTTTAAGGGCCTCTAGGAAACAGTGGTGCAAAACGCCATCCCAGAGCCCAGAGGTGAAGAGACCCCCCGAGAAACTGGAGCCCCAGCTGTGACCCCCCTCAAAGTATGGGGATTCGCAGCTGGTAGGGCAGATGGGCCAGCACCCCCCCACCTACCACAAGGCCCAAAGATGCCACACCCTTTCGCAGGCAGTCGCCAGAGTGGGCAGGGCTATCACCAGGAGGCCACCCCCCTTCGCCGGCCTCGACCAGTGTGGTTGGGGCTACCACTGGGGAGACCCAATACTGGATCTGCGCCCAGGGGCCACCGGTACCTCAGCGCAGGTTCCTAGAGACACGGCCCCCACACCAGCCGCCATCACCTCTGATCTTTAAAGTTCATGACACTCCCACTCAGCGTCCAGCTGTGGCAGGTCCCTCGACACAGACCCATCACTGGGTCTGCGCACAGGGGTCCTCGACCCAGCCGTGGACATCGTCAGCGGAGCAACCACCACACTGCATTTCATCCTGCATTTTGTTGTTGAAACAGGCTCCACCCCTTTTTCTTTTTTGATATATGTAGGGGACCCAGACACCCTAGCAGACACCGCCGGAGATGTCAGCACCCCACCAGCAGTGCAGATGGCAGTGGCTGCCATGCACGCCATCCCCTGCATGCCAGTGGATGCACCAGGTGTCAGGCTGGTCCTCCCAGCCACGGAGGACTTTGCCCAAGCACCTAAACCACTATTACCACCCGCTGCCAGCCACCTACCTTACCACACTCCATATCACTGCCTGAAGCTGAGCCACCACAAACAGAGGTGGTGCCCAGCTCAAGAAAGACATTGTTCTCCCAGCTCCCTTGCTGCGGACCCACAACAGGGCCCTAACCGGGGTGGGCAGCAGGTTCCAAACCATGGGACAGGGGGCCCCAGGAAGGTGGACATAGGCAAATTTATCTATTGTCGTATTTGCCTTCTTGGTGCTCCTTTTCTTTCACTTCTTCCCCTTCCCGGTTGCCTCATCATCACAGACCTCATCCCGAACGATAGTTGGCCAAACCGTACAGGGGACTCGATCTACTGAATTTGTTGCAGGATGAGGCAGCCCCCCTCGCTACTGCTCCCACTTCCACCATCCTCCCCTTGCTCCCACTATCTTCTGACTTGCTAGAGTCAGATGGGAGAGCCACTTGCTCAGGGCCTAACCCACTATGCAATGCCTGAGGTTCACTCAACAGGCCTCCAGGTGGGTAAGGCATGAAGGTCTCGCCATCTTGCTCCTTCTCCTCCTCCTCCACCTGGACGGGACTCCATGACCCCTCAGGAGTCCCATCGTTCAGGGCTCTGAACTGGTCATCATTGCATAGCTTCTCCGCAAAGGGGCCACTCACAGCAAGGATGCCAGCTCTTCTGTCCTCCAACTTGCTGATCGACCCCTTTAGCCTCTTCACCGCGGCAGGCAGCTCTGCTCTTCTTGAACTGGATACCCGGTTCTTGGCTTGTATCCTTACCAACCTCAACTCCTCCCAGAGTCTCTGCGACTGTTTTGCGGCGTCCTCATACTCGCAAAAGTGTGCATGTATGCGGGAGCCATAGGTGCTAACCGGTTAACCCGCTCCCTTAGTGTCTGAGTCCCTTAGTCAAGGTGCACCTCTGCCACACCTTCGCTGGACACTTTCCTACGTCCAGGATGAGGAACCACCGCGGCTGCAGCTTCAGGGGTCTTTCTGCCCCCTGAGGTCCTTGTCTTATGGCTTGCTTGGCTTGCTACATCTCGGGACAGCCAGATCTCAATCCACCAATATGAGGCCTCCCACCCCAGGCCGATTTGGACCGGGAAGTGGGAGCCGGGGCTCAGCCATGGGATCCATTCCACAAAAACCTGTTATGGGTCTGCAACTCAGGAATAGAGCTGGGGGAGAATCTGACCCTGCTCTAGGACTAGACTCGATCCCTACGATGGAGCGGGTGACTTATTCCTTGCGAATAGAATCAGGGAAATAAAGGGTGATACAAACTGAATGGATACTAACAAAACCTCTCTCTGGCTGGGAAGGCGACAGACAAAAGTCCAGGTGAAAAATCTCCCTTACCAGCAGCAGTTCCTCCAGACACCTCACACACCAGCAGCACACCAGCAGACTACACCTCCAACCAAGCTCCTCCAACGGCTGCTGGAATTGAGCCTCTTGCTGTGTGCAATAAAGGATGCCACATACACTGCCTGCTTACCTAGCACTGATATCTATATACACCATAATTAGTCCTCAGAAGGACTGTTGGTCTAGATGGATTTGTGTATTCAATAAGGTAGACCCACACTAACTTTATACACCACTAAATCTGTCCCTATCTCTGCAGCAACTCTCCCTACACTGCATAGGTTCGGAGCAGACTGTGACCTTCTGTGTGATCAGTCAACCACTGTTATGCCACAGCCAACATGGCTACGGCATTACAGTTTGTGGTAGACAATCCCTGCATGTTAACTGGCTCTGTAAAGACCGCCAAACATGCAGGGTGAGGACCAAAGCTCCCGCCGAGCAACTCCGGACATTCTCAGCATTTCGATGCTCAGGCAAGAACCGAGCACTTCTGAGCATGCTTGCTCATCACTGTTAGCGAAGTTATTGACATCAGTATGCTGATAAAAATAGTCACCTACAGGCCAGCTATTTAAAACTGTGGTTTTCCATCACACGGATTGTCGAGGTCATAACGACAAACCACTCGTCCTCCAGTCACTCCAAATTAGATTATGAGCATGTGGTACCAGAATAAGAAAGAGTCAGACAATCAGGCTGGTTCAATCTTAGAGCATGCTTCAAAAATGGTGTTTACAGGCGACCACCACAGCAAGTTCTGAGCTTTATTTTCACATACATAGAATTACATACACAGGATATCAGGGTGGAGTAAGGGATGGATGAGGGAGAGGAGGTAAGCTATAGATGTCCATATATGTACATGTCCAGCATCTGGCCATCTCTAATTGGTCCTTAGATCTTCTTCTAAGTCCTCCTTTCATCGTGTCATCCTTAAGTTTCATTTCCTAAGAATTGATTCTGCTTTTCTTGTATATCACGTGGTTTCTCAGTTCGAGTTATTAGATAGTGTAGTACAGTGGTAGGACACAAGGTGGAGACAGACACCAGTGCATTTCTCGGAGACAAACACTAGCTGGTACTGACGTCATCTTAGAATAAATTTCAATCTGAATACTACTCATTCAAGGAAAACTTTGTATTTTAAATAGTGGTAAGTACATAAGCATATAGAAGTATAAGAAAACATATAAACATATGAATATAAAGATATAAAAATAGCATATAAAATATATAAGTAGAAAATTATATTTTACCTTGACAATCCCCCCTAAACACTAAGTTTTCCCTTAATATATATGTTGCCTTTGAGACTGTCCATGTGTGGGGACAGGGGTAGTGGATTTCTTCGCTTGGTCATTTTAGAAGCTGGCCCCTTATGGACCGCCCCCAAACAACCAAGTCCCTACCAAACCTGCACATGGAGTTCTCCCATCTATCCCTAAACTAAATCTCTTGTTTCCATCTGCATCTTGTCATAGGGGGTTTTATCAGGTTTATCCTGCGGAGTATATTTCTCCATATCACCCTTATCAGTGTCATCATATAGTAGGGACACAAGTACCTGAGGAGCGGTTGCATTGGTCACAACTTTCCTGTACAAGGGTATCACACAACATAGAATTATCAATCCTAGCACCAAAAGCCCTGCTACCACTAAGCAGGCTTGTTGAAGAAATCCTTTGAGTCCTCCAAGCCACCCTGAGAAGAAAGAGGTATCTACTCCTGCATTGGCCTTTACTTCCTGAGCTAGATTTTTAATCTTTGTAAGGGCCACTATAGTTTTACCATTGACTCCAGAATTCTGAGGAATATAAGTACAACATTCTTCCCCTATCATCCCACAGACTCCACCTTTTTCAACTAGAATCATGTCAATGGCCAGTCTATTTTGAAGAGTCATTCTTGTGTTGGGGCCCAATTCCTCAACTATACCCTGGAAAGCATCTTGACTAAAATTGATAAATCTTTGCTCAGTGTAGTATATATAATTTATCCAATTTACATTGTAATTGATCTGTACAGTTGGGAGGAGAGAACGGAAACCCGCCAGGATCTGATTCTGAGCTTTGTATTCATCTGGGACCCCCCTAGGAACACCTATCTAATCCATATAAACTTTGGGATCCTCAGCATAACCGGTGTGCAGCTGACCCAGACTCCTTCTCTTTCTGGATATCAGTGGAGCTATATTCTCGGATCCAGACTCTCTCTCACGTGTCTTTTAATGACTACCCAGTCTCCAGGCTGCAGGCTGTGACTCCCAGGATCCTGGTTCGGATCTAGAAGAGAACTGAAAACATTATCATGTACTTTCTTGAGTCTTTTATGCAAATCCCTTACATATGAGCTTAATACATGGTTACTCATTTCCAATGCTTGGGAAAAGAAACATCCTAAACTAGGCACTTTGCCAAATAGTACTTCATACGGAGAAAGTCCAGTGGAAAGCTTATTGAATTCCCTGAGCTGTCAAGACTTCATTCATTATTTCACCTGTGAAATGTGTACCTCTGTCACTTTCGATTACCTCTGGTACTCCATACCTGCACACCACCTCCGCAAGCAGCTTCTTTGCGGTTGCCGCAGCCGTAGCCTTGGCAATCGGGAAAGCCTCCGGCCAACCTGAGAATAAATCAAAACACACCAACACTCCCATGACCCTGATTTTGGCAGCCGAATATAATCAATCTGCAGTCTCTGGAAAGAATAGAAGGGCCGAGGGGCGTGTTTGGGTGGTGTCTTGACTACCCTTCTCTGATTATGTGTAGCACATACCATGCATCCCTGGATCAAACCTTCTATACAGGTGGAAAAGCCTGGTGCCGCCCAATGCTTCTGCATCACACTCATCACAGCAGTTTTGGACTGGTGGGTTGGCCCATGTAACATCTGGGCAACCGCAGGGTACGACGCCCTTGGAAGGCATCGACGCATCCCTCTTCCCCATACTCCATTTGCTTCATTCAGACATGCACCTTCTTTTTCCCACTTTTCTACTTCCTCCTGGCGCACCTGAGACTGCATCTGGGATAAGGCATCCTCCGACACAAAGGGATTTTTGGGAGCGCTTACCTGGTGCATCGTTACCCCTTGGAGTGGTCTACTGGCTGCTGTTTTTGCTGCTGCATCGGCCATTGCGTTTCCTTTACTCACCTGATCAGTGCATCTGGTATGTGCTTTAACTTTTATGACAGCTACTTCTTTTGGTAATTGTAATACATCAATTAACTGCTGGACTGCGTCAGCATTTTTAATGGGATGTCCTGCTGCCGTCAGGAATCCTCTAGACTTCCAAATTGAACCAAAATCATAAGCTATACCGAATGCTTATCTAGAATCTGTGTAGATGTTAACAATTCTACCTTCAGCTATCTTACAGGCCTCGGTCAGAGCCTTAAGTTCAGCCTCCTGGGCCGACTGATGTGGGAGCATTGGTTCTGCTTTGATTATTGCATTCAGGGAGACGATGGCATACCTGGTGTGGAAGGTACCTGAGTCATCTTGGTAGCGAGTTCCATCTACAAAAGATTCAAAATCTACATTAAGACTTTCAGTTTCAAACACTGTGGGTAGGCCTGCTGTTTCCTGTGCCATAAGCTGAACACAATCATAAAAATCTCCTCTCTTGGATCTTCTTTGTACAATACCGTACCTGACCTCCCCCTAGATCCGAGAGAGACAACAATGTGGCAGGATTAAGTGTGGTACATCTCTTCAAAGAAACATTTGGAGGCATTAAAAGTGCACATTGCAATCGAAGGTGACGTGCAGCTGAAAGGTGTGCTGGTTGCACCTGGTTCAGTATGATGTATACATCATGAGGTATAAGTGCTGTCAGTAGATGATCAAGCACGATGTCTGACGATTTGTGGAGCAATAGTCCTACAGCATGTACTGCCCGTACACAGGACGGGGCACCTCTAGCCACTGCATCTAGTCTTCCACTGAAATAGGCTACTGGCCTTTGAATGTCACCATGTAACTGAGTCAATACTCCTGCCGCGTGTCCCTGCTATTCATGGAGATACAGGGTAAATGGTAGTTCATAGTTGGGGGTTCCTAGCGCTGGAGCTGCCACAATCCTGTTTTTGAGAAAATAAAAACAGTCTATACCTTCAGGAGTTAGTTTAAAAAGCACAATGGTGATACAGTCATAGAGAGGCTGCATGAGGATTGACACAGCATGTATCCACTGCCTGCAGTAGGAAATCAGTCCACGAAATATCCTAAGAGCGGCAACATTAACAGGAATAGGAAAATTCTGTACAGCTCCTTTGCGAGCGCTGGTCAGATGTCGTTCCCCCCGGTGTAATGCAATGTCCCAAAAAGATAACTGAAGATTTACAAAACTGCAGTCCATCCTTTGACGCTTTACAACCAGCTTGGTACAGAAACAACATGAGTAATATTGTTGCAATACGATACTGTTTCCTGGAGGGGGCACAAATCAGTAAGTCATCAACATATTATAAAAATAACATTGGCAAAATCAATAACTGTAAACTAAGCAGCATCCTGAGATATCTGGAACAAAAGTGTATATATATATATTGTACCAGCCAATACATAGAGGGTTAAATCCGGTAGCCGAAGGGGGAAGCTGAAGTTGGAATTTTTACTGTCAAGGCTACTGATAAGGAACCTTAGCTGCAGAGATGCCGAAGGTGGGGGCTAGGTTTTAACTAAAACATCCCTTGTTACCAGTTTCTGTATCTGCTGAGCAATAGCCATCTCTTGAGCTGAACTAAGAGGATACTGTCTCTGTTGGGGCAGAATTGCACCTGGCTTTAATTTGACCATGACTGGCTGCACCCTTAATCTGCCCACATCTGTTTTATCTGAAGCCCAGAAATCATGCGGTATCACACCTTCTACACGATACACCACTGCTCTTTTATAGCAGATGGTAATCTATTAACAAACTTCCCCGTTGCCTTTCAAATCATTATGCAGCGTAAAGGCTGCCTGTCTATTTGCTTCTCACGTACTCTGACCTTCTATTCACATGCCTAGCCCTTCGATTCTTACATACTGTGTCTTATTCCAAAAACATATTCAACAAAGGTGATTAAAAATCTGAAAACTGCTGCAGTCTGGCTCTGCGTCTCTACGCTGAATGCCTGATGGGAGGGGTAAGTCGTGCCGCTGCGCGGTTTGTGTGTGTGCTCTCCTTCAGCCTGCAGTTTGCTTATCTGTAGAGTGACCTTGGTCTAAAGCAAAATACCATCTCGCTGCTACCAGCACTTCCCCCTCCCTTATATCTCTGCTTGCTGTCACTGACTTCTGCATTCTCAGGTCCGTTCCTACAAATATAACACTTGTATGTCTCATCTATCAATCTATCGTATCTAGCTTCTTCTGCCAATTTTCCTTCTTCTGTGTTCTATCCCACATCTGACCAATCATAACAGTTTTTATTCCTTGGGCGGGTGACACAGAGATAAAATGTCCCTTTCCCCCCAAATCTGGTGCGCTGATCCCTTGAAATCATTTCTATCACAGTTGAATATGTGACAGAAATCGAACTTAAAGATAACCACAGGGGTTGTAGTATTAACCCAGAAGTTAACCCAAAGGTGGGCATGCTGGCACTACTGGAGATCAGGATACAGCCCAAAAGGATATGTATATCAGAAACTTCATGACTGCTGACTAATCTTGTCCTTCTTGCAGTGGGAGGCGTGAATCCAGGTGCTCTTGCCCTCGAGCTTCGGGCAGTAGAGGTGGTCAGGACCACAGTGTAGGGACTCTCAAATCTGGGCTGGAGACAGTCTCTTCTCACAAACTTTTTCACGTACACAAGGTCACCAGGCGAGAAGTCGTGCACCGTGTCACCTGTAAATTCTGGGAGAGAAGCAGACACTGTAGAGTGGGTGTTAGTTAACTCTTTAGACAAAGCAATCACAAATTTTACTACTTTATCATTGGTTTCAGATAGCTCCTGGTGCCTAATTTCTCCTCTCCTGGGAGGGGCACCCACTGGGAACAGAGGTAGTGCAGTAGCTTCCGGATTAGGAACAGAAGCAGGGGCTAAAGGACCGAGCCCTGGGACAGGGGCCTCAGCAACGGGGATTAAAACCTTCTTCGGTTGTCCGGGTGGTTGGCAGTAAGTGCCGGAAGGCGTCAGGAGGGGATATAGGCCTGACTGGGTGGTTCCGGGTGTCCCAAGATGGCCGCTGGGTGTAGCAAGATGGCTGCTGGGGGTACCAATATGGCCGCTGGGTGTAGCAAGATGGCTGCTGGGGGTAGTGGAAAGGGCATTGTCTGGGGGCGTCCCACTGTTGGGAATGGAGGGGCATTGGGCTGGGCATTACACCAAGGACGACCCCCCCAGACACGGCAGGTCTCCGCCCAGGGCGGATTCTGTTCACCACATGCACTAAAAGTCCAACCTCCCTTTGTTCTGAGATCGGTGCCATTATAGGGCGGTGGCTGGGGGCTTGAAACCGTGACATGCATGAGTGGTACGGCAGCCATTTTAGTTACATCAACAAGATCACATGCAGAGCATTTCACATATCCGAACAAAGGCTCGGCTGTCATGGGTGCATCGCCACGAAGATTGTCGCGATTGCACATTCTGACTTCTCGCAGCTGAGTTGCTGTTTCTTTGTGTTTGGTAATGAGGGAGTTAATTTTACCTAGCTCTTTGCTAAGACTAGGTCCAGCCTCGCCCGGCTGCTTTTGATTATGTTCTAATTAGCTTCCTTTATATAGCTGCCAGTCTGCTGGTTAGATGCCGGTGAAAGCATTCATACAGACTGCAGATAGGATCGGTTCTGAGAAGACTTAAGCTAAGAGCTCTTTTGTTGTTTCTCCTCACCTTGCTTATAGTTTATCTCCTAGACCTTTGGTGTTCCCTCTGTGTTTTAATGTTGTATGCAAGACAGTATTTACTTTATCCCCTGTCTGTCTCGTTTGTCTATACTGTTTGTTAACCTTTACCTGTCCATTCCCTATGGTGGTAATCAGGGTCCTTCTAAGGACTAGATTACAGTGGTCAGGGATTTATAGGAGACAGGGTTTACGCTGGTGGCCTGGACCTCTGTACCATTAACAGTACCTCCAGGTAGAGGGACTAGTCAGGACCCCAGTTTAGGGTCAGCATAGACCCCGGTCCACCTCTAGCCAGAGACAGCGTGAAAAGGATTCAGTATTGACCCACAGGATATTATGTCAGGTAATACTATGCTATATATACATGTTAATGTCACCTATTTATATAGAATGTTGTCCCACTTGATAGATTACTGACATTATATATTTATACATCTGCTAGACAGCGTGACATTGGCACCTTCTGAACCTCCTACATCATCTACTTCCTTCCAGTCCTCAACTTTTAAATCATTTGCTACTCTGAGATGTGCCTGAGCCTGATGCAGGAGTCTCTCATTACATAACTTTCCCTTCTTTTTGTCCTACATAATCCTTCCACACTGAAGGCTGAAGTCTGCCCGTAGTAGGCAAACCCATCATCTTATACAAACTCCTCACATTTTTAACAGCCTTCCTGCCTTCCCGTGACTGAACAAGCTCACTGACTCCCACAGCACCACCCTCTAATTTATGAGGTCTCTCAGATCTAAACATACGCATCATGATTTTAACAGAGTGCAATGATCTGTCGCGACTCAGACCACCGGCGTCACTTGCAGGTCACCACCCGTCAATACAGAGTCCCCGCTCTATATACTGACAAGACAAAGAGCCCTACTCAATCTGTCCCTTCCCTAACTGTGGATGGTGACTTTACAGCACAGTTCGCCGTGACACCCTACACAGCACAGAGTCCCCGCTCCATGTACTGACACCGGGGCTTCTCCTAATGAGGCTCCCCGTGTTAGACAAAGAGCCCCTGCTCAATTTGTCACTTCTCAGACGAAGAGCCCTGGCTCAATTCGTCACTGATAAGACAGAGAATCCTAATCAATCTGTCACTAACTAGACTATCATGTGCGTCTTCTACCCCACTCAACACTTCAAAAATCTAAAAATTGTCCCAACTTTATTCTAACAGTCACGGGAGACATCTATCTACATAAAGGTACAGTGACCGGAGGAGGAGAAAGTGGTGTTGACCCGAGCACGTGCAGACATGCGACGTCACTCGGTCTCACTTGCTGGTTCGTGGTGTGGGATTGCCTTCGGTCTCACCACTCAACCGGTCACCCACCCAGACCCAAAAAGACAATACAGCTTAAGCCAACAATGACTGACACACAGGCAAGTGGGACGCATATAAAGTATATGATCCCAACTTACCGTGTTCAACGGAGGCTGCAGTCCTCGCACTCAGTCACCGCGGGCACCACCGCAAAGTCCTGAGGACGGGTCCGGACGGGCGGCGATCCACTGCCCCACGTTGCTAGGCGCCAATTGTCGAGGTCATAACGACAAACCACTCGTCCTCCAGTCACTCCAAATTAGATTATGAGCATGTGGTACCAGAATAAGAATGAGTCAGACAATCAGGCTGGTTCAATCTTAGAGCATGCTTCAAAAATGGTGTTTACAGGCGACCACCACAGCAAGTTCTGAGCTTTATTTTCACATACATAGAATTACATACACAGGATATCAGGGTGGAGTAAGGGATGGATGGGGGAGAGGAGGTAAGCTATAGATGTCCATATATGTACATGTCCAGCATCTGGCCATCTCTAATTGGTCCTTAGATCTTCTTCTAAGTCCTCCTTTCATCGTGTCATCCTTAAGTTTCATTTCCTAAGAATTGATTCTGCTTTTCTTGTATATCACGTGGTTTCTCAGTTCGAGTTATTGGATAGTTAGTGTAGTACAGTGGTAGGACACAAGGTGGAGACAGACACCAGTGCATTTCTCGGAGACAGACACTAGCTGGTACTGACGTCATCTTAGAATAAATTTCATTCTGAATACTACTCATTCAAGGAAAACTTTGTGTTTTAAATAGTGGTAAGTACATAAGCATATAGAAGTATAAGAAAACATAAACATATGAATATAAAGATATAAAAATAGCATATAAAATATATAAGTAGAAAATTATATTTTACCTTGACAGGATCACATATACATGAAGTTTGCTCCAATTTCAGCCATTTGTCTTGAATGCGGAAAATACTGTCTTCCATTTAAAATGGGCAAGGCACATGGCAAGGGACAGGAAACTGGATATGATGGTGATGATGATGGTGCATGCAGAGGCCATGGGCAAGCTGAAATTGTGCCACAACAAACACCGCATCTTCTTGCCCGACCTTCCTGTCTAAATTACTAGGGGACCACAGCAGCACACCACTATTGAAACCAGAGCAGTGTCAAAAGATTGTTGGTTGGATAGCGGATGGTGATTCAAGTCACTGTGCCACCACCACCATCCTTTCATCCACACTGCCAGGTCTCAGTAGCCGTGAGTCTGTACTGCATATTCCTCACCTTGATCTTCCTTCCTCCCACCATGCCGAGTGCACAGAGACAACTGATGACACACACGGACACTCCTAAGAGCTGTTCACTTTTCCATTTATAGATTCTGGCCTCTCGCCCGATCCTCTTGAAGTGGAGCAAGAGGAGATCGCATGAAGAGATGCCCAAATATTTGAGCAACCACTGTCACATGAAGGCGACGGTGGGAAAGTGTCACAAGAGGTGGACGATGATGAGACACAATTGCAAGAAAGTCAGGAGGAGGACCAGAGTGCGGAAGTGGAAGACCAGATGGTGTATGATATAGTAACTGACCCAACCTGGCATGAGGATATGCAGAGTGAAGACAGCAGCACATAGAGGGAGGGAGGCGTAGAACCCAACAGGCAGGAAGAAGCAGTGTGGTGGCCACAGACAGAAGGCAGGCAACCGTTCCCCATAACACCAACACGATGGAAGTTGCCAGTACAACTGTTAGGTCTTCCTGAGTCTGGTAGTTTTTTAAAGACTCTGCCGATAACCCCAAAAAAGCCATTTGCACCACCTGCCAGGCTAGCATCAGCAGGGGTAGCAAAACTACCAGCCTGACCACAACCAGCATGATCAGGCACAGGGCAGCAAAGCACCCAACTTTGTGGGCTGAAAACCAGGGTCCAGGAACAGTGTCTGTGGGTGACACCACTACTTCTTCCGCTGTTGTGTGTGCAAGCCAATCCCTGGTCCATGGTACATGCGAAAATGCCTCCTGCCCTGCACTTGTCATTGCACACACTCAGTTAGCACCATCAGCAAGCACGTCCACATCCTTGTCCCAGCGCAGCATTAAGTTGTCCATACCCCAGTCCTTGGAATGCAAGTGCAAATACTCAGCCAACACCCCACAGGCCACACTACTAAAATCCCAAATTTCATGACTGATTGCACTCGAAATGTTGCCTTTTAGGCTCGTGGAGATGGAAGCTTTCCGCAACCTGATGGCGGCGGTCGTACCTTGGTGCTCAGTCCCCAGTCGCCACTATTTTTCCCAGTGTGCCGTCCCGGCATTACACAAGCATGTGTCCCACAACATTAGCCATGCCCTCAAAATGCAGCTAGTGGGAAAGTCCACCTAACTACGGACACGTAGACAAGTGCTTGTGGGCAGTGACGGTACATATCACTGATGGCACACTGGGTTAACATAGTGGAAGCCGGGACCCAGTCGGACCTTGGGTTGGACATGTCCTTCCGACGCTGAGAATTGCGGGCCCTAGGTCAATCAGGGTTGCTCCCACAGTCTACAGCTCCTGCAACTCATCCTCCATTTCCTCCCCTTCAGCCTCCATCTCCGAAATGACCACATCAGTCATCAGTCATAAGCTGGAAGAACTGCAGCAATGACTCAGCTAAGCGGCAACAGGCTGTGCTGAAGCTAATTTGCTTACATGACAAACCGCACAATGCTGAAAATTTGTGGACAACTCTGAAACAGCAGGCAGATCTGTGGCTGACACTGCTGAACTACAGCCAGGCAAGGTCAAGTGTGACAATGGCCGGAAACTGTTGGCGGCTCTGAGGCGAGGCAAGCTCACACACGTACCATGAATAAAGGAGAAAAAACAGAGCACATAGGTTTCTTAAATGAATAATACAAATTTTATTAATTGCTACAAATAATTTCAGCATGATAAAACATGTGAAGCATATTGCATTTAGAGGACACACAGAAATATTGCATGTAAAGTTGCACAAGCTCATAGGTCATCATTAGAGATGAGCGACTTTGCCTTTTTTAGGGTCGAGTCGGGTTTCATGAAACGCGAATTTCTCAAAAGTTGAGTCGAACGAAATCGGCCGACTATCGGGAAAAGTCGGAGGTCCGACTGAAACACGAAACCCAATACAAGTCAATGGGGAAGCAAAGACGGCAGGGAGTGGAGGACAGTAAACACACCTACAGTGCCCATTTCAATGTCAACGACATCAATTCTTATTACTTAAACTTATCAACCTTAATTTCCTTTTTTAATAATAGTCACGCATTCAAAACTGGGGTTTATTTGGCTAAAGTTATGGGGGGGGCAGGGCCGGCTCCAGTTTTTCGTGTACCCCGGGATAAAGAGTGTCAGTGGGCCCCTTTAACACATACCACAATTCATGATCCTCTGATATGGCACATGATATTTGCCCCATGTTCCAAATTATTATGCAAATGATATTTTTCTCTGATTTTCCTAAGTGGTCGGTGCAAATGACAGTCAGTCTAATAAAAGTTATCACCCGAGTATACATCAAATTTTATTGAAGAAACCTCCCAATGATTACAGTATAATCTCCAAAATGCATAAAAACTCAAAATGCACTGTTCCAAATTATTAGGCACAGTAGAATTTCTAAACATTTTATATGTTTTAAAGTACTGAAAATGCTCATTTGTTGAATTTGCAGCATTAAGAGGTCACATTCACTGAACAAAAAAGCTATTTAATAGTGTTGAGCGATACGATACTGCAAATATCGGGTATCGACCGATATTAGCTGTATCGGGCTTTCGATTCCGAGTACCGATATTTTCGTCATATCGGATACCGGAATCGGATTTGTCACTGTCACTGTGAGTGTCCGTCGGTCGGGTCTGTCAGGAGTCAGCGGCACTTACCTGGCAGAAGATCTCCGGCGGTCACATCCTGGACTGCTTGATGGCCGCCATTATCTTCTCCCTGGCGGTCACATGCAGTTTTTCGCGATAACTGCAGTGACTGCAGGGTAATCCCGGCCGTAAACCAGTCCGATGACGTCACCGCCGGGGAAGCAGGTAATCAGCTGTGCTGCGCCGGGATGACAGGCTCTGCCTGCCTCTGATGTCATTCTGATGTAGCAGAGCTGGATCGTCGTGGGACACTCGTTACTATGGACTGCGTCGGACAGGTGGTATACTGCTGTTTTTTTTTTTCATTTTTTTACAGGAGATCGATGGCGTCGCAGGATGAGACTGTAATAAAAGTAATGAAAACTGTGTTGTGTTTTTTATTAAATTAAAAAACTTTTTTATGAACATTCACTCGTCCGGGTACATCAACAATTTAACTATTACATACAGGGACCCTGTCCAGGTTATTTATAATTCTTTGGCAGGGGTGTTCCAGGTACCACCTGGTACTCTTCTGATGCTTGCCAAACATCCGAGACACCAAGGACCACCAGGACCTGATGACGTCGTGTGGCCTGTACAGTCAAGTCGTGACCCGCTATCTGTGTCTGTGTGGCCACCTCTTTCATCTCCCTCCGGGTCTGGAGCCCTATGTCCCAGACTGAACGAACCCCAGGGGGCCTAACAGGCACCGGGTATGGGCCAGCTATCATTATCATGTCCATAGCTGGGGCTGCTGAGGAGACCACTGAGGGAGGCTGGGGAGATTTATGGCGTGGGGTGGGCACTTGTGCAGAGGCCTGGATGTGGGAGGCTGAAGGCTCCGAGGGTCTCACAGGTTCCTGACACTCTGGGGACCAGGGGTCGCACCTGGTGACATTTAGGGCATACCATCCATTGTAACCCCAGTGTCGGGTGTAAGTTACCAAGTCTCCTGGCAACAGGTCCCTCCCCGGGTGTCCTTCTGGGAGGTGAGTCTCCACGTCCCGCCGGGTCACAAACACTTCTAAATAAAGTCCAGGCTCCTGGATGAAGCCCCAACCAGCTTTCAATTTAAAGCTCCATACTGCACCCTTACGCCGCGGCTCCCACAGGGTTCCTTTATCTTTTCTCATCCGGTCCTTATCTGCCCGGTCCTTCTCGATGTGACGTTGGCGAAGCTTCTGGGATTCGCGCTGCTCTCCTTTGTCGCTCGGCTTCTCTCTCCCGACGTCTACACTCTTCCTCCTGACGCCGGTTGTAATTCTCCTCCACCAGCATCTCCATGTCTCCACCATCAAACTGCAGCTTACGATGTCCGGTTTGCGGCAGCTCTCCTGGCGCCCGACAGTCCTGGCGGCGCTCACCTGCAGAGGAAGCAGCCGGCTCTGGAACAGATGACAGTCGGGGCTCCGGTACAGACAGGTAGACCTCTGGTGCCTGCGCGGCCTCCTCCATGAGGACGGGTGTCGCTTCTTCTGTCTCAGTGACGGGGGCAGACAGCGGGATCTGGGGTGCTGCCGGTGCAGCGTTTTTTGCAGGAACGGGTGCCTCCACTGCGACAACGTCAACCGGATCACATTGCAAGGGCTGGGATGCCCGCACGGACTCCTCTACTAGAACGGGTGCCTCACCTTCCGGTACAAACACTTCAGGTAAGAGGGATTGGCGCCGCTCCAAGTTTAGTTTTAGGGCACGCCAGCTGGCTTCCATCCTGGCGACTTCCTCCCGGTGCCGGGCCAGGCCTCTTAGGGTATCCTCCGCTTCTTGCAGCGTAGGAGGGTTTCCAGGCCGGGTGCCCAACGGTGGTTCCGTGGCGATCGGGTCGCTTCCGTGGGGGGAGAGCTCTGACTGCTCCATCCCTTCACACTTCTGCTCGTGTCCATTAGCCATCTCTGCCAAGTCACATGTGTCATTAGCATCTGGAGAGGGCCCCTCTTTTGTAGGGAGGCGGGACCTTCGTGTTAGTTTCCGCACACTGAGGAGGATGAGGAGGCGGAACTCAAGAGCTGTGGGGCACGATCTTACATTGCAGTACCATTTAGAGTGGTCGGCCATCGTTTTCGCGCCACTGAGTGAGTGTACACCCACGAAGAGCACGCCCTTCTTCTTCACCAGTGCCTCGTCGTGACGCAGATATGGCGGAAAAATGGCAAATACATTCTCTGATGATTTTAGCAATTCTCAAGCACAAAACCAGTTCAATTCAGGCACACAGGACTCGCTTATAGCGAGCTACAGAATCCTGTTTGTGACGCCCAAGTTGAGTCGCACAGAGCCAGAGGTTTTGGGGGTACTCGGCACCGAGCCCGTCGACTTCTATGGGGTATGTCACGGCTTTACCCGGCAATTGAATCAGAGTCTATTTTACTATGTAGAAGTGTATAAACTATAAATATATGTATATATATATATATATATATATGTCACAATGACATGTATATATATATATATATATGTATTCTATGTGTGTATATTTTGTGTTTACAACGAAAAAAAGTGTTTTTTTAGTTGCGATATTTTGTTCCCATAGACTTACATTGGACTTCCGGTATCGGAATCGGATATCGACGATATTTAGTGATATCGGCGATACCACTCCGATCCGATATTTTTAGATATCGAGCAGTATCGCTCAACACTACTATTTAACTCCAAAACATCCTAACAGGCCAAGTTACATGTTAACATACGAACCCTTCTTTGATGTCACCTTAACAATTATTGCATCCATTGAACTTGTGAGTTTTTGGAGAGTTTCTGCTTGTATTTCTTTGCATGAAGTCAGAATAGCCTCCCAGAGCTGCTGTTTTGATGTGATCTGCCTCCCACCCTCATAGATCTTTTGCTTGATGACACTCCAAAGGTTCTCTATAGGGTTGAGGTCAGGGGAATATGGTGGCCACACCATGAGACTATCTCCTTTTATGCCCATAGCAGCCAATGACTCAGAGGTATTCTTTGCAGCATGAGATTGTGCATTGTCATGCATGAAGATGATTTTTCTCCTGAAGGCACGTTTCTGCTTTTTACACCATGGAAGAAAGTTGTCAGTCAGAAACTCTATATACTTTGCAGAGGTCATTTTCACACCTTCAGGAACCTTAAAGGGCCCTACCAGCTGTTTCCCCATAATTATGGCCCAAAACAAGACTCCTCCACCTCCTTGCTGACGTTGCAGCCTTGTTGGGACATGGTGGCCATCCACCAGCCATCCACTACTCCATCCATCTGGACCATCCAGGGTTGCTCTACACTCATCAGTAAACAAGACTGTTTGAAAATTAGTCTTCATGTATATCTGGGCCCACTGCAAACGTTTCTCCTAGTGAGCACTGTTTAGGGGTGGCCGAATAGTAGGTTTATGCACCACAGCAAGCCTTTGAAGGATCCTACACCTTGAGGTTCGAGGGACTCCAGAGGCACCAGCAGCTTCAAATATCTGTTTGCTGGTTTGTAATGGCTTTTTAGCAGCTGCTCTCTTAATCCAATGAACTTGCCTGGCAGAAACCTTCCTCATTCTGCCTTTATCAGCACAGGAGAACAGGAGAAGTCCCAGAAGACTGGAGAAGAGCAAATGTTGTTCCTATCTTCAAAAAGGGGAAGAAGGTGGACCCAGGGAACTACAGGCTGGTGAGTCTGACTTCTATACCAGAAAAGATCTTTGAACAAATTATTAACCCCTTCACCCCAAGGGTGGTTTGCACGTTAATGACCGGGCCAATTTTTACAATTCTGACCACTGTCTCTTTATGAGGTTATAACTCTGGAACGCTTCAACGGATCTTCGCGATTCTGAGATTGTTTTCTCGTGACATATTGTACTTCACGTTAGAAGTAAAATTTCTTCGATATAACTTGCGTTTATTTTTGAAAAAAATGCAAATATGGCGAAAATTTTTAAAATTTTGCAATTTTCAAACTTTGAATTTTTATTCCCTTAAAACAGAGAAATATGTCACATAAAATAGTTAAGAAATAACATTTCCCACATGTCTAGTTTACATCAGCACAATTTTGGAACCAAAATTTTTTTTTGTTAGGAAGTTATAAGGGTTAAAAGTTGACCAGCGATTTCTCATTTTTACAACAAAATTTACAAAGCCATTTTTTTTAGGGACCACCTCTCATTTGAAGTCACTTTGAGGGGTCTATATGGCAGAAAATACCCAAAAGTGACACCATTCTAAAAACTGCACCCCTCAAGGTACTCAAAACCACATTCAAGAAGATTATTAACCCTTCAGGTGCTTCACAGGAACTAAAGCAACGTGGAAGGAAAAAATGAATATTTAACTTTTTAGCCACAAAAATGATCTTTTACAAACTTTTTTTTTATTTTCACAAGGGTAAAAGGAGAAAATGGACAAATAAGGTTGTTATGCAATTTCTCCTGAGTATGCCAATACCCAATATGTGGGGGAAAACCACTGTTTGGGCACACGGCAGAGCTCGTAAGGGAAGGAGCGCCGTTTGACTTTTTCAAACTAAAATTGGCTGGAATTGAGATTGGACGCCATGTCGTGTTTGGAGAGCCCCTGATGCGCCTAAACAGTGGAAACCCCCACAAGTGACACCATTTTGGAAACTAGACCCCCTAAGGTACTTATCTAGATCTGTTGTGAGCACTTTGAACTCCCAAGTGTTTCACAAAAGCTTATAATGCCTGGGTGTGAAAAAAAAAAAAAACAATTTTCCACAAAAATGATTTTTTAGTCCCAAATTTTTGAATTTTCCCAAAGAAATTGGACCCCAAAAGTTGTTGTCCAATTTGTTCTGAGTACGCTGATACCCCATATGTGGGGGGGGGGGAACTGTTTGGGTGCACGGCAGGGCTTGGAAAGGAAGTAGTAACGTTTTGGAATGCAGACGTTGATGGGGGTCATGTTCCGTTTGCAGTGCCCAGATGAGCCTAAACAGTGGAAACCCCCCACAAGTGACCCCATTTTGGAAACTATACCCCTAAGGAACTTATCTAGATCTTTGGTGAGCACTTTGAACCCCAAGTGCTTCACACAAGTTTATAATGCCCGGGCATGAAAATAAAAAATCCTATTTTTTTCCCACAAAAATTATCTTTTAGTCACTAATTTTTTATTTTCTCAAGGGTAACAGGAGAAATTGGACCACATAAGTTGTTGTACAATTTGTCTGAGTACGCTGATACCCCATATGTGGGTGGGAACCACTGTTTGGGCGCACGGCAGAGCTCGGAATGGAAGGAGCACCATTTGACTTTTTCCAACCAAAATTGGCTGGAATTGAGATTGGATGCCATGTTGCATTTGGAGAGCCCCTGATGTGCCTAAACAGTGGAAACCCCCCACAAATGACCCCATTTTGGAAACTAGACCCCCTAAGGAACTTTTCTAGATCTTTGGTGAGCAATTTGAACCCCCAAGTGCTTCACACAAGTTTATAACGTAGAGCCGTAAAATTTAAAAATCATATTTTTTCCACAAAAATGATCTTTTCACCCCAATTTTTATTTTTCCAAGGGTAACAAGACTCCAAAAGTTATTGTGCAATTTGTCCTGAGTGCGCTGATACCCCATATGTGGGGGTAAACCACTGTTTGGGTGCATGGCAGAGTTTGGAAGGGAAGGAGCGCCGTCTGACTTTTTCAACGCAGAATTGGCTGGACGCCATGTCGTGTTTGGAGAGCTCCTGATCTGCCTAAACAGTGGAAACCCCATAAATGACGCCATTTTGGAAACTAGACCCTCAAGGAACTTATCTAGATGTGTGGTGAGAACTTTTAACCCCCAGGTGTTTCACTAAAGTTTATAACGTACAGCCGTAAAATAAAAAATCTTTTTTTTTTTTACAAAAATGATTTTTTCGTCCCCAATATTTTATTTTCACAAGGGTAACAGAAGAAATTGGAACCAAAAGTTGTTGTCCAATTTGTCCTGAGTACGCTGATACCCAATATGTGGGAGAAAACTACTGTATGGGCGCACGTCAGGGCTCGGAAGGGAAGTAGTGACGTTTTGGATTGCAGACTTTGATGGAATGGTCTGGGGGCGTCATGTCACATTTGGAGAGCCCCTGATGCACCTATACAGTGGAAACCCCCCACAAGTGACCCCATTTTGGCAAATAGACCCACAAGGAACTTATCTAGATGTGTGGTGAGCACTTTGAACCCCGAAGTGCTTCACAGAAGTTTCTAAGGTACAGCCGTAAAAATAAAAAATCTTTTTTTTTTTACAAAAATGATTTTTTTTGCCCCCAATATTTTATTTTCACAAGGGTAACAGGAGAAATTGGACCCCAAAAGTTGTTGTCCAATTTGTCCTGAGTACGCTGATACCCAATATGTGGGAGAAAACTACTGTATGGGCGCACGTCAGGGCTCGGAAGGGAAGTAGTGACGTTTTGGATTGCAGACTTTGATGGAATGGTCTGGGGGCGTCATGTCGCATTTGGAGAGCCCCTGATGCGCCTAAACAGTGGAAACCCCCCACAAGTGACCCCATTTTGGAAAATAGACCCACAAGGAACTTGTCTAGATGTGTGGTGAGCACTTTGAACCCGAAGTGCTTCACAGAAGTTTATAACGCACAGCCGTAAAAATAAAAAATCCTTTTTTTTTTGCAAAAATGATTTTTTTGCCCCAATATTTTATTTTTACAAGGGTAACAGGAGAAATTGGACCCCAAAAGATGTTGTCCAATTTGTCCTGAGTACGCTGATATCCAATATGTGGGAGAAAACTACTGTATGGGTACACGTTGGGGCTCGGAAGGGAAGTAGTGACGTTTTGGATTGCAGACTTTGATGGAATGGTCTGGGGGCGTCATGTCGCATTTGGAGAGCCCCTGATGCGCCTAAACAGTGGAAATCCCCAACAAGTGACCCCATTTTGGAAAATAGACCCCACAAGGAACTTATCTAGATGTGTGGTGAGCGCTATGAAGCCCCAAGTGCTTCACAGAAGTTTATAATGTACAGCCATAAAAACAAAAAAATATTTTTTTTTGTACAAAAATGATATTTTCGCCCCCAGTTTTTTATTTTCCCAAGGGTAGCAGAAGAAATAGGACAAATTGCACAATAACTCTTGGGGTCCAGAGTACGCTGATACCCCATATGTGGGGATAAACTACTGTTTGGACGCATGGCAGAGCTGAGAAGTGAAGGAGCACCGTTTGACTTTTTCAACGCAGAATTGGCTGGAATTGAGATCAGACGCCATGTCACATTTGGAGAGCCCCTGATGTGCCTAAACAGCGGAAACCCCCAATTCTAACTCCAACTCTAACCCCAACACACCCCTAACCCTAGTCCCAACCCTAACCACAAACCTAACCCTAACACACCCCTAATCCCAACCCTAACCCTAATCCTAACTTTAGCGCCAACCCTAACCCTAACTTTAGCCGCAACCCTAACCCTAACCCTAATGGGAAAATGGAAATAAATACTTTTTTTTAATTTTATTATTTTTCCCTTACTAAGGGGGTGATAAAGGGGGGTTTGATTTACTATTTATAGCGGGTTTTTATGATTGGCAGCTGTCACGCTAAAAGACGCTTTTTATTGCAAAAATAGTTTTTGCATCATCACATTTTGAGAGCTATAATTTTTGCATATTTTGGCCCACAGAGTCATGTGAGGTCTTATTTTTTGCGGGACGAGTTGACGTTTTTATTGGTACTATTTTCGAGCACGTGACGTTTTTTGATCGCTTTTTATTTCGATTTTTGGGAGGTTAGAATGAACAAAAATCAGCAATTCATGAATTTCTTTTGGGGGAGGCGTTTATACCGTTCCGCGTGTGGTAAAATTGATAAAGCAGTTTTATTCTTCGGGTCAGCACGATTATGGCGATACCTCATTTATATCATTTTTTCATGTTTTGGCGCTTTTATAGAATAAAAACAATTTTATATAAAAAATAATTATTTTTGCATCGCTTTATTCTGCGAGCTATAACTTTTTTATTTTTTCGCTGATGATGCTTTTTGATGGCTCTTTTTTTGCGGGACAAGATGACGTTTTCAGCGGTACCATGTATTTTTATATCGGTCTTTTTAATCGCGTGTTATTCCACTTTTTGTTCGGCGGTATGATGATAAAGCATTGATTTTTTGCTTCGTTTTTTTTTTTTTTTTTTTAAGGGGTTCACTAAAGGGGTTAACTAGTGGAACAATTTTATAGGGGGGGTCGTTACGGACGCGGCGATACCAAATATGTGTACTTTTATTGTTTTTTTTTTTTATTTACAGGAAGAAGTGAATTTATTGGGGAATATTTTTTTTTTTTTTTATTTATTTTGGATTTTTTTTTTACACATGTTTATTTTTACTTTTTTAACTTTTTTACTTTGTCCCAGGGTGGGACATCACAGTATTTTATCAGATCGCTGGTGTGGCAGTGTGCACAGCACTCTGTCACACCAGCGATCGCACAGGCATAGATGCAGTCTTCTCAGTGCCTGCTCTCGGCAGGCACTGAGGTAGCCGCCTCCCTCCAGGACCCCGGCGCCATCTTGGATCCGGGTCCTGGGAGGGAGGAAGCCCTCAGAACAGCGCGATCACATCGCGCTGCTCTGAGGGTCTCAGGGGGGCGCGCAGGGAGCCCCCACCCTGCGCGATCCTCCCCTGTGCCCCCAGTACACCGCGATCATGTTTGATCGCGGTGTGCTAGGGGTTAATGTGCCGGGAGCGGTCCGTGACCGCTCCTGACACACAGTCATGGGTGTCAGCTGTGATAATCAGCTGACACCCGGCGGCGATTAGCTGCGCTCCCCTCAGGAGCGCAGCTGATCGCCTATGACGTACTATCCCGTCCCCGGTCATACGGGCCCAGGTACCATGGACGGGATAGTACGTCCGATGGCAGTAAGGGGTTAAAGAACATGTATGCAAGTACCTGGATAAGAATGAAGTGATTAAACAGAGTCAGCATGGGTTTGTAACTAATAAGTCATGTCAGACTAACTTAATTTCCCTCTATGACAGAATCACTGACTGGGTGGATCAGGGAAATGCTGTAGATATAGCATATCTTGACTTCAGCAAAGCATTTGACAAAGTATCTCACACAATCCTTATTGAAAAAATGACTAAGTATGGAATGGACAAGGCAACTGTTAGGTGGATTCATAACTGGCTTAGTGATCGGACCCAAAGAGTGGTCGTAAATGGCTGCACATCCAGTTGGAAGAATGTCTCAAGTGGGGTACCACAGGGCTCTGTTTTGGGCCCAGTATTGTTCAACATCTTTATCAATGATTTAGATGAAGGAATTGAGGGTAAACTGATCAAATTTGCTGATGACACAAAGCTAGGAGGGGTAGCTAATACTAGAGAAGAGAGAGAGAGGATTCAAAAGATATAAATAAACTGGAGCAGTGGGCAGCAACTAACAGAATGGATTTTAACAGGGAAAAATGCAAAGTACTACATCTGGGCAATAAAAATGAAAAAAGCATATACAAAATGTGAGAAATAGGGCTAAGTAACAGCACATGTGAAAAAGACTTGGGTATACTAATTGATCACAGACTGAACATGAGTCAACAGTGTGATGCAGCAGCAAAAAAGGCAAATGCAATTCTAGGATGTATCAACAGAAGCATACAGTCTAGATCACGTGAGGTCATTATTGCCCTCTACTCCTCTTTGGTCAGACCTCATCTGGAATACTATGTCCAGTTTTGGGCACCACATTTTAAAAAAGACATCAACAAACTGGAGCAAGTTCAGAGAAGAGCCACCAGAATGGTGACCGGTCTGCAAATCATGTGCTATGAGGAACGGTTGCAGGATTTGGGAATGTTTAGCTTGCAAAAAAGAAGACTGAGAGGAGACTTAATAGCTGTCTACAAATATCTCAAGGGCTGTCACATTGTAGAAGGATCATCTTTATTCTCATTTGCACAAGGAAAGACTAGAAGCAATGGATGAAACTGAATGGGAGGAGACACAGATTAGATATTAGAAAAAACTTTTTGACAGTTAGGGTGATTAATGAGTGGAACAAGCTGCCACGAGAGGTGCTGAGTTCTCCTTCAATGGAAGACTTCAAACAGAGGCTGGACAGACATCTGTCTGGGATGATTTAGAGAATCCTGCTTTGAGCAGGGGGTTGGACCAGATGGCCCTGGAGGTCCCTTCCAACTCTATCATTCTATGATTCTATGATTCTATGAACACGTCTGTGCTCAGAATCAGCCACAAATCTCTTAAAAGTACGATGATCACGCTTAAGTTTTCGGGAAATATCTAATGTTTTCATCCCTTGACCAAGGCATTGCACTATTTGATGCTTTTCAGTGGCAGAGGGATACTTTTTCTTTCCCATGTTACTTGAAAACTCTGGCCTGCTTAATCGTGTGGAACATCCAGTTTTCCTTTTATTGGGCTCACATGGCAAACTAATTATCACAGGTATCTGAGATTGATTTCAGTGATCCAAGGAACTCTGAGACACAATACCATCAAAGGGTTTCATTTAAAAAAAAAAAAAAAACGCTATGCTATGACACTTAAAACCAATTTGCATAATAATTTGGAACATGGTGTATATTTATACACAATGACAAATACTTCACTTCTTACATTACATGACTGATACCGTGTTTCCCCGAAAGTAAGACAGTGTCTTACTTTCTTTTTATCCCCAAAAGCCCCACTATGTCTTACTTTCGGGGTATGTCTTATATTGAAAAAAAATTACCTGTATCTAACCCAGTGTGATACAGTACCACCTGCTGTATTTAATCCAGTGTGACACCTGCTGATACCCACTGGGTTACATACAGCAGATGATACCCCAGTATGCCAGTGTATATGTTTTACTGATGTATGATTAATACTGTGTATACGTCGCCGCGTCTGCCATCTACCACCAGAAAAACTCACCTGAGTTTTTCTGCAGCCGCCTTCCGCCACGGGCTCCGGCTCCCTGCAGCCGCTGGTCCCGCCGTCCTCCGTCGCTCCGTTCGCCCGCAATCCCGGGCTGAAGTTCTCGCGGCTCTATTTAAATTTCTTCTTCGGTACCGAAACGTCATCACGTTGGTCACTCACGTGACCGAAGGCCGCAGTGATAGACAGTTCTCTCCGGCCTCCGGTCACGTGAGTGACCAACGTGATGACGTTTCGTGACCGAAGAAGAAATTTAAATAGAGCGCGCGAGAACTTCAGCCCGGGACTGCGGGCGAACGGAGCGACATATGGAGAGGGGGACGGTGCTGACGTGGGCAGGAAGCGGCGCGCAGCTAGATGAGAGGGAGGCGGCAATACCCGTGTTTCCCCGAAAGTAAGACATATGTCTTACTTTCGGGGTACGGCTTATATTAGCCGACCCCTCTGAAACTCCCGATACGTCTTACAATCGGGGGTGTCTTACTATCGGGGAAACACGGTATCTATTTTAAATTCTACAATAGCTCAAAAACTGGACAGTATATTCCTCCATACAGTATTATGGCCACCACATAGTGTGCCATACAGAATAATGAGCGCCATATAATGCTCTATGCAGAATAATTGGTCCCATATAAAGTTCCATACAGTATATGATGAGCTCCACATAATGCTACAGTATATGATGGTCCCCATATAATGTGCCATACAGTGTAGGACGGTCCCCATAGAGTAGAATGAGCCCCACATATTGCTCCATACAGTATAATGAGTCGCATATAAAGCTCCATACAGTATATGATGGGCCTCATATATTGCTCCATACAGAATGGAGCTCCATATAATGCTCCATACTGCATAGGCCCCATATATGCTCCATCTGATGCTCCATACACTATATGATGCCCTATAAATAATGAACCCCATATGATGCTCCAGTATATGATGGGCCCCATGGATGTTGCTCCATTGTATGATGTGCCTATATAATGCTCCATATATAATGGGCCCCATATGATGCTGCAGTATATGATGGGCCCCATGGATGATGCTCCAGTGTATGATGGGCCTATCCACTGTGTGCAGAATT
Organism: Oophaga sylvatica; assembly: GCA_033576555.1. Lineage (NCBI taxonomy): Eukaryota > Metazoa > Chordata > Amphibia > Anura > Dendrobatidae > Oophaga > Oophaga sylvatica. The sequence continues at coordinate 260,313,875 of JARQOD010000001.1, forward strand.
ATAAGGCAAATGAGTATTTTGATCACATCATCCTTTTTATACATGTTGTACTACTCCAAGCTGAATAGGCTTGAAAGCCAACTGCCAATTCTGTAAATCAGGTGATTTGCATCTGTTGCCTAATGTCATCAACACCCTATATAAGGTGTGCTTAATTATTAGGTAACTTTCTTTCCTTTGGCCAAATGGGTCAGAAGAGAGATTTGACGGACTCTGAAAAGTCAAAAATTGTGAGATGTCTTGCAACAATTAAGCGTTTCATGGCAAACAGCCAACTGGGTCGCAAGAAGCGTGTTGATAAAAAAAGGCTCAAATTAACTGCCCATAAATTGAGGAAAATGAAGCGTGAAGCTGCCAAGATGCCATTTGCCCCCAGTTTTGCTATATTTCAGAGCTGCAACGTTACTGGAGTATCAAAAAGCACAAGGTATGCCATACTCAGGGACATGGCCAAGGTAAGGAAGGCTGAAAAAATAACACCTTTGAACAAGAAACATAAGATAAAATGTCAAGACTTGGCCAAGAAATATGTTAAGACTGATTTTTGTAAGGTTTTATAGACTGATGAAATGAGAGTGACTCTTGATGGGCCAGATGGATGGGCCGAGGCTGGATCAGTAAAGAGCAGAGATCTCCACTCCCACTCAGACGCCAGCAAGGTGGAGGTGGGGGACTTGTATGGGCTGGTATCATCAAAGATGAACTTGTGGGACCTTTTCAGGTTGAGGATGGAGTGAAGCTCAACTCCCAGACCTACTGCCAGTTTTTGGAAGACACCATCTTCAAGCAGTGGTAGAGGAAGAAGTCAGTATCGTTCAAGAGAAACATGATTTTCCTGCAGGACAATGCTCCATCACATGCATCCAAATACTCCACAGCGTGGCTGCCCAGTAAAGGTCTAAAAGAAGAAAAAATAATGACATGGCCCACTTGTTCACCTGATCTTAACTCCATAGAGAACCTGTGGTCCCTCATAATATGTGAGATCTACAGGTAGGGAAAACATTACACCTCTCGGAACAGTGTCTGGGAGGCTGTGCTGGCTGATGCGCGCAATGTTGATCGTAAACAGATCAAGCAACTGACAGAATATATGGATGGAAGGCTTTTGAGTGTCATCGTAAAGAAAGGTGGCTATGTTGGTCACTATTTTTTTGTTGTTTTTGAATGTCAGAAATGTTTATTTCTAAATTTTGTGTTGTTATATTGGTTTATCTGGTGAAAATAAACAAGTGAGATGGGTATATATTTGGTTTTTATTAAGTTGCCTAATAATTCTGCACAGTAATAGTTACCTGTACAAACAGATATCCTCCTAAGATAGCCAAATCTAAAAAAAAAACACTCCAACTTCCAAAAATATTAAGCTTTGATATTTATGAGTCTTTTGGGTTGATTGAGAACATATTTGTTGTTCAATAATAAAAAGAATCCTCTCAAATACAACTTGCCTAATAATTATGCAAACAGTGTATAATGCTCCATATATAATGGGCCCCATTTATAATGCTCCAGTGTATAATAGTCCCCGTATATGATGCTCCAGTGTATGATAGGCCCCATTTATAATGCTCCAGTGTATGTGGGGCCCCATGGATGATGCTCCAGTGTATGATGGGCCCCATTTATAATGCGCAGGTGTATGATGCGCCCCATGGATGATGCTCCAGTGTATGATGGGCCCAATTTATAATGCGCAGGTGTATGATGGGCCCCATGGATGATGCTCTAGTGTATGATGGGCCCCATTTATAATGCTTCAGTGTATGATGGGCCTATATAATGCTCCATATATAATGGGCCCCATATGATGCTCCAGTATATGATGGACCCCATGGATGATGCTCCAGTGTATGATGGGCCACATTTATAATGCTCCAGTGTATGATGGGCCTATATAATGCTCCATATAAAAAGGGCCCCATATGATGCTCCAGTATATGATTGGCCCCATGGATGATGCTCCAGTGTATGATGGGCCACATTTATAAAACTCCAGTGTATGATGGGCCCCATGCATGATGCTCCAGTGTATGATGGGCCTATATAATGCTCGATATATAATGGGCCCCATATGATGCTCCAGTGTATGATGGGCACCATGGATGATGCTCCAGTGTATGATGGGCCTATATAATGCTCCCTATATAATGGGCCCCATTTATAAAGCTTCAGTGTATAATGGACCCCGTATATGATGCTAGAATGTATGATGGGCCACATTTATAATGCTCCAGTGTATGATGGGCCCAATTTATAATGCACAGGTGTATAATGGGCCACATGGATGATGCTCCAGTGTATGATGGGCCCAATTAATAATGATCCAGTGTATGATGGGCCCATATAATGCTCCATATATAATGGGCCCCATATGATGCTCCAGTGTATAATGGGCCCTATCTATCATGCTCAAGTGTATGATGGGCCCCATATATAATTCTCCAGTGTATAATGCTCCCCATATATTGCTCCAAACATTAAAAAAAATGAAATACCTCTCCTCGGTGGGCACTGCTCTACTCTAGACTCCTCAGCGTCGGCATCTTCCAGCTCTCTGCACTTGTACTGTTCAGGCAGAGGGCGTACAGACGTGACATCATCGCGCTCTCTGACCTGAATGTCACTGTCAGGAAACGCGGAAGACATCACAGCGGTGGAGCAGGGAGAGGTAATTATTGCAAGTGCTGGGGCACTGAGCAAGCAGGGGGGGCCCACTCGTGGGCGACTGGACTAGCACAGGGCCCCTCATAGTACGATGGTGTCTCTGACAACGAATGGGCCCCCCCACCATCAGAGACACCGGCGTACTATGAGTTGCCCTGTGCCAGTGCAGTCACCCACGAGTGGGCCCCCCACTTGCTCAGGGCACCACCACATGCCCGGGTGCGCCAGGTGCTGACGCTGGCCCTTGGGGGGGTACAGCCCAGTTAGGGAGGTGGAAAAACTGGCGTATGTTGAGGTGTAGGCTGGATATTCAGCAGCTGCAAATGGAGGAATTGGAGAAGTCGGAGGAAGAGGAGGACAAAGCGAGCCATTTTGCTGTCAACCTATGTGTCATCAGGGGAAGGTGGTACAATATCCTTTGAAACCCAGGCATGGTTCATTTTAATGAAGGTGAGATCAGCAACATTTTGGGTCGACAGCTGGGTCCTTCTTTCTGTCAGGATTGATCAAGCAGCACTGAAGACTCTCTCTGATAGCACACTACCAGCAGGGCAAGGGAGCTCCTGTAAGGCATATTGTGCCAATTCAGTTCAGGTGTCAAGTTTACAGGCCCACTAGTCAAAGGGGAATGAACTGTGAGGGAGAACATCGATAGGGAGGAGAGGTAATTTTGAACCATAGTTGACAACTGCTGTCTCCTGTCTGTTGCAATCGATTCAGTATTACCAGTCGTGTGAGCGGTACTCAAGAAATCAGTCCACAACATGGTCATGAAACCCCTGTCTCCAACGCCAGTTCGGTTGTGTGCACCACAAAAACCTCTTCCGTTTGGCCTGCCTCTGTTCGTACAGCCTCTCACCATGTGCATGGTGGATAGTGTTGAGCATTCCGATACTGCAAATATCGGGTATCGGCCGATATTCACTGTATCGGAATTCTGATTCTGAGATCCGATATTTTTTGCATATCGGATACCGGAATCGGACGTTGTCAGCAAAGTATATGGGGAGTTCCTGTGTCACAGAACGAAGTACGTGACACAAGAACTTCCCGAAAGTGTCACTGTCAGTGTCGGTCGGGTCTGTCAGGAGTCAGTAGCACTTACCTGGCAGATGATCCCCGGTGGTCACGTCCTGGACTCCTGGATGGCCGCCATTACCCTCTCCCTGGCGGTCACGTGCAGCTTCTCGCGATAACTGCACGTGCTGCTGGGTACTGGGTAATCTCTGCCAGCTGTCGCGAGAGTACAGCAGTCCGGATGACATCACCGCCGGGGAATCACCTATGGTAAGCAGCTCTGCTGCGTCAGGATGTCAGGCTCAGCCTGGCATCCAGATGTAGCAGAGCTGGACTCGTCGTGGGACACTCGTGATTTTGAACTGCATCGGACAGGGAGTATTTGGGTTGGTTTGTTATTTTTGTTTTTTTACATGAGATCGATGGCGCCGCAGGATGAGCGTGAAATAAAAATAATGAAAACTGTGTTGTGTTTTATTTCATTAAAAGACTTTATTCTGGCTGTGTATTTTTTTTAACCACTTTCAAACTTTATGATTAATAATGGATCAGTGTCTTATTGACACCTCTCCATTATTAACCGGGCTTATTGTCACCGTTCAATCAAAGGTGATATTAACCCCATATTACCCCACTTGCCACCGCTACAGGGCAAGTGGGAAGAGCCGGGTAAAGTGCCACAATTGGCGCATCTTTGGATGTGCCAATTGTGGGGCTGCTGCAGCCTGGTATTTTTAGGCTGTTGAGGGCCAAAATCCATGGGCCTTGACAGTCTTTTAATACCAGGCTGCAGCAGTCTTTTTACTTGGCTGGTTGAGAAAAATAGGGGGACCCCCATGCCTTTTTTTTTTCGAGGGGATCCCCTATTTTTGTTAACCAGCCAAGCTAAGCAGACTGCTGTGGCCTGATATTATCAGGCTTGCAAGGTTCATGGATCTTGGATCCTTACCAGCCTGAAAAACCAGGCCTCAGTAGTCTGCTTCATCAGGCTGGTTAACAAAAATAGGGAGGACCCCACGCCATTTTTTTTTTCGAGGGGATCCCTTATTTTTGTTAATCAGTTCACTTCAGATCAGCCGGGATTCCCTCTGACGTCACTGATGCTGTGCGGTGTCCCTGGCTGACCTGAAGTGAAAGTGGGAAGCAATCAATTATGCTAACCACTTCCTCTTCTGTCAGCCAGGAGAGGAGATGATTCATTCGGGGGTTTACTGCAAGGCTGTCAGCATTAGCTGCGGTCCCTGCAGTAAACGTTAACCCTCATTGCCTTCCCATTATCATTGCCTCCTCATCATCATCATTATCATTGCCTCCCCATTAATATCATCATCATCATTGCCTTCCGATTATCATTGCCTCCCCATCATAATCATCATCATTGCCTCCTCACCACCATCACTGCCTCCCCCACCACCATCACACATACAGCACCGCAGGCAGCACTCTCACATACACACACGCAGGCACACACACACACACACACCTCACCTGTCCGGCGTCCGCGCGCTCTCTGCCACAGCCGGCCGCTGAATGATGACGTCATTCAGCGGCGCTGCTGTGAGAGAGGAAGCGCCGGCGCAGGCGCCCCCTGGAGCTCGGAGCTGCAGCAGCGGAGGCACACGGATAGGTAAGTATTGCGTCGGCTGCTGCCGGGGCCCTGAGCAAGCGGGGGGGCTCAGTGGCGGCGCTGACACCGCTAACGGGCGCTGGGGTGCCCGACAGCGAGTGGGCCCCCCGCCTGCTCAGGGCCCCGGCACTTGCCCGGGTGTGCCGGGTGCTGACGCCGGCCCTGAGTTTGATATATGGTTTTCACTAACAATTACATGAGTGTATGTGTGCAAAATTTCACACAATGTAGGGGTTAATTAAAGGTGTAAATTCGTAGAAAAAAAATGTGTTTTTTTTTTTACAATGAATTTACACCTTTAATTAACCCTACATGTGTGAAATTTTGCACACATACACTCATGCAATTGTTAGTGAAAACCATATATCAAACTACATGAAATGACATGGTTAACTCTATGTAAACCATGTGTCATTTCATGTCGGTTGGTTCTGTAATTTCACAAAAGCCGGCATTGCCCGACAATTGAATCAGCTGTTATTTTACTATGTAGAACTGTATGAACTATAAATATATGTATATATATGGCACAATGACATATATATATATATATATATATATATATATATATATATATATATTCTATGTGTGTATATCTAGTGTTTACAAGGAAAGAAAGGGTTTTTTTTAATTACAATATTTCTGTCCCATTGACTTGCATTGGGTTTCCGGTATCGGAATCGACGATACCCGTTACTTTTTGAGTATCGGTCCGATCCAATACGATCCCATATTTATGGATATTGGGAAGTATTGCTCAACACTAATGGTGGAGTTCCACCTTGTTGCAACATCTATGATTAGGTGGTGCTTGGGGAGGTGAAGCGATCGCTGCAGCCTCTGCATACGACTGGAGTCTACAGGCGAGCGACGGATGTGCGAGCACAGTCTTCGCACCTTATGGAGCAGGGCTGTTAACTCCGGATAATTATTTAGGAAGCACTGCACTACCAGGTTCAAGGTGTGAGCCAGGCAAGGTATGTGTCTGAGTTTTGCCAGGGCTATGGCCGCCACAGAATTACGTCCGTTATCCCTGACTACCTTGCCTGGCTCAAGATGTAGACTGCCCAGCCATGACTCAGTTTCTCGCTGCAAGTACTCGGCCAGTACCTCCGCGGTGTTTCAAGTTGTTGCTCAAAGACATCATGTTTAAAACAGCCTGCTGACGCTTACCACTAGCTGTTCGATAGTGGGACAACTCGTGTGCAACAGTGGCAGCTGCGGATGGAGGGCTTGTGTGACTGCGCTCTGTCAACGAGCTTTCGTATCTGGAGGAGGAGGAGTGTCGAACGCCTACAGTCAACTGTTTCCTATACCATGGCCTAGGCAGCACTGTCCCACTGCCGCTCTCCCCTGTGGAGCCTGCATCCACCACATTAACCCAGTGCGCAGTGATGGACACGTAATGGCCCTTGCCATGCCTATTAGCCCATGCATCTGTTGTGAGGTGCACCTTTGCACTCACTGATTGAGTGCATGGACAATGCGGTCTTTCACATGCAGGTGGAGGGCAGGGATGGCTTTTCTAGAAAAGAAGTGCCGACTGGGTAGGTCATAGCATGGGACAGCATAGGCCATTAGCTCTTGGAACGCTGCGCTTTCAACCAAACAGAAGGGCATCATCTCTAATGAGATCAGTTTGGCATGTAAGCGTTCAAAGCCAGATAAGAGGATAAGTACTTTCTTGTCCTACTCAGAGTGTCTGCTAGGGTGAGCTGGACTTGAGAGCTGCATATGGGGGAACTAGCGGTGGACATGACCGACTGAGAGGGGGTTGGTGATGGTGATGGTGGTGGTGGTGATGGCGTAGATTCAGTTTTTCGTTGCAAAAACATTGTGATTCCCTGATTGCTTTGACCTTGTGACGACACCTCAACATTTCTTGCTGGTAGTGTGCTAACCAGTGGGCATACAATGGGGGAAGCGATGGAGCGTTGCTGGCTACTTTCAGTCGGAGCAGGTGCACATGTGCTACCTGAGGTTTTGTAGTCCATCCACGATTGCAAGTGCAAGGTGACTAAATGTCTAAGCATGCTACTGGTATTCAAATTTCAGAGATTTTTCCCTCGGCGAAAGGTCCTTCCGCACATCTTACAGATAATCTTTGCCTCATCAATAGGATTTTGGTCAAAAAAGTGCCACACTGCACTCCTCCTACTATGGTATAAATCTTCAGGGCTTGCACGCTGTGCTAATTTGACCATCTGGCCAAGCTGTAATGCAACTCTTTTTGTTTTTTTTTTAACACGTTTTTGGACAGCTACGGGCCTGCCAGATAACCGCTGCTGTGATCTCGATGCCTGCTGCTGATCCTTCTCCTTTTCTGTGCTATTGCCAGCGGTACCCTCTTCTCCCAATGGATGCCAATCTGGGTCAACAACTGGGTCATCCATCACCTCCTCTTCAATTTGATCTGCACCTTCCTCTGTGTCACCATGTAAGGTGGTATAGTATGTGGGAAGGGGCACCTGAGTTTCATCAAGGTCAGATTCTGGATCAGTAGACTGCGAGGGCAATGATGTGCTCTGGGTGAATGTACCAGCAGAATAAGATAGCAGTGGCTGTGCATCAGTGCACTCCATGTCAGATTCATCTTGGACTGGGGAATTCAGGATTTGACTTGATAACCCAGGCATGGTATGTGAAAAGAGCTCCATGGAGTGATCTTAAGTGTGGCCTACCGTATCCTTCAATTTTGGTGGGGGTGAAGGACACAAGGAAAGGTGTTGTTCCTGACAGGAGCCTGCGCTGACGACTAATTTTTACATAATTATTAGTGCTGATAGCGATATCTTACGAAAGGTTCAGAAAGGCAAACCCCCCTCATGGAAACAGAGTCACGACGCGCGATTCGCAGGTAGCGATCCAGCTTTCTCAAGGCCCTAATAATTATGTATTGAAACACTTTCGTGACTTATCTTAGGTTTCAGTTGGCAACCTTTGGGGGCTTATTTATTTATTTGCAAGTGTCCACCATGGTATTATGTCTCCCTGTGTAGGGATTTGCCAGCCTTATGTTTTGGGTTAGATACCGCCATGGGCGATTGGATACATTGACGTTTATATATTTCATTCCAAACTGTTGGTGGCAATCCTGGGAGCATATGTATTGACCTAATTGCACTATTGCACTTTCTCTTGTGTGACCTATGCTGGGTATGTGCAATAATTTGTATGCCAGGTTTTGATATGGGACGGTATTGTGTATATGGATATTGACGATGTGACATATACACTGTTACATACTAAATCTTGAAAATATAATTGATACACTAATACCTGATCCCATTATATGTAATCGAATTTCATTGTGAAATCGGCATTAATTAATATTGTTATATTATTGCCATCATGCATGATGACTTATGAGCTTGTGCAACTTTACATGCAATATTTCTGTGTGTCCTCTAATTGCAATATGCTTCACATGTTTTATCATGTTCAAATTATTTGTAGCAATTAATAAAATTTGTATTATTTGTTTATGAAACCTATGTGCTCTGATTTTTCTCCTTTATTCTTGGTATTTGGAGTAGGTATTGTAGCTTTTTGAGTGGACCTCCACTGGTGTGTTTATTCACCATTCTCTGTATAATATGCGACTAGGGTTTTTTTTTGTTCACACACGTACCATGCCTGGCCCATGTGCTTAACTTCGTGATTTTACAGTTTTTCAAAACCTAACCGGAGCTGCCAGGTCTTCTTGTCAAATGACGCCACCTCTGTGCCCATTTTAGAAAATTAGCTACAGAGTCTGCCACCCTTGCTGTGCTTCAGCAGCGTTTGCAGCTTCCGGCTCACAAACTGGTGTGTAATGTCACCACTCATTGGAACTCAACACTGCAGATGTTGGGAAGGATTTGTGAGAAGAAGAGGGCAGTTATTAACTAACAGCATCAACAAGGCCATTGGTATTCCGTTCAGACTCCACAGAAGACCTGAGGATTGGACATGGATGTCAGACATATGTACCATCCTCCAAAACTTTGAGGACTCCACCAAGATGGTGAGCGGCGATGACGCCATAATTAGCGTCATCATCCTGCTTCTCTGTGTTTTGAAATGCTCTTTGCTCACAATAAAAGAGGATGCATTGCAGGCGGAGCACAATGAGATGGAGCAAGAAACCATACAGGGTGATTACACACAGCCCAGCCTCATCTCATCCCAAAGTGGTTTGGGTGACAATGAGGAAGAGGATGAGGAAGAATATGGCCTGAGGACAGGGACGAGGAGGAGGAGAGCATAATCTGTCGTTTTCACAGGTACTGTCACAAGGACTGGAAAGTTTGGGAAGATGTTGGAGTACCTTGTTGACCATACCAACGTCCTCTGTGATTCCTCTGTGCCTTTTAATTATTGGGTATCCAAGCGGGACACGTGGCATGAACTGGCTCTCTACGCCTTGGAGGTCCTGGCCTGCCCTGTCGCTAGCGTTTTGTCAGAGCGGATTTTTAGTGCTGCTGGTGGAATTATAACTGATAAGTGCATCTACCTGTCAACTGAAAATGCTGACAGGCTGACTCTTAACCCCTTCCCGACCCATGACGCCGACGTCGGCGTCATGAAAACCAGTGCCATCCCAACCCATGACGCCAACGTCAGCGTCATGCTATAAATCATGTTCCTGCGGGTCGGGTGACCGGGGTCACTGAAAGGTCACCCGACCCGCAGGCACAGGACCCTTAGTGCATCACCACAGGGGGTTTGGCTTAACCCCCACGTGGCCACAATCGCTCTGATTGGCTGTTAAAAGTGAAACAGCCAATCAGAGCGATTTGTAATATTTCACCAATGAAACTGATGAATTATTACAATCCAGCCATGGCCGATGCTGCAATAGCATCTGCCATGGCTGGACACCAAGATCTGACCCCCCCACACCAAGTCACGGCGGTGATCGGCCACCGCCACCGAAAGATGGCAGCGATCGGTCACCGCCGTCACTATCTGCTCCCCTGCTCCTGCGATCCGCTGCCCCCACCTACCGATCCCCCCCTCACCTTCCGACCCCCCCTACTCACCTCTCCCATCCACCGATGTCCCTGGATCCAACCCGGCGGCTGCCCGGGATTCTTCATGGGCGCCGCCATCTTGGAAAATGGCGGGCGCATGCGCAGTGCGCCCGCCGGCCGGCGCATACGCAGTGCGCCCTCCAGTGTGCAAAAATTTATTTTGATCACTGTGATAAACTGTCACAGTGATCAAAATAAAAAAAAGTAAATGAACCCCCCCTGTCATAGGTAGGGACAAATAATAAAATAAAGAATTTTTTTTTTTTCCTAGCGGATTTTGCTGCTGATCCGCAGCTGATTTTGCTGCGGATCCGCGGCGGATATTGCTGCTGATCCGCGGCGGATTTTGCTGCTGATCCACGGCGGATTTTGCTGCTGATCCGCGGCGGATTTTGCTGCTGATCCGCGGCGGATTTTGCTGCGGATCCGTGGCGGATTTTGCTGGGGATCCGCGGTGCATTTTGCTGAGGATCCGCGGCGGATTTTGCTGCTGATCCGCGGCGGATTTTGCTGCGGATCCACGGCGGATTTTGCTGCTGATCCGCGGCGGATTTTGCTGCTGATCCGCGGCGGATTTTGCTGCGGATCCGCGGCGGAATTTGCTGGGGATCCTCAGTGGATTTTGCGGGTGATCCGCAGCGGATTTTGCTGGGTATCTGCAGCGGATTTTGCTGGGGATCCGCAGCGGATTTTGCTGGGGATCCACAGCAGATCCAGAAACCATGTACAGTACAATGCAAATAAATGGTTAAAAAAAACGCTGTGCACATGCGGATTTGCTGCGGTTTTAAATCCGCAGCATGTCAATTCTTTGTTCAGATTCCGCAGAGGTTTTACATCTATTCCATTATACGTGTAAAACCGCAGGGAAAAACCGCAGCAAATCCACGCTAAATTCGCAGGTAAAACGCAGGTCATTTTACCTGCGGATTTAAGAAAAATCTGCAAGTGAATCCGCAACGTGTGCACGGGGCCTCAGGGTTAGGGTTAGGCTGGGTTCACATTGCATTATGGCAGTCCGTTAGATGGACTACGTTTCACCGCGGTATAACGCGGTGTAACGCAGTCCGTTAACGCTGCCATTCACCCCATTTGTGTGCGTATCGCAACGCATGCCGTAAAGCGGTATGCGTTCGCGACGTGCCGTCATTCAGTAACGGAGCCTCGGACACGGGCTGCAGCGTCTGGGCTCCATCACCGCTAGCACAGATGAATCATCTGCTGATTCATCTGTGCTAGCGGGTATAGCATAACGCGATCGCGTTATGCTATACAGTTACCAGCCGGTCAACGCTACATGTTGAACGGGCTGGTAAAACGCAATATGAACCCAGCCTTAGGGTTAGAACTAGGGTTAGGGTTAGCATTAGGGTTAAGGTTAGAATTAGGGTTAGGGTTGGAATTTGGGTTAGGGTTGGAATTAGTGTTAGGGTTGGAATTAGGGTTAGGCTTGTGGTTAGGTTTATGGTTAGAGTTGGGATTAGGGTTAGGGGTGTGTTGGGGTTAGGGTTATGGTTAGGGTTTGTATTAGGGTTAGGTGTGTGTAAACGTTAGGATTGGGGTTAGGGGTGTGTTGGGGTTAGGGTTGGAGTTAGAATTGAGGGGTTTCCACTATTTAGGCACAGCAGGGGGTCTCCATACGCGACATGGCACCACCATTGATTCCTGCAAATTTTGCGTTCAAAAAGTCAAACAGTGCTCCCTTTATTCCAAGCCCCGACGTATGCCCAAACAGTGGTTTATCCCCACATATGGGGTATCAGCGTACTCGGGAAAAATTGCACAACAACTGCGTTATAAACTTCTGTGAAGGACTTGGAGATTCAAAGTGCTTACCACACATCTATAGGAGTTCCTTGGGGGATCTAGTTTCCAAAATGGGGTCACTTGTGGGGAGTTTCTACTGTTTAGGCACATCAGGGACTCTGCAAACGTAACATGACGCCCTAAGACCATTCCATCAAGTGGGCATTTCAAAACGTCACTACTTCCCATCCGAGCCCCGACGTGTGCCCATACAGTAGTTTTCTCCCACATATGGGATATCAGCATACTCAGGACAAATTGGACAACAACTTTTGGGGTCTAATTTCTCATGCTACCCTTGGGAAAGTAAAAAAATTGGGGACTAAAACAACCTGATTGTGGAAAAAATATGATTTTTTTATTTTCATGCCCGGGCATTATAAACTTCTGTGTAGCCCTTGGGGGTTCAAAGTGCTCACCACACATCTAGATAACTTCTTTGTGGGGTCTAGTTTCCAAAATGGGGTCACTTGTGGGGAGTTTCTACTGTTTAGGCACATCAGGGGCTCTGCAAACGTAACAAGATGCCCGCAGACCATTCCATCAAGTCGGCATTTCAAAGCGTCACTACATCCCTTCCGAGCCCTGACATGTGCCCAAACAGTGGTTCCCCCCCACATATGGGGTACTAGCGTACTCAGGACAAACTGGACAACAACTTTTGTGGTCCAACTTCTCCTGTAACCATTGTGAAAATAAATAATAGTGGGCTAAAAAAATCATTTTTTGAGAAAAAAAAATGATTTTTTATTTTCACGGCTCTGCGTTATAAACTTCTATGAAGCACCTGGGGGTTCAAAGTGCTCACTATGCATCTAGATAAGTTCTTTAGGGCGTCTAGTTTCCAAAATGGGGTCACTTGTGGGGGAGCTCCAATGTTTAGGCACACAGGAACTCTCCAAATGCGACATGGCAACCGCTAAATATTCCAGCATATTTTCCATTCAAAAAGTCAAATGGCGCTCCTTCCCTTCTGAGCCCTGCCGTGCGCCCAAACAGTGGTTTATGACCACATATGAGGTATCTATGTACTCAGGAGAAATTGGCCAACAAATTTTAGGATCCAATTTATACTGTTGCCCATGTGAAAATGAAAAAAAATGAGGCTAAAAGAAAATTTTTGTGAAAAAAAAAGTACGTTCTTTTTTTTACAGATCAATTTGTGAAGCACCTGGGGGTTCAAAGTGATCACTATGCATCTAGATAAGTTCCTTAGGGGGTCTAGTTTCCAAAATGGGATCACTTGTGGGGGCGGTCCAATGTTTAGGCATACAGGGACTCTCCAAATGCGACATGGCAACCGCTAAATATTCCAGCATATTTTCCAATCAAAAAGTCAAATGGTGCTCCTTCCCTTCTGAGCCCTGCCATGCGCCCAAACAGTGGTTTATGACCACATATGAGGTATCTATGTACTCAGAAGAAATTGCCCAACAAATTTTAGGATCCAATTTATACTGTTGCCCATGTGAAAATGAAAAAAAATGAGGCTAAAAGAAAATTTTTGTGAAAAAAAAAGTACTTTCTTTTTTTTACAGATCAATTTGTGAAGCACCTGGGGGTTCAAAGTGATCACTATGCATCTAGATAAGTTCCTTAGGGGGTCTAGTTTCCAAAATGGGGTCACTTGTGGGGGAGGTCCAATGTTTAGGCACACAGGAACTCTTCAAATGCGACATGGCAACCGCTAAATATCCCAGCATATTTTCTATTCAAAAAGTCAAATGGCGCTCCTTTCCTTCTGAGCCCTGCCGTGCGCCCAAACAGTGGTTTATGACCACATATGAGGTATCTTTGTACTCAGTAGAAATTGCCCAACAAATTTTAGGATCCAATTTATACTGTTGCCCATGTGAAAATGAAAAAAAATGAGGCTAAAAGAAAATTTTTGTGAAAAAAAAGTACGTTCTTTTTTTTACAGATCAATTTGTGAAGCACCTGGGGGTTCAAAGTGATCACTATGCATCTAGATAAGTTCCTTAGGGGGTCTAGTTTCCAAAATGGGGTCACTTGTGGGGGCGGTCCAATGTTTAGGCACACAGGGACTCTCCAAATGTGACATGGCAACCGCTAAATATTCCAGCATATTTTCCATTCAAAAAGTCAAATGGCGCTCCTTCCCTTCTGAGCCCTGCCGTGCGCCCAAACAGTGGTTTATGACCACATATGAGGTATCTGTGTACTCAGGAGAAATTGCCCAACAAATTTTAGGATCCAATTTATACTGTTGCCCATGTGAAAATGAAAAAACTGAGGCTAAAAGAAAATTTTTGTGAAAAAAAAGTACTTTCTTTTTTTTACAGATCAATTTGTGAAGCACCTGGGGGTTCAAAGTGATCACTATGCATCTAGATAAGTTCCTTAGGGGGTCTAGTTTCCAAAATGGGGTCACTTGTGGGGTAGCTCCAATGTTTAGGCACACAGGGACTCTCCAAATGCAACATGGCAACCGCTAAATATTCTAGCATATTTTCCATTCAAAAAGTCAAATGGCGCTCCTTCCCTTCTGAGCCCTGCCGTGCGCCCAAACAGTGGTTTATGACCACATATGAGGTATCTGTGTACTCAGGAGAAATTTCCCAACAAATTTTAGGATCCATTTTATCCTGTTGCCCATGTAAAAATGAAAAAATTGATGCTAAAGAAAATTTTTGTTGGAAAAATTAAAATGTCCATTTTTTCCTTCCACGTTGCTTTAGTTCCTGTGGAGCACCTGAAGGGTTAATAATCTTCTTGAATGTAGTTTTGAGTAGCTTGAGGGGTGCAGTTTTTATAAAGGTGTCACTTTTGGGTATTTTCTGCCATATAGACCCCTCAAAGTGACTTCAAATGTGAGATGGTTCCTAAAAAAAATGGTTTTGTAAATTTTGCTGTAAAAATGAGAAATCGCTGGTCAACTTTTAACCCTTATAACTTCCTAACAAAAAAAATATTGTTCCCAAAATTGTGCTGATGTAAAGTAGACATGTGGGAAATGTTATTTATTAACTATTTTGTGCCACATAACTCTCTGGTTTAACAGAATAAAAATTAAAAATTTGAAAATTACATAATTTTCAAAATTTTCGCCAAATTTCCATTTTTTTCACAAATAAACGCAAATATTATCGACCTAAATTTACCACTAACATGAAGCCCAATATGTCACGAAAAAACAGTCTCAGAATCGCTAGGATCCGTTGAAGCGTTCCTGAGTTATTACCTCATAAAGGGACACTGGTCAGAATTGCAAAAAATGGCAAGGTCTTAAAGGTCAAAATAGGCTGGGTCATGAAGGGGTTAATAAACTAGGGCTGGATTGGGCTAGACTTCTCAACACCAATGAATTATTGCAGCGCAGCGTAAAATAAACTCAAATCCAGTGTCTTTTTTTGGGAAGTCTCTTCCCATGCACATGGGTATACTCTTCCTGATTTATGCTATTTGCTGTTGTCCTCCTCCTTCTCCTCATCCTCATCCTCCACCACCATATCACGAGGGTGACAGAGGTCCGTGATGCAACACCCGCATAATTTTTTTAAAGGGTGTTTATGATGCCTGTAAAAAAAATTGCTATACAGTATGGTCATGTATACCTCACAGGTGTAAATGTTTGTCAGCCCACACTCTTAGTGCATGGGCATTACAAGTATAGGAGACCAGTTCCTTTCTAATGGGAACATTTTTTAGGAGGCCCTCCTCCACATCTCTTCCAAGTCGCATTGGAGTGCCTCCAAATTTTTATCAGCCCATGCATTCACTGCATAGGCAATCACTATGGGAGACCCACTTCCTAATAATGGGAACATTTTTTCATGAGGCCCTCCTCTACGTCTCTTCAAAGGGGCATTGGAGTACCTTCAAATTATTGGCAGCCCTTGCATTCACTGCATAGGCAACCAGTATGGGAGACCCACTTCCTAATAATGGGAACATTGTTTTCAGAAGGCACTCCTGTACGTCTCTTCAAAGGGGTATTGGGGTGCATCCAAATTTTGGGCAGCCCTGCCATTCACTGCATATGCAACAACAGTACAGGAGACCCACTGTTTAATAATGGGAACAACAAAGCATAGCCTGCTGATGGCTCTCTAAGAATAGTGAGGGCTGACTACTGGCCCCTTAAGAATAGTAAAGGCTACCTGATGGCAGTACAAAAATAGGCTTTGTGACTTTCAGAGTCCCTCCTTCATAATTGTGTCTGATGATGTTTCACACACCACGTGGCCAGATAAGGTTGTAAAATGTTAAAATGACATTTCCCAGTGAATGCATTTGTCTTGGTTGAATGCAATGCTAAAGTTCAAAAACACATCAAAAATGCTACGTGTGAACAGAGCCCAAGGTGTGTAGGAGCATTTTTGTTTTAGGTTATTTATTTTACCTTATGTACAAGTCATTACCCTGGTAAAGATGTTCCTTAACATAGTTCCCAGGAAAATCCATTTTGGTTTCGTTTTTGTATGTTTTATTGTGAGTCTGTAAAAGTGGCGTAAGACTCTGACAACATTGTTCACAGCAGTGACTTGGGAGTCAGAAATGCTTCCAGAGGTCTTTCCCATTCTTTCCCCATGTCATTTGAGCACTCTTCCCATTGATTTTTGCAATTTCTAGTCCATTTCCAGACCACTAGGGGGGCCGCCAGAAAAATTCTCTAGTTTCCTATAGACTTTCATTGGTCTCTTTGCTTGAGTCGAGCACCCGAGCATTCCAATTTGCTCGATCCGAGCAACAAGCACCCGAGCATTTTAGTTCTTGCCCATCACTACTAGTTATATATCACACTGACATCTTTTTTACTATGCACAGGCGCCACCTGTTGAATATGTATACTCTCATCAGTGTCTCCTGCTCTCGCTGCTATCAGCTAGACCAGGAGTATGCTGATGAGAGTAGTAATCAGTCGATGCCTGTCAGGTGATAATCTTTTTATTGTTGGTCACAGCAGCTCTTTTGTATGACAACCGCAGTGCTGTGACCATATTAACATCCGTAAGGTTACCGTCTATCAGAGTCGGTGTTTCTCATACTGTTATACAAATGACAGTGTGGGAACCGCCGGATGTCCAGACTCCCCATTCACTTGAATGGGGTCCAGGTTTGGGATTATGTTCAGGTTCCTTTCTGGTAACCGAACCAAATGTACTGTATTTGTCATTACAGACACCTCTTGTAGCTCTCATCTCAAGGCACTGGTAATGTGTTGGGAGGGTGAGTAGAGAAGATCTGACAGTACTATGGAATGAGAGCTGCAGCTCTACTCAACTTCCCTCCTCACTTGTAATTATAGTAAGGGCAACCAGTGAGATCAGTAAGGAGAGCATGGCTTTGTGCCATTTTATGTTTCATAGAGAAAACCAGTTCTAAGCTTCTATAGAGATGCATTCTCTTTTTTCACCTGTATGGCACCTCCTCCTTATGATGGATCAAGATATTAAGAGGAAAAAGTAAACACTTGCAGGGACGAATTGCTGCTAATGCCCCCTTGGCTAAAGGGATAATTAGAATATAAACTTTACAAGCTCATATCTTCACAACAGAGTGGAAGAATTAATAAATGTAAACTATGCTTTTTCAGCCCTGTAGCCACTTTTCCATCATGTGACCAGTTTAATATGCTCAAACTGATGGAAGGTCCTCTTTAGTGTTGAGCGATACTGCTCGATATCTAAAAATATCGGATCGGAATGGTATCGCCGATATCACTAAATATCGCCGATATCCGATTCCGATACCGGAAGTCCCATGTAAGTCTATGGGAACAAAATATCGCAACTAAAAAAAACCTTTATTTCCTTGTAAACACTAAATATACACACATAGAATACATATATATATATATATATATATATATATATATATACATGTCATTGTGACATATATATACATATATGTATAGTTTATACACTTCTACATAGTAAAATATCCTCTGATTCAATTGCCGGGTAAAGCCGGCTTCTGTGAAAAGACAGAAGCACCCGACATGAAATGACACTTGGTGTACATAGGGTTAACCATGTCTTTTCATGTCGTTTGCAATCTGATTTGCACAAACAATTACATCAGTCTATGTGTGCAAAATTTCACACCTGTAGGGGTTAATTAAAGGTGTAAATTCGTTGTAAAAATAACAGACTTTTTTGCTACGAATTTACACCTTTAATTAACCCCTACAGGTGTGAAATTTTGCACACTTACACTCATGTAATTGTTTGTACAAATCAGATATCAAACTACATGAAAAGACATGGTTAACTCTATGTAAACCAAGTGTCATTTCATGTCGGGTTCTGCATTTTCACAAAAGCCGGCAATTGAATTAGCGGCTATTATACTATGTAGAAGTGTATGAACTATAAATATAAATATATATATATATGTGTCACAAATTTAATGACATGTATATATATATATGAGGTGTAAAATTGCTGAAAAAAAATGCGTGGGCTCCCGCCCTATTTTCGCAACCAGACAGACAAAGCCAGTGAGTGGGGGCAGATAATAATAGCCCAGAGAGGGACCATTATTTTTGCCCCCCCCGGCTACTAACATCTGCCCCCAGACACCCCAGAAAGGGCAAATCTCTAATTAGATTTGCCCATTCTGGCACTTTGCCCATCTATTCCCATTGCCCTGTAGCGGTGGCGAATGGGTTAATAAGGGGTTAAAATGACCTTGCAATTGAAAGGTCACTTTAAGCCAGGTTAATAATTGAGAGCTGTCAATTAGACAACTATCAATTATTAATCCTATTGTATGAAAGAAAAATCAAACACACACACTTTAATAAAAAAGAAGTTTAATGAAATAATCACACAGTTTTTGACCATATCTTATTTTCCTGCTAAAACCATTTCCTGTAATAAAAATAAAATAATAAAGCAAAATTATTCTTACCAATCCGATGTACAGTCAGGTCCCACGGTGTAATCCTTCAGAAAGGGTTAATGTTTACTGCAGGGACCGCAGCTAATGCTGCAGCCTCACAGTAAACCTCCAAATGAATGAGTTCCTCTCCTGGCTGACAGGAGAGGAAGTGGAAAGCTTAATTGATTGCTTTCCACTTTCACTTCAGGTCAGCCAGGGACACAATCAGTGACGTCAGAAGGAACTGGTTAACAAAAATAGGGGATCCCCTCGAAAAAAATTGGCGTGGGGTCCCCCCTATTTTTGTTAACCAGCCAGATGAAGCAGACCGCTGAGGCCTGGATTTTCAGGCTGTTAAGGAGCCAAGATCCATGGACCTTGCCAGCCTGATAATACCAGGCCACAGCAGTCTGCATATCTTGGCTGATTAACAAAAATAGGGGATCCCCTCGAAAAAAATTGGCGTGGGGTCCCCCCTATTTTTGTTAACCAGCCAGATGAAGCAGACCGCTGAGGCCTGGTTTTTCAGGCTGGTAAGGATCCAATATCCATGGACCTTGCAAGCCTGATAATACCAGGCCACAGCAGTCTGCTTAGCTTGGCTGGTTAACAAAAATAGGGGATCCCCTCGAAAAAAAAACGGCATAGTGGTCCCCCTATTTTTGTTAACCAGCCAAGTAAAATGCAGACTGCTGCGGCCTGGTATTAAAAGACTGTCAAGGCCCATGGATTTTGGCCCTCAACAGCCTGATAATACCAGGCTACAGCAGCCCCACATTTGGCGCATCAAAAGATGTGCCAATTGTGGCACTTTACCCGGCTCTTCCCACTTGCCCTGTAGCGGTGGCAAGCGGGGTAATAAGGGGTTAATGTCACCGTTGATTGCACGGTGACAATAAGCCCGGTTAATAATGGAGAGGCGTCATTAAGACACCGATCCATTATTAATCCCAAAGTTATTAAATGCATAAAAAAAAAGACACAGCAAGAAAAAAGTATTTTAATGAAATAAAAGAGACAACACAGTTTTCATTTCTTTTATTGTACTCTCATTCCTGCGACGCCATCGATCTCCTGTAAAAAAAGAAAAAAAAAAAACCAACAGTATACCACCTGTCCGACGCAGTCCATAGTAACGACTGTCCCACGACGATCCAGCTCTGCTACATCGCAATGACAGGCAGAGCCTGACATCCCGGCGCAGCACAGCTGATTACCTGCTTCCCCGGCGGTGACGTCATCGGACTGACTGCTTTACGGCCGGGATTACCCAGCAGTCACTGCAGTTATCGCGAGAAACTGCATGTGACCGCCAGGGAGAAGAGGATGGCGACAATGAAGCAGTCCAGGATGTGACCGCCGGAGATCTTCTGCCAGGTAAGTGCCGCTGACTCCTGACAGACCCGACCGACGGACACTGACAGTGACAGACCCGACCGACGGACACAGACAGTGACAGTGACAAATCCGATTCCGGTATTCGATATGACGAAAATATCGGTATTCGGAATCGAAAGGCCGATACAGCTAATATCGGCCGATACCCGATATTTGCAGTATCGTATCGCTCAACACTAGTCCTCTTTCCTCTTTGTATTTTCCACCTTTAAATATTATTTTATTTATGTTCAAGATTTTGTTCATTTTTTTAAAATTTTTACAGACCAAATTAAGTAGAAGTATAATTTAGTATTGACATGCATTTCACATGCATATATGCATTCTTATATACATTTTCTCTTCATTTGTGCCAGTATCAGGGTTTTTTTTAACCCCTCTCTGACATTAGACGTACTATCCCGTCCATAAAACCCGTGCCATTCTGCCCATGGACGGGATAGTACGTCATAGGCGATCAGCTGCGCTCCTGAGGGGAGCGCAGCTAATCGCCGCCGGTGTCAGCTGATTATCACAGCTGACACCAGTGACTGTGTGTCAGGAGCGGTCACGGACCGCTCCCGGCACATTAACCCCTAGCACACCGCGATCAAACATGATCGCGGTGTACTGGGTGCACAGGGGAGGATCGCGCAGGGTGGGGGCTCCCTGCGCGCCCCCCTGAGACCCTCAGACCAGCGCGATGTGATCGCGCTGTTCTGAGGGCTTCCTCCCTCCCAGGACCCGGATCCAAGATGGCGCCGGGGTCCTGGAGGGAGGCGGCTTCCTCAGTGCCTGCTGAGAGCAGGCACTGAGAAGCCTGCTGCACTGCCTGAGCGATCGCTGGTGTGACAGTATGCTGTGCACACTGTCACACCAGCGATTTGATAAAATACAGTGATGTCCCACCCTGGGACAAAGTAAAAAAGTAAAAAAAATAAAAATAAACATGTTATAAAAAAAAATCCAAAATAAATAAATAAAAAAAAAAAATATTCCCCAATAAATTCATTTCTTCCTGTAAATAAAAAAACCAAAACAATAAAAGTACACATATTTGGTATCGCCACGTCCGTAACGACCCCCCCTATAAAACTGTCCCACTAGTTAACCCCTTTAGTGAACCCCTTAAAAAAAAAAACGAAGCAAAAAATCAATGCTTTATCATCATACCGCCGAACAAAAAGTGGAATAACGCGCGATCAAAAAGACCGATATAAATAAACATGGTACCGCTGAAAACGTCATCTTGTCCCGCAAAAAACGAGCTGCCATACAGCATCATCAGCGAAAAAATAAAAAAGTTATAGCTCGCAGAATAAAGCGATGCAAAAAATAATTATTTTTTATATAAAATTGTTTTTATTCTATAAAAGCGCCAAAACATAAAAAAATGATATAAATGAGGTATCGCCATAATCGTACTGACCCGAAGAATAAAACTGCTTTATCAATTTTACCACACGCGGAACAATAAAAACGCCTCCCCAAAAGAAATTCATGAATTGCTGATTTTTGTTCATTCTAACCTCCCAAAAATCGAAATAAAAAGCGATAAAAAAAAGTCACCTGCTCAAAAATGGTACAAATAAAAACGTCAACTCGTACCGCAAAAAATAAGACCTCACATGACTCTGTGGGCCAAAATATGCAAAAATTATAGCTCTCAAAATGTGGCGATGCAAAAAACTATTTTTGCAATAAAAAGCGTCTTTTAGCGTGACAGCTGCCAATCATAAAAACCCGCTATAAATAGTAAATCAAACCCCCCTTTATCACCCCCTTAGTTAGGGAAAAATAATAAAATTAAAAAAATGTATTTTTTTCCCATTAGGGTTAGGGTTAGGGTTGCGGCTAAAGTTAGGGTTAGGGTTGGCACTAAAGTTAGGATTAGGGTTAGGGTTGGGATTAGGGGTGTGTTAGGGTTAGGTTTGTGGTTAGGGTTGGGACTAGGGTTAGGGGTGTGTTGGGGTTAGAGTTGGAGTTAGAATTGGGGGTTTTCCGCTGTTTAGGCACATCAGGGGCTCTCCAAATGTGACATGGCATATGATCTCAATTCCAGACAATTCTGCGTTGAAAAAGTCAAACGGTGCTCCTTCACTTCTGAGCTCTGCCATGCGTCCAAACAGTAGTTTATCCCCACATATGGGGTATCAGCGTACTCTGGACCCCAAGAGTTATTGTGCAATTTGTCCTATTTCTTCTGTTACCCTTGGAAAAATAAAAAAAATGGGGGCGAAAATATCATTTTTGTGCAAAAAAAATTATTTTTTTGTTTTTACGGCTGTACATTATAAACTTCTGTGAAGCACTTGGGGCTTCATAGCGCTCACCACACACCTAGATAAGTTCCTTGTGGGTCTATTTTCCAAAATGGGGTCACTTGTTGGGGATTTCCACTGTTTAGGCGCATCAGGGGCTCTCCAAATGCGACATGACGCCCCCAGACCATTCCATCAAAGTCTGCAATCCAAAACGTCACTACTTCCCTTCCGAGCCCCAACGTGTACCCATACAGTAGTTTTCTCCCACATATTGGGTATCAGCGTACTCAGGACAAATTGGGCAACAACTTTTGGGGTCCAATTTCTCCTGTTACCCTTGTAAAAATAAAATATTGGGCGAAAAAATCATTTTTGCAAAAAAAAAAAAAGATTTTTTATTTTTACGGCTGTGCGTTATAAACTTCTGTGAAGCACTTCGGGGTTCAAAGTGCTCACCACACATCTAGATAAGTTCCTTGTGGGGTCTATTTTCCAAAATGGGGTCACTTGTGGGGGTTTCCACTGTTTAGGCGCATCAGGGGCTCTCCAAATGCGACATGACGCACCCAGACCATTCCATCAAAGTCTGCAATCCAAAACGTCACTACTTCCCTTCCGAGCCCCAACGTGTACCCATACAGTAGTTTTCTCCCACATATTGGGTATCAGCGTACTCAGGACAAATTGGACAACAACTTTTGAGGTCCAATTTCTCCTGTTACCCTTGTGAAAATAAAATATTGGGGGCGAAAAAATCATTTTTGTAAAAAAAAAAAGGATTTTTTATTTTTACGGCTGTGCGTTATAAACTTCTGTGAAGAACTTCGGGGTTCAAAGTGCTCACCACACATCTAGATAAGTTCCTTGTGGGTCTATTTGCCAAAATGGGGTCACTTGTGGGGGGTTTCCACTGTTTAGGTGCATCAGGGGCTCTCCAAATGTGACATGACGCCCCCAGACCATTCCATCAAAGTCTGCAATCCAAAACGTCACTACTTCCCTTCCGAGCCCCGACGTGTGCCCATACAGTAGTTTTCGCCCACATATTGGGTATCAGTGTACTCAGGACAAATTGGACAACAACTTTTGGGTTCCGATTTCTTCTGTTACCCTTGTGAAAATAAAATATTGGGGGCGAAAAAATAATTTTTGTAAAAAAAAAAAAGATTTTTTATTTTACGGCTGTTCAAAGTTCTCACCACACATCTAGATAAGTTCCTTGAGGGTCTAGTTTCCAAAATGGTGTCATTTATGGGGGTTTCCACTGTTTAGGCAGATCAGGAGCTCTCCAAACACGACATGGCGTCCAGCCAATTCTGCGTTGAAAAAGTCAGACGGCGCTCCTTCCCTTCCAAACTCTGCCATGCACCCAAACAGTGGTTTACCCCCACATATGGGGTATCAGCGCACTCAGGACAAATTGCACAATAACTTTTGGAGTCTTGTTACCCTTGGAAAAATAAAAATTGGGGTGAAAAGATCATTTTTGTGGAAAAAATATGATTTTTAAATTTTACGGCTCTACGTTATAAACTTGTGTGAAGCACTTGGGGGTTCAAATTGCTCATCAAAAATCTAGATAAGTTCCTTAGGGGGTCTAGTTTCCCAAATGGGGTCATTTGTGGGGGTTTCCACTGGTTAGGCACATCAGGGGCTCTCCAAATGCAACATGGCATCCAAACTCAATTCCAGCCAATTTTGGTTGGAAAAAGTCAAATGGTGCTCCTTCCATTCCGAGCTCTGCCGTGCGCCCAAACAGTGGTTCCCCCCCACATATGGGGTATCAGCGTACTCAGGACAAATTGGACAACAACTTTTGAGGTCCAATTTCTCCTGTTACCCTTGTGAAAATAAAATATTGGGGGCGAAAAAAATCATTTTTGTAAAAAAAAAAAGGATTTTTTATTTTTACGGCTGTGCGTTATAAACTTCTGTGAAGAACTTCGGGGTTCAAAGTGCTCACCACACATCTAGATAAGTTCCTTGTGGGGTCTATTTGCCAAAATGGGGTCACTTGTGGGGGGTTTCCACTGTTTAGGTGCATCAGGGGCTCTCCAAATGTGACATGACGCCCCCAGACCATTCCATCAAAGTCTGCAATCCAAAACGTCACTACTTCCCTTCCGAGCCCCGACGTGTGCCCATACAGTAGTTTTCGCCCACATATTGGGTATCAGTGTACTCAGGACAAATTGGACAACAACTTTTGGGTTCCTATTTCTTCTGTTACCCTTGTGAAAATAAAATATTGGGGGCGAAAAAATAATTTTTGTAAAAAAAAAAAAAGATTTTTTATTTTACGGCTGTTCAAAGTTCTCACCACACATCTAGATAAGTTCCTTGAGGGGTCTAGTTTCCAAAATGGTGTCATTTATGGGGGTTTCCACTGTTTAGGCAGATCAGGAGCTCTCCAAACACGACATGGTGTCCAGCCAATTCTGCGTTGAAAAAGTCAGACGGCGCTCCTTCCCTTCCAAACTCTGCCATGCACCCAAACAGTGGTTTACCCCCACATATGGGGTATCAGCGCACTCAGGACAAATTGCACAATAACTTTTGGAGTCTTGTTACCCTTGGAAAAATAAAAATTGGGGTGAAAAGATCATTTTTGTGGAAAAAATATGATTTTTAAATTTTACGGCTCTACGTTATAAACTTGTGTGAAGCACTTGGGGGTTCAAATTGCTCATCAAAAATCTAGATAAGTTCCTTAGGGGGTCTAGTTTCCCAAATGGGGTCATTTGTGGGGGGTTTCCACTGTTTAGGCACATCAGGGGCTCTCCAAATGCAACATGGCATCCAAACTCAATTCCAGCCAATTTTGGTTGGAAAAAGTCAAATGGTGCTCCTTCCATTCCGAGCTCTGCCGTGCGCCCAAACAGTGGTTCCCCCCCACATATGGGGTATCAGCGTACTCAGGACAAATTGTACAACAACTTATGTGGTCCAATTTCTCCTGTTACCCTTGGGAAAATAAAAAATTAGTGACTAAAAGATAATTTTTGTGGGAAAAAAATAGGATTTTTTATTTTCATGCCCGGGCATTATAAACTTGTGTGAAGCACTTGGGGATTCAAAGTGCTCACCAAAGATCTAGATAAGTTCCTTAGGGGATCTAGTTTCCAAAATGGGGTCACTTGTGGGGGGTTTCCACTGTTTAGGCTCATCTGGGGCACTGCAAACGGAACATGACCCCCATTAACGTCTGCATTCCAAAACGTTACTACTTCCTTTCCAAGCCCTGCCGTGCACCCAAACAGTTCCCCCCCCCACATTTGGGGTATCAGCGTACTCAGGACAAATTGGACAACAACTTTTGGGGTCCAATTTCCTTGGGAAAATTCAAAAATTTGGGACTAAAAAATCATTTTTGTGCAAAATTGATTTTTTTTTTTTTCACACCCAGGCTTTATAAACTTTTGTGAAACACTTGAGGGTTCAAAGTGCTCACAACAGATCTAGATAAGTACCTTAGGGGGTCTAGTTTCCAAAATGGTGTCACTTGTGGGGGGTTTCCACTGTTTAGGCGCATCAGGGGCTCTCCAAACGCGACATGGCATCCAATCTAAATTCCAGCCAATTTTAGTTTGAAAAAGTCAAACGTCGCTCCTTCCCTTACGAGCTCTGCCGTGTGCCCAAACAGTGGTTTTCCCCCACATATGGGGTATTGGCGTACTCAGGAGAAATTGCATAACAACCATATCTGTCCATTTTCTCCTTTTACCCTTGTGAAAATAAAAAAAAAAGTTTGTAAAAGATAATTTTTGTGGCTAAAAAGTAAAATATTCATTTTTTCCTTCCACGTTGCTTTAGTTACTGTGAAGCACCTGAAGGGTTAATAAACTTCTTGAATGTGGTTTTGAGTACCTTGAGGGGTGCAGTTTTTAGAATGGTGTCACTTTTGGGTATTTTCTGCCATATAGACCCCTCAAAGTGACTTCAAATGTGAGGTGGTCCCTAAAAAAAATGGCTTTGTAAATTTTGCTGTAAAAATGAGAAATCGCTGGTTCCAAAATTGTGCTGATGTAAAGTAGACATGTGGGAAATGTTATTTCTTAACTATTTTGTGTGATATATTTCTCTGTTTTAAGGGAATAAAAATTCAAAGTTTGAAAATTGCAAAATTTTAAAAATTTTCGCCATATTTGCGTTTTTTTCAATAATAAACGCAAGTTATATCGAAGAAATTTTTACCACTAACATGAATTACAGTATGTCACGAGAAAACAATCTCAGAATCGCGAAGATCCGTTGAAGCGTTCCAGAGTTATAACCTCATAAAGAGACAGTGGTCAGAATTGTAAAAATTGGCCCGGTCATTAACGTGCAAACCACCCTTGGGGGTGAAGGGTTAAACTTCTCTCACAAAAACATTCCCAATAATTTACACTGTTGTGAACAAGATGTTTGAAATGTAATAAATATAAATAACATTTTAAAGCCCCTTTTCTAATTTTTCTATGTATGCTCACCTAAACATGCTTGTAATAAGTGTTTTTTACTATATTAAATAAACTATGTTTTATTAAACTCAATATTCAAAAGTTCATGAAGGGGCCAGTTTAACATGGTCGAAAAGGTGAAAGATCCTCTTTTATGTCTATATTTGCCAGCTTAAAATATTATTTTATCATACGAGAACATTCTTTTTTATTTGTTTCCCAAATTTTGCAAATCCTTAGTACTGATATTAATTTAACATCCATGTCTGCATTCTCTTATACATTTTTCAACATTTGTGGTAGTTATGTACAAGTTGTTTAATATACTTTTCTCTTATAAACATTCCCAACAATTTAAACTCTTGAGAAAAATTCTCAAAATCTTATCAAAATAAATTAATTTTAACGCTTCTCTAACCATGCTTTAAACATTTTTTCCTATATTTTATAGCTATTATAATTTTGGTGCTTATTTACTATGTTTAAAGATGTTGGCAAGGGATTATTGCACATATGCTGCTCCCCTCTAGATTTTTGCCAATTTGTACTAAATAAAAGATCAAAGTGTAAGCTAATCTTTCTAAGGTTCCAGATTACTTTATGGTAACTTTTAAATCCTGTCATTTCTTATTAGTCTCTTTTGTCACTTGGTGCTTGATCAAAATAAATATAGCTCTTAACTCTTTCTGCAGCTTTGAGTTATAAGTTTACAGCTTATATTTCTTTCAATAACACTAACACAGATCCCCATTAGAAATGTATTATTGCTGAGAAAAAATATAAAAATGTGACTAAGCGCATAATTAATTTATAGAGAAACATTTCCTTTTATGAGATTAAAGGACAAATTAAAATAACAATTGTCTGTTATATGGCAAGGATCAGCTTATGCATAGTGATTAAATAGAACAGGTAACAAGGTAACTGTAATCCGTTTAGCTGTAACCTCACACAGCTGCTCATATTTGAAATTTATATATAATTTTTTACATTAGTCATTAAAATACAAGTCAGTGCTATTGTATTTTAACTTGACTGCTCTGAATGGAATGTTGAGGTTAATGGACATTATTGTAAAATAAATGTAAAATGCTTAAAACACGAAAAAGGTCTTAGTGAAAAGATAAATTACATAAATCACATAACACACAGAAGATAGTTTAACTAAATCTGAGAGCTAATTTTTAAAAACATTTTTGGGATAAGATTTAAGATATTTTTGTATTTTATTCATTAACAGGGCCACTATCAGGGCATTACTGCCCTTACTGCTGTATGGGACCCGGTCAGCAGCAGTACACAGAGAGGCCTGCAGGTCCGGGGCCCCGCTCTTGTGCTTCTGCTGATCGGGCCCCATCATGCACTAAAATACTGTGCACTGCAGCGCATATGTCGGCGCTGGGGCCCAGGAGCCTTTTAGGAGATGACCACGGCCGTCTTACCTAGTCTGCTGCGCAGCTCCTGCTCCGCTGTAGCTAGAATGTATGGGCTCCCTGCAGGTCCTGACTACAGCTCATACATTCTAGCCGTCTCAGTATTGAATGCCCTAGAATGTATGAGCTCCTTTCAGGTCCTGACTACAGCCCATACATTCTAGCTGCTTCACTGCTGAAAACACACTAGACGCCCCGGGAACGACTGAGGTAAGCATAAAAAAGTTTTTGTTTTTTAAATGGATTGAGGAGGGAGGGAGTGAGACTGCAGATGATGAAGTTTGTTTGAAGGGGTACTGCACATGATGAAATGATAGGGGGCTGCAAATGATGAAGTAAGGGGGACTGCAAATGATGATGTGGGGGTGATGGGGACTGCAAATGATGAAGTGTGGGTGATGGGGACTGCAAATGATGATGCGGGGATGATGGGGTCTGCAAGTGATGATGTGTGGTGATGGGGACTGCAAATGATGAAGTAGGGGTGATGGGGACTGCAAATGGTGATATGGGGGTGATGGGGACTGCAAATGATGAAGTGGGTGTGATGGGAACTGCAAATGATGATGGGGGGTGATGGGGACTGCAAATGATGATGCGGGGGTGATGGGGACTGCAAATGATGATGTGGGGGTGATAGGGACCACAAATGATGAAGTTGGGTGATGGGGACAGCAGATGATGAAGTGTGCTTGAGGGGTTCTGCACATGATGAAATGATAGGGGGCTGCAAATCATGAAGGAGGAATGCAGATGTAGTTATGAGCTCGGTTGCAACAACTTTATTATATAATGGATTGCAACCGAACCCGGGGTCCGCGATGCAGTTAAGGTCACTGCTGCAGAACACCCTTTGGGTATTAGGGTAACAACTGACAACAGAAATATAATATTAGATCTCGCCTGTGTTACTTCACACTAGGGGAGATGTAAAATTGGCACTATCTCCGTTTACGTCACGGGAGATGTGCTATCGACTGGCGTAGATGTAGCCCTGTTAATGGCACAGAAGCCACTTGCCAGATATTAGGTTTGCACTATGTGCTTCAAGGTGGTATAGACATAGCCCTGTTGACTGCACAGAAGCAACGTGCCAGCTGTTAGGAAGCGCGTGCGACTAACGCCAGGCATACGTGCTACCAGCCAGCGTGAGACCGGACTGAGCAACTCTCTGTTCAGCTTGGCAGGCGATGCCCAGGTTACGCGCCCCGCAGTCTGCTCAGGGTGTATAGCTACCCTATATTCGTAGCAAGACTGCGCCACATTGGCTACAGGTTACGCAAACCGTAGTCTGCTCATGGTGTATAGCTATCCTATATTCGTAGCAAGACTGCGCCACATTGGCTACCTGCCTGGCATAAGCTAAACCTGCCTGAAGGACCTGTGCTAATTAGCAGAGCGAACTCTGGCATCGGCAGGTCCCGGAGAGCAAAGTTAGAGAGCACGTGGAGTCCAGATTCTGGTACGTTTACACATGAGCACTGCCTATTTTAGTATGATCCGACCGTGCCGTGGACAGACAAGCTATTTAAGGGCTAAGCTCCGCCCCCAGCCATCTCGTTACTCGCATCATCGGTGACGTCTTCCGTGACCAATCAGGCGGTGCCAGGTCAGAGGATCAGCTGACTTTAACCACCAATCACGGTTCGCATGTCACGGACATGCTCAGTGCAGGCATTTCTGGACTTAGGCTATAACAGTCCTGTCTACTTCTGTAACCTATGCATAAGGCTACTATTAACAAAGACCCTGGAGACAGCTTGCACTCTCTTGTACTGGCTAGGTGTTGGGATTGATGGTGAAGCTAAGCAGCATCTGCCCTGGCTGAAACTTGGCTGGGGGACAGCTGATGCCTAAGATCCAAATTCAAATCCAGCCAACGCCTAACATCTCCACCCGATGCTCAAATTCCTCAATGAGCTCAGGGGCATGAATGTGGTCCAAAATTTTGAAAGGACTCATAAAACGGATGGCGAACTTAGCAGATTCCCCGTGTCCTCTAATTTTGCGAGGCGCGAGACAGGCCTTGTCACCCGGGGATAATATGGGGCCTGGATAGAGATAATTGTCAACCGACTGTCTCTGATGGGACGATTTCTCTCTCGTACAAGATTGGACATATTTTTTAACGTCCTGCGGCAACCGAGGCCACCAATACGACCGTTGGAGAAACTTAGTGGTAAGTTTGACTCCAAAATGACCTCCGGTTTTAGGGGCATGTGCCCAACAGAGCACCTTATTTTGTAATTTAGGAAGAACGAACATCTTCCCGGGAGGGACCTGGTCTAAGGTCATAGGTGCCACCGTCCGCATATCCCCAGAAGGCATGACATTTTTGGGCTCGTTACCGTCCTCGGTCATATCTACAGGCAGGGAATAAACCCTACCGTGATGAGGCTCTGAGCTGGGAAGCAAATCAATTAGACGGTCATACGATTGGTGTAAAGGCAAAGTCTCAGCAGCCTTTTTGGAATGCTCAGGACGAGCGACCAAGTCAACAGACGGCTCTGAGAATACCCTCCGAGTCGAGGCAATCATACACTGAGAAACACCATTCTCAGCCCCGAAATTAATCTCCCCCTTGTTCCAGTTAATGTGTGGATTGTGACAACTTAGCCATGGAAGGCCTAATAGCACCTCATCCGATCCACCAGGAACAATGAGAAAAAAAATATCCTCCTGGTGATCCTGAGGAAATGACATAGTGAGGGGAATCGACTGGTGGGTGATTTGAGTGTCTAGCAATGAACCGTTGACTACCTTAATGTTCATTGGTTTGGGCAGTAACTCCATAGGAATGGCATGTCTCTAGGCAACAGTTAACGACAAAAAATTGCCATCTGCCCCAGAGTACACCCCCACCTTGGCAGAAACCGCAATTGCCTCGAAGAGCAACGTCACCTCATATAATAGTTTGGAGGTAGAGGTCCCTGAATCTAACACACCTCCTCTAATGGTGGTTAGACACTCTCGTTCCTCCGCCTGCTTGGAACCCTTATTACTGGGGTACTCCAAGAGATGCATAGGACGGGAACAAGTGGACGATTTCCTAGTCAGACATATATCTATAAGCTCCGGTTCAGTGTCTGGAACGGCGGGTTCGGAAATAGGTTTAGAAAATGACGGTGCCAACGGAAACCGAGGTTTAGAGACCTCCAGCTCCAATTTGCTTTCTGCATGATGTAAATCTATTCAGTTGGCAAGGGTCATTAACTCTTCAGAGAGTTTGGAATCTCCCTGGTGGCTAGAGCATCTTTTATATGCCCAGCTAGACCCTCCCAGAACACCGGAATTAGCAATGGTTCAGACCAATCCAGTTCTGCCGCTAATGTCCTGAACTGGACGGCATAGTGACTGGGCGGTGGTCGAACCCTGCACTAATGTAAGCAACTTAAGAGCCATATCATGTGTAACCTGAGGACCGAGGAACACACTTTTTAGGGTTCTAAGAAAGAGACCAGCATTACCCACTACCGGATCATTCCATTCCCACAGAGGAGTAGCCCACTCCAAGGCTTTGTGGGAAAGTAATGATATGACAAAGCCCATTTTAGCCCTTTCAGAGGGGAACCGCGCCGCCATCATTTCTAACTGAATGGAGCATAAATTAATAAACCCTCTGCAGGATCTGCTGTCGCCAGAAAATTTTTCCAGGAGGTCAAAACGGGGTAATGAAACTCTAGCAGCTGTCGCAGCATTATTTACGAGACTGGCTGCTTGTGTGGCTGCTTGAGTAGCTACTGCAGTGAGATCAGCAACTGGAGCGGCCTGCTCCAAAGACCTAAGTCTGGCCTTTAATTGCTGAACGTAGCGCTGTAGCTGCTGAATGTCAGCCATGTTCGGCTAGACCCTGGTGGTCAGATACTTTTATGAGCTCGGTTGCAACAACTTTATTATATAATGGATTGCAACCGAACCCGGGGTCCACAAAGCAGTTTAGGTCACTGCTGCCAAACACCCTTAGGGTATTATGGTAACAACTGACAACAGAAAGATTAAAATTAGATCTCGCCTGTGTTACTTCACACTAGGGGAGAAGTAGAATTGGCACTATCTCCGTTTACGTCACGGGAGATGTGCTATCGACTGGCGTATATGTAGCCCTGTTAATGGCACAGAAGCCACTTGCCAGATATTAGGTTTGCACTATGTGCTGCAAGCTGGTATAGACATAGCCCTGTTGACTGCACAGAAGCTACGTGCCAGCCGCTAGGAAGTGCGTGCGACTAATGCCAGGCATACGTGCTACCAGCCGACGTGAGACCGAACTGAGCAACTCTCTGTTCAGCTTGGCAGGCGATGCCCAGGTTATGCGCCCCGCAGTCTGCTCAGGGTGTTTAGCTACCCTATATTCGTAGCAAGACTGCGCCACATTGGCTACAGGTTACACACCCCGCAGTCTGCTCAGGGTGTTTAGCTACCCTATATTCGTAGCAAGACTGCGTCACATTGGCTACCTGCCTGGCATAAGCTAAACCTGCCTGAAGGACCTGTGCTAATTAGCCGAGCGAACTCTGGCATCGGCAGGTCCCGGAGAGCAAAGCTAGAGAGCACGTAGAGCCCAGATTCTGGTACGTTTACACATGAGCATTGCCTATTTTAGTATGATCCGACCGCTGCTCGCCGTGGACAGACAAGCTATTTAAGGGCTAAGCTCCTCCTCCAGCCATCTCGTTACTCGCATCATCGGTGACGTCATCCGTGACCAAACAGGCGGTGCCAGGTCAGAGGATCAGCTGACATTAACCACCAATCACGGTTCGCCATGTCACGGACATGCTCAGTGCAGGCATTTCTGGACTTAG
>JARQOD010000001.1:260347273-260404633 GCA_033576555.1 Oophaga sylvatica
TATTGCAGAGACTTTTGCCTGTCCCCCTGGGACGATCATCCCCATCCGATGCAGCTCTATCTAGGGGTTCGGACATCATCAGCAGAGACCCCCGGGCTATTCCAGAGACTCTTGCCTGCCCCACCTGTGAGCAATCATCTGCCATCCGACTGCAGCCTACCAGGAGGTTTCCACCAGCTCAGGTCGTATATGCCTGTTTGTCTAGAGACTGCCTTTGGGTCACTTGCCGGGACAACCTGCCTGCCCAAGACTGCCCGGGTCACTTTGCCGGGACAACCGCCTGTC
The DNA here is from genome assembly GCA_033576555.1 of Oophaga sylvatica. Lineage (NCBI taxonomy): Eukaryota > Metazoa > Chordata > Amphibia > Anura > Dendrobatidae > Oophaga > Oophaga sylvatica. The sequence goes on from JARQOD010000001.1 coordinate 260,347,559, forward strand.
CAGAGACTGCCCTGTCACTTGCCGTGACAACCTGCCTGTCCAGAGACTGCCCAGGTCACTTGCCGTGACAACCTCCTGTCCAAGACTGCCCAGGCACTTGCCGTGACAACCTGCCTGTCAGAGACTCCTTGGTCACTTATTGTGACAACCTGCCTGTCCAAGACTGCCTGGCTAATTGCCGTGATTCCCTTCCTATTCCCCGGATGCCACCCGCTCTCTTGCAAGTAAATTGTCTTGTATAATAAAGCTTAGGGGTTCCACCAACCAGACCCGTTCCGTCAGTGGTTCCACCTACCAGACCCGTTACAGTTTGCTCGGGCCATGGAACCCGTGGCACCAAACCCCTTCATTTCCGGGAACTGTTCATGAGCTTCTCGCCAAGGTCTCAACGGGAGGCTACCCTGGGTCACCTGGGGAAAACGCCCATTCCCGCTTAGACACTCTGAATCCATCACCAGCAAACCACCGCTGGAGCCATGACCATAACCGGGCAGCCCCGCTGACCCCCCAATTCTGTGGTTTTCCATTCCCGGTCCCCGACTTCAGCTCCTCCTGGGTATGGAGGCGACCCTGTTATGGCTGGGGGTTCATTAACCAGTGCACCCTGCATTTCGAAGTCCTGGCACACCATTTAATTCTGACCGGGCCAAATTCCTTTCATCATGTCCCATCTCCCCGGGAGAGGCTCGGGCCTGGCTTAATCCTCTCGGGGAGAGAGAAATCCTCTGGTGTCAGACCTGCCTCTTTTCTCTCGGCCTTCGGAGGGTATTCGACGAACCTGGACGGAGGACCTCCTCTGCATCATCTCTGTTGCGTCTCCGTCAGTCAATATGCCATACGGTTCCGTACTCTAGCCTCAGAACTGGCTTGGGACAATGAAGCTCTAATTTCGGTCTTCTGGGGGGGTCTGTCCGGCCGTATTAAAGACGAACTTGCCGGTCGGGACATTCCAACCTCGCTTGATGATTTAATAAATCTTGCCAATCGGATTGATCTACGGTTCCAGGAACGAGCCAAAGAGGTCACCCGTGAAAAAAAGTTTCCTCATTTAACCCCTTCCTTTTCTCCCCAGGTGCACACTGCTGAGCCTATGCAGGTCGACCAGACCAAGATGGTCAAAGCCCGTCAGGACTCACGCCGTGCCGAGAAAAGTTGCTTCTACTGCGGCAGTAAGGAGCACTGGATCCGAACCTGTCCGGAGAAGTTGGGAAACGCCTGTGTCTAGGTTCGCTCGGAGAGGTCAATCTAGACAAAAATAAATCCTCTTCATCTCTGCTGCTCTCGGTCTCAATTCTTCTCGGTAAGAACCGTTACTTCGAGATGGCCCAACTTGATTCTGGAGCAGCTGGGAATCTTGTGTCACAGGCTCTAGTAGAGAAGTATCGCATTCCCACCAAACCTCTTGTTGAACCAGTATCTGTTGCTGCTGTGGATGGGGGTCTCCTACCTCGTCCCATCCGACTTATCACCGAAGCCATAACCCTGCAGGTAGGAATGTTGCATTCTGAGAGCATCTCATTTCATGTTCTGCCTGGACTCTCTCATGCTTTCTTACTAGGTCTGCCTTGGCTCCAAAAGCATGCACCTGTGCTTGACTGGCAGAATGGAGAGATTCTTCGCTGGGGACAGGACTGTCATAAAACGTGTCTGATGCCTGTTCATCCCGTCTGTCCTTCTCCTACTCCTGCTAATCTACCAGGACTCCCGATTCCATATTGGTCATTTTCTGATGTCTTCAATAAAAAGGAAGCAGAGACATTACCTCCGCATAGACCATATGATTGCCCGATCGACCTGCTACCCGGTACCACGCCTCCCCGTGGGCGTATTTACCCGTTGTCCGCTGCTGAGACCAGGTCGATGTCCGAATATATCGAGGAGAACTTAGCAAAAGGATTCATCCGGAAATCTACCTCCCCAGCGGGAGCAGGTTTCTTCTTCGTAAAAAAGAAGGACGGATCTCTCCGTCCCTGTATTGACTACAGAGGCCTAAATTTGATCACGGTGAAGAATAAGTACCCTCTTCCGCTCATTCCAGAATTGTTTGATCGTCTTAGAGGGGCTAGAGTCTTCACCAAACTAGATCTTCGTGGAGCATACAACCTGGTTCGTATCCGTCGAGGAGATGAATGGAAGACGGCATTCAACACCCGGGACGGCCACTACGAGTACTTGGTGATGCCCTTTGGTCTCTGTAATGCTCCAGCAGTCTTTCAGGAGTTGGTCAATGACATCTTCCGGGACCTCCTCTACTCCTGCGTTGTGGTGTACCTTGACGACATCTTGGTCTTCTCTCCGGATCTTCAGTCTCACCGGAGGGATGTTCGTCAGGTTCTGGTCAGGCTCAGGCAGAATCACCTCTTCGCCAAATATGAGAAGTGCCTCTTTGAGCAGACATCGCTTCCGTTTCTGGGCTACATCATTTCTCAGACAGGCCTACGAATGGATCCGGAGAAATTGTCTGCCATCGAGAAGTGGCCCCGACCGGAGGGGTTGAAGGCCATTCAGCGGTTCCTGGGATTTGCCAACTATTACCGTCTCTTCATACCGCACTTCTCTTCCAGGACTGCTCCAATCTCCGCGCTCACCCGCAAGGATGCTAACCCAAACAGTGGACGCCCGAAGCAGAGGAGGCCTTCCTTTCTCTAAAACAGGCCTTCTCTTCCGCTCCAGTGCTGCATCGCCCGGATGGCAACAAGCAGTTCTTCCTGGAGGTGGATGCTTCCTCTGCTGGAGCCGGAGCGGTACTTACCCAAAAAGCTTCATCCGGGAGGATGGTATCCTGCGGTTTCTTCTCCAAACTCTTCTCCTCCTCCGAGCGCAACTACTCAATAGGAGACCGAGAGTTATTGGCCATCAAGTTGGCATTGGAGGAGTGGCGTTACCTACTCGAAGGGGCTCTTCATCCGGTAATCATTTACACGGACCACAAGAATCTGGCATACCTCCAGCATGCCCAGAGACTTAACCCTCGCCAAGCCCGGTGGTCCTTGTTTTTTGCCCGCTTCGATTTTCTTTTGCATTTTCGCCCAGCTGACAAAAACATCAAGGCGGATGCCTTGTCTCCGTCTTTCCTGGTGTCGGATCTCGAGGAGGAACCTAAGCATATCATCGATCCCGCCAGAGTGATGCAGGTGGCTCCCGTGAGTTTAAATCGTCTCCCTCCTGGTAAGACGTTCGTATCAGAAACTGATCGGAAGAGAATCCTACATTGGGGTCATTCATCTAAACTCGCTGGCCACGCTGGTCAAAAAAAGACCCTCCAACTCATTACCCGGCATTATTGGTGGCCTACCCTGCACAAAGACGTAATAGACTTTGTTTCTGCCTGTGTTTCCTGTGCCCGCAACAAAGTTCCGAGACACCTGCCTACCGGCCGTCTTCTTCCGCTTCCTGTACCCGCTGCCCCCTGGCAGCATATAGCCATGGACTTCATTACTGATCTTCCCGTCTCTGCTGGTTGTACAGTCATTTGGGTGGTCACTGACCGCTTTTCCAAGATGGCTCACTTCATTCCTCTGCCAGGTCTTCCGTCTGCACCCGAGTTGGCTAAAGACTTTATCCGCCACATCTTCCGTCTTCATGGTCTGCCTCGTCACATTGTGTCGGATCGTGGGGTTCAGTTCACCTCACGTTTCTGGAGAGCCACTTGTAAGTTGCTAGACGTCACCCTGGATTTTTCCTCCGCTTACCACCCGCAGTCCAATGGACAAGTTGAACGAATAAATCAGAATTTGACCAGTTATCTTCGACACTTCGTTAATGCCCACCATTCTGACTGGGTGGAGCTCCTGCCTTGGGCCGAATTCTCCTACAATAATCATGAGAGCGAATCTTCCACCAAGTCTCCGTTTTTTGTAGTCTTCGGTCAGCACCCTCGGATCCCAGTCCCTGTTTCCATCTCTGTGGACAATCCAGCTGCGGAATCTCTGGTTAGAGAATTCTCCTCCATCTGGGAGAGTACCCGGTCCGCACTCATTCAGTCATCCGAGCGCATGAAAAGACATGCTGACAAAAAACGTCTGGATCCTCCTCAATTCCGTCCTGGGGACAAAGTCTGGCTTTCGTCCAAATATGTTCGACTCAAAATTCCGTCCTACAAGTTAGGTCCTCGGTTCATCGGTCCTTTTGAGATCATCAGTCAGATCAACCCGGTGTCCTATAAATTGAAACTCCCGGCCAATTTGCGAATTCCTAATTCTTTTCATGTATCTCTCCTCAAACCTGTGGTTCTAACTCTTTTTTTAAGTCTACAGGTACACCTCCTGCTCCAGTGTCTGCTGATGATGAATTTGAGGTAGAGAACATTCTGGCCACAAAAAGGGTAGGAAAAAAGACTTATTTTTTGGTGGATTGGAAGGGGTTTGGTCCTGAGGAGAGAACCTGGGAACCTCGGAGAACATCCATGCCCCTCTCATCCTAGCTAAATTTTTTTCTGGCCTAAAAAGGGGGGGCCTAGAGGGGGGGTACTGTAGCGCCCGCGTCCCTGCCTGCTGCCAGACAGGGACGTCGCTCTCCTCACCTGCGCTCAGCGTCCTCAGTGCTCTCAGCCTCCTCTGCGCCTCTGGCATCCTCGGCGTCCTCCTTCCGCCCTGCTGGTCCCGCGCGCTCCTTCCCTGCTGCTGGCCTTAGGGCGCGCGCCCGCACCCTCCCCCGCTCTTAAAGGAGCCGCGCGCATTTTCCAAATCAGTCTCCAGCCAATGCTGGTGGACTCCACCCTATATTAAGGGCTTCCTCCTTAATGGAGGTGCCCGAGCAATGTTGTTTCTGTGCAGTCTAACTCTGCTTCAGCCATCAGCTCCTGTTTCCAGTTGCCTGCCTGTTACCTGTCTGTTTGCCTGTCGGCCATCTGACTGCAGCTCTATCCAGAGGTTCGGACATCTTCAGCAGAGATCCCCGGCTGTTGCCTGCTCACCTGGGAGCGATCATCTGCCATCCGACTGCAGCTCTATCCAGAGGTTCGGACATCATCTGCGGAGATCCCCGGCTATTGCAGAGACTCTTGCCTGCTCACCTGGGAGCGATCATCTGCCATCCGACTGCAGCTCTATCTAGAGGTTCGGACATCATCAGCAGAGATCCCCGGCTATTCCAGAGACTCTTGCCTGCTCACCTGGGAGCGATCATCTGCCATCCGACTGCAGCCTACCAGGAGGCTCCACCAGCTCAGGTCGTATATGCCTGTTTGTCTAGAGACTGCCTTGGTCACTTACCGTGACAAACCTGCCTGCCCAGAGATTGCCCTGGTCACTTGCCGTGACAACCTGCCTGCCCAGAGACTGCCCTGGTCACTTGCCGTGACAACCTGCCTGTCCAGAGACTGCCCTGGTCACTTGCCGTGACAACCTGCCTGTCCAGAGACTGCCCAGGTCACTTGCCGTGACAACCTGCCTGTCCAGAGACTGCCCAGGTCACTTGCCGTGACAACCTGCCTGTCCAGAGACTTCCTTGGTCACTTATTGTGACAACCTGCCTGTCCAGAGACTGCCTGGCTAATTGCCGTGATTCCCTGTCCTATTCCCGGATGCCACCCGCTCTCTTGCAAGTAAATTGTCTTGTATAATAAAGCTTAGTGGTTCCACCAACCAGACCCGTTTCCGTCAGTGGTTCCACCTACCAGACCGTTACACAGCCGCTGAAAAAACAGGAAAAAGCAAATGAGCAAATTACAGTGGCTGCAGAAAAACTGTGAGGAGCTCAGGCCCCAGGAGGGGACTTGGCTGACATCCACAAAAGTGCAGAAAACAATGCAAAAAGCAAGCACAAAAAGAAAAGCAAAAAATATCTTATCTGAAAGCAGAGATGCAGGCAGGACTCCAGCAAACTTCCAAATGAACCAGGAACCACAATTGAGACAAGAACAATTGATCACCGGCAACCATCATGGGAGGGAACCTCCCTTATATCAGACCAGTCCGTGATTCCAGATTGCCAGTCCTTGCTGAAAGGTTCAGTACTGTCTGTAACCACCAGAGGGAGCCTCTGCTCAGAAACCATCTCTAGCACATTCATAACACAGTACTGTGTCAGAAGCGGACAGCTGTATATGGTGTAGGGAAAAATTTAAATCTCCGTATATATTTCCGGAGTCACACACAGACACTCACTCAGTATGGATTTGACTGTAATACAAAGAACAGATATACGGTACTGTATCAGAAGCGGACAGCTGTATATGGTGTAGGGAACCTCCCTTATATCAGACCAGTCCGTGATTCCAGATTGCCACACCTTGCTGAAAGGTTCAGTACTGTCTGTAACCACCAGAGGGAGCCTCTGCTCAGAAACCATCTCTAGCACATTCATAACACAGTACTGTATCAGAAGCGGACAGCTGTATATGGTGTAGGTAAAAATTTAAATCTCCGTATATATTTCTGGAGTCACACACAGACACTCACTCAGTATGGATTTGACCGTAATACAAAGAACAGATATATGGTACTGTATCAGAAGCGGACAGCTGTATATGGTGTAGGGAAAATTTTAAATCTCCGTATATATTTCCGGAGTCACACACAGATGCTCACTCAGTATGGATTTGACCGTAATACAAAGAGCAGATGTATGGTACTGTATCGGAAGCGGACAGCTGTATACGGTGTAGGGAAAAATGTAAATCTCCGTATATATTTCTGGAGTCACACACAGATAGCATGTATTTGTCCATGATACCGGCCGGTACACGGTAGTGTATGAGGAGCATACAGCTCTATACGGTGTGGGAAAAATTGAACGCTCTGTAACTGTGCAGAAAAAATAAAAGTATCAGTGCTGTGTTAAAAGCAGTCTGCACAGCAGTGTACACACAGCAAAACAGCTATCAGGCAGCATAAGAACCAGCGCTGCTGCACACAAGAAAATCCTCCCCTGTCACTGCACAGTAACTGTACAGCACAATTGCTATCAGCACAAGCACAAAAGAACTGCTCTTTCCTGCTCAGAAACCATCTCTAGCACATTCATAACACAGTACTGTATCAGAAGCGGACAGCTGTATATGGTGTAGGGAAAAATTTAAATCTCCGTATATATTTCCGGAGTCACACACAGACACTCACTCAGTATGGATTTGACCGTAATACAAAGAACAGATATACGGTACTGTATCAGAAGCGGACAGCTGTATACGGTGTAGGGAACCTCCCTTATATCAGACCAGTCCGTGATTCCAGATTGCCATTCCTTGCTGAAAGGTTCAGTACTGTCTGTAACCACCAGAGGGAGCCTCTGCTCAGAAACCATCTCTAGCACATTCATAACACAGTACTGTATCAGAAGCTGACAGCTGTATATGGTGTAGGGAAAAATTTAAATCTCCCTATATATTTCCGGAGTCACACACAGGCACTCACTCAGTATGGATTTGACCGTAATACAAAGAACAGATATACAGTACTGTATCAGAAGCGGACAGCTGTATACGGTGTAGGGAAAAATTTAAATCTCCGTAATATATTTCCGGAGTCACACACAGATGCTCACTCAGTATGGATTTGACCGTAATACAAAGAGCAGATGTATGGTACTGTATCGGAAGCGGACAGCTGTATACGGTGTAGGGAAAAATGTAAATCTCCGTATATATTTCTGGAGTCACACACAGATAGCATGTATTTGTCCGTGATACCGGCCGGTACACGGTAGTGTATGAGGAGCGTACAGCTCTATACGGTGTGGGAAAAAATGAACGCTCTGTAACTGTGCAGAAAAAATAAAAGTATCAGTGCTGTGTTAAAAGCAGTCTGCACAGCAGTGTACACACAGCAATACAGCTATCAGGCAGCATAAGAACCAGCGCTGCTGCACACAAGAAAATCCTCCCCTGTCACTGCACAGTAACTGTACAGCACAATTGCTATCAGCACAAGCACAGAAGAACTGCTCTTTCCAGCCCTAACTTTCTCCCTACAGATAAACAGCAACCTCTCCCTACTGTTAAGATTGGCAGAAGTAAAATGGAGGTCAAAGCAAGCCAATCACTGCAATGCCATTCTCTACGATAGTGGTGGACGCTGCACATGTCATCTCGTTTCCCACAGTGTACGTCCTTGATCATTGGCTGAAAAAAAGGCACCTGCAAGCATTCTGGGAAATCCGACTTTGGCGCTCGTTTTGCGGACCTCATGGCCGACCTCACGCTATGGTAGGGTTTCGGTCTGCGAAACCCGACTTTGGTGAAAGTCGACGACTTATGAATCTGGCCGACCTGTCTCGCCCAACTCTAGTGGTGATAATATGGTGTCTGGTCACGGTGTGATGGTATTTGTCCCTTGTATGTGGTATTATTGGTCATTTTAAAAATTGAAAAATAAATAAAAATATAACTAAATTGAATTGCATATTTTAACAAATGTTTAATAGGTTAGCGTAGAGTATGGCCTGGCCAAAAGAGTCTACCTTGTCGTGGTCGCGGAATAAAAAATCTTTTGGCCAAAACAAAAGCTGCTGGCTATGTGTGTGATACAATAGGAATAATGGGGATTAATAATATGCAATCAACATATAAAAAATAATATTAAAAAATATATTATATTATTATATATACACCAGAATTCCTAACACATGGATGGCAGACCATCCGGACATTTTCTTTTTGGCTATGTGTGTGATCTGGTGATGGAAACTGTTAATGTGTGATTAGTGAGAAATTGAGTTTTTCCAAGAGAGAGTGGTGGGGCTGTGGACAGTTAGAGGGGTGGAGGCGTGGCTGGGGTGGAGCCTGTACAGATTCTCAAGGGGGCCCCAAAAATTTTGCCTGTATGGGGCCCCAAAATTCCTAGTGTCAGCCCTGTTCATTTACCCCTTAGTGATGGAGCTAATTTTCACTTTAATGACCAGGCCAAATATTTTAAATCTGACCAGTGTCACTTTATGTGGTAATAAATAGGGAATGCTTCAAAGGATCCCAGTGATTCTGAGATTTTTTGTCCGTGACATATTTTACCTCACGTTAATGGTAAATTTTGTTTAACATGATTTGTGTATATTTATGAAAATATCGGAAATTTGACAAAAAAAATTGAAAAATTCCCAATTTTCAAATGTAAATTTTGAATCCTTTTAATCCCTTTACCCCAGAAGGTGGATTGCACATTAATGATCAGGCCAAATTTTACAATTCTGACCACTGTCACTTTATAAGATAATAACTCTGGTACCCTACTAAAGATACTGTTGATTCTGAGAATGTTTTTTCATAACATATTGTACCTCATGATAGTGGTAAAATTTATTTGGTATGACTTGCATTTATTTATAAAAAAAATGGAAATCTGGTGAAAATTTGGCAATTTTCCATCTTTGAATTTTCATACTCATGTATAAGCCGAGATTTTCAGCACTTTTTTTGGTGCTGAAAATGCCCCCTCGGCTTATACACGAGTCATAGGGCAGAAACCAGCGGGGAGGGGATGCCGCGGCAGGAGCCGGTGGCTGGGATCATACTCACCCCTCCCCGTGCCATCGCTGAGGGTCCCTGCAATCCTGAGTTCTCCCCGGCTTCCTGCAGCTCTCCAGCACTGAGCGGTGATGTAATACCCGCTCATTAAGGTCATGTAATATGGACGCGATGCCACTCCCATGGGCGTGGCCTCCATATTCATGGCCTTAATGAGCGGTATTACCTCACCGCTCAGTGCTGGAGAGCTGCAGGAAGCCGGGGAGAACGCAGGATTGCAGGGACCCTCAGCGATGGCACGGGGAGGGTGAGTATGATGGAGGAGAGGACAAGGAGCACGGAGCTGGACTGGGATAGAACGGTGGACGGGGGAAGCATGGAGGAGGACGGGGGGAGAACGGAGGACGGGGGAAGCATGGAGGAGGACGGGGGAAGCATGGAGGAGGACAATGAGCACGGAGTAGGACGGGGGGAGGATGGAGGGCACAGAGGAGCACGGAGCAGGACGGGGGGAGAGGATGGAGGGCACAGAGGAGCACGGAGCAGGACGGGGGGCACAGGAGGACGGAGAAGGAATGGGGGAGCACAGCGGAGGACGGAGCAGGAGGGGGGAGTACAGAGGAGAATGGGGGAGCACAGAGCTGGATGGGGGAGCAAGGAGCAGGACAGGGCAGCACAGAGCAGGAGGGCAGTTTATACACCCGGCTTATACACGAGTCAATAAGTTTTCCCAGTTTTTTGTGGCAAAATTAGGGGGGTCGGCTTATACACGGGTCGGCTTATACACGAGTATATACGGTAGTTAATAAGTAACATTTCCCACATGTCTACTTTACATCACCACAATTTTGGAGGCAACTTTTTTTTGTTAAGAAGTTATCAGGGTTAAAAGTTGACCAGCAATTTTTCATTTTTACAACAAAATTTTCAAAACCATTTTTTTAGGGATCACATCACATTTAACCCCTTAAAGACCAAGCCATTTTGTAGGTTAATGACCAGGCCAATTTTTACAATTCTGACCACTGTCACTTTATGTGCTTATAACTCTGGAACGCTTCAACAGATCTTGGCGATTCTGAGACTGTTTTCCCGTGACATACAGGTCCTTCTCAAAAAATTAGCATATAGTGCAAAATTTCATTATTTTCCATAATGTAATGATTACAATTAAACTTTCATATATTTTAGAATCATTACACACCAACTGAAATTTGTCAGGTCTTTTATTGTTTTAATACTGATGATTTTGGCATACAACTCCTGATAACCCAAAAAACCTGCCTCAAAAAATTAACATATTTCAACCGTCCAATAAAATAAAAGTGTTTTTTAAAAACAAAGAAAAAAACCATCAAATAATAAAGTTCAGTTATGCACTCAATACTTGGTCGGGAATCCTTTTGCAGAAATGACTGCTTCAATGCGGCGTGGCATGGAGGCAATCAGCCTGTGACACTGCTGAGGTGTTATGGAAGCCCAGGATGCTTCGATAGTGGCCTTAAGCTCATCCAGAGTGTTGGGTCTTGTGTCTCTCAACTTTCTCTTCACAATATCCCACAGATTCTCTATGGGGTTCAGGTCAGGAGAGTTGGCAGGCCAATTGAGCACAGTAATACCATGGTCAGTAAACCATTTACCAGTGGTTTTGGCACTGTGAGCAGGTGCCAGGTCGTGCTGAAAAATCAAATCTTCATCTCCATAAAGCATTTCAGCCGATGGAAGCATGAAGTGCTCCAAAATCTCCTGATAGCTAGCTGCATTGACCCTGCCCTTGATGAAACACAGTGGACCAACACCAGCAGCTGACATGGCACCCCACACCATCACTGACTGTGGGTACTTGACACTGGTCTTCAGGCATTTTGGCATTTCCTTCTCCCCAGTCTTCCTCCAGACTCTGGCACCTTGATTTCCGAATGACATGCAAAATTTGCTTTCATCAGAAAAAAGTACTTGGGACCACTTAGCAACAGTCCAGTGCTGCTTCTCTGTCGCCCAGGTCAGGCGCTTCTGCCGCTGTCTATGGTTCAAAAGTGGCTTTACCTGGGGAATGCGGCACCTGTAGCCCATTTCCTGCACACGCCTGTGCACGGTGGCTCTGGATGTTTCTACACCAGACTCAGTCCACTGCTTCCTCAGGTCCCCCAAGGTCTGGAATCGGTCCTTCTCCACAATCTTCCTCAGGGTCCGGTCACCTCTTCTCGTTGTACAGCGTTTTCTGCCACATTGTTTCCTTCCAACAGACTTCCCATTGAGGTGCCTTGATACAGCACTCTGGGAACAGCCTATTTGTTGAGAAATTTCTTTCTGGGTCTTACCCTCTTGCTTGAGGGTGTCAATGATGGCCTTCTTGACATCAGTAAGGTCGCTAGTCTTACCCATGATGGGGGTTTTGAGTAATGAACCAGGCAGGGAGTTTTTAAAAGTCTCAGGAATCTTTTGCATGTGTTTAGAGTTAATTATTTGATTCAGAAGATTAGGGTAATAGGTCGTTTAGAGAACCTTTTCTTGATATGCTAATTTTTTGAGACAGGTTTTTTGGGTTATCAGGAGTTGTATGCCAAAATCATCAGTATTAAAACAATAAAAGACCTGACAAATTTCAGTTGGTGTGTAATGAATCTAAAATATATGAAAGTTTAATTGTAATCATTACATTATGGAAAATAATGAAATTTTGCACTATATGCTAATTTTTTGAGAAGGACCTGCATTGTTCTTCATGTTAGTGGTAAAATTTCTTCGATATAACTTGCGTTTATTTATGAAAAAAACAGGAATGTGGAGAAAATTTTGAAAATTTTGCAATTTTCAAATTTTAATTTTTATGCTCTTAAATCAGAGAGATATGTCACAAAAAAAAGTTAATAGATAACATTTCCCATATGTCTACTTTACATCAGCACAATTTTGGAACCAAAAATTTTTTTTTGTTAGGAAGTTATAAGTGTTAATATTTGACCAGCAATTTCTCATTTTCCCAACAAAATTTACAAAACCATTTTTTTAGGGACCACCTCACATTTGAAGTCACTTTGAGGGGTCAATATGACAGAAAATACCCAAAAGGGACACCATTTTAAAAACTACACCCCTTAAGATGTTCAAAGCCACAATCAAGAAGTTTATTAACCCTTTAGGTACTTCACAAGAATTGAAGCAATGTGGAAGGAAAAAATGAACATTTAACTTTTTTTCACCCCAAATTTTTCTTTCGACACAATTTTTTTTTTCAAGGGTATCAGGAGAAAATGAACCACAATATTTGTTGTACAATTTCTCCTGAGTACGATACCCCACGTGTGGAGGAAGACCAATCTTTAGGCGCACGGCAGTGCTCAGAAGGGAAGGAGCATCATTTGAGATTTTGAATGTCAAATTGGCTGGAATCGCGAGAGGACACCATGTCACGTTTGGAGAGCCCCTGATGTACCTAAACAGTGGAAACTCCCCATGAGTGACCCCATTTTGGAAACTAGACCCCCCCAAGGAACTTATCTAAATGTGTGGTGAGCACTTTGAACCCCCAAGGGCTTCACAGAAGGTTATAACGTAGAGCTGTAAAATTAAAAAAACATATTTTTTACACAAAAAAGATCTTTTCACCCCCAATGTTTATTTTCCAAAGGGTAACAGGACCTCAAAAGTTATTGTGCAATTTGTCCTGAGTACTCTGATAACCAATATGTGGGGGTAAACCACTATTTGGGCACATGGCAGAGCTTGGAAGGGAAGCAGTGCCATTTGACTTATTTGGGTGGAATTGAGATTGGACACCATGTCGCATTTGGAGAGTCCCTGATGTGCCTAAACAGTGGAAACCCCCCACAAGTGACCCCATTTTGTAAACTAGACACCCAAGGAACTTATCTAGATGTGTGGTGAAGAGAGATGAGCGACTTTGCCTTTTTTAGGGTCGAGTCGGTTTTCCTGAAACCCGACTTTCTCAAAAGTCGAGTCGAAGGAAGTCGGCCGACTAACGGAAATGGTCGGGTCGGATTCGAAAATCCGACCCCAATGCAAGTCAATGGGGAATAAAAGTCGGCAGGGAGTGGAGGACAGTAAATACACCTACAGTGCCCATTTCAATGCCAACGACATCAATTCTTATTACTTAAGCTTGTTAACCTTAATTAACTTTATAATAATAGTACCGCATTGAAAACTGGGGGTTATTTGGCTAAAGTTGTGGGGGGCAGTGCTGGCTCCAGGTTTCCGTGGGCCCCGGGCCAAAGAGTTTCAGTGGGCCCCTTTAACACATACCACAATTCATGATGCTCCGATACGGCAGAGAAATATAGGTATAGTACAATACCAAATGCTTCACTTCTTACATTAAATGAGTGATATCTATTTTAAATTCTACAATAGCTCAAAAACCGGACAGTATAGTCCTCCATACAGTATTATGGGCACCACATAGTGCACCATACAGAATAATGAGCCCCATATATTGCTCAATGCAGAATGAGCTCCATATAATGCTAAATACAGAATAGGCCCCATATTTGCTCCATATGATGCTCCATATATAATGTGCCCTATATGATGCCCCATAAATAATGAACCCCATATGATGCTCTAGTATATGATGGGCCCCATATATGATGCTCCAGTGTATGATGAACTCCATATAATGCTCCAAATATAATGGTCAACATATATAATGCTCCATACATAATGGTCTTCATGTGATGCTCCATATATAATGTGCCCGATATGATGCGCCATATATAATTGGCCCCATATGATGCTCCAGTGTATGATGGGCCCCATGGATGATGCTTCAGTGTATAATGGGTCCTATCTATGTTGCTGAAGTGTATAATGAGCCCCATATATAATTCTCCAGTGTATAATGCTCCCCATATATTGGTAAACATAAACTTGGCACTCAATAAAGAAAATAGTAGAGAAAATTATTTCTGCTGTGGTTTCTTTTATTGTCATCCAAAATAGATGTGAAGTGGTTGTTAAACGTTTTCGGCCTAAACACAATTGGCCTTCATCAGAACCTTATTTTAACAGAAGCTGGTATTGAACTAAGCAATAGTATGGGACAGACCTCTATTTTGAGGTGAAACCACAGAGGACATTGCAGGCTTTCAAGGAAAGCTGACCGGTTCAAAAAGGGGAAGCGCTGAATGCTATCTATATAGCTGAGGAATGGCGCTGAAGCCGGTGGCTCATATGCTGGGAACCGCCTGGGGAGTACAATACCAAATGCTTCACTTCTTACATTAAATGAGTGATATCTATTTTAAATTCTACAATAGCTCAAAAACCGGACAGTATAGTCCTCCATACAGTATTATGGGCACCACATAGTGCACCATACAGAATAATGAGCCCCATATATTGCTCAATGCAGAATGAGCTCCATATAATGCTAAATACAGAATAGGCCCCATATTTGCTCCATATGATGCTCCATATATAATGTGCCCTATATGATGCCCCATAAATAATGAACCCCATATGATGCTCTAGTATATGATGGGCCCCATATATGATGCTCCAGTGTATGATGAACTCCATATAATGCTCCAAATATAATGGTCAACATATATAATGCTCCATATATAATGGTCTTCATGTGATGCTCCATATATAATGTGCCCCATATGATGCGCCATATATAATTGGCCCCATATGATGCTCCAGTGTATGATGGGCCCCATGGATGATGCTTCAGTGTATAATGGGTCCTATCTATGTTGCTGAAGTGTATGATGGGCCCCATATATAATTCTCCAGTGTATAATGCTCCCCATATATTGGTAAACATAAACTTGGCACTCAATAAAGAAAATAGTAGAGAAAATTATTTCTGCTGTGGTTTCTTTTATTGTCATCCAAAATAGATGTGAAGTGGTTGTTAAACGTTTTCGGCCTAAACACAATTGGCCTTCATCAGAACCTTATTTTAACAGAAGCTGGTATTGAACTAAGCAATAGTATGGGACAGACCTCTATTTTGAGGTGAAACCACAGAGGACATTGCAGACTTTCAAGGAAAGCTGACCGGTTCAAAAAGGGGAAGCGCTGAATGCTATCTATATAGCTGAGGAATGGCGCTGAAGCCGGTGGCTCATATGCTGGGAACCGCCTGGGGAGCAGAGGCTCTGCTCCCCAGGCGGTTCCCAGCATATGAGCCACCGGCTTCAGCGCCATTCCTCAGCTATATAGATAGCATTCAGCGCTTCCCCTTTTTGAACCGGTCAGCTTTCCTTGAAAGCCTGCAATGTCCTCTGTGGTTTCAACTCAAAATAGAGGTCTGTCCCATACTATTGCTTAGTTCAATACCAGCTTCTGTTAAAATAAGGTTCTGATGAAGGCCAATTGTGTTTAGGCCGAAAACGTTTAACAACCACTTCACATCTATTTTGGATGACAATAAAAGAAACCACAGCAGAAATAATTTTCTCTACTATTTTCTTTATTGAGTGCCAAGTTTATGTTTACCATTAGTATTGGGCTGGATACCCTACTTGTGCACCACAAAACTCTATTTTTGAGTGCCGTGTTTTCCATCATTAATATAGCTCCCCATATATTGCTCTAACCATTAAAAAAATGAAATACCTCTCCTCGCTGGGCACTGCTCTACTTTGGACTCCTCAGCATCGCCATCTTCCAGCTATCTGCACTGTGACTGTTCAGGCAGAGGGTGCACAGATGTGACATAATCGCGCTCTCTGACCTGAATGTCACTGTCAGGAAATGCAGAAGATGTCACAGCAGTGGAGCAGGGAGAGGTAAGTATAGCAAGTGCTGGGGACCTGAGCTAGTGGGGGGGCACACTTGTGGGCGCCAGGAACTGGCACAGGGCCCCTCATAGTACGCCGGTGTCTCTGACAGTGAGTGGGCCCCCCACCTGTTCAGGGCACCGGCACTTGCCCGGGTGCACCAGGTGCCGACCCCGGCCCTGGGGGGGTACAGCCCAGTTAGGGAGGTAGAAAAACTGGCATATGTTGAGGTGTGGGCTGGACATTCTGCAGCTGCAAATGGAGGAATTGGAGAAGTCGGAGGAAGAGGAGGACAAAGCGAGCCATTTTGCTGGCAACCTATGTGTCATGGTACAAAATCCTTTGAAACCCAGGCATGGTTCATTTTAATGAAGGTGAGATCACCAACATTTTGGGTCGACAGCCGGGTCCTTCTTTCTGTCAGGATTGATCAAGCAGCACTGAAGACTCTTTCTGATAGCACACTACCAGCAGGGCAAGCGAGCAGGAGAGATTGTTCAATAGGGGTTTAATGGTTCTAAGTTATGTTATGAATCTGCGCTGCTGGTTGAACCTGTTAAATCTGTGTCTGTGTCATCTGTCGAGCTGGAAGGTATTCCGGAGTACCTGAAAGACTTCGAAGATGTGTTCTCAGAAAGTGACGCCGAGACGTTGCCACCACATAGACCCTTTGACTGCGCCATCGAGTGAGTCCGGGGGCTAAACTACATAAAGCCCGTCTGTTTAATTTTTCTGGCCCTGAGCGCTTAGCTATAAAGGATTATATTGCTGAAAGTCTTTGCAAGGGACACATACGTCCCTCAGTCTCACCTGTGGTGGCGAGGGTTTTTTTTTGTGAAGAAAAAAGTTGGCGGTCCATGTCCCTGTCTCAACTTTCGTGAACTTAATAAGATAACTGTATGTAATACGTATCCCCTTCCGTTGATTCCTGATTTATGTAACCAACTATCAGGGGCAAAATGGTTCTCTAAACTGGATCTTCGGGGAGCATAAAATTTGATAAGGGTCAGGGAGCGGGATGAATGGAAAACGGCGTTCCTCACGTCCGAGGGACTTTTTGAAAATTTAGTCATGCCGTTTGATCTTACCAATGCCCCCGCCATGTTTCAGAATTTCATCAACGTAGTGTTTTCTTATCTCATTGGTCGTTTTGTTGTTATTTACTTAGATGATATTCTGATATATTCCCCTGACAGTCATTCTCATTTGAGTCATGTACGAACCGTTCTCCAAAGACTTAGGCAAAATCATCTGTTTGCTAAATTGAAGAAGTGTGTGTTTTTTGTTCAAGAGTTATCTTTTTTGGGATTGATTGTGTTCTGTGAGGGTTTTCGTATGGACCCCAAGAAGGTGCAGGCCATTGCAGATTGGGTGCAACCCTGAGATCTTAAAGGGCTCCAGTGCTTCTTGGGGTTCGACATTTACTACCGCAGATTCATTCGGGGGTTTTCGCTGGTGGTCAAACAACTCACAGATTTAACATGCAAAGGTGCGGATGTGAAAAATTGGTCCTCGCTCGCAAAAGAGGCCTTTGCTGCTCTGAATTAATGCTTTATGACTAGTGTTGAGCGATACGATACTGCAAATATCGGGTATCGGCCGATATTAGCTGTATCGGACTTTCGATTCCGAGTTCCGATATTGTCGTCTTATCGGATACCGGAATCGGAATTGTCACTGTCACTGTCAGTGTCCGTCGGTCGGGTCTGTCAGGAGTCAGCGGCACTTACCTGGCAGAAGATCTCCGGCGGTCACGGCCTGGACTGCTTGATGGCCGCCATAATCTTTCCCCGGCGGTCACATGCAGTTTCTCGCGATAACTGCAGTGACTGCTGGGTAATCCCGGCCGTAAAGCAGTCAGTCCGATGACGTCACCGCCGGGGAAGCAGGTAATCAGCTGTGCTGCGTCGCGATGACAGGCTCTGCCTGTCATTGCGATGTAGCAGAGCTGGATCGTAATGGGACAGTCGTTACTATGGACTGCGTCGGACAGGTGGTATACTGTTGGTTTGTTTTTTTCCTTTTTTTACAGGAGATCGATGGCGTCGCAGGAATGAGAGTATAATAAAAGAAATGAAAACTGTGTTGTCTCTTTTATTTCATTAAAAGACTTTTTTCTTGCTTTGTCTTTTTTTTATACATTTAAAAACTTTGGGATTAATAATGGATCGGTGTCTTATTGACGCCTATCCATTATTAACCGGGCTTATTGTCACCGTACAATCAACGGTGACATTAACCCCTTATTACCCCACTTGCCACTGCTACAGGGCAGTGGGAAGAGCCGGGTAAAGTGCCACAATTGGCACATCTTTTGATGCGCCAAATGTGGGGCTGCTGTAGCCTGGTATTATCAGGCTGTTGAGGGCCAAAATCCATGGGCCTTGACAGTCTTTTAATATCAGGCCGCAGCAGTCTGCATTTTACTTGGCTGGTTAACAAAAATAGGGGGACCCCTACGCCGTTTTTTTTTCGAGGGGATCCCCTATTTTTGTTAACCAGCCAAGCTAAGCAGACTGCTGTGGCCTGGTATTATCAGGCTGGCAAGGTCCATGGATATTGGATCCTTACCAGCCTGAAAAACCAGGCCTCAGCAGTCTGCTTCATCTGGCTGGTTAACAAAAATAGGGGGGACCCCACGCCAATTTTTTTTCGAGGGGATCCCCTATTTTGTTAACCAGCCAAGATATGCAGACTGCTGTGGCCTGGTATTATCAGGCTGGCAAGGTCCATGGATCTTGGCTCCTTACCAGCCTGAAAAACCAGGCCTCAGCAGTCTGCTTCATCTGGCTGGTTAACAAAAATAGGGGGGACCCCACGCCAATTTTTTTTTGAGGGGATCCCCTATTTTTGTTAACCAGCCAAGATATGCAGACTGCTGTGGCCTGGTATTATCAGGCTGGCAAGGTCCATGGATCTTGGCTCCTTACCAGCCTGAAAAACCAGGCCTCAGCAGTCTGCTTCATCTGGCTGGTTAACAAAAATAGGGGGGACCCCAAGCCAAATTTTTTCGACGGGATCCCCTATTTTTGTTAACCAGCAAAGATAAGCAGACTGCTGTGGCCTGGTATTATCAGGCTAGCAAGCAGGGTCGGGCTGAGCCACCGGAGAAACCTCCGGTGGGCCCCAGCTCCTGCGTGGTGGGCCCTGATTTGAAAGGACAGGTCGCGGAGCAGAGGGGGCGGTGGCCCCGGGCCCCGCGCTCTGAGGGGGCCCACCCGGAGCTACGCTACAGTTACATTCTGCGGCAGAGCAGGGAGAATCGATCTTCCTGCTCTGCTGCCCAGAAGCTATGGGGCCTGATCAGGCGTTGGGGGGGCCCGGTGCCAGCAGTGGGCCCCCACACCGTCATCGGAGGGTCAGCTGTATCGGCATCCAGCCGATACAGCTGACCGCATAGAGAGAGAAGGAGCGAGCGCTCCTTCTCTCCCATAATCCCCCTCTCAGCGTCTGACAGCGGGCGCGATGACATCACCTGCCGGCGCCCGCTGTCAGACGCTGAGAGGGAGAACAGTGAGCAGCACAGGAGCCGGGAGGTGAGTATTGTTTTTTTTTTTTTTAATGGGGGTGCATTATACTACAGAGGCTGTATATGGGGGGTGCATTATACTACAGAGGCTGTATATGGGGGCTGCATTATACTACAGAGGCTCCATATTGGGGTGCATTATACTACAGAGACTCCCTATGGGGATGCATTATACTACAGAGGCTGCCTATGGGGGTGCATTATAATATAGCGGCTGCCTATGGTGGTGCATTATATTATAGACTCTGCCTATGGGGGTTTATTATAATATAGAGGCTGCCTATGGGGGTGCATTATACTATATTGAGGACTATCTGGTGTATTATGCTGTATGGATGCTATCTAGGGGCCATCATACAGTGTTGGACCCATTAAATAGTTTGGGGACATTAAGGGGTCAGTATATATCCAGTGAGGGGCATTATTCTGTGTATAGAGGAGATGTACAGGGGGAGACTTGGGACATTATTAAATGTAAAGTGGACACTTATTGTTATAGGGGAACTCGGGTTACTGTGACTGTCAAAGGGGCACACAGGGCATTATTACAGTTTAGGGGACAAAATGTGGTCACTGTTTTCTAGGGCACTTGCACCCGGCATTACTATATTCTAGAGGGGTGCTTTAAAATTTAGAGGTCACACAGAACCACACAGCAGGTGCAGTAATAGGGACACATACGGCAGCAGCAGCAGCTCAGTATTGGGGTATCACGTGCAGTAATAGGGACACATACGGCAGCAGCGGCTCAGTATTGGAGTATCAGGTGCAGTAATAGGGACACATACGGCAGCAGCGGCTCAGTATTGGGGTATCAGGTGCAGTAATAGGGACACATATGGCAGCAGCGGCTCAGTATTGGGGTATCAGGTGCAGAAATAGGGACACATATGGCAGCAGCGGCTCAGTATTGGGGTATCAGCAGGATGAGGAGTTTGTGCAGGTTGAGAATAGTCCAATTGGTGACCAAGACAGTGCTAAAAATATGAGAAGTGAAATGTGTCTTTGTTGTAATCTCTGCAGTCGAGTCCTGGCTGGAGAAGTCGTCATGTCGGTCTGGGCCACATGGAAAAGAAATGAAAAGTGAACAATTCCATTAGAAAGAACATCAGCGGTAAGTCATTATCTGTACCTGTGCTGTAATCTATTATATGTTCTGTAGGACTGGTATTATTTACCACAGACCATATGGCGGTAATATCAATATTGGTCTTTTTATATATAGATTATTTTTGGCAACAGCGCGGTCATTTGCTGAGGTTCTCTGATTAGGGGCCCACTCAGAAGTTTCGCCCCACTAAACCAAAACCCTAGCTACGCCTCTGGCTCTCTCTCTAGTCTTTCTTTCTCTCTCTAGTCTTTCTCGCTCTCTGTTCTTTCTTTCTCGCTCTCTGTTCTTTTTTCTCTCTGTTCTTTCTTTCTCTCTCTCTTTTCTTTCTTTCCTCTCTTTCTTTCTCTGTTTGTTCTTTCTCTCTCGCTGCTCTTTCTTTCTTTTCCTCAGTACCAGCCACTGTGCCCTCATTACCAGTCAGTGTGATCAGCAGTGCTAAATGGGTATGCTTGGGGCCAGGATATGGGTGTGATTAGCTGTTAAATGGGTGTGGTCGGGGCGTGGCCTAAAATTTGCAGCGACGCCCTACGCGCGCCGCAGCCTTTAACCCTCTTTCCTGTCTTCAAAATTTGGGAGGTATGCTGTATGACCTCACTACAACTTCTGGCCATGCTCCTGATGAGCGCGACGGATGGTCTCCTGAGGGATCTCCTCCCACACCTGGACTAAAGCATCCACCAACTCCTGGACAGTCTGTGGTGCAACGTGGCATGGCCTAAAATTTGCTGCAGCAGGCACAGCGTGCCACAGCCTTTGTCCCTCTTTCCCTTCTTCAAAGGTTGGGAAGTATGATGGTGGGCCCCAAGAATATTTTTTCTCTGGTGGGCCCAAGGTACTCCAGTTCGACGCTGCTGGCAAGGTCCATGGATATTGGCTCCTTAACAGCCTTAAACACCATGCCTCAGCAGCAGGGGCGTACATAGAAATCATGGGGCCCCATAGCAAAAGTCTGAATGGGCCCCCCCAAAAAAAAAAAACCCAGAGCCATTGTAAATGTAAAGTGCCAGCACAGTGAGGGGACACATTAAACAAAAAAATGTATTATGCCCCCATAGATTGTGCCCCCATAGATGCTCCATAGTATAGGCCCTTATGCTGCCGCAGCTGCTGCAACCAAAAAAAAAAAAAGACATACTCACCTTTCGTCGCTGGGGGCCAGGTGCCGGTGTCCTGAGCAGGGGGTGACACTAGGTGCCGATGTCACCGCTCGTTCAGGGCCCCGGCACCTGAGATATTTACCTGTCCTCTCTCCACTGCTGAGTGCCGCTGTCTTCGGGGTCCTCCAGCAGTGAATGATCAGGCAGAGGGCGCGGCGCGCACTAACGACGTCTTCGCGCCCTCTGACCTGAACATTGCAGCAAGAGGACGCGAGCAACGGTGGAACGGGACAGGTAAATATCCCTTATACTCACCCTTCCTCCGGCGCGGTCTGTGCAGCCCCTGCTCTTCTCCCACGATCTCCGCCGCCAGTGTTCAGCGGTCACGCGGGACAGCTCATTAAAGTCATGAATATGTGCGTATTCATGACTGTAATGAGCGGTACCACCTGACCGCTGAACACAGGCGTCGGAGACCGTGGGAGAGAGGCAGGGGCTGCAGAGACCGCACCAGGAGGGGTGAGTATATAGAAGAGCTGCACTCCCCCTCCCCCGCCGACCCCCTGGTAGTACTGTGTCAGCACAGCTACCCGACCGTCGAGGGCCCCCTCACCTGTCCGGGCCCCATAGCAGCTGCTTGGTCTGCTTCATTCACGGTACGCCACTGCTCAGCAGTCTGCTTCATCAGGCTGGTTAACAAAAATAGGGGGGACCCGACGCCATTTTTTTTTCGAAGGGAACCCCTATTTTTGTTAATCAGTTCCCTCTGACGTCACTGATTGTGTCCCTGGCTGACCTGAAGTGAAAGTGGAAAGCAATCAATTAAGCTTTCCACTTCCTCTCCTGTCAGCCAGGAGAGGAACTCATTCATTTGGGGGTTTACTGTGAGGCTGCAGCATTAGCTGCGGTCCCTGCAGTAAACATTAACCCTTTCTGAAGGATTACACCGTGGGACCTGACTGTGCATGGGATAGGTAAGAATAATTTTGCTTTTTTATTTTATTTTTATTACAGGAAATGGTTTTTGCAGTCAAATAAAAGATGGTCAAAAACATGTGTCTTTATTTCATTAAAATGATTTTTAATTAACCACTTAATGTCCACTGACGTGCAGAGTCCGTCATGGCAAGGTGTCAGTTCCGGCACCAGGACGGACTCTGCACGTCATGGCTTTGATCTACCACTGCGTGTAAACACGCAGAGGTAGATCAGTGCCGACAGCTGTCACAGACAGCTGACAGGCACGGCAAGCGGTGCGGGGACCTTTGCCGTCGGTCCCCGCACCTACAGCGCTGTGCTTGGTCAGTCAATCTGACTGACCAAACACAGCAGTGATCATGCAGGAGAAGCTGAAATTTCAGCTTCTCCAGCGCGATCAGTGCAGGAGCCGGCGCTGCAGTGACCAGGCTTCCTGCACTGACAGCCAGGAGCGGAGCCCCCACCGCCCCTGGCTGTTAACCCCTTACTGCTGCGATCGAGCGCGATCGCAGAGCTCAGGGGGGGAGGCAGAGGGTCGGGAGCTCCCTCTGCCTCAGATCGGCGCCCTGCAATGTATTTGCAGGGCCCAATCTCTGCCTTGATGACCCGGGGGTTGTCATGACAACCTCAGGGTCATCTAGCTACGGAAAGCTGCTGTGATCATTGTCACAGCAGCTTCCACTATAGTTGCAATGCATTGCAATGCCAGAGCATTGCAATGCATTGTAACTGCAATAAAAAGTAAAAAAAGTGAAAGTCCCATAAAGGGACAAGTTAAAAAAAAATCATTTTTTAAAAAAAATTGTAAAAAAATATTAAAAAATAATTTAAAAAAAATCCCCTAAAAATACACATTTTTATGTAATAAAAAAAATAAAAAACAAAAAACATACACATGTTAGGTATCGCCACGTCCATAAAAATCCCATCTATAAAAGCGTAACCCTAGTTAACCCCTTCAGTGAAAGCCGTAAAAAAAACACAAAAAAGTAGTAAATTATACTTTTTCCAAGCGGTATCATTATACCGCTTGGAAAAAGTGCAATAACACGCGATCAAAAAGTCAGATATAAATAATCATGGTACCGCTGAAAACGTCATCTTGTCCCGCAAAAAACAAGCCGCTATACAGCATCATCAGCGAAAAAAAAAAAAGTTATAGCTCGTGGAATAAACTGATGCAAAAATAATTATTTTTTCTATAAAATTTTTTATTGTGTAAAAAACGCCAAAACATAAAAAAAAATATATAAATGAGGAATCGCCGTAACTGTAGTGACCCGAAGAATAAAGCTGCTTTATCAATTTTACCACACACGGAACGGAGGAAAAAAAAAAAAAAAAAACAATTCCTGAATTGCTGGTTTTTGTTCATTCTGATTCCACAAAAATCGGAATAGGAAACGATCAAAAAACGTTATGTGCCTGAATATGGTACCAATAAAAACGTCAGCTCGTCCCGCAAAAAATAAGCCCACAGATAACTCTGTCGGCCGAAATATGGAAAAATTATAGCTCTCAAAATACGGCGATGCAAAAATTTCTTACAAAAAAATATTCCAAGAAAAAGCATCTTTTAGTGTGTGACAGAAGTTAAACATGAAAAAAGGGTGTAAATCTGGTATCGCTGTAATCGCACCGATCCGAGGAATAAAGTCGCATAATCACTAATACCGCACGAGGAACGGCGTAAAAAAGAAAACCAATTCTTCACCTTTTGTGGATTTGTTCATTGTGCCTCCCAAAGATCGCAGTAAGGCGATCACAGTGGTTCACCCCCACATATGGGGTATCAGCGTACTCAGGACAAAATGCACAATAGCTTTTGGGGTCCTATTTCTCCTGTTACCCTTAGAAAAATAAAAATTTGGGGCAAAAAGGTCATTTTTGTTGAAAAAAATATGATTTTTTTATTTTCACGGCTCTACATTATAAACTTCTGTGAAGCCCTTGGGGGTTCAAAGTGCTGACCACACATCTAGATAAGTTCCTTGGGGGGTCTAGTTTGCAAAATGGGGTCATTTGTGGGGGGTTTCTACTGTTTAGGCACATCAGGGGCTCTCCAAGCGCGACATGACACCCGCAGACCATTCCATCAGACTGCATTTAAAAACGGTGCTCCTTCCCTTCCGAGCTCTGCCATGCGTCAAAATAGTGGTTCCCCCCCACATATGGGATATCAGCGTACTCAGGACAAATTGCACAATAGCTTTTGGCGTCCTATTTCTCCTGTTACCCTTATAAAAATAAAAATTTGGGGGTAAAAAGATTATTTTTGTGGAAAAAAATATGATATTTTTATTTTCACGGCTCTACGTTATAAACTTCTGTGAAGCACTTGGGGGTTCAAAGTGCTCACCACACATCTAGATAAGTTCCTTGGGGGGTCTAGTTTCCAAAATGGAGTCACTTGTGGGGGTTTCTACTGTTTAGGCACATCAGGGGCTCTCCAAACGTGACATGACACCCGCAGACCATTCCATCAAAATCTGCATTTGAAAAAGGCGCTCCTTCCCTTTCCAGCTCTGCCATGCGTCAAAATAGTGGTTTACCCCCACATATGGGGTATCAGCATACTCAGGACAAATTGCACAATAACTTTTGGGGTCCTGTTACCCTTTGGAAAATAACAATTGGGGGTGGAAAGATCATTTTTGTGGAAAAGATATGATTTTTTAATTGTACTGCTCTACGTTATAACCTTCTGTGAAGCCCTTGGGGGTTCAAAGCTTTCACCACACATCTAGATAAGTTCCTTGGGGGGTCTAGTTTCCAAAATGGGGTCACTTGTGGGGGTTTCCACTGTTTAGGCACACAGGGACTCTCCAAATGCGACATGGCGTCCAATCTCAATTCCAGCCAAAAAAGTCAAATGGCGCTGCTTCCCTTCCAAGCTCTGCCATGCGCCCAAATAGTGGTTTACCCCCACATATGGGGTATCAGCGTACTCAGGACAAATTGCACAATAACTTTTGGGGTCCTTTTACCCTTTGGAAAATAAAAATTGGGGGTGGAAAGATCATTTTAGTGGAAAAGATATGATTTTTTAATTTTACAGCTCTACGTTATAACCTTCTGTGAAGCCCTTGGGGGTTCAAAGCTCTCACCACACATCTAGATAAGTTCCTTGGGGGGTCTAGTTTCCAAAATGGGGTTACTTGTGGGGGGTATCCACTGTTTAGGCACACAGGGACTCTCCAAATGCGACATGGCGTCCAATCTCAATTCCAGCCAAAAAAGTCAAATGGCGCTGCTTCCCTTCCGAGCTCTGCCATGCACCCAAATAGTGGTTTACCCTCACATATGGGGTATCAGCGTACTCAGGAGAAATTGTACAACAAATATTGTGGTTCATTTTCTACTGATACCCTTGACAAAATTTTAAAAAATTGTGTCGAAAGAAAAATTTTGGGAAAAAAAGTTAAATGTTAATTTTTTCCTTCCACATTGCTTCAATTCTTGTGAAGTACCTAAAGGGTTAATAAACTTCTTGAATGTGGCTTTGAACATGTTGAGGGGTGCAGTTTTTAGAATGGTGTCACTTTTGGGTATTTTCTGTCATATTGACCCCTCAAATTCACTTCAAATGTGAGGTGGCCCCTAAAAAAAATGATTTTGTAAATTTTGTTGGAAAAATGAGAAATTGCTGGTCAACTTTTAACACTTATAACTTCCTAAAAAAAAAAAATTTTGGTTCCAAAATTGTGCTGATATAAAGTAGACATGCGGGAAATGTTATTTATTAACTAATTTTCGTGACATATCTCTCTGATTTAATGGCATAAAAATTAAAATTTTGAAAATTGCAAAATTTTCAAAATTTTTCCATATTTCCGTTTTTTTCATAAATAAACGCAAGTTATATTGAAGAAATTTTACCACTATCATGAAGTACAATATGTCTCGAGAAAACAATCTCAGAATCGCCAAGATCCGTTGAAGCGTTCCAGAGTTATAACCTCATAAAGAGACAGTGGTTAGAAATGTAAAAATTGGCCTGGTCTTTAACCTACAAAATGGCTTGGTCGTTAAAGGGTTAAAGTGTGAGTGTTTTATTTTTATTTCATGCAATAGGATTAATAATTGATAGTTGTCTAATTGACAGCTCTCAATTATTAACCTGGCTTAAGGTCACCTTTCAATTGCAAGGTGGCTTTAACCCCATATTAACCCATTCGCCACCGCTACAGGGCAATGGGAATAGACGGGCAAAGCGCCAGAAAGGGTGAATCTAATTATAGATTTGTCTTTTCTGGGGTGTCTGGGGGCAGATGTTAGTAGCCAGGGGGGGGCAAAAATAATGGTCCCTCTCTGGGCTATTATTATCTGCCCCCATTCGCTGGCTTTGTCTGTCTGGTTGCGAAAATAGGGCGGGAGCCCACGCATTTTTTTTAAACAATTTTACACCTCATATATATATATATACATGTCATTGAATTTGTGACACATATATATATATATTTATATTTATAGTTCATACACTTCTACATAGTATAATAGCCGCTAATTCAATTGCCGGCTTTTGTGAAAATGCAGAACCCGACATGAAATGACACTTGGTGTACATAGGGTTAACCATGTCCTTTGCTATCTGATTTGCACAAACAATTACATCAGTCTATGTGTGCAAAATTTCACACCTGTAGGGGTTAATTAAAGGTGTAAATTCGTAGCAAAAAAGTCCGTTTTTTTTACAACGAATTTACAACTTTAATTAACCCCTACAGGTGTGAAATTTTGCACACATAGACTGATGTAATTGTTTGTGCAAATCAGATAGCAAACGACATGAAAAGACATGGTTAACCCTGTGTACACCAAGTGTCATTTCATGTCGGGTGCTTCTGTCTTTTCACAGAAGCCGGCTTTACCCGGCAATTGAATCAGAGGCTATTTTACTATGTAGAAGTGTATAAACTATACATATAGAGTACAGACCAAAAGTTTGGACACACCTTCTCATTCTAATATTTTCCTGTATTTTCATGACTATGAAAATTGTAAAATCACGCTGAGGGCATCAAAACTATGAATTAACACATGTGGAATTATACATTACACTTTACAAAAAAGTGTGAAACAACTGAAAATATGTCGTATATTCTAGGTTCTTCAAAGTAGCCACCTTTTGCTTTGATTACTGCTTTGCATGCAGAAAAGGTGATCGGAAAGACTCTACATGCCTGGTTCCCACCGTGAAGCATGGAGGAGGTGGTGTGATGGTGTGGGGTGCTTTGCTGGTGACACTGTTAAGGATTTATTCAAAATTGAAGCGGTGAGCGGTCCAGCTCACCCAAAACCATCTCGATTGGGTTCAGGTCTGGTGACTGTGGAGGCCATGTTATCTGGCATAGCACCCCATCACTCTCCTTCTTGGTCAAATAGCCCTTACACAGCCTGGAGGTGTGTTTGGGGTCATTGTCCTGTTGAAAAATAAATGATGGTCCAACTAAATGCAAACCGGATGGAATAGCATGCTGCTGCAAGATGCTGAGGTTGCCATGCTGGTTTAGTATGCCTTCATTTTTAATAAATCCCCAACAGTGTCACCATCAAAGCACCCCCACATCATCACACCTCCTCCTCCATGCTTCATGGTGGGAACCAGGCTTGTAGAGTCCATCCGTTCACCTTTTCTGCGTGCAAAGCAGTAATCAAAGCAAAAGGTGGCTACTTTGAAGAACCTAGAATATAAAACATATTTTCAGTTGTTTCACACTTTTTTGTAAAGTGTAATGTATAATTCCACATGTGTTAATTCATAGTTTTGATGCCTTCATTGTGATTCTACAATTTTCATAGTCATGAAAATACAGAAAAATCATTGAATGAGAAGGTGTGTCCAAACTTTTGGTCTGTACTGTATGTATATATATATGTCACAATGACATGTATATATATATATATATATATATATATGTATTCTATGTGTGTATATTTTGTGTTTACAACGAAAGAAAGGGTTTTTTTAGTTGCGATATTTTGTTCCCATAGACTTACATGGGACTTCCGGTATCGGGTATCGCCGATATTTTAGTGATATCGGCGATACCATTCCGATCCGATATTTTTGGATATCGGAAAGTATCGCTCAACACTATTTATGACTGCTCCGGTGTTGGTACAGCCAGATCCGTCCAAACCATTTATTATGGAAGTGGATGCCTCTGTGGTGGGAGTGGGCACTGTGTTGTCCCAAGGGCCTGCCACTCTGACCAACCTCAGGCCATGTGATCTTTTTTCCAGGAAGTTCTTTGCTGTTGAGAGGAATTACCATGCAGGCAATAGAGAGCTTCTTGCGGTCAAATTGACGTTTGAAGAATGGAGGCACTTTTTTAAGGGGGCCAGTCACCCAGTTACTGTAATTGACGACCACTAGAGTTGAGCGATACTTTTCGATACCAATAAGTATCGGATCGGAATTGGTATCGCCGATACCCAAAAAGTATCGGCGATACCCGATACCGATACCGGAAATCCAATGTAAGTCTATGGGAACAAAATATCGGAATTAAAAAAACCCCATTCTTGCCTTGTTGGTTAATTGTACATGAAGGAAAACAACAAAGAGTAATGTAGAATGTATTGGGGGAGGTTGAGGAGACATTAAAGGCATAGATGTTTAACCCAATCAAATGGAATAGCATTAATATTTTTTTTTTAAAGATGTTCGGATTGACGAAGAAATTGACAATGTTGTTAACCTTTTTTCTATTTTGGCAAATATGTATGTTTCACAACTTCCATGCTCTTCACCTTTTTAACTTTTGCCACACTTTCTCCTTCATAATCTTCAGCAGCATCATCTTTTTCATCCAATTATTCTTCATCTTCACCTCCTTTATCTTCTTCTTAAACTTCTTGCTATTCATCTTTTTGTTAACATTACTCATATTGTTCTTATTAAACTATTATTCTTCTTCATATCTACTTCATCTTCATCTTCTTCATCATATTCTTATTTGTGACAGAGATTCCTGTACTTGTAATCTGTAAAAGTATGAATTTTTCTTCCTTCCGTTCTTGCTGTCACAAAAGATTTAAATTACAACAGTATTTGTCCGTGTTCAGTTTAGCCTGCAGCAGCAGGCATTTTCCAGGGGCACCACGAGGAGGAACGGACTCACCCCCATACACTGCTTATTCTTCTTCTGCTTATAATTTAGAGCATATATTTTTCTCTTCATTTTGGTCTTATACTTCATGTTCTTCTGCTTTTTGATCTTCTGCTTATTGTTCTTCTGTCTCTTGTTCTGTATCTTGTAGTTTGTCTTAACCTTCTTTGTCCTGTTGGTGATCTTCTTCTGGGTAATCTTTTATTTCTTCTTTGTGATGGTGTTCAGGCTGGTTGGCTTGATGCTCGTCGTCCTTGTGGTCGTCATCTTCTTCGGGGTGGTCATCAGGGTCGTCGTCTTCATTGTTGGAGATCCAGAGTGATTACCCAAAAAAACATTTAAAAAATCTTAAATTTGTAAATGTAGCTGAAGGTACAAGAAGGCTGACTAACTTCCGAGAACCAGCTGACGTTACTGGAACCCGGACGGGTATCAGATGGTACAAGAGACAATGGAAGTAACGAGGACCAGCTGACTGTGCTGGAACCAGGAGGGGCAGCAGAAGGAAAAGAGCCAATGGCACAACCGAGGACCAGCTGACGTTACTGGGACACGGTTACTAAGCAGGAGGTACCTGTGCTCCAAAGCACTACCAAGGACCAGCAGACGTTGCTGGAACTCGGATACCGAGATGGAGGCACCTAGGCCAAAGGCACTGCGGAGAACCAGCTGACGGTACTGGAACCCGGACGGGTACCATAAGGCACCCATGAAAATGTAAGTTGACAGGCCGCAAGCCGTCCGCAGTTACCGAATCACACAGTCCTACAGTGGGTGCTTGTCCTATTGTCACAACGGAAACAGCCTTTATTTACATATCCCACAGCACACATAGAAATCACCTAAACTGCAGGCACCATAGAGTCGGCTAACCCGAATGCAACACGACAGGACAACTTATTGGAGGCTAATTGACGTTGACACTGCCAGGAAACAGCTGTCGTGCTGTAACCAGGCTGGGCAGGAGTCAGTACCTGTGCCAATTACTTCCGAGCAGCAACTGGTGTTGTTAGAGCCCAGGGATGAGAAGAGAAGAGGGTGGAGGCAGCAGGACTTTTTGCCGTACATACAGCAGGGGAACAGCTGACATTAGTGAACCCAGTAACACAGGAGCAAGTGTTGACTGTGCTAACAGCTCTTCATGGCAACAACTGGCGTTGTTGGAGCCCAGGGATGAGAAGAGAAGAGGGTGGAGGCAGCAGGACTTTTTGCCGTACACACAGCAGGGGAACAGCTGGCGTTACTAAACCCCACTAACACTATAGCTTGTGTATTGGTCTGTGGACACGACACTTCTGAGCAACAACTGGCAGTGTTGTAGCCCAGGGAGTAGAGTTCAGGTGGTAGAAAGTGTGATACACCAAAGGGGATCTTGCTGGATGGGAGATATATTTCTTCTAGCAGACTGAAGTTTGGTCAGGATTTTCCATGATCACAAGGACCTGTGATGAGGTCATAGTCACGTGATCAGGTCAGCTGATGTGTACCTCACCTGAGGGTGTGGACTAGGCCTATTTAACCCCTTCATGACCCAGCCTATTTTGACCTTAAAGACCTTGCCATTTTTTGCAATTCTGACCAGTGTCCCTTTATGAGGTAATAACTCAGGAACGCTTCAACGGATCCTAGCGATTCTGAGATTGTTTTTTCGTGACATATTGGGCTTCATGTTAGTGGTAAATTTAAGTCGAAAATTTTTGCGTTTATTTGTGAAAAAAATGGAAATTTGGCGAAAATTTTGAAAATTTTGTAATTTTCAAATTTTTAATTTTTATTCTGTTAAACTAGAGAGTTATGTGACACAAAATAGTTAATAAATAACATTTCCCACATGTCTACTTTACATCAGCACAATTTTGGGAACAACATTTTGTTTTGTTAGGAAGTTATAAGGGTTAAAAGTTGACCAGCGATTTCTCATTTTTACAGCAAAATTTACAAAACCATTTTTTTTAGGGACCACCTCACATTTGAAGTCACTTTGAGGGGTCTATATGGCGGAAAATACCCAAAAGTGACACCTTTATAAAAACTGCACCCCTCAAGCTACTCAAAACTACATTCAAGAAGATTATTAACCCTTCAGGTGCTTCACAGGAACTAAAGCAACGTGTAAGGAAAAAATGGACATTTTAATTTTTCCAACAAAAATTTTCTTTTAGCATCAATTTTTTCATTTTTACATGGGCATCAGGATAAAATGGATCCTAAAATTTGTTGGGCAATTTCTCCTGAGTACACAGATACCTCATATGTGGTCATAAACTACTGTATGGGCGCACGGCAGGGCTCAGAAGGGAAGGAGCGCCATTTGACTTTTTGAATGGAAAATATGCTGGAATATTTAGCGGTTGCCATGTCACATTTGAAGAGTCCCTGTGTGCCTAAACATTGGAGCTCCCCCACAAGTGACCCCATTTTGGAAACTAGACCCCCTAAGGAACTTATCTAGATGCATAGTGATCATTTTGAACCCCCAGGTGCTTCACAAATTGATCTGTAAAAAAAAGAAAGTACTTTTTTTTCACAAAAATTTTCTTTTAGCCTCAGTTTTTTCATTTTCACATGGGCAACAGTATAAATTGGATCCTAAAATTTGTTGGGCAATTTCTCCTGAGTACACAGATACCTCATATGTGGTCATAAACCACTGTTTGGGCGCATGGCAGGGCTCAGAAGGGAAGCAGCGCCATTTGACTTTTTGAATGGAAAATATGCTGGAATATTTAGCGGTTGCCATGTCGCATTTGGAGAGTCCCTGTGTGCCTAAACATTGGAGCTCCCCCACAAGTGACCCCATTTTGGAAACTAGACCCCTAAGGAACTTATCTAGATGCATAGTGAGCACTTTGAACCCCCAGGTGCTTCACAAATTGATCCGTAAAAAAAAGAAAGTACTTTTTTTTCACAAAAATTTTCTTTTAGCCTCAGTTTTTTTCATTTTCACATGGGCAACAGAATAAATTGGATTCTAAAATTTGTTGGGCAATTTCTCCTGAGTACACAGATACCTCATTTGTGATCATAAACCACTGTTTGGGCGCACGGCAGGGCTCAGAAGGGAAGGAGCGCCATTTGACTTTTTGAATAGAAAATATGCTGGAATATTTAGCGGTTGCCATGTCGCATTTGGAGAGTTCCTGTGTGCCTAAACATTGGAGCTCCCCCACAAGTGACCCCATTTTGGAAACTAGACGCCCTAAGGAACTTATCTAGATGCATAGTGAGCACTTTGAACCCCCAGGTGCTTTACAGAAGTTTATAACGCAGAGCCGTGAAAATAAAATATCATTTTTTTTTCTCAAAAAATGATTTTTTAGCCCACTATTTTTTATTTTCACAATGGTTACAGGAGAAATTGGACCCCAAAAGTTGTTGTCCAGTTTGTCCTGAGTACGCTAGTACCCCATATGTGGGGGGGAACCACTGTTTGGGCACACGTCAGGGCTCGGAAGGGATGTAGTGACGCTTTGAAATGCCAACTTGATGGAATGGTCTGCGGGCATCTTGTTACGTTTGCAGAGCCCCTGATGCGCCTAAACAGTAGAAACTCCCCACAAGTGACCCCATTTTGGAAACTAGACACCGCAAAGAACTTATCTAGATGTGGGGTGAGCACTTTGAACCCCCAAGGGCTACACAGAAGTTTATAACGCCCGGGCATGAAAATAAAAAAATCATATTTTTTCCACAATCAGAATCTTTTAGTCCCCAATTTTTTTATTTTCGCAAGGGTAACATGAGAAATTAGACCCCAAAAGTTGTTGTCCAATTTGTCCTGAGTATGCTGATATCCCATATGTGGGAGAAAACTACTGTATGGGCACACGTCAGGGCTCGGATGGGAAGTAGTGACCGTTTGAAATGCCCACTTGATGGAATGGTCTTCGGGCGTCATGTTACGTTTGCAGAGTCACTGATGTGCCTAAACAGTAGAAACTCCCCACAAGTGACCCCATTTTGGAAACTAGATCCCCCAAGGAACTCCTCTAGATGTGTGGTGAGCACTTTGAATCTCCAAGTCCTTCACAGAAGTTTATAACGCAGAGCCGTGAAAATATAAAATCATTTTTTTTCCACAAAAATAATGTTTAGTCCCCAATTTTTTTTCCCAATGTTAACAGGAGAAATTAGAACCCCCAAAGTTGTTGTGCAATTTTTCCCGAGTACGCTGATACCTCATATGTGGGGATAAACCACTGTTTGGGCATACGTCGGGGCTTGGAATAAAGGGAGCACTGTTTGACTTTTTGAACGCAAAATTTGCAGGAATCAATGGTGGCGCCATGTCGCGTATGGAGACCCCCTGATGTGCCTAAATAGTGGAAACCCCTCAATTCTAACTCCAACCCTAACCCCAACACATCCCTAACGCCTACACACACCTAACCCTAATACAAACCCTAATCATAACCCTAACCCCAACACACCCCTGACCCTAATCCCAACTCTAACCATAAACCTAACTACAAGCCTAACCCTAATTCCAAACCTAACCCTAATTCCAACCCTAACCCAAATTCCAACCCTAACCGTAATTCTAACCTTAGCCCTAATGCTAACCCTAACCCTAGTTCTAACCCTAAGGCTGGGTTCATATTGCATTTTACCAGCCCGTTCAACATGTAGCGTTGACCGGCTGGTAAGGTATAGCATAACGCGATCGCGTTATGCTATACCGCTAGCACAGATGAATCAGCAGATAATCAGCCGCGGATCAGCAGCAAAATCAGTCGCGGATCAGCAGCAAAATCCGCCGCGGAACAGCAGCAAAATCCGCCGCGGATCAGCAGCGAAATCCGCCGCGGATCAGCAGCGAAATCCGCCGCGGCTCAGCAGCGGAATCCGCCGCGGATCCGCAGCGAAATCCGCCGCCGATCAGCAGCGAAATCCGCCGCGGATCAGCAGCGAAATCCGACCGCACGATCAGCAGCGAAATCCGCCGCCGATCAGCAGCGAAATCCGCCGCCGATCAGCAGCGAAATCCGCAGCGGATCAGCAGCGAAATCCGCCGCGGATCAGCAGCGAAATCCGCCGCGGATCAGCAGCGAAATCCGCCGCGGATCAGCAGCGAAATCCGCCGCCGATCAGCAGCGAAATCCGCCGTGGATCAGCAGCGAAATCCGCAGCGGCTCAGCAGCGAAATCCGCCGCGGATCCGCAGCGAAATCCGCCGCCGATCAGCAGCGAATCCGCCGCCGATCAGCAACGAAATCCGCCGCCGATCAGCACGAATACCAGCGTAGCAGCGAAATCCGCGCGGATCAGCAGCGAAATCCGCCGCGAATCAGCAGCGAAATCCGCCGCCGATCAGCAGCGAAATCGCAGCGGATCAGCAGCGAAATCCGCCGCGGATCAGCAGCGAAATCCGCAGCGATCAGCAGCGAAATCCGACGCGGATCAGCAGCGAAATCCGCCGCGGATCAGCAGCGAAATCCGCCGCCGATCAGCAGCGAAATCCGCCGCGGATCAGCAGCGAAATCCGCCGCGTCAGCAGCGAAATCCGCCGCGGATCCGCAGCGAAATCCGCCGCGATCAGCAGCGAAATCCGCCGCCGATCCACAGCGAAATCCGCCGCCGATCAGCAGCGAAATCCGCCGCCGATCAGCAGCGAAATCCGCGCGGATCAGCAGCGAAATCCGCCGCGATCAGCAGCGAAATCCGCCGCGGATCAGCAGCGAAATCCGCCGCGGATCAGCAGCGAAATCCGCAGCGGATCAGCAGCGAAATCCGCCGCGATCAGCAGCGAAATCCGCCGCGATCAGCAGCGAAATCCGCCGCGGATCAGCAGCGAAATCCGCCGCGGATCAGCAGCGAAATCCGCCGCGATCAGCAGCGAAATCCGCCGCGGATCAGCAGCGAAATCCGCCGCGATCAGCAGCGAAATCCGCCGCCGATCAGCAGCGAAATCCGCCGCGGATCAGCAGCGAAATCCGCCGCGGATCAGCAGCGAAATCCGCCGCGGATCAGCAGCGAAATCCGCCGCGGATCAGCAGCGAAATCCGCCGCGGATCAGCAGCGAAATCCGCCGCGGATCAGCAGCGAAGTCCGCCGCGGATCAGCAGCGAACCGCGGGATCCAGCGATCGCGGATCAGCAGCGAAATCCGCCGCGATCAGCAGCGATCCGCCGCGGATCAGCAGCGAAATCGCTGCGGATCAGCAGCGAAAATCCCGCGGAATAACAAAGAAATCATTTTTAAGTCCCAATCCTAGAAAAAAAAGGATTCATTTTACTTTTTATTTTATTTTGATCACTGTGACAGTTTATCACAGTGATTAAAATAAATTTTTGAACACTGGGGGGCGCACTGCGCATGCGCCGGCCGGCGGGCGCACTGCGCATGCGCCCGCCATTTTCCAATATGGCGGCGCCCATGAAGAGGCCCGGGCGGACGCCGGGCCCGATCGTGGGACATCGGTGGATCGGGAGAGGTGAGTAGGGGGGTCGGAAGGCTGGGGGGGGGATAGGAAGTGGGGGCAGTGGACCAAAAGAGGAGGGGAGCTGTAAGTGACGGCGGTGACCGATCGCTGCCATCTTTCGGTGGAGGCGGCCGATCACCGCCGTGACTCGGTGTGGGGGGGTCAGGGCTCGGTCTCCAGCCATGGCAGATGCTATTGCAGCATCGGCCATGGCTGGATTGTAATATTTCACCAATTAAATTGGTGAAATATTACACATTGCTCTGATTGGCTGTTTCACTTTTAACAGCCAATCAGAGCGATCGTGGCCACGGGGGGGTTAAGCCAACCCCCTGTGGTGAAGCACAAAGGGTCCTGTAACTGCGGGTCGGGTGACCTTTGAGTGACCCCGGTCTCCCGGCCCGCAGGGACGAGATCCTTTCATGACGCCACATAGGCGTCATGGGTCGGATTGGCACTGACTTTCATGACGCCTACGTGGCGTCATGGGTCGGGAAGGGGTTAACAAGAAGCTGTGGGAGTATAAGGAGGGGAAGGAAGGAAGGAGTTTGCTGGAGATAGGCTGGAAGAGTGTTTTGTTACAGTGTGTCAGTGTGCACCAGGAAGCGAGTACCAGACCACCCGGAATGGCACCTGGCGGTCTCTGCTGACCTGCATCCGCTTAGTTAAGCCCGTCCCAAGCAAGGGTGAGTCTGGGACCAGTGGTTCTCCAAACTGGAGTGATTTATGTTCTGTTTTGATATTGTTATCTGGACTTTTGTTGAACCCGTCATTAAAACCACTGAACTTTGAACTGAACGCCTGTGTGTTTACCTCATTACTGCGGCCCGGCCCCTGCCTACCAGAGCGGATCCCTACAATTGGTGGCTTGAAAGCGGGCACACGCAGTGAGGTTAGGCTGTGGTATTGTTTGTTTTTTTTTCCTCTGCATGACAGTCGATGTCCTGGGTGAAAAAGTAACGCAAAACCCGGTGGAGAACTGTCCGGAGATGGAGAGCACAGTAAAGATGCTGGTGGAGGCCATGCGACAGCAGCAGCAGGCTATGCAGCAGCAACAGCAGGCTACACAGCAGCAACAGCAGGCTATGCAGCAGCAACAGGAAACCAACAGTCTACTGATGCAGCACATCGCAGCGCCGCAGACAGCAGGAGCTGCCCGGGATGCCAGGATGTCCAGAAAGCGGTGTGTACAGCGATCCCAAAGATGGAGCAATCAGATGACGTCGAGGTATACCTGGAGATGTTTGAAGGCGTGGCTAAGAGGGAGAGACTGCCCCGGGACCAGTGGGCCGAGATCGTGGCTCCGTTTTTGGCTCCAGTACCCGCGAAAGCCTATAGGGACCTACCCCCCGAGCATCAGACGGACTACGAGATCGTCAAGGGTGAGATACTCGCACGTCTTGGGGTAAATGTGTTAGTCCGGGCCCAGCGGGTACACCAGTGGAAGTTTTCCACTTCCGAGACAGCTCGGTCCCAGTATTATGACTTGATACACCTGATGGAAAAGTGGTTGCAGCCGGAGGTGTTGTCACCCCGTGCTATGTTGGATCGTATAGTGACTGATAAATTCTGTAGGACTTTGCCCCACACCCTGCAAACCTGGGTTGGACAGGCAGCCCCTACTGATGGTCTCCAAATGGTAGACCTCATTGAAAGATATGGGGCTACCAAGGAGATACAGGGAGAGACTACCCGGAAGGTAATGAGTAAATTCCCCAAACCTTCACCTGCCGTTCGGCGAGCAGAGACTCGGAAGGCCGCCCAAGACACGTCTGGGGACGAAAGAGGCCCCATAATCTGTTGGCGGTGCCAAGAACCAGGACATGTGAGAGCTGATTGCCCCCACCTGACTGAGCCCATGGACACAAACTATGGGTATTGTCAGTCTCACTATGCCGAACACATGTGTGCAGTGGGCAAACCAGAGGGACCCAGTATGAACCATTTGTGTAAAGTGGAGGTGGAAGGTAATCCTGCTGTGGCTCTTCTGGACTCAGGGAGTCTCGTAACCCTAATACGAGCCAGCCACGTCCAAATCAGCGAGTATACTGGTCGGAAAATGGGTGTATTGTGTATACATGGGGACCTAAAACATTATCCTACCGCCCTGGTGATGATCAACACGCCAGCGGGGAGGAGGTGCCACGAGGTGGGGGTGGTGGTTAATTTGCATTATGAGGTAATAATGGGGAGAGATTTTCTGTTATTTTCTGTGCTTTGGCCTGTAATTACCCCTCCCACGGAACAGTCGTCGGCACCAGTGGCAACCAGGTTGCATTCTCCAGAAATCGAGCATGAACCAGGTGGCCCAGAGGAAGATGTGCTGGCGGTAGGAGTACCTTTGCCTTCGGTGGAGGAGGAAAACCTCTCTCCTATACAAGTGTTAGCTGGGAGATGGAATATTTGCCACCGGGACCGGAATTGTCAGACTTAAATGTGACAGGTGATAATTTTGGTACGGCGCAAATCCGGGACCCTAGTTGCTCGAGCTCGGGAAAATGTACTGGTTGTCAATCGGGAACCCCAACAACCCGGGGCAGCTACAGTATTTCCCCGATTCGAGCTGAACCAAGATTTGCTGTATCGGGTTGAAAAAGTACGTGGGGACATTGTCGAGCAGTTGCTGGCACCCCAGTCGTATCGTAAGTTGGTAATGGACCTAGCGCATGCGCATGTACTGGGGGGACATCTGGGTCAAAAGAAAACCCTAGACCGAATTCTACAACAGTTTTACTGGCTAGGGGTCTATGAAGAAATTAAACGGTATTGTAACTCTTGTCCCGTGTGTCAGGTAACCATTCCGCAGCCTCATTTTCGGAGTCCCTTAGTACCATTACCAATTATAGAGGTCCCGTTTTAGAGAATAGCCATGGATCTGGTGGGGCCTGTTAATAAATCAGCGAGGGGTCACCAACACATCCTCGTAGTTCTAGATTACGCTACCAGGTATCCTGAGGCTATTACCCTGCGCCACACCTCTGCCAAACTTATCGCAAAAGAACTCATGGGTATGTTCTCTCGGGTGAGAATCCCTCAAGAAATCTTAACAGACCAGGGGACCCCCTTTATGTCAAAAATCATGAAGGAACTCTGCCACTTGTTGAGTGTTAAACAGTTGCGCACATCGGTCTATCATCCTCAAACAGACGGGTTGGTAGAAAGGTTCAATAAGACCCTGAAGAATATGTTGAAAAAAGCTGTCTCTAAAGATGGTAAGGACTGGGATCTCTTGTTGCCATACCTGATGTTTGCAGTGCGGGAGGTGCCCCAGGCATCTACGGGGTTCTCGCCCTTCGAACTATTATATGGCAGACATCCCCGTGGCTTACTCGATATAGCTAAAGAGACCTGGGAAAACCAACCAACTCCCACAAAAGTGTTATAGAACATGTGGCCTAAATGCAAGAGAGAATGGAGACAGTCCTACCATTAGTCCGAGAACATATGGAAGCAGCACAAAGGTCACAGAGGCAGGTCTATAACCGGGAGGCACGGGTAAGGTCCTTTAACCCTGGGGATGGGTGTTGGCACTTGTGCCTACAGTGGATAGTAAGTTCCTTGCAAGGTGGCAGGGACCCTACGAGATTATGGAGAAGGTGGGTCCCGTAAACTATAAAGTACACCAACCAGGGCGAAGAAAGCCAGAACAGGTATACCATGTGAATCTGCTCAAACCATGGAAAGACAGAGACCCTCTTGGTGAGGATTGTCCACGGCCTGCATTTCCAGTAGAGAGGGCTCCCTTGCCTCAGGAGAAGGCAAGAGAAGTTCTCTCCGCCGTCAAAATAGCAGACACTTTGTCTCCTAGACAAGTTCAGGAGGTCCGAGAGTTTGTTAGCCGAAATACTGATGTTTTCTCAGAGCTCCCTGGCCGTACCTCCCTAATCCAACATGACATTGTCACGGAGCCGCAGGCCAAAGTCCGATTAAAGCCATATCGGGTGCCTGAGGCCCGGCGACAAGCCATCTCAGAAGAGGTAAAGAAGATGCTGCAGTTAAGGGTTATTGAAGAGTCCCAGAGTGAGTGGGCCAGCCCAATAGTCCTAATACCAAAACAAGATGGGACACTAAGGTTCTGTAATGACTTCAGAAAACTTAATGAAATTTCTAAATTTGACGCCTACCCCATGCCCCGGGTCGATGAGTTAATAGAGCGGTTTGGGCAGGCCCGGTATTTTTCAGTCATTGACCTCACAAAAGGGTATTGGCAGGTGCCCCTAACAAAAGCAGCAAGAGAGAAAACTGCTTTTGTAACACCCGAGGGACTGTTCCAGTATATAGTCCTACCCTTCGGGTTGCATGGCGCTCCAGCGACTTTCCAGAGGTTAATGGATGTTGTTCTTCGTACTCATCGCCGATATGCCGCGGCCTATCTCGACGATATTGTGGTGTACAGTGCAGACTGGGAAAGTCACTTAGCCAAGGTACATGCGGTGATTGATTCTCTGCGACAAGCAGGGCTAACTGCCAACCCAAAGAAGTGTTCCATAGGGTTGGAGGAAGCTCGGTACCTGGGGTATGTGATTGGGAGAGGAGTTATCAAACCTCAAATAAACAAAGTGGAGGCAATCCAAAACTGACCCCGTCCCCTCACCACAAAACAAGTGAAAGGGTTTTTGGGGTTAGTGTGATATTACCGTCGGTTTATTCCCAATTTTGCAACCCTGTCGGCGCCGTTAACTGACTGCCTGAAAGGGAGGAAGTCAGTAATGGTTGGCTGGAATGATCAGATTGAAGAAGCGTTTGTAAAACTAAAAGGGGCACTGTGTGGGTCACCAGTTCTGATCACACTCGACTTCAAAAGAGAATTCATTGTCCAGACTGATGCGTCAGAGGTAGGTCTGGGTGCCGTGCTGTCTCAGGAGGTTAACGGGGAGGAGCATCCCATTAGTTTCCTGAGTCGAAAGCTTACTCCAGCTGAAACCAGATACAGCATTGTAGAGAGAGAGTGCCTGGCCATCAAATGGACACTGGAGTCATTGCGCTACTATCTGTTGGGGAGAACGTTTCGGTTGGTAACTGATCATTCCCCTCTGACTTGGATGAGTCAAGCCAAAGAGAGAAATGCACGAGTCACCAGGTGGTTTATGTCCCTGCAAAATTTCAAATTTTCAGTAGAACATCGGGCAGGTAAATTACAGGGGAACGCAGATGCACTGTCCAGAGTTCACTGTATGTCATGTGTCCACCCTCCTAAGGTTGAACAAAGGGGGGAGGTATGTGGTACACCAAAGGGGATCTTGCTGGATGGGAGATATATTTCTTCTAGCAGACTGAATTTTGGTCAGGATTTTCCATGATCACAAGGACCTGTGATGAGGTCATAGTCACGTGATTAGGTCAGCTGATGTGTACCTCACCTGAGGGTGTGGACTAGGCCTATTTAACAAGAAGCTGTGGGAGTATGAGGAGGGGAAGGAAGGAAGGAGTTTGGCTGGAGACAGGCTGGAAGAGTGTTTTGTTACAGTGTGTCAGTGTGCACCAGGAAGCGAGTACCAGACCACCCGGAATGGCACCTGGCGGTCTCTGCTGACCTGCAGCCGCTTAGTTAAGGCCGTCCCAAGCAAGGGTGAGTCTGGGACCAGTGGTTCTCCAAACTGGAGTGATTTATGTTCTGTTTTGATTTTGTTATCTGGACTTTTGTTGAACCCGTCATTAAAACCACTGAACTTTGAACTGAACGCCTGTGTGTTTACCTCATTACTGCGGCCCGGCCCTGCCTACCAGAGCGGATCCCTACCAGAGCGGAGACATGGATAACGTTGCCAACCAGTCATTTAATCGGAAAGCGGACAGGCAAATTCAGGCGAGATCCATGCCTTGTTCATTTTCAGAAAAGTAAGCCGGTCTACATTATCGGAGGATAGTCGCATGCGACGGTCTGTTAGTACACCACCTGCAGCACTAAAGACGCGCTCCGATAATACACTGGCAGCAGGGCAAGCCAGCACCTCCAATGCATACTGGCTAAGCTCTGGCCATGTATCCAGCTTAGAGACCCAAAACTTGAATGGGGAAGAGCCATCTGGGAGTACACTGAGAGGGCAAGACATGTAGTCTGACACCATCTTACGGAAACGTTGCCTCCTGCTGACTGGAGCCGTCTCGGATGGTGTACACATTGGTGGCGCTGCCACAAAACTTCCCACATTTGGAACATACTGGTCTTGCCCTGTGCAGAGGCGCTGCTTGTGCTCCCTGTTGTTGCAGAGCTGTCTCCACTGCCTCGACGTACAGAGCTGCTTTGTAAAGCAGTAGCAGCAGCAGTGCTCTCGGCTGGAATGGAGAACATTATGGATTGCACCAGTGTGTCTTGGTACTCCCGCATTTTACGCTCCCGGTTCAACGGTGTGATGAGGCTTTGTAAGTTGTCCCGGTAGCGAGGGTCTAGGAGGGTGTATACCCAATAATCAGACGTGGTGAGAATGTGGGCAATGCGGCGGTCGTTTCTCAGGCACTGCAGCATGAAATCAACCATGTGCTGCAGACTCCCAACTGGCCAAGAAACGCAGTCCCCTGCAAGAGGCGTAATCTCTGCCTGCTATGCATCACCCCACCCTCGCTCTACATACTGACTGTGTACCTCCCTCTGGAGCGATGTCTTCCTCCTCCATTGACTCCTCCTCATCCTCCTCACAAAGTGAGCCCTGCCCAGCCTTTGTGAGGAACCACGGACTGTCCAGAAGGTGATGGAATTTGTGACTCCTCATCCTCCACCTCTTCCAAAACCTCATCCCTTAGTGCTTGCAGTGTTTTTTGAAGCAGGCAGATAAGGGGGACAGTCAGGCTGACTAGTGCATCATCTGCACTCGCCATCCGCGTTGACTCATCAAACGCACGCAAAACGTAGCAGATGTCCTTCATAGAGGCCCACTCAGCAGTGGTGAAGTGTGAACGACGCAAATTGCGAGTTGATTGCGCCTGATGCAGCTGATACTCCATTACTGCTGGCTGCTGCTCACACAACCGCTCCAACATATGTAACGTGGAACTCCACCTGGTGGCTACGTCACATATGATGCGATGTTCAGGAAGGCGAAATCTGCATTGCAGAGCTGCAATGTGCGATCTGGCCATGCTGGAACGTCGCAAGTGAGCGCACTCTAGGCGGACCTTGTGCAGCAGTGCATCAACATCCGGATAGTCCTTCAAAAAACTCTGCACGACCAAGTTGAGCACATGTGCCAGACATGGTATGTGAGTGAGGTTGCCAAGGCCCAGAGCTGCCACCAGATTTTGGCCATTGTCACGCACTACCAAGCCTGGCTGAAGATTTGCTGCCAAAAACCACACGTCGCTCTCCTGCTTGATGGCATTCCAGAGCTCCTGCGCTGTGTGGCTTCGATTCCCCATGGAAATTAATTTCAGGATGGCCTGTTGACGTTTGGCCAGGGCTGTGCTCATATCGGTCGCAACAGGTAAGCATTCACGGGTCCATGTGGAGGTAGACCGTGACGGCTCCTGCAGCGATGATTCTGAGGAACTGGAGTAGGAGGAGGAGTCAATGTGTACAGACTTGATTCCTGCAATCCTTGGAGTTGGCAGAACACGTACAGCGCCACTCGCAAGATCTGTACCCGGCTCCACAACATTGACCCAATGGGCAGTGAGGGAAAGGTATCGTCCCTGGCCATGGGTACTGGTCCACGCATCGGTGGTCAGGTGGACCTTGCTACTGACGGCGTTTAGTAGCGCATGTTTAATTTTTCCCTCAACATGCTTTTGCAGACCAGGGACGGCTTGCCTGCTGAAATAAAATCGGCTTGGCACATTGTATTGTGGGACTGCCAATGCCATTAAGTTACGGAAACTGTCAGTCTCCACCAGCCTGAATGACAGCATTTCAAGGGACAGGAGTTTTGCAATGCCAGCATTCAGAGCCTGTGCTCGTGGATGGTTTCCCGAGTATGGCCGTCTTTTATCCCATGCCTGTGCTACCGATGGCTGTTTTGTGGCGTGGGAGTGTGAGGATGACAGGGAACTTGCTGCTGTGGGTGGAATAACACTTTGTCTCTGGACAACAGTGACCAAGGTTCTTCCATGGCGATCCTGT
Organism: Oophaga sylvatica; assembly: GCA_033576555.1. NCBI lineage: Eukaryota > Metazoa > Chordata > Amphibia > Anura > Dendrobatidae > Oophaga > Oophaga sylvatica. The sequence goes on from JARQOD010000001.1 coordinate 260,392,014, forward strand.
GAGGAAGCCGAACCACCTGTGTGTGGAGCTGGAGGAAGAGGCTCCAACACGACCTGAAGATGTAGGTGGTGCTGTAGGTTGGCCTACATCTCCAGTGTGTCTTTGTAACTCAACTACGTGCTTTGTCCGCACATGTTTCCACATATTTGTGGTATTGAGGTTACTGACACTTTTACCTCTTTTTACTTTTTGATTACACAGCTTGCATTTGACATAGCAAATATCATCTGCAAGTGTGACAAAAAAGGATTACGCAGTGCAAGTCCTGGGAGCGCCCGTTTTAACTTTTGGAAGAGAACTGCTCCGAACAGGTGCCAAACTGGAGGCTACAGGCAACCGAGTCTGCAGCCTACCTCTCCCTCCTGTTTGAACCGTTGGGGCAATCTCTTCCTCAGAGCTGCTCCCACCACCTTCCTGTTCCTCACGCCATGTTGGGTCTTGGACCTCATCATCTCCACTACCTCTTCCAACACCTGCTGCTGTTGGGTGGTCTGGCCAGCACCATGCTCAACAGAAACTGGCACCTGAGTCTCATCATCATCAGATGCGTTCTGCGGTGTGCTGACCATTGGCACTGGCTCACCCGCCTCTTCTGATTCAGAGAGACATAGCTGTTGCGCATCACTGCATACTCCCTCTTCTTCACATTCAAGAATGCTGCTTGGCTGGGCCCCTGTTTGCAAGCCAACAGATTCTGAGAACAGAAGCAGAGACTCAGCTGGCTCCTGTACAGAACTCTCTGACTGCCTGGGCAATTTGGCAGGCGGTGAAGAGACAGATGGTTGTTCAACAGTGCTATGGTCCTGAGAGGAGGTGGAAGGTATTGAAGTCGATGCATTGGCTGCCATCCAACCAACAACGGCTTCAATTTGTTCTTCCCGCAGCAGGGGGGTACGCCGAGCTCCTACAAAAGTGCGCATAAAGGAACTCTCACGGGGAAAACTGATGGATGCTGTGTCACTGGGGGCGGCAGCAGCCACAGAATCCCCACATCCTCCCTGCTGAAACTCCACTGCCACGACCACGTGCCTTACTCCCTGCCTTCTTCATCTTGGTAGATTGATAAAGAAAGTCAGAAAAGTTTAAGGTCTAAGTGTTGTTATTCCGCAGAGACTGCAGTGAACACTGCAGACAACTGTTCACTAGGTGTGAAAGGCCCCTTTGTGTACTTCTATAGTGTTTGCAACCAATGTATTGTATACGGATGGAAGCGCGTCACACTAATAGATTTGAGTTATTTGAAATAGAATGGAGCAGCACCAATTAGAGAAAAATGTCAAGGATGAGGCAGTGACACACGCTCAGCAGACTACAACCAGCAGTGGTTGAAGAACTAACTGGAGCGTGATCTGCACTCCAAAAATAAAAACCTCAGACTACAGTGAACACTGCACACAACTGTTCACTAGCTGTGAAAGGCTCCTTTGTGTACTTCTATAGTGTTTGCAACCAATGTATTGTATACGGATGGAAGCGCGTCACACTAATAGATTTGAGTTATTTGAAATAGAATGGAGCAGCACCAATTAGAGAAAATGTCAAGGATGAGGCAGTGACACATGCTCAGCAGACTACAACCAGCAGTGGTTGAAGAACTAACTGGAGCGTGATCTGCACTCCAAAAATGAAAACCTCAGACTACAGTGAACACTGCACACAACTGTTCACTAGCTGTGAAAGGCTCCTTTGTGTACTTCTATAGTGTTTGCAACCAATGTATTGGATACGGATGGAAGCACGTCACACTAATAGATCACTGTTAATTTCAATTGAATGGAGCAGCACCAATTCCACAAAATAAAAAAAAAGAGTCAGTGAGTGACACGTGCAGATGACTACAAACAGCGTTGGATGCAGAGCAAACTGCAGCGTCACCTGCACCGAGCTGTGAAAACAACACTGCAAGGAAAAAGGATGATTTACAGAGCGGTTTCTCAAATAGCCTGCCTACACAGCAATTCACAAAAACGCTATCTGTAACTGTCCCTCAGAGTCAGCAGAGCAGCGTTCTGTCCGTAACTGAATTCACAGCATAGTGACGCTAAAATGGCGGTGGCGCCTTTTATAGTGCATTCTGACATAATTTCAGCATCCAATCACAGCTATGCCATTAGTTAAAATGACCGCAGCATTACAGGATGTGCCCACACTTCCTAGGATTCCTCATTGGCTGTCTAAAATCACATTGCCTCTCAAAGAATTATGGGAACTTCCGATTCCGGTATACGATATATGAAAAATATCGGAACTAAGTATCGGAATTCCGATACAGCGAATATCGGCCGATACCCGATACTTGCGGTATCGGAATGCTCAACTCTAACGACCACAAAAATTTATCATATATTGAGTCTGCTAACAGACTAACGCCCAGACAGGCCCATTGGTCGCTTTTTTTTCCCGTTTTCAGTTTGCTATTACGTTTCGCCTCGGGTCAAAGAATATCAAGGCAGATGCTTTATCCCCCTGAGCCACTGTCCTCCATTCTTCGCCCTGGGGTTGTGTTGGCAGGGGTCTCGTCTGAATTGGAACAGGAGATTGAGGGGCCCAGTCTTTGGCCCCTGCTGCCAAGCCAGGGGGTAAGTTGTTTGTCCCAGAGCAGCTTCGGCTGAAACTCCTGCAGGAGTTCCATGAATCCAAGCTTAGTGCTCACCCTGGTATATCAGCCACGCGTCTGGCGATGGCTAGGATCTTTTGGTGGCCTACTCTTAGTTCTGACATAAAAAAAATTAATTTCTGGTTGTGGGGTCTGCACTCGTTCTAAAAATTCACATAGCCGGCCGGCTGCGGAAATGATGCCCTTGGCAGTCCCCGAAAGGCCATGGACTCACTTGTCCATGGATTTTATTACCAATCTTCCTCCGTCCAAGGGCCATGCAGTGGTATGGGTAGTGGTGGACAGGTTTTTGAAGCAGGCTCATTTTGTACCCTTGTCCGCACAACCCTCAGCTGAGACTTTGCCCAGATTGTTTGTGCAGCATATGATTCGGTTGCATGGGGTATCCCTGAATGTGGTGTCTGATCGAGGAGTGCAGTTTTGGCAAAGTTTTGGCGTGCTTTCTGCAAGAAATTGGGAATGTCTCTGTCCATTTTGTCAGCATACCATCCTGGGAGCAATGGTCAGAAGGAACGCACTAATCAGTCTCTGGAACAGATCCTTACATGTCTGACTTCTGCAAGACAGAATGACTGGTGTGATGTACTGCCGTTGGCGGAATTTGCCTTCAATAGTCGGGTGAGACAATCTACTGGTATGTCTCCTTTCTTGATTAATTATGGTTTTAGTCCTCGTTTCGGCGAGTCTTCTAGTTTGGATTCTGAGTGTCCCGGGGTGGTGGGGTCTCTTCAGCGATTGAAGAATACGTGGGCGGAGGTCCAGCGGAATATATCCAGGTCTCAAGGCAGGTACAAGTTTTTCGCTGACAGGAAAAGAACCCCAGGTCATATGTTTCGGGTTGAAGAGAAAGTTTGGCTCTCCATGCGAAACATAAAGTTGAAGGTTACATCAGCCAAGTTGGGCCCCAAGTTCATGCGTGAAAATAATAAAATCACATTTTCCTCACAAAAATGTTGTACTAGCCCCAAGTTTATAATTTTTGTATGGGCTAAAGGAAAGTTTTTTACAACAAACTGAGGTCGCTTTTTTTCATGAGTGTGCCAACATCCTACATGTAATTAAAAAATATTTTTCAGGCACAGTGCAAAACTCAGACGGTAAGGAGCGCAAGAAGACCCAGCCTATGACCTGGCTATTTTTTTTGAAATTCTGACCAGTGTCCTTTTATGAGGAAATAACTCAGTAACTCTTCAACGGATACTAGCGATTCTGAGATTGTTTTTTTTCTTGACATATTGGGCTTCATGTTAGTGATAAATTTAAGTTGATAATTTTTGCATTTATTTGTGAAAAAATCGGAAACCAGAGAGTTATGTGACAAAAAATAGGTAATAAATAACATTTCCCACATATCTACTTTACATCAGTACAATTTTGGAAACAAATTTTTTTTTTTTGTTAGGAAGCTATATGCGTTAAAAGTTGACCAGCGATTTCTCATTTTTACAGCAAAATTCACAAAACCATTTTTTTATGGACCACCTCACATTTGAAGTCACTTTGAGGGGTTTATATGGCAGAAAATACCCAAAAGTGACACCATTCTAAAAACTGCACCCCTCAAGCTACTCAAAACTACATTCAAGAAGATTATGAACCCTTCAGGTTTTTCACAGGAACTAAAGCAAGGAAGAAAAAAATTGACATTTTAATTTTCCAACAAAAATGTTCTTTTAGCATCAATTTTTTCATTTTCACATGGGCAACAGGATAAAATGGATCCTAAAATGTGTTGGGAAATTTCTCCTGAGTACACGATACCTCATATGTGGACATAAACCACTGTTTTGGCGCACAGCAGAGCTCAGAAGGGAAGGAGTCCTGATGAAGAGAACCGTGATTCTCGAAACACGCAGGATTTTTTTGTCCTTACTGAGCCCAGTATTCCCTCCGAGTCATGTGATGAAGACATCACGGCAGGTCCTGCCGCAACTTACCAACTCTGCAGGTCCTGATTCTGAGCTTCTTCCTTCTTGCACAATGTAGGATGCGAAACCACAGGAAGTGGGTGCCACCGGCCTGGGCACCGCTTCTGAAGATTTCCCAGAGCTGCCGTTATACAACTATTGAGAAGATTTCCACCACGCCACGCAGCCTCATTTGTAATCCTCTTCCTATCTCGGACATCAGGTAAATCATATATTCTCCACCTTCAGAAGTGTATTTCTAGCATTTTAACCTGAGCGCATCGTTCAACAGGTATTGGGTGACGTGAAGTCGCTCCTATTATTACCAGTAGCATTATTTCAATTTATTTCAACTGCTTCATATTGGGTGAAACAGGTATATATCCTCTAGAGCAACATTCTCATATTATAACATTTCCCACATGTCTACTTTACATCAGCACAATTTTGGAAACAATTTTTTTTTGTTAGGAAGCTATAAGGGTTAAAAGTTGACCAGCGATTTCTCATTTTTACAACAAAATTTACAAAACCATTTTTTTTATGGACCACCTCACATTTGAAGTCACTTTAAGGGGTCTATATGGCAGAAAATACCCAAAAATAACACTATTCTAAAAACTGCACCCCTCAAGCTACTCAAAACTACATTCAAGAAGATTATTAACCCTTCAGGTTTTTTTACAGGAACTAAAGCAAGGAAGGAAAAAATTGACATTTTAATTTTCCAACAAAAATGTTCATTTAGCATCAATTTTTTTCATTTTCACATGGGCAACAGGATAAAATGGATCCTAAAATTTGTTGGGAAATTTCTCCTGAGTACACCGATACCTCATATGTGGACATAAACCACTGTTTGGGTGCACGGCAGGGCTCAGAAGGGAAGGAGCGCCATTTGACTTTTTTAATGGAAAATTAGCTCCAATCGTTAGCTGACACCATGTCGCGTATGGAGAGCCCCTGTGTACCTAATCATTGGAGCTCCTCCACAAGTGACCCTATTTTGTAAACTAGACCCCCAAGGAACTTAACTAGATGCATGGTGAGCACTTTGAACCCCCAGGTACTTCACAAATTGACCCATAAAAATGAAAAAGTACTTTTTTTTCTCAAAAATATTCTTTTAGCATCAATTTTTTCATTTTCACATGCACATGTCCCCACCATTTTTTAACCAGAAAGATGACGGCACCAATGTTGGAAGACCTGGAGATGGGGGGACACTGGGAGCGACATTGTGATGTACCCGGGGGGGTTGAATCGGACAGCGGGGGGAGCGGAGGGCAGAAGAGGGGAGCAGAGGACAGGATGGAGGGAAGGAAATACTGACGGCGGCGGCAGATCGCGGCCATCAGTCGGTGGCGGCGGTAGATCACGGTCTCCAGCCATGGCCAATAATATTGCAGCATCGGCCATGGCTGGATTGCAATACTTCACCAATTTTCATTGGTGAAATATTGCAATTGCTCTGATTGGCTGTTTCTCTTTCAATAGCCAATCAGAGCGATTGTAACCAAGGGGGCGCAAAGTCTCCCCCTGGTGTCAAGTACAGGTCCTCATGTACCTGCGGGTCGAGTGACATTTCAGTGACCACGGTCACCCGACCCACAGGACCACGATCTCGCCATGACGCCACATAGGAGTCATCGGTCGGATTGGCACCGACTTTCATGACGCCTACTTGGCATCACAGGCTGGGAAGCAGTTAATGTTATGGTTTGCAGGTGATATGACTCACTGGGAGAGTCCATAAGGTGCCAGAAGAGCAGAATGTCCTAATAAGTTAACCCATTTTACAAAACTACATCTTTCTATGATTTCATCTAGGGTTGCAGTGATTACTGACACCACAGGTGTGTCCCAGAATTTTATACCGTTGAGCAGTGAAGAAAAAATAACTACATTTTTAAAACCAACATTTTTTTTTAGCCCCAGATTTTACATTTTCACACAAGAAGTGGGTAAACATGGCATCATAATTTGGTCCACAATTCCTACTGAACATGTCAATGCCCAATATGTGGCTACTACGTAGCCATACGGAGTGACTTGGGAGGAACGAAGCGCTATTTTCCTCCAGGAGCGCAGATTTTCCTAAAACAGTTTTCGGACTCCATATACAGAGCCCCTAATTGCTAAAAGAGCAGAATATCCTATCAAGTAATCCCACTTTGGAAATTATACCCCTTTGGGAATTTATCTTCAGTTTTAGTGTCGATTTTGACTCCATGAGTATTTTCCAGAAACAAGCAGCAATGAATGTTACTGAGTGAAACTTGCAAACTGCCATTGTAGTGACCAGTACACTGTAGTGACCAGTAAGTTACAGCTACCAGTACATTATGCCCAGCTCATGCTTCTGGAGACTGTTAAATATTAATTATTGGTTATTGACTTAATCTTATTACACTAAATTTTCTACTAAGCACATGCTGACATGTTATTTCTATATATTTAGCTCAGTGTAAATGTCAACACCATTTAGAGAGAACACGTGCTCTGTGGGATGTATATAACACATGACCCACAGGAAGGGGGGCTCTCTCTTCGCTCTTTTTGGACACACTTCAGACAGACATCAGATGGATGACACTAGGTTATACAGACAGGTGGTGAGTAGAGTTGAGCGAAAAAGGTCGGTCAGATTCATAAGTCGCCGACTTTCACTAAAGTTGAGTTTCACCGATCGAAACCCAACCATAGCGTGAAGTCACCCATGCGGTCGTCGAACCGAGTGCCAAAGTCGGATTTCCCATAATGCTAGCAGGCACTTTTTTTCAGCCAATGAGCAAGGACGTACAGTACAGACCAAAAGTTTGGACACCCCTTCTCATTTAAAGATTTTTCTGTATTTTCATGACTATGAAAATTGTACATTCACACTGAAGGCATCAAAACTATGAATTAACACATGTGGAATTATATACTTAACAAAAAAGTGTGTAACAACTGAAAATATGTCTTATATTCTAGGTTCTTCAAAGTAGCCACCTTTTGCTTTGATGACTGCTTTGCACACTCTTGGCATTCTCTTGATGAGCTTCAAGAGGTAGTCACCGGAAATGGCCTTCCAACAATCTTGAAGGAGTTCCCAGAGATGCTTAGCACTTGTTGGCCCTTTTGCCTTCACTCTTCGGTCCAGCTCACCCCAAAACATCTCGAATTGGTTCAGTGTTGTGAATGGACTTGAAATGAGTTCTGAGCAGAGGCTCCCTCTGGTGGTTACAAGCGGTACTGGACTGTCCAGTGAAGATTGTGAGGAGTGGGAATCAGGTGTTACTGACTGGTCTTATATAAGGGAGTCGCCTTCCCATCAGGGTTGCCGGTGATCAATTGTTCTGGTCTCACTCCATGATTCCTGTTTCCTTGTAGCCTGCTGTGTCGTGTCTGCATCTCCTGCTAACAGATAAGACATTTTCTTCTTTTTGTTTTTGTGCTTTATTTTTGCATTTTGTCCTGCACTTCTGTGGGGGCCTTCAGGGTCCCCTCCGGGGGCTGTTGCCCCCTCAGTTTAGTTCAGCCACTGATGTTTGTACTTTTGCTTTTTCCAGTTTCTTCAGTGGCTGCTGTTTTGATTTTGTTACACCAGAGAACTAATTTAGGTGGTAGAGGTCGTGTGATCTCAGGTGTTTTTGAAATTAGTAGAGTTGGTGCTTTGCAGGGTTTTTTGGGATTGCAGTAAGTACCCTTCCTATCCTTTTCTATTTAGTAGTTTGGGCCCCAACGTTTGCTCATACTATTTTCTGTCTGTGTCAGTATTTCTTCTTGTCTAACAGCCATTACATGTTTGGGGGCTTTCTATGTTCTTTGGGGATCTGCTCCGGGGCAGATAGCTTTCCTATTTCTATCTCTAGTTGTAGTTAGTTTCTCAGGCTGTGACGAGGCGTCTAGGACCAACGTAGGAACGCTCCACGGCTGCCTCTAGTTGTGGTGGTTAGTCAGGGTACTGCAATCTCATAGATTCCAACTGCTCTGGTGTATTGCCTTTTTTACCTGCACTCCTCAGTTACCGAAACATAACAGTTCAGGTCTGGTGACTGTGGAGGCCAGGTCATCTGGCGTAGCACCCCATCACTCTCCTTCTTGGTCAAACAGCCCTTAAATAGTCTGGAGGTGTGTTTGGGGTCATTGTCCTGTTGAAAAATAAATAGATCACACTCAACCAAAAACACCACATCCTAACAACCTAAATCAATAAAGCCCAATTGTGGGAAGCTCGGAGTGATCATGGAAATATGGGGACACATCAATTAAATTATAGAAACAAAACCACCTAAGTGGAAAAAAGATGTACTCGTCCATTATAAACACTAGAAATTTTATTAAAGACAATTCGACAACAAGTTTATGTAGAAAGAGGTAATCAAACACCCACAGTGGATGTATACACAGCACACATAATTAATTAAAAATACGAAAAGGGGCACACCACCCCTAAAACCCTCAAACTAATAATATCACAAATAATTCAAAAATCAATATGATAGAACTAGTAGTTGGCACCATAATATAACAGTTATTATGATAAAAAATGTAGTAGTTGGCACCATAATACAATATATACCAAAATAATCGAGCATAATTCACGTGTGTTCACATAGCCAGAAATGAATATTATTTATTTAAACGAAGTCAGAAATTGCTGCACTTCATTAGCTCCTGAGTATGCTGCACGAGAAAAATAAATGATGGTCCAACTAAATGCAAACCGGATGGAATAATATGCCGCTGCAAGATGCTGTGGTAGCCATGCTGTTTCAGTATGCCTTCAATTTTAAATAAATCCCCAACAGTGTCACCAGCAAATTGCCCACACCATCACACCTCCTCCTCCATGCTTCAAGGTGGGAACCAAGGATGAAGAGTCCATCCGTTCACCTTTTTTGCGCCGCACAAAGACACGGTGGTTGGAACCAAAGATCTCAAATTTGGACTCCTCAGACCAAAGCACAGATTTCCACTGGTCTAATGTCCATTCCTTGTGTTCTTTAGAACAAACAAGACTCTTCTGCTTGTTGCCTGTCCTTAGCAGTGGTTTTCTAGCAGCTATTTTACCTTGAAGGCCTGCTGCACAAAGTCTCCTCTTAACAGCTGTTGTAGAGATGTGTCTGCTGCTAGAACTCTGTGTGGCATTGACCTGGTCTCTAATCTGAGCTGCTGTGAACCTGCGATTTCTGAGGCTGGTGACTCGGATAAACTTATCCTCTGAATCAGAGGTGACTCTTGGTCTTCCTTTCCTGGGGCGGTCCTCATGTGAGTCAGTTTCTATGTAGCGCTTGATGGTTTTTGCAACTGCACTTGGGGACTCTTTCAAAATTTTCCCAATTTTTCAGACTGACTGACCTTCATTTTCTTAAAGTAATGATGGCCACTCGTTTTTCTTTACTTAGCTGCTTTTTTCTTGCCATAATACAAATTCCAATAGTCTATTCAGTAGGACTATCAGTTGTGTATCCACCAGACTTCTGCACAACACAACTGATGGTCCCAACCCCACATATTAAACCTGACAGGGCACACCTGTGAAGTGAAAACAATTTCCCGTGACTACCTCTTGAAGCTCATCAAGAGAATGCCAAGAGTGTGCAAACCAGTCATCAAAGCAAAAAGTGGCTACTTTGAAGAACCTAGAATATAAGACATAATTTCAGTTGTTACACACTTTTTTGTTAAGTACACTGTATAATTCCACATGTGTTAGTTCATAGTTTTGATGCCTTCAGTGTGAATTTACAATTTTCATAGTCATGAAAATACAGAATAATCTGTAAATGAGAAGGTGTGTCCAAACTTTTGGTCTGTACTGTACACTGTGGGCAACGAGATTACATGGGCAGCGTCCACCACCATCTTAGAGAAGGGCATTGCAGTGATTGGCTTGCTTGGGGGCATCATAGTGTCTATAAAAGCCCTGACCGCCGACCGCCATTTTACTACTGCCGATCTTAACAGTAGAGAGAGGTTGCTGATACTGTTTATCAGTAGGGAGAGAGTTAGGGCAGAAAGAGAAGTTCTTCTGTGCTTGTGCTGATAGCAATTGTGCTGTACAGTTAGTGTGCAGTGACAGGGGAGGACTTTCTTGTGTGCAACAGCACTGATTATTAGGCTGCCTGCCAGTGACAGGTGAGGATTTTCTTGTGTGTAGCAGCGATTATAATTAGGCTGTCTGCTAGCTGTATTGCTGTGTGTACACTGCTGTGCAGACTGCTTTTTACACAGCACTAATACATTTATTCTTTTTTACTGCACAGTTACCAAGCGTTCATTTTTTCCCACACTGTATAGTGGTGTACGCTCCTCACATACTACGGTGTACCGGCTGGTATCACGGACAAATACATGCTGACTATCTGTGTGTGACTCCGGAAATATATGCGGAAGTTGAAATTTTCCCCTATACTATATACACCTGGTATCTTCTGATACAGTACCCTTTTTCTGCTTTTTATATTCTGGTCTAATCCATACTGAGCCTGAGAGCGTCTGTGTGTTACTCCGGAAATATATACGGAGATTTAAAATTACCCCAAAATTGTATACAGCTGTACGCTTCTGATACAGTATCATATATCTGCTGTTATTTTTGGTACATTTTCCCAAACATGAGGAAGTATGGTGGAAGAGGCCGTGTACGTGGGCGGGGGGGGGCAGCTGGGACTGATGGTGGTGGTGGTGCATCTGCTGGTAGTGCCAAAAGCACAATAGCACCTAAGGCAGGAGGTGTTGCGCCTGCGTCATCGTCTGGCTCCAGAAGGCCTGGAAGGCTCCCTTTTCTGTGAGTAGGTAAACCGCTTTTAAAGCCGGAGCATCAGGAACAGGTTTTGGCTTACATTGCCGAAATAGCCTCCAGCTCTATCGCCTCCTCTTCTGAAGTCTCAAAAAACTACAAGCACTGAGCCAGTGCAGGCTCCTCGTCAGGAACGACACCTTCCCTTGTGTCCTTCACCCCCAACAAAAGTGAAGGATGCGGCAGGCCACACTTCAGATTACTCCCTGGAGTTCTTTTCACATACCATGCCTGGGTTATCAAGTGAAATCCTGAATTCCTCAGTCCAAGATGAATCTGACATGGATTTCACTGATGCACAGCCACTGCTATCTGATTCTGCTGGTACATTCACCCAGAGCACTAAATTGCCCTCGCAGTCTACTGAGCCAGATTCTGACCCTGATGAAATTCAGGTGCCCCTTCCCGCAAACTCTACCACCTTACACGGTGACACAGAGAAAGGTGCAGATGAAATTGAAGAGGAGTTGATGGATGACCAGTTCTTGACCCGGATTGGCAACCATTGGGGAAGAGGGTGACGCTGGCAATAGCTCAGAAGGGGAGGAGGATCCACAACAGGCATCGACATCGCAGCTGCGGTTATCTGGCAGGCCTGTAGCAGTCCAAAAATGTGTTAAAAACCAAAAAGTTGCAGAACAGCTTGGCCAGACAGTCAAGTTAGCACAGCGTGCAAGCCCTGAAAATTTATCCCACAGCAGGAAGAGTGCAGTGTGGCACTTTTTTGACCAAAATCCTATTGATGAGGCAAAGGTTATCTGTAAGAAGTACAGAAGGACCTTTAGCCGAGGGAAAAATCTCAGAAATTTCAATACTGGTTGCATGCTTAGACATTTAAACACCATACACTTGCAAGCATGGACGGACTACAAAACCTCAGGTAGCACGTGTACCTGCTCCGACTGAAGGTAGTCAGCAACGCTACATCGCTTCCCCACTGTAAGCCCACCAGTTAGCACACCACCATCAAGAAATGTTGAGGTGTCCTCGCAAGGCAAAGCAGTCAGGGAATCCCAATGTTTTTGAAATGAAAGACTGAATCTAGGCCATCACCACCACCACCACCATTACCATCACCAACCCCCTCTCAGTCTGCCATGTCACCACTAGTTCCCCCATATGCAGCTCTCAAGTCCAGCTCACCCTAGCAGACACTCTGAGTAGGGCAAGAAAGTACTCATCCTCTCATCCGCGTACACTGGTTTGAACACCTACATTGCCAAAATGATCTCATTAAAGATGATGCCCTTCGGTTTGGTTGAAAGCGCAGCATTCTGAGAGCTCCTGGCCTATGCTGTCCCATACT
>JARQOD010000001.1:260404733-260446169 GCA_033576555.1 Oophaga sylvatica
GAAATATATACAGAGATTTAAATTTTCCTCTACACTCTTTACAGCTGTACGCTTCGGACACAGTACCATATATCTGCTGGTATTTTTGGTACATTTTCCCAAACATGAGGAAGTATGGTGGAAGAGGCCGCGGACGTAGGCAGGGGGGGCCAGCTGGTACTGATGGTGGTGGTTGTGCATCTGCTGGTAGTGCTAAAAGCACAATAGCACCTAAGGCAGGAGGTGTTGAGTCTGCGTCATCGTCTGGCTTTAGAAGGCCTAGAAGGCTCCCTTTTCTGGGAGTAGGTAAACCGCTTTTAAAGCATCAGGAACAGGGTTTGGCTTACATTGCCTAAACAGCCTCCAGCTCTATCGCCTCCTCTTCTGAAGTCTCAAAAATTGCAAGCACTGAGTTGTCAGTGCAGGCTCCTGGTCAGGAACAACACTTTCCCTTGTGTCCTTCACCCCCTACAAAAGTAAACGATGCGGCAGGCCACACTTCAGATTACTTCCTGGAGCTCTTTTCACATACCATGCCTGGGAAATCAAGTGAAATCCATGAATTCCCCAGTCCAAGATAAATATGACATGGAGTGCACTGATGCACAGCCACTGCTATATGATTCTGCTGGTACATTCACCCAGAGCCAGATTCTGACCCTGATGAAACTCAGGTGCCCCTTCCAGCATACTCTACCACCTTACACGGTGACACAGAGGAAGGTGCAGATGAAATTGAAGAGGAGGTGATGGATGACCCAGTTGTTGACCTGGATTGGCATCCATTGGTGGAAGAGGGTGCTGCTGGCAATAGCTCAGAAGAGGAGGAGGATCCGCAGCAGGCATCGACATCACAGCTGTGGTTATCTGGCAGCCCAGTAGCAGTCCAAAAACGTTTACATGCTTAGACATTTAAACACCATGCACTTGCAAGCGTGGACAAACTATAAAACCTCAGGTAGCACATGTGGACCTGTTCCGACTGAAGGTAGCCAGCAACGCTACATCACTTCCCCCACTGTAAGCTCACTGGTTAGCACATCACCAGCAAGAAATGTTGAGGTGTCGTTGCAAGGCCAAAGCAGTCAGGGAATCACAATGTTTTTCCAACGAAAGACTGAATTTAGGCCATCACCACCACCACCATCACCAACCCCCTCTCTGTCCGCCTTGTCCACCGCTAGCTCACCCATATGCAGCTTTCAAGTCCAGCTCACCCTAGCAGACACTCTGAGTAGGACAAAAAAGTACTCATCCTCTCATCCGCGGACACTGTCTCTGAATGTCTACATTGCCAAACTACATTAGAGATGATCCCCTTCCGTTTTGGTTGAAAGCGCATCGTTCCGAGAGCTCATGGCCTACGCTGCCCACGCTATGACCTATCAGTCAGCACTTATTTTATAGAAAAGCCATCCCTGCCCTACACCTGCATGTGAAAGACCGTATTGTCCATGCACTCAAACAATCAGTGAGTGGAAAGGTGCACCTCACAACAGATGCATGGGCCAGTAGGCATGGCCAGGGCCATTTGTGTCCATCACTGCGCACTGGGTTAATGTGGTGGAGGCCGGGTCCACAGGGGTCAGCAGCGGTGGGACTGTGCTGCATAGCCCACGGTATAGGCAACAGTTGGCTGTAGGCATTCGAGCCTCCTCCTCCTCCTCCAACGCAAAAGCTCGTTGACAGAGCGCAGTCACATGAGCACTCCATCAGCAGCTGCCAGTGTTGCACACAAGGTGTCCCACTATCGAACAGCTAGTGGTAAGCGTCAGCAGGCTGTTTTAAAGATGATGTCTTTTGGTGACAACAGACACACCGTGGAGATACTGGCCGACTACTTGCAGCAAGAAACTGAGTCATGGCTGGGCAGTCTACATCTTGAGCCAGGCAAGGTAGTCAGTGATAAACGGCCGTAATTTGTGGCGGCCAAAGCCCTGGCAAAACTCAGACACATACCTTGCCTGGCTGACACCTTGAACCTGGTGGAGCAGTGCTTCATAAATAATTATCCGGAGTTACCAGCCCTGCTCCATAAGGTGCGAAGACTGTGCTCACACATCCGTCGCTCGTCAATAGACTCCAGTAGTATGCAGAGGCTGAAGTGATCGCTACAACTCCCCAAGCACCGTCTAATCATAGATGTTGCAGCGAGGTGGAACTCCACCATGCACATGGTTGAGAGGCTGTGCGAACAGAGGCAGACTGTAATGCATTTGTGGGAGGATCCAAAGGCAGGCAGTTTGAGGGCAGACATCGAGTTGTCGGGTGTGCAGTGGTCAAAGCTGAAAGACCTCTGTAAAGTCCTTCAGTGTTTTGAGGAATGCACACGGCTGGTAAGAGCAGACGACGCCATCATAAGCATGAGCATCCCACTTATGCATCTGCTCATGCAAACTTTGACGACATTAAGGATCAGGCATCTGCAGCGGAGGAGGAAGAGGAGGAGGAGGAGGGAAGCCTTGATGACAGTTAGCTATTGTCTGCTCAGGGAACTGTCCTGGACGAGGTGGAGGAAGAAGAGGAAGAGGAGGAGGATGAGGGAATGATTATTTTGGGGAGGAGGATGCTTCTGAGGGGGCAAGAGAAAATGTTGGCTTGCCAAGGTCAGGTACAGGGTTTGTACGTGACTGGAGGGATGTGGATTTGGCAGAAAGTACTCCTCCACCCACCACTGGCAGTGCAACATTGACACCTGGAACATTGGCCCACATGTGTGATTATGTCTTGCGGATCCTAAAAAGGGACCCCTGCATTGCCAAAATTATGAAGGATGATGACTACTGGTTGGCCAGCATCCTCGATCCACGCTATAAAGGCAAATTACAGAACATCATGCCACAGGAGAACCTAGAAACTAGCTAATATTAGCGAACAAACAAGCAACTGTGGTAAACCATTTGTTAGAGGCATTCCCAGCAGCGGTGCAGGTTCTACCACGAGCCGTACTGGGCCAAATGGAAGAGGTGTTCGTGGTGCACACAGCTGAAGTGGCGCTGGAGACAGGGGTTTCATGACCATGGTGTGGACTGATTTCTCGAGTGCCGCTCACTCGACTGTTAATACTGAATCGATTGCAACAGACAGGAGACAGCAGTTGTCACCTATAGTTCAAAATTACCTCTCCTCCCTTATCGATATTCTCCCTCACAGGTCATTCCCCTTTGACTTCTGGGCCTGTAAACTGGACATCTGGCCTGAATTGGCACAATATGCATTACAGGAGCTCACTTGCCCTACTAGTAGTATGCTATCAGAAAGAGTCTTCAGTGCTGCTGGATCAATCCTGACAGAAAAAAGGACCCGGCTGTTGACCCAAAATGTTGATGATCTCACCTTCATTAAAATGAACCATGCCTGGGTTTCAAAGGATTTAGTACCACCTTCCCCTGATGACACATAAGTTGCCAGCAAAATGGCTCGCTTTGTCCTCCTCCTCCGACTTCTCCAATTCCTCCATTTGCAGCTGCTGAACATCCTGCTTACACCTCAACATATGCCAGTTTTTCCCCTCCCTAACTGGGCTGTACCCCCCCAGGGTCAGCGTCAGCACCTGAGCTGGTGAGGGGGCTCACTCGCCATCAGAGACACCGGCGTACTATGAGGGGCCCTGTGCCAGTGCCGACACCCATGAGTGGGCCCCCCCTGCTTGTTCAGGGCCTTGACCCTCCCGGAGGCAAAGTCAACCATCTCTACTGGTCTCTAATCTGAGCTGCTGTAAACCTGCGATTTCTGAAGTTGGTGACTCGGATAAACTTATCCTCAGAAGCAGAGGTGACTCTTCGTCTTCCTTTCCTGGGACAGTCCTCTTGTGAGCCAGTTTCTTTGTAGCGCTTGATGGTTTTTGCAACAGCATTTGGGGACACTTTCAAAGTTTTCCCTATTTTTCAGACTGACGGCCTTCATTTCTTAAAGTAATGATGGACACTCGTTTTTCTTTACTTAGCTGCTTTTTTTCTTGCCATAATTCAAATTCCAACAGTCTATTCAGTAGGACTATCCGCTGTGTATCCACCAGACTTCTGCACAGCAGAACTGATGGTCCCAACCCCATTTATAAGGCCAGAAATCCCACTTATTAAACCTGACAGGGCACACCTGTGAAGTGAAAACCATTTCCGGTGACTTCCTCTTGAAGCTCATCAAGAGAATACCAAGGAGTGTGCAAAGCAGTCATCAAAGCAAAAGGTGGCTACTTTGAAGAACCTAGAATATAAGACATAATTTCAGTTGTTACCCACTTTTTGTTAAGTATATAATTCCACATGTGTTGTTAATTCATAGTTTTGATGCCTTCAGTGTGAATTAACAATTTTCATAGTCATGAAAATACAGAAAAATCTTTAAATGAGAAGGTGTGTCCAAACTTTTGGTCTGTACTGTATATGACATAGATAGATTCCACGGATAATTCACATTTCTCTTTCTAATAGTTCTATTCATAGATTATGACCTTTTTTACTAACTCTTACTAATTTAAACACTGTTCACTCTGTTTAATAACTGTGCTTGATATTTAAAAATAACAAACACAGTTATACTCACCAAACTTCTATTCCACTGAAGCCCTCATTCTCCTGTAATAAAACTTAAATAAAAAAAACAACAATATACCATAGCTGTCTGTCGCTCTGTCCCACGCAGTAATCAAAGTCTGGGGGATAAACAGTTTTCAACCTCGATGGTGGCAAAATGTGACCATTTTCGCTGAGAACCACTGGTGAATTAGCTGCTGCGTGCTCAGCCTCAGTGATCGATGGTAACGTCATTGAGATTACTTCCGGTCACTGAGGCTACATTCCCAGCCGAGCTGAAATGTGGTGACCTTGGTGAGATCCCGCTAACAGCGTGAGATGTTGTGAATGTGTTAGAAATGAATTCTGAGCAGAAGCTCCCTCTGGTGGTTACAAACAGTACTGAACCATTCAATGAAGATTGTGAAGATTGGTAATCAGGAGTTACAGACTGGTCTTATATAAGGGAGGTTCCCTCCCATCAGGGTTGCCGGTGATCAATTGTTCTTGTCTCAACTTTGCTTCCTGGTTCACTTGGAAGCTTGCTGAGTCTTGCCTGCATCTTCTGCTAACAGATAAGATATTTTCTGCTTTCATTTTTGTGCTTGCTTTTTGCATTTTTTCCTGCACTTCTGTGGAGGTCAGCCAGGTCCCCTCCGGGGGCTTGTGCGCCTCTCAGTTTATCTGAGCCACTGTTATTTGTTCATTTGCCTTTTCCAGTTTTTTCAGTGGCTGCGGCCTAGTTTTGTTACACCAGAGAACTAATTTAGGTGGTAGAGGTCGTGTGATCTCAGGTGTGTTTTGCAATTAGTGGAGTTGGTATTTTTTTTAGGGTTTTTTGGATTGCAGTAAGTGTCCTTCCTATCCTTTTCTCTCTAGGAAGATTGGGCCCCAACGTTTGCTCATACTATTTTCTGTCTGTGTCTGTATTTCCTCTTGTCTAACCGCCATTACATGTTTGGGGGCTTCCTATGTTCTTTGGGGATCTGCTCCGGGGCAGATAGCTTTCATCTTTCTATCTTTAGGTGTAGTTAGCCTCTCAGGCTGTGACAAGGCATCTAGGACCAACGTAGGTACGCTCCACGGCTGCCTTTAGTTGTGGTGGTTAGTCAGGGTACTGAAATCCAGTAGATTCCAACCTCTCTGGTGTATTGCCGTTTTTGCCTGCTCTCCTCAGCTACCAAATCATAACAGTATCACCGGCCCGACTGAAAATTATATGGTACTCACAGAAGGGAAAAATAGTGTAAAAAAAAAAGTTGTCAGAGTTGTCAGAGATTTATTTATTTATTTTTTTTGTTTGTTGCATTTTTTTTTCCCTCTTTTTCTCTGGGTGCTGAGGATTTTTTTTTTCTCTCAATGCAGTTTGCACAGTTGTCTGGCCGTGTGGATCAGCTTGCAACTGAAGTTCGGAGTATTACTACCTATCTTGCTTGGTTGCCGATTGTGGAACCTAGGATCCCCATGCCAGATTTGTTTTTAGGGGATCTAGCTAAATTTCTGAATTTCAAAAATAACTGTAAGTTGTTTTTTGCCTTAAAACCTAAGTCCTCAGGGAACGCAGCACAGCAGGTTCAAATTGTCATCTCTCTCCTGCGCGGCGATCCTCAGGATTGGGCTTTTTCCCTGACACCTGGGGACCCTGTTTTGAGTAATGTTGATGCATTTTTTCTGGCTCTGGGATTATTGTACGATGAACCTAATGTCACTGATCAAGCTGAAAAAACCTTGTTGGCATTAAATCAGGGGCTTGAGGACGCTGAGTTATACTGTCAGAAATTCCGAAAGTGGGCAGTCCTGACCAAATGGAATGATGATGCTTTGGCAGCCCTTTTTCGGTAGGGTCTGTCAGAGAATGTAAAAGATGTTATGGTGGGTTTCCCTGCTCCCTCTGGTCTCAATGATTCTATGTCATTAGCGATTCAATTTGACAGACGTTTGCGTGAGCGTAGAGGTATGCGTGGAATAGTGTTGCCTTGTGAACCAGCTTCTGAACCCATGCAGTGTGATAGAGTGGCTTCTGGGGCACAGCGTCATGAGTTTCGAAATCGCAATGGGTTGAGTTTCTACTGTGGTGACGCCTCTCATGCTATTTCAGTCTGCCCTAAGCGGGGAAGACGTTTTGCACGCTCAGTTGTCTTGGGTAGTGTTCAGACTAAATTTCTGTTGACTGTTACCCTGATTTGCTCCCTGTCCACATTTTCTGCTCAGGCTTTTGTTGATTCGGGAGCAGCTATTAACCTGATGGATTTTGATTTTGCTAAACGTTGTGGGTTTCCCTTGATACCCCTACGGAAGTCTATTCCCCTACTGGGGATTGATTCTACCCCTTTGGCTGAGAATAAACCTCAGTTCTCTACTCAAGTGATAATGAGGGTTGAACCTGATCATCAGGAGAGTTGCAAATTTTTGGTGCTGTATAATCTGCATGACATTATTGTACTAGGTTTCCCTTGGTTACAGTCTCATAATCCTGTTTTGGATTGGAAATCTGTGTCTGTAACCAGTTGGGGCTGCCAATGTGTTAATGCCAACACTCCTGTTTTTTCTGCCTCTCCCCAGGCTCAGGATGTTCCTGACTTTTTGACTGATTTTTCTGATGTGTTTAGCGAAAGTAAATCTGCATCCTTGCCCCCCCATAGGAGCTATGACTGCGCTATTGAATTAGTGCCTGGTAGTAAATTCCCTAAATGTCGCCTTTTTAACTTGTCTGTACCTGAACATGACGCTATGCGGTCTTATATCAAGGAGTCATTGGAAAAGGGTCATATCAGACCATCCTCTTCACCCTTGGGTGCCGGTTTTTTCTTTGTGGCCAAAAAGGATGGTTCATTAAGGCCGTGTATTGATTATCGTCTCTTGAACAATATCACTTTGAAATTTCAATATCCGCTACCCTTGATCTCTGACCTGTTTTCCATGGTGAAAAGTGCTACTTGGTTTACCAAGCTTGACCACAGGGGGGCGTATAACCTTATTCGCATTAAGCACGGGGATGAATGGAAGACGGCATTTAATACCGCAGAGGGGCATTTTGAGTACCTAGTGATGCCCTTTGGGCTCACTAATGCTCCTTCCGTCTTCCAGTCCTTCATGAATGACATTTTCAGGGATTTTGTGGATAAATTTCTGATTGTTTATTTGGATGATATCTTGATTTTTTCCAATGACTGGGACTCTCATGTGAAACATGTTCGGACTGTGTTCCAGATTTTGAGAGAGAATGCTCTGTATGTGAAGGGATCAAAGTGTCTTTTTGGCATACAGAGGATCTCATTTCTGGGATTCATTTTGTCCCCATCTGTTATTGAAATGGACCCGGTCAAGGTTCAGGCCATCTGTGAGTGGGTCCAACCTACTTCATTAAAGGCTCTTCAGAGATTCTTGGGTTTTGCCAATTTTTATCGTAAATTTATTGGTAATTTCTCTGTTATTGTTAAACCATTGACTGATTTGACCAAAAAGGGTTCTGATGTGGTGAATTGGCCTCCTGAGGCAGTCTCTGCGTTTCAGGAACTTAAGCAGAGATTCACTTCTGCTCCTGTTCTACGGCAGCCTGATGTTTCTCTGCCATTTCAGGTGGAGGTTGATGCCTCTGAAATTGGGGTAGGTGCCGTTTTGTCCCAAAGAGATCCAGAGACCTCTAAAAGTAACCCTTGTGCCTTTTTCTCTCGAAAATTTTCTCCAACTGAACGTAATTATGACGTGGGTAATCGGGAGTTATTGGCCATGAAGTGGGCTTTTGAAGAGTGGAGACATTGGCTGGAGGGAGCCAAACATCAGGTGGTGGTCCTCACGGACCATAAGAATCTGGTTTATCTGGAATCAGCCAAGCGACTTAATCCTAGGCAGGCCAGGTGGGCCTTGTTTTTCACACGTTTTAATTTTGTGGTTTCCTTTCTTCCTGGCACTAAGAATGTTAAGGCGGATGCCCTCTCGAGGAGTTTCCTTGCGGACTCTCCTGAGTTATCTGATCCTGCTGTTATTTTGAAAGAGGGTGTAGTTCTTTCCGCCATCTCGCCCAATTTGAGACTGACTCTGGAAGGGTGTCAGGAGGATAAACCCGAGCGCTGCCTTATTGGGAAATTGTTTGTCCCAGACCGGTGGAAAAAGAGTGTGATGTCTGAGATTCATTTTTCCGCGTTGGCCTGTCATCCCGGAATTTTTGGTACCAGAGACTTGGTTAGTCGGTCCTTTTGGTGGCCTACTTGGTCTCGTGACGTCAGGGAATTTGTGCAGTCTTGCGGGACTTGCTCTCGCTCCAAGCCTTGCTCTAGTGGTTTGTTGATGCCATTGCCTGTGCCCAAGAGACCATGGACCCATATCTCTATGGATTTAATTTCTGACCTCCCTGTTTCTCAGAGAATGACCGTTATCTGGGTGATTTGTGATAGGTTTTCCAAAATGATACATCTTGTGCCATTACCTAAGTTGCCTTCCTCCTCCGAATTGGTGCCTTTGTTCCTTCAGCACGTGGTTTGGTTACACTGCATTCCTGAGAACATTGTGTCTGACAGAGGAGTCCAGTTTGTTTCCAGATTTTGGAGGACATTTTGTTCTAAACTTGGTGTTCAATTGTCTTTCTCCTCGCTTTTCATCCTCAGACCAATGGACAAACTGAGAGAACAAACCAGACATTGGAGACTTATCTGAGATGCTTTGTGTCTGCTGATCAATATGACTGGGTCTCTTTTTTGCCTTTGGCTGAGTTTGCTCTTAATACCGTGTTTCCCCGATAGTAAGACACCCCCGATTGTAAGACGTATCGGGAGTTTCAGAGGGGTCGGCTAATATAAGCCGTACCCCGAAAGTAAGACATATTTCTTACTTTCGGGGAAACACGGAGGTATTGCCGCCTCTCTCTCATCTAGCTGCGTGCCGCTTCCTGCCCACGTCCGCACCGTCCCCCTCTCCATACGTCGCCGCGTCTGTCATCTACCACTGCCGCCTTCCGCCACGGGCTCCGGCACCCTGCAGCCGCTGGTCCCGCCGTCCTCCGTCGCTCCGTTCGCCCGCAGTCCCGGGCTGAAGTTCTCGCGCGCTCTATTTAAATTTCTTCTTCGGTCCCGAAACGTCATCACGTTGGTCACTCACGTGACCGGAGGCCGGAGAGAACTGTCTATCACTGCAGCCTCCGGTCACGTGAGTGACCAACGTGATGACGTTTCGGGACCGAAGAAGAAATTTAAATAGAGCGCGCGAGAACTTCAGCCCGGGACTGCGGGCGAACGGAGCGACGGAGGACGGCGGGACCAGCGGCTGCAGGGAGCCGGAGCCCGTGGCGGAAGGCGGCTGCAGAAAAACTCAGGTGAGTTTTTCTGGTGGTAGATGGCAGACGCGGCGACGTATACACAGTAATCATACATCAGTAAAACATATACACTGGCATACTGGGGTATCATCTGCTGTATGTAACCCAGTGGGTATCAGCAGGTGTCACACTGGATTAAATACAGCAGGTGGTACTGTATCACACTGGGTTAGATACAGGTAATTTTTTTTCAATATAAGACATACCCCGAAAGTAAGACATAGTGGGGTTTTTGGGGATAAAAAGAAAGTAAGACACTGTCTTACTTTCGGGGAAACACGGTAATAGGGCTAGCTCTGCCACTTTGATGTCTCCATTTTTCTGAAATTTTGGGTTTCACCCTAGATTTTCTTCGGGACAGACGTAGGCTTCTGTCTGTCCAGGTGTTGACTCTGTTGTGGAGCGTATGCAGCAGATTTGGGACCAAGTAGTGGAGAGGTTGTCCCTCTCTCAGGAGAGGACCCAGCGGTTTGCCAACCGGCATAGTGTTATGATCTGCTACAAGCACTAAGGAAAGGTGGGAATTCTGTCCCTACAATAGGACTGAGCTGGATCCCTACGATGTAACGGGGAACCTGATCCTGCGACCAGACCCGCTAAAGTCCTCAGCTAGTCTGAACGAAGACCTATAGTTGCGAGGGAGGAATCCCTACAAGATCTAGGGACTGGGTGAAAAGGTGGACACCTCCTAACAGAAAGTGTAGCAGGGAATATAAAACAGAAAACAAATACTAAGAGATCATAAGATCAAGCAAAACTGACAGAGTAAGGCACCTAAGCACCCGGCTAGCTTAAGAGTAGATAATACAATGAAGTCCAGCAAAGCCAGAAGGGCGGAGCCAGACTAAATAGGGAAAAAAGGTCATGTGACCAGCAAACTGAAACAAAATCTAACAAGAGGGTTCTAACAGTACCCTCCCTTCTAAGAGGATCCTCCGGATCCCCTAGGACTTAGGCTTATCCGGAAACCTCTTGTGAAACGCTCTGACAAGTCTAGACGCAGAAACATCATCCGCCCTCACCCATGAGTTATCCTCGGGTCCATAACCCTTCCAAGCGACGAGGTACTGCAAACTCCCTTTATAACGTCTAGAATTTAGAATGCGGGAAATCTCATATTGCCCGCCCTCCACCACCAGGGGAACAGTGGCCGAGACGTCTCCATCTGAGACCTCAGCTTTTTTCAAGAGAGAAACATGAAACACCGGATTAATCTTCCAGGAGGTAGGAAGCTCCAACTTAACAGCAGATTGGTTAATAACCTGAAGCACCTTAAAGGGCCCTACAAACTTGGGACCCAATTTCTTAGACGGAATCCTCAAGCGCAGATTCTTAGAGGACAACCAAACCATGTCACCAATAGCAAACAAAACCTCTTGTCGTTTTCTATCAAAATACACTTTGGATCTTTTGTTAGCCTCCTGAAGATTACCACGTACATCAGTTCAAACTCTCTCCAAAACACCAGAAAAATTCTCCTCTTCAGGTACAGCCGATCCCAACTTGGAAAATGACCCAAAAGACGGATGTCTCCCAGTACAACAAAAAAAAGGCGAACAACCAGCAGAAGCGGATGTATTATTGTTAAGAGCAAACTCAGCAAGTGGCAGAAACTCAGACCACCCCTCTTGATTATCAGTCACAAAACAACGCAAGAACTGCTCAACATCCTGGTTTTTCCTTTCTGTCTGGCCATTAGACTCAGGATGATATCCGGATGAAAACGACAAATGAACTCCCAACTTGTCACAAAAAGCGCGCCAAAAACGAGCCACAAACTGAGGTCCCCTATCAGAAACAATGTCAGTAGGAACACCATGTAGTCTGACTATTTCCTTGACAAAGGCCTTAGCGAGAGTCTTAGCCAAGGGCAATTTGATGAAAGGAACCAAGTGACACATCTTGCTAAAACGGTCCACGACCACCCAGATGACAGTGAAACCCTCAGAGGGGGGAAGGTCAGTAATAAAGTCCATAGCCAAATGTGTCCAAGGTGCACTAGGGACCTCCAGAGGGCAAAGCAACCCCGCAGCAGGAGTATGAGAAGACTTAGATCTAGCACACCGTGCATTGACGCACCCACTTAATGACCTCCTTCTGCCATCCTGGCCACCAAAAACTGCGACCCACAAGTCTCTTGGTCTCAGAGATTCCAGGATGACCTGCCAACCGAGAGTCATGACATTCAACAAACAAATCTCTCCTCAAGGTACCAGGCACAAACAACCTCCCATGCGGCGTGTTAGATGGGGCATTCTCCTGTGCTTTAAGAATCTCATCTTCCAACACGGAGTCCAAAACAGCAATAACAACCCCCTCTTGCAAGATGTTTTCCTCCTCCTCCTCAGTATCCACCATAGGAGAAAAGCTGCGAGACAAAGCATCAGCTTTAACATTTTTAGTACCTGGGATGTAAGTAACGGTAAAATTAAACCGTGAGAAAAACAGTGCCCACCTAGCCTGACGGGCATTCAAGCGTTTGGCAGCATCAAGGTAGATCAGATTTTTATGATCGGTGAAGACTTGAACGGGAAATTCCGCTCCCTCCAAAAAATGATGCCAGTGTTCAAATGCGAGTTTAATTGCCAACAATTCCCGATTACCGATATCATAATTTAGTTCAGACTCAGAAAATTTCTTTGAAAAAAAAGCACAGGGATGTACTCCATCCGTCTTTGCCTGAGACAACACCGCGCCGACCCCCACAGAAGAAGCATCAACCTCAACCAAAAATGGTTTAGTCACATCAGGCTGCGTAAGGATGGGAGCAGAGCTGAACCTCTCCTTTAGCAACACAAAAGCCTCAATGGCCTCAGTAGTCCACTGAACCGCATCAGCACCTTTCCTGGTGAGATCGGTCAGAGGTTTGGCAATCACAAAAAAATTTTTTTATGAATTTTCTATAATAATTGGCGAACCCCAAAAACCTCTGTATTGATTTCACACAAATAGGTCTAGGCCAAAAGTGCACAGCTTGCACTTTCACCGGGTCCATCTCAAAACCTTCACTGGAGACAATGTAGCCCAAAAAACTAAGTCTCTGTACAGCGAACTCACATTTTTCTAGTTTGGCAAAAAGTGAATTATCACTCAGTAACTGTAATACTTCACGCACACTCCTCCAATGAGACTCCAAATCCGGTGAATAAATCAAAATGTCATCCAAATACACAACCACACTTCTGTCGATCAAAGGTCTAAGGATGTCATTAATAAGATTCTGAAAAAATGCCGGAGCACTGGAAAGTCCAAAGGGCATGACCAGATTCTCAAAATGACCCAGTGGAGTGTTAAACGCAGTCTTCCATTCATCCCCCTCCTTCATGCGCAACAAATTGTATGCCCCTCGAAGATCAATTTTCGAGAACCACTTGGCCCCCACTAACTGATTAAACAAACCAGGAATCAATGGCAGTGGGTAAGGATTGCGTACAGTAATCTTATTAATTTCACGAAAGTCTAGACAAGGCCGTAAACCGCCGTCCTTTTTTTTAACAAAAAAAAATCCAACGGCCACAGGAGATTTGGAAGGCCTAATATGACCGGCGGCCAAGCTTGTCTGTATGTATTACTCCAAAGCCTTTCTCTCAGGAATAGTCAAATTAAATAAATAATTTTAGGAAGAGTCGCTCCAGGACAAATTCAATTGCACAATCATAATCTCTATGAGGAGGCAATACCTGCGATTCCTTATCAGAAAAAACTTTCCAAAAATCCTGAATAGGTACAGGTAACTCCCCCTTAACTACAGCAGCAATACGCCCGTTACAACACTTGTCATAACACTTAGGACTCCAGGACTTAATTTCATTGGTAGACCAATCCAGTACCGGATTGTGCAATTTTAACCAGGGTAACCCCAAAATCACCGGAGAAGGTAAATTATTCAAAACTACCAAATCCAAATTCTCTTGATGAACACCATTAATAGTAAGAGGAAATTCACAGATATGGTGAGTAACATTTTTCAAGTGAGAACCATCCACAGACACCACATTAATAGGAGAAGATAGAAGTTTGGGTTTTAATTTTAGTTTTTCCAAAAATTTCCCATCAATCACATTGAGAGTTGAACCACAATCCACAAATACCCGAAACTCCATTAATTCCTCCTCAACAGCAGTGGTAGCAGAAAGAAAGACACCTTTATTGTTTAAACAAGCTATGCGGGCAAAACTGACCTCATTTTTTTTTCTCTCTTTATTCATTCGAAGCGCACAGTTCTTAATGAAATGCTCAGATTTACCACAGTAGAAACACAAACCTTGAGCAAATCTGCGTTCTTTTTCTCGAGAGTGAGGTGTCATTGCTCCAATTTCCATCGGCTCTGCAATGTCAGTACATTCCTTCTCCAAACTTGGAGCTGACAAGGCAGATTTACTCTCATTAACCCTTGCACGCAGTCTCCTATCCACCCGTATGGCTAATTGCATAGCCTCTTGCAAGTTACCAGGTATGGGATAAGCAATCAGCAAATCTTTAACCCTTTCACATTGACCGTGCAAGAAATAAACTTTTCAAAGCTGAATCGTTCCAGCCCACCTGAGCGGACCACCTTCGAAGTGAGTACAATATTTTTCCACATTACCTGATCCCTGTCTCAAACGTCTCAATTCTGTCTCAGCTGATGAAACACGATCCGGATCGTCATACAATAACCCCAAAGCAGAAAAAAAACTATCCACTGATCTAAAGCATGGATCACTAGGCTGCAGAGAAAAGGCCCAGTCCTGAGGTTCTTTGCGCAAAAGTGACATTATGAACCCTATGCGCTGTGATTCATCACCAGAGGATCTGGGTCTCAAACGGAAATACAACAAGCAAGCATTTTTAAAAGAAAAAAAATCTTGTTGTTCACCAAAAAATAAATCAGGCAAACGTACCTTTGGCTCCACGAAATCAGCTCCAGAACAACTACTCACGTGTTGCTGGATTTCAGCCACCTCCAGAGTGAGTCGCTGCAGGCGTTGAGCCAAATCCTGAACCGACACCATAATAGAAACTGAAAATCTTTCCTTAGAGATTTTTTTTTTTTTTTGGGCTGGACTTACTGTTATGATCTGCTACAAGCACTAAGGAAAGGTGGGATTTCTGTCCCTACAATAGGACTGAGCTGGATCCCTACGATGTAACAGGGAACCTGATCCTGCGACCAGACCCGCTAAAGTCCTCAGCAAGTCTGAACGAAGACCTATAGTTGCGAGGGAGGAATCCCTACAAGATCTAGGGACTGGGTGAAAAGGTGGACACCTCCTAACAGAAAGTGTAGCAGGGAATATAAAACAGAAAACAAATACTAAGAGATCCTAAGATCAAGCAAAACTGACAGAGTAAGGCACCTAAGCACCCGGCTAGCTTAAGAGTAGATAATACAATGAAGTCCAGCAAAGCCAGAAGGGCGGAGCCAGACTAAATAGGGAAAAAAGGTCATGTGACCAGCAAACTGAAACAAAATCTAACAAGAGGGTTCTAACACATAGGACTGATGGTCATCGGTTTGAAGTGGGGGACTTGGTCTGGTTGTCCTCAAGAAATATCCCTATGAGAGTTGCATCTCCTAAGTTTAAGCCTAGGTTCATTGGACCTTCTAAGATCATGGAGATTCTTAATCCTGTTTCCTTTCGTTTACTTCTTCCAGGGACATTTAAGATCCATAACGTGTTCCAAAAGTCCTTATTGAAGAGGTTTGTCGAGCCAGTGGTTCCTATGGCTGCGCCTCCTGACCCTGTTTTGGTTGAGGGCAATCTGGAGTATGTGGTTGAGAAAATATTGGATTCTCGTTTTTCTAGACGGAAACTGCAGTATTTGGTTAAGTGGAGAGGTTATGGTCAGGAGTACAATCCTTGGGTGTTTGCTTCGGACATCCATGCTAGGAGACTGATCCGTGCGTATCACAGAGCTAATCCTGACTGACCTGGTTGCCCAAATGAGGGTTCGGTGACCCCTCCTCAAGGGGGGTACTGTTGTGAATGTGTTAGAAATGAATTCTGAGCAGAAGCTCCCTCTGGTGGTTACAAACAGTACTGAACCATTCAATGAAGATTGTGAAGATTGGTAATCAGGAGTTACAGACTGGTCTTATATAAGGGAGGTTCCCTCCCATCAGGGTTGCCGGTGATCAATTGTTCTTGTCTCAACTTTGGTTCCTGGTTCACTTGGAAGCTTGCTGAGTCTTGCCTGCATCTTCTGCTAACAGATAAGATATTTTCTGCTTTTATTTTTGTGCTTGCTTTTTGCATTTTTTCCTGCACTTCTGTGGAGGTCAGCCAGGTCCCCTCCGGGGGCTTGTGCTCCTCTCAGTTTATCTGAGCCACTGTTATTT
Source organism: Oophaga sylvatica (assembly GCA_033576555.1). NCBI lineage: Eukaryota > Metazoa > Chordata > Amphibia > Anura > Dendrobatidae > Oophaga > Oophaga sylvatica. Next base: position 260,420,860 of record JARQOD010000001.1, read on the forward strand.
GTTCATTTGCCTTTTCCAGTTTTTTCAGTGGCTGCGGCTTAGTTTTGTTACACCAGAGAACTAATTTAGGTGGTAGAGGTCGTGTGATATCAGGTGTTTTTGCAATTAGTGGAGATGGTTTTTTTTTTTAGGGTTTTTTGGATTGCAGTAAGTGTCCTTCCTATCCTTTTCTTTCTAGGAAGATTGGGCCCCAACGTTTGCTCATACTATTTTCTGTCTGTGTCTGTATTTCCTCTTGTCTAACCGCCATTACATGTTTGGGGTCCTTCTTATGTTCTTTGGGGATCTGCTCCGGGGCAGATAGCTTTCCTCTTTCTATCTTTAGGTGTAGTTAGCCTCTCAGGCTGTGGCGAGGAGTCTAGGACCAACGTAGGTACGCTCCACGGCTGCCTTTAGTTGTGGTGGTTAGTCAGGGTACTGCAATCCAGTAGATTCCAACCTCTCTGGTGTATTGCCGTTTTTGCCTGCTCTCCTCAGCTACCAAATCATAACAGTGAGAGTTTTTCTTACTATGCTATGCTAGCGGGAATCTCACTGAGGTCATCGCAGTTCAGCCCGGCTGGGAATGCAGACTCAGTGACCGGAGGCAACATCAATGATGTCACCACCGGTCGCTAAGGCTGCGCTCGCAGCAGCTCATTCACCAGTGGTTCTCAGCCTGAACGGTTGCATCTTGGCACCGTCCAGGTTGAAAACTGTTTATCCCCCAGACATGAATTACGGCGTGGGACAGAACGACAGACAGGTATGGTATATTGTTGTTTTTTTATATTGTTGTTGTTTTTTAGGATTAGAAATGGATGGGTGCCTTATAGATGCCTCTCCGTTACTAAGCCATGGGCTTGATGTCACCTGACAATACAAAGGTGACATCAAACCCACAAATATGAACTCCACTTGCCACCGCTACAGTGCAAGTGGTAAGAGCTGGGCAAAGTGTCAGAATTGGCACATTTAATAGATGTGCCTCTTCTGGGCAGCTGCGGGCTGCTATTTTTAGGCTGGGTGGCCAATATCCATGGCCACTTACCAGCCTGAAAATACCAGCCTCCAGCAGTCTGCTTTAACAAGGCTGGTTTTCAAAAATGGGTAGAACCCCACGCCGTTTTTTAATTATTTATTTAAACAATTAAAAAAACAGCGTGTGGACCCCTCTATTCTTTATAACCAGCCTTGTTGAAGCTGACAGCTGAGGGTTGCAGTCCCCAGCTGTGAGTTTTGCCTGGCTGGTTATCAAAACTACAGGGAAACCCATGCCTTTTTTTACATTATTTATTTACAGAGCAGGAGTGGTTGATGAATACTCCCATCTGCTCCTGCCTGCTCTCAGTGTTACTAGCGGCAGCAGGTGTCGGATGATGTGATCAGTAGTCCCATCAGCTGACACCAGTGACCGAAGGTAAAATTTATACCTCTGATCACAGCTGAGCGCTCATGCTGTCTTTTGACAGCGTGGGAACCACGGCTCTCTGACAGGCGGGGATGATTTCACCACCGATCAGATGTGTTTGTCACGCTGCTAAGCATATGACAGCACGACAAACATCAGGTCTTCGGGCAGCCGAACCCAAACAGTAACACAGACTTTCTGGAGTAGTCCGTGTTCGGTGTCTGTGCCTGAACAGTAGGTGTTCGGTACGGAGGCCAAACTTTACTGTTCGGGTTCGCCCATCTCTAAGCAGAATTGACTCACTCACAATTGTTTCTCAATGGTCTTCAACATGTGTTTCATCTGATCACAATTTGCACAAAAGTCAAATATTTGTGCATGTAATTATTTTTGTGCTGATTGTTTACAGTTATTTGGGCTTTCATTGTGTTCTGAAAAATATTTAGAATTGAGAGTCCTCAGTGGTTGATACCTTTTAATGGCTAACTGAAAAGATGGTAACAAGTTGCAAGCTTTCGAGACTACTCAGGTTTCTTCATCAGGCAAAGACTAATACAACACCTGAAGAATCACAAATTTATACACAACACAGCACAGAAACAATGCAAAAAAAAGCTAGATTGGAACAGGTACAAGGCATGACAACCAGAGTAATAAGGCAATGAGTTAATTGTAATACCTGTAAAGATGATCGAACTTGAAGCAAAACAGCGTATGAGCAAGATGGTTTAGGGCTAGTGATGAGCGGACCCGTGGATGTTCAGGTTCACCGGATTCTCTGAATACACAGTAAAAACTTTGGTTTGGTTCAGAACTTGACTTCGAACTTGACCCCGGACCTGAATCAAAAAAAGTCAATGGGTTTTAGGGTTGGCGGAACACACCAAATTAAATATATATAATAATAATAATAAGGTGCGTTCGCAACCCAGTGTCCACCATGCAGAGATGGAACCTGCTGCTAGCCAATGGCGGAACAAGGTGGCGGTTGAACAACGACAACAAGCGGGTTAGATGTCACCCGGTATGAACAGCGGTGAACTCTGTTACTTCACAGAGCCGCCGCAACAAAGTAATAGAGCTCTGTTCCCTGTTACACGTCACAGGACACAGCTGTTATGGTGTGAGTGAAGTCTCTAGGCTCAAACCCTAGGACGCGGGACTTGAGTCTGACCAGACCTACAATGTGCACGGCGATGCACTAGCAATGCCACTACTTGGCGCTCAGTGGTAGCAAACACAGCTAACTAAAAAACAAGAACAAAAATCTCAAATGACCGCAGAGCGGTATCAAAAGGTGTTTGCCAGAGTACGTGGATTGACTGTGCCCTGTAAACAGCCCGTGATAAGCAGCACACGTGGCCGAGACAGGCGCTTGGTCAAGCTGAGTAAAAACCTGCCTGACTAAGGAACACAACGGTCATAAACGCCGACAGTCTGGCAGGTTCTTGGCCCAAACACCTGTGCATACACAGAGTGGTAGCGTATCCACTCTCTCACACACCACATGGTTTGTACTACCATGCAGCCGTGCAAACCTTTTATAACTGCAGCCTTCCAGGACCTTGCTGATGGTCCAACCCAAACTGCTTGAGGACCTGATCATGAGACCTCCGACAACCAATGAGCGGTCGTCTCACGGGCATGCTCAGATGTATAAAAGCAGGCTTTAGACCCAGGAACGTCTGCTTGCCTCTGACTAATGCTGGTTGCTATAGCTAAACCTGGGGCAGCAGCAGCAACCAATGCAAGACGCTGGGACCGACATCTCCACTGAGCAGGATCCTCTGTGGCTGAAGAAGAATGGGAGACCACAGAGAACATGGCTCGAGATTCCCCATGTGCAGTGGTGAGATCTCGATACCTAACATTGGGGACTTGAACTTTGGTGCTGTAAAATGGTCATAGTCAGGGCTAGGGACTACAAATGCAAGCTAAATGAGGGTGAGAGCAGGATAATTGCCTTTCAAACAAATGTGGCTACAGAAATGACTTAAAATAATAATCTTGAACCAGGAGGTCAAGGTCCAAGTGGGGGAGGAGGTATCCAACACTGTTTTGTGAGTTTTTTTGTTTTTGTTAGGAAAGAACATAGAATAAATAAAAAAATAGCAATCTAGAACAAGTATGTGGTGGTCCAAGTGGAGGAGGTAGTTGAGGTAGAAGAGGAGGTTAAGATGTAGGTAGAAGACGCGTATCAAGAGGTAGCCAATACTGGGTTTGTGTTTATTTTTTGGGGGGAGGGAGTACTCTGAAAACAGGCAGTGCAGTAATCTACTGGCCAATTTCTCTCTATATACAGGCTGTGTAATACTCTGCACTTTTTTGGTTTGAAAACACTAAGGAAAGCATCAAATAGGGGTAGTGACATTGTTGTTGGTGGTGGTGGGTAGCTGTTGCAGGCAGAGAAAGGACGTGGTCGATCTGTGCCTGCCACCAACCAAATGAAACACCTTCCGCTGGTGAACGCAGGCATCAAGATGTTCTGCGTAATTTCGTAGGCACGAATGCCGCTGGACGAATGGTGCCTTTATTTCCTTTGCTTTGTCTTCCACCCAGTCCATTGAGCAACAGGACTAACTTGCTCCCCACAAGGGGAGGATGTGGCAGCACACCATCATCAGTGTCAGAGAGCATCTACAGTGGGGAAAAAAGTATTAGTAGTCAGCCACCAATTGTGCAAGTTCTCCCACTTAAAAAGATGAGAGAGGCCTGTAATTGACATCATAGGTAGACCACAACTATGAGAGTCAAAATGAGACAAGAAATTCAGAAAATCACCTTGTCTTATTTGGCAAGAATTATTTTGCAAATTATGGTGGAAAATAAGTGTTTGGTCACCTAAAAACATGCAAGATTTCTGGCTCTCACAGACCTGTAACTTCTTCTTTAAGAGGCTCTTCTGTCCTCCACTAATTACCTGTAGTAATGACACCTGCTTTAACATGTTATCAGTATAAAATACACCTGTTCACAAACTCAGTCACACTCCAAACTCCACTATGGTGTAGACCAAAGAGCTGTCGAAGGACACCAGAATCAAAATTGTAGCCTTGCACCAGACTGGGAAGACTAAATCTGAAATAGGCAAGCAGCTTGGTATGATGAAATCAACTGTGTGAGCAATAATAAGAAAATGGAAGACATACAAGACCACTGATAATCACGCTCGATCTGGGACTCCTCACAAAATTTCACCCCGTGGGGTCAAAATGATCACAAGAATGGTGAGCAAAAATCCCAGAACCACACGGGGGGACCTAGTGAATGACTTGCATAGACCTGGGACCACCGTAACAAAGGCTACCAGCAGTACCACACTACACTCGCCAGGGACTCAGATCTGCAGTGCCAGACATGTCCACCTGATTAAGCCAGTGCATGTCTGGGCCCGTCTGAAGTTTGCTAGAGAGCATTTGGATTACCAAGAAGAGAATTGGGAGAATGTCATATGGTCTGATGAAACCAAACTAGAACTGTTTGGTAGAAACAAAACTCATCGTGTTTGTAGGAGACGGAATGATGAGTTTCATTCAAAGAATACTATACCTACTGTGAAGTATGGGGGTAGCAACATCAATCATGCTTTGGGGCTGTTTCTCTGCAAAGGGATCAGGATGACTGATCCATGTGCATGAAAGAATGAATGGGGCCATGTATTGTGAGATTTTGAGTGCAAACCTTCTTTCCTTCAGCAATTGCATTGAAGATGAGATGAAATGTCGATGGGTCTTTCAGCATGATCCCAAGCACAGTGCCAGTGCAACGAAGGACTGGCTTCGAAAGAAGCATATGACGGTCCTAGAGTGGCCTAGCCTGTCTCCAGATCTCAACCCTATAGAAAAACTTTGGAGGTATTTGAAAGTCCGTGTTGCCTAGCGACAGGCCCAAAGCATCACTGCTCTAGAGGAGATATGCATGGAGGAATGGGCCAACATACCACCAACAGTGTGTGCAATCTTGTAAAGGCTTACAGAAAACGTTTGACCTCTGTCATTGTGTAAGGATCTGAATTGTGTGCCTGTTTTGCCTGATCTGCCCTTAGTTCTGCCGGACTTTGCCCTCATCTAACATGGAGTTGGTGGCTTCTCGGGGGGCCATATTGTTTCCTGTTTGCCTGATCTGCCCTTAGTTCTGCCGGACTTTGCCTTCATTTAAGATGTAGTAGGTGGCTTCTCGGGGGCCATCTTGTTTCCTGTCTTATATACCTTGTTTCCTGCCTGCTGCATATATGAAGGGACTCTGCATGCTATACCTTGCTTGTGAATCTTGTACTTCACCTGCTGCCAAGCTGGAAGGATTTGCATCTCACATGTTCTTTCTGATTTTCGGGTTACCCCGTCTGCTACCAGTCTGCCTTTCATCCAAAGAACTCTACTTTCCCTGATCTGCTCTACACCCATCTCTGCTGCGGCCTGCTCTCCACTAGGAGCCCAGTTCGGGTCCTGGACCTCTGGATCCTGGATTCCCAGGCTTGAACTTTCATCTTTGGTCTGTACTGACAACACCCTTGTATTACTGAGCCTGCATAATCTGCTGCTTGATTCTTTGAGCCTCAGTTTACGTTTCCCCTGTTAACTGAAGCCTGTCTGCCTACAATATACTTTATTATGTCTTCACATACCGTGTTGTTATCTTCATTCTGACCCACATCACAGGTCTCCATAAAACATCAGAATAATCTTATGACACATTGCCAACAAAGGATATAAAACAAAATATTGAGATGTACTTTTGTTAATGAAAAAAATCCTTATTTTCCACCATAATTTGCTAAATAAATCTTGCCAATTCAGACAAGGTGGTTTTCTGGATTTGCTTTCTCATTTTGACTCTCATAGTTGTGGTCTACCTATGCTGTCAATTACAGGCCTCTCATTTTCTTAAGTGGGAGAACTTTCACAATTGGTGGCTGACTAAATACTTTTTTTCCCCACTGTAAACTCCTTCTCATTGAAACGTTCAGTTGTGCCTTCCCAAAACTCTGGATCCCATATTCTACATGTAGCCTCACAAGTGATTTCTAAAGGGCTAACAATACATTGAGATCAAGGGAATAGCAGTACGTGGTTCCTAGCCAACACTACTTTGCCAGCAGACCATCCCTGCTCTGTCCAAGCATGTTGTGTACAAAATCAGCTGTGCACTGTGCAATGCCATCAATGTAAAGGTCCAAATAAACACAATATATGGACCAGTAAGCCCTGGCAGGGACATTATAGTTTTCTAACTGCCCACTGGCTATATGTTGTGGCATTTGGGCCTGAAGCAGAAAGCTTTTTGGTGCATGTCCTAACACCGCAGAGGATTGCTGGAATGTTTCTCTGTCCATGTTGCTCTTCCTCCTACTCCGCTTCCTTCAATGCTTCCTCATCAGGTCTGCATAACACCTGCACCACCAACTTTATCACAGCCAGTGGAAACTACAGCAAGCTGTTCTGAAACTCATCTGTTTGTAGGAAAATTCCACACTGTGATGGGGATCAAAGAACAGACAGTTGTGTGGTTGTTGAGGCTAAATCTTATGCTCGGTCTTGTGGAGGGTGAAATCTCCCAGCAGCTCAGGGCTCAGCCAGTTTGTTACTCATCCCTTGCCTGGTGCATGTGCTTAATTTGGTGTAGAGCTTCCTTAAAAATTACACAGATATGTCAGAACTGCTGCTGAAACTGCAGGCCATCTGTGTGCACGTTCGGCGTTTTCACCATGATGCTGTTTCCTGTCTGTGGTGCAGCTTCACTTTTGCCTTCAAAAACATCACCTCATATATCACATACACCTTGCACATGCTGGAGAGACTATGTGAGCAGCAGCAGGCGATATTGGAGTTTGAGCTGCAGCATGCATGGGTGAGTGGCTCTCCTTAACAACATCCCTTCACAACTGAGTGTGCCAGGGTCAATTTCATGTCAACCTCCCAGCGTCCAAGTCCTGATTTTTGACAAGGAGGAAAATGTTTTTAAAGATTTTCAAGCAATGTCTGGCCAACAAAGCCAGCGTACTCCCTAATTCCTTTGCGATCTTCAACTATTGGGTTTCAAAGCTGGACACCTTGCATGAGCAGTCCTTCGATGCTTTGGAGGTGTTGTGGTGCCCTGCCTCTGGTATATTGTTTGAGTAGGTATTTAGTGCCATCGGGGGAGTCATAACAGACATGCACTTTACCCTGTCAACCGAAAATGCTGACAGGCTCACACCCATAAAAATGAACAAATCCTGGTTTAGCCCTGACATTTCCACACCATCAGATGACAGCAGCACATAAAGTGTTTTTAATCTTCTGCTACCTTCCGCATCGTGGGCAGCATGATGGCTCAGTGGATAGCACTGCAGCCTTGCAGCACTGGAGTTCTGGGTTCACATCCCACCAAGGACAACATCTGCAAGGAGTTTGTATGTTCTCCTCTTGTTTTGCGTGGGTTTCCTCCGGGTACTCCGGTTTCCTCCCACATTCCAAAAACATACTGATAGGGAATCTAGATTGTGAGCCCCATTGGGGACAGTGACGATAATGTGTGCAAACTGTAAAGCGCTGCGGAATATGTTAGCGCTATATAAAAATAAATATTATTATTATTATTATTATTAATCTTCATAATTTTAATGAGGCCCTTCAGTTGTTGTCTTCAAGGGTGTATGGATGACTTTGCTTATAATCTTTGTCTGGATTTGCACTGTGAGTGTGGAAGTACTACAATTACACTTTATTAACATTTGAGTGATGCACTCCATTCTATGCATTAAGGAGTGTATTTTATTTTTTTCTGGGTTTGCACTGTGTGCAGTCTTTATGAGCATAGAAGTACCACAACTACATTTTCTTAATATTTAGAATCATAGAATCATAGAATGGTAGAGTTGGAAGGGACCTCCTGGGCCATCTGGTCCAACCCCCTGCTCAAAGCAGGACTCTCTAAATCATCCCAGACAGATGTCTGTACAGCCTCTGTTTGAAGACTTCCATTGAAGGAGAACTCACCACCTCTTGTGGCAGCCTGTTCCACTAATTGATCACCCTAACTGTGATCAATGATTAGGCCCTCCAGTTGTTGACTTCAACGGTGTATGGATGACCCTCCTTGTAGATTTTTTCACTGTGTTCAGAGCTTTTATGAGTGTAGAAGCACAACAACTACAGTTTGTTCACAATATTTGAATGAGGAACTACATTTGGTGCCTTCAAACGTGTATGGATGACTATGATTGTAATTTTTGGCAGTCTTTGCACTTAGTGCGTAGCCCTAATGAGTCTAGGAGTACCACTGCATGACAATGGTAATAATATAGAGTTTATCTGAGTCCCAATTCTATCTAATTTTTCTCAGTTCTTGCTTGCTTTATTAAATTAAACTGAAATTATTATTTGTTCAATAAAAAAGCTGTATAACTTTAATAAAAAATAAAAAAATAATAATTTTGGTTTACTGATTATTTTTTTAAATTCCTTTAAAAGAATTAAACAGAAAAGAATGTTTATTACCATTTTTTTTCTTGTAAACTCCAATTTCTCTTTGATTTTGAATGTTTTTTTGTGAGTCCTTAAAGTGGAGTAAAGTGTGACACCATTGTACTCAGTAGCGAATTGGGAGTCAGAGTTGCTTCTAAGGTCTTTCCCATATTGTTCTACTTCTATTCAGTACTTTTAACATCCTTTTCAACATTTTCACTTTCCCACTCAGACCTCCTTGTTGGGTCTGCTGGAAAAATGCTCTGACTTCTCATTGACTCACATTATACTTGTTACTCAAAACGAACGTCCGAGAATTAGAAATTGCTTGGTTTGCCTAATGGGAATCTGAGCATTCTAGTGCTCACTCAGCACTATTGCTCAGTTAGCATTGATTGACAATGTGTAAGAAATAGCTGTCAGTTAACACTGGAGGACAGGTGTAGGAGCTACAGCTTTTGTATATCACGGACTTGGAGCCTAAGCATGTAATAGAGAGGACTCCACTGCTTTAGAAGATAATGCATGAGTTGCTGAAAATAGCTGATAGAAGCAAAGCAGGTATTACTGTGCTAAAATAATGGTCTCTTTCAACACTTAATGATGCCCTCACATAGAACTGCCTAAACCTGGAGAAAGATTTTCTTAAAATGATATTTCCAGTGTACTTGTTTTCTGTGCTTATAGTTTTCGACAGTGTGTGGACATCCACTTTGGGCATCTTCACTCTGCACCAGAGACTATGAAGCATGATGTGGCTGCATGAGATATAGTCAGCCTTTTTGTTGGCACATGTCAGGGCATCATGACGTCAAGACGAATGCCGTATGAAGTGATGACTAGTTCTTGGTCAACACATCTCATGACATCGTAATGAAAATGATATTGTCCGCTGGAGAAAAGAAAGGTCAGATGGAGTGAATTTCCTTGCAAAATTGAAATGAACTGCCGAAATTGAATGTCAGCACATTTGTTTATCCCTTGAACAAACCAGTTGTTTGTCAATAGATAATAAATAATTAAATATATAAAAAAATATAAAAGAACAATAAATGTATAAATGAATAAACAGTTAATAACAACATGCAATATTAGCTCTTTTATATACTGAAATAGATGAAAATATATATCATCATGGCATTTATGGAAGCAGCACAATAAATGCAAAGCTGTCAGAGTTCATGGTCTTCTAAGGCAAAAAATGACAACACAATTTTTAGGGGAATTCACCTCGGGGGCTATGAGTCTCAGGTAGTCATACCACCCTTGAAAATTGAGCATCATACCATTTTATGAGGATCAATTCAATTGGCACATGATTTTGTATGGTTCCCATTAAGTTATCACAGTTTACAATAAGGCTGACAAGCACCAGCAAAATCATTACACACAAAAGGCTAATCACCAATGATTGCATTGAGAAACAATTTAGGTTTCTCTAAAAAGACTGTCATTGGACAATGTAATTTAGTGGAATTGTACAGTGTTATTTTTAGCTATAGAGAGTAACTACAACATCTACAGTACTGATACCATATCACATTAAAAAAATAAATAAGCAGCACTACAAAATTTTACTCTATCACATATCTATCCATATTAACTTTTTGTATATTTATTTGTTACTAACCTGTCCCAGAGGCTTTCTTCCTTCTAATGTAGCTGACTTCCTCTGTGCTTGTCTGCCAGGGTTACATGGGTAATTTAGAAGTCACCTCTGATGTCATTACCCCAGACCATTTAAGGCCAGTCCAGGCAACCATACACTGCTTAACCCCTCTCTGCCATCCGACGTAATATCCCGTCCATGAAACCTGTGACAATCTGCCCATGGACGGGATAGTACGTCACATGCGATCAGCTGTTTATCACAGCTGACACCCGGAACTATGTGCCAGGAGCGGTGACGGACCGCTCCCGGCACATTAACCCCTGGCACACCGCGATTAAACATGATTGCGGTGCACCAGGGCACAGGAGAGCATCGCGTAGGGAGGGGGCTCCCTGCGTGCTCCCCCCTGAGGCCCTCAGAACAGCGCGATGTGACCACGCCGTTCTGAAGGCCTTTTCCCTGCAGGACCCCGGATCCAAGATGGCCGCCGAGTCCTGCAGGAAGCCTGCAGCACTGCCTGTGAGATCGCTTGTCGGACCCTATCTGTAATGTCCCACCCTGGGACAAAGTAAAAAAGATAAAAAAAATAAAAATAACAAGTGAAAAAAAAAAAATCCAAAATAAAGGAAAAAAAAATATTCCCCAATAAATTCATTTCTTCCTGTAAATAAAAAAAACAAACCAATAAAAGTACACATATTTGGTAACGCCGCATCCGTAACGACCCGCCCTATAGAACTGTCCCACTAGTTAACCCCTTTAGTGAACCCCTTAAAAAAAAAAAAACAAAGCAAAAAATCAATGCTTTATTATCATAACGCCGAACAAAAACTGGAATAACACGCGATCAAAATAACCGATATAAATAAACATGGTACCGCTGAAAACTTCATCTTGTACCGCAAAAAACGAGCCATGACAAAGCATCATCAGCAAAAGAATAAAAAAGTTATAGTTCGCAGAATAAAGCGATGCAAAAATAATTATTTTTTATATAAAATTGTTTTTATTGTATAAAAGCGCCAAAACATAAAAAAATGATATAATCGTACTAACCAGAAGAATAAAACTGCTTTATCAATTTTACCACATGCGGAATGGTATAAACGCCCCCCCAAAAAAAATTCACGAATTGCTGATTTTTGTTCATTCTAACCTCCCAAAAATCGAAATAAAAAGTGATCAAAAATTGTCACGTGCTTAAAAATGGTACCAATAAAAACGTCAACTCGTACCGCAAAAAATAAGACCTCACATGACTCTATGCAAAAATTATAGCTCTCAAAATATGGTGATGCAAAAACTATTTTTTGCAATAAAAAGCGTCTTTTAGCGTGACAGCTGCCAATCATAAAAACCCGCTATAAATAGTAAATCAAACCCCCCTTTATCACCCCTTTAGTTAGGGAAAAATAATTAAATTAAAAAAATGTATTTATTTCCATTTTCCCATTAGGGTTAGGGTTAGGGTTGCGCCTAAAGTTAGGGTTAGGGTTGCGCCTAAAGTTAGGATTAGGGTTAGGGTTGGGATTAGGGATAGGGGTGTGTTAGGGTTAGGTTTGTGGTTAGGGTTATGGTTATGGTAGGGACTAGGGTTAGGGGTGTGTTGGGGTTAGGGTTGGAGTTAGAATTGGGGGTTTCCACTGTTTAGGCACATCAGGGGCACTCCAATAGTGACATGGCGTCTGATCTCAATACCAGCCAATTCTACATTGAAAAAGTCAAACGGTGCTCCTTCACTTCTGAGCTCTGCCATGTGCCCAAACAGCAGTTTACCCCCATATATGTGGAATCAGCGTACTCAGGACAAATTGCACAATAACTCTTGGGGTCCAATTTCTTCTGTTACCCTTGGGAAAATAAAAAATTTGGGGTGAAAATATAATTTTTGTAAGAAAAAAATGATTTTTTTGTTTTTATGGCTGTACGTTATAAACTTCTGTGAAGCACTTCAGGGTTCAAAGTGCTCACCACACATCTAGATAAGTTCCTTGGGGGGTCTTTTTCCAAAATGGGGTCACTTGTGGAGGGTTTCCACTGTTTAGGCACATCAGGGGCTCTCCAAACGCGACATGACGCCCGCAGACCATTCCTTCAAAGTCTGCAATCCAAAACGTCACTACTTCCCTTCCGAGCCCTGACGAGTGCCCATACAGTAGTTTTCTGCCACATATTGGGTATCAGCGTACTCTGGACAAATTGTACAACAATTTTTGGGGTCCAATTTCTCCTGTTACCCTTGTAAAAATAAAATATTGAGTGCGAAAAAATCATTTTTGTAAAAAAAAAAGTTTTTTTATTTTTACGGCTGTACGTTATAAACTTCTATGAACCACTTCGGGGTTCAAAGTGCTCACCACACATCTAGATACGTTCCTTGGGGGGTTTATTTTCCAAAATGTGGTCACTTGTGGGGGGTTTCCCCTGTTTAGGCACATCAGGGGCTCTCCAAACGCGACATGGCGTCCAATCTCAATTCCAGCCAATTTTGGTTTAAAAAAGACATGACGCCTGCAGACCATTCCATCAAAGTCTGCAATCCAAAACATCACTACTTCCCTTCTGAGCCCTGACGTACGCCCATACAGTAGTTTTCTCCCACATATGGGGTATCAGCATACTCAGGACAAATTGGACAACAACGTTTGGGGTCCAATTTTTCCTGTTACCCTTGGGAAATTAAAAAGTTAGAGACTAAAAGATCATGTTTGTGGAAAAAATATGATTTTTTTTCTTTCATGCTCGGGCGCTATAAACTTTAGTGAAACACCTGGGGGTTCAAAGTTCTCACCACACATCTAGATAAGTTCCTTGAGGGGTCTAGTTTCCAAAATGGTGTCATTTGTGGGGGGTTTCCACTGTTTAGGCACATCAGGAGCTCTCCAAACACGACATGGCGTCCAGCCAATTCTGCGTTGAAAAAGTCAAATGACGTTCCTTCTCTTCCGAGCTCTGCATGCACTGAAACAGTGGTTTACCCCCACATATGGGTTATCAGCATACTCAGGACAAATTGCACAATAACTTTTGGGGTTTTGTTACCCTTGGAAAATAAAAATTTTTGTGAAAAGATCATTTTTGTGGAAAAAATATGATTTTATTAATTTTACGGCTCTACGTTATAAACTTGTGTGAAGCACTTGGGGGTTCAAATTGCTCATCACAGATCTAGATAAGTTCCCTAGGGGTGTGTACATGTATTCCCTTTAAAATTTAAATTTTATTATAATGTCATAAAAAACACCTAACCCAGTGATTGGTATAACAATATCAATTATACCTGATAAAAGCTATACTGTCAGATACCCTACAATATTCCTTATCTATTTCCTACATTACCGTGGAGGTTGGCACCCTAAAAGTACGATATGGCGCCCCCACTCAACGTAGGCTCTCCCTCACTCCCCTATTTTACCCTCCTCTTAGGGTGGGAAAACAATAAGTTTATAGTCAGAGATGAAGGGAGTCTTGGAACTAAGTGGTATCTAGCAATAATATAGATAATATAATGCCTAAAACATGCAATAATAATCCCAGATATATTAGATGCACAGGAAAAATAGTGTCAGATGGCCTCATAACAGCAAAATGCTTTTTCGCTGTGCATATAACAAATCCTATCAGGCAATCACCCAAACTTTGTCAGGATAGTCAGTAAACAGACAATATATGTCTCAATGTTCAATTTTCAAATAATGGCCAGAGAAATACACAGGTAATGTCAGATGAAAAAAGTAGTGTCAGATGGCCTAATATCAGCAGAATGCCATTTCACTGTGCATATAACAAATCCTATCAAGCAATCACCCAGACTATGTCAGGATAGTACGTAAACAGACAATATATGTCTCATTGTTCAATATTCAAGTAATGGCCAGAGAGATACACAAATAATGATTGCTCAAATGAACATATGAAAAGAGGGACTTAGCATAGATAGGTGAACCCCATTCCCCGTTGGTGACACGGTTCCTCAGGAGGTATGCATGATGCCAGATGCCATAGAGATGATGACATGCCGGGCACCAAAGATAGTGGACTTAAATAACCACCGCTGATGAACGCCTATGATAGGCTCCACCCCTTACAATAGGGGGCGGAAACATAACCGGGTAATGCGTAATGCTGCTATTAATAAAAACTTTATGCTGCGCGCTGTAGATAGCATACTATGCTTCATCTTTCCCGCCCGGCCGGAAGTGCCCTCAATGCCTTGCGGAATGACCACTTCCGCCGCCTCATTCCGGAAAGGGAATGTGCGCTCCAGCTCATGGAACGCACGATACTGAGGAATGAATTAATGCAATTTATCATCCATAATAGGAGCGTTTTTCAAAAGATAATAATAAAAAACGCATATGTCTGCAGCAGTTTGTTTTTACAGGTATATTCGATTACGATGCCATATCATAATTATTAACGGTATAAAGTCATAGAGCGCATGGTAATAGAAAGATGGACGATAATATCAGTCATCATCCATATTTTCATATTTTCAATATTCGTTGACATATTTCTACTATAATCTTAAGTCATTATTTCTATCGATACCATATCATAATAAAAATAATAAAAATAAAAGGAAAAAAACAGCACAACAAAGATACAAAAAACAAAAAATAAAAAACAAAAATTCTCAAAATATCCTGATATTAAGGCCCATCAATGGGGTTATACACAATAGACATATTGTGGAATGCCATCAAAGATCAACCAGAACCATAAACTATTATGGAAACAAGATTCAGCCAGGTTTAATCAAATAAATGGAACATACGATAGGGCCTCATTCAGACCCCTCGGACTCAGTGATTGCAATCTGAAAATCCATTCCGCCTCACGTTTAAGGATGAGTCTATCCAGATCTCCCCCCCCTAATCTTGGGCTTTACTAATTCAATCATTGTGAAGGTGATTTCTGCTATTCTACCTTCATGGATTTCATTCATATGACGAGCTAAAGGAGTATCCCTCTTATTTTTAATGTTGTTCCGATGCTCACCAACCCTCACCCTAAGCTCTCTTTTGGTTTTCCCAATGTACAGTCATGGCCAAAAGTTTTGAGAATGACACAAATATTAATTTTTACAAAGTCTACTGCTTCACTTTTTCTAATGGCAATTTGCATATACTCCAGAATGTTATAAAGAGTGATCAGCTTAACAGCAATTACTTGCAAAGTCAATATTTGGCTAGAAAATGAACTTTATCCCCCAAAACACATTTCAACATCATTGCAGCCCTGCCTTAAAAGGACCAGCTAACCTCTTTTCAGTGATTGCTCCATTAACACAGGTGTGGGTGTTGATGAGGAGCAGCAGGCAGCAGGCAGGTGTGAGTGCATCTGCACGCACTGTGAGGCAGAGACTCTTGGAGCAAGGCCTGGTCTCAAGGAGGGCAGCAAAGAAGCCACTTCTCTCCAGAAAAAACATCATGGACAGACTGATATTCTGCAAAAGGTACAGGCAGTGGACTGCTGAGGACTGGGGTAAAGTTATTTTCTCTGATGAATCCCCTTTTCGATTGTTTGGGACATCAGGAAAACACCTCATTCAGAGAAGACAAGGTGAGCGCTACCACCAGTCTTGTGTCATGCCAACTGTTAAGCATCCTGAAACCATTCATGTGTGGGGTTGCTTCTCAGCCAAGGGAATCGGCTGTCTCACAGTCTTGCCTAAAAACACAGCCATGAATAAAGAATGGTACCAGAATGTCCTCCAAGAGCAACTTCTCCCAACCCTCCAAGAGCAGTTTGGCGATCAACAATGCCTTTTCCAGCATGATGGAGCACCTTGCCATAAAGCAAAGGTGATAACTAAATGGCTCAGGGAACAAAACATAGAGATTTTGGGTCCATGGACTGGAAACTCCCCAGATCTTAATCCCATTGAGAACTTGTGGTCAATCATCAAGAAACGGGTGGACAAACAAAAACCTAAAAATTCTGACAAAAAGAAAGCATTGATTGTGCAAGAATGGACTGCTATCATCAGGATTTGGTCCAGAAGTTGATTGAGAGCATGCCAGGGAGAATTGCAGAGGTCCTGAAGAAGAAGGGTCAACACTGCAAATATTGACTTGCTGCATTAACTCATTCTAACTGTCAATATAAGCTTTTGTTACTCATATGTTTGCAATTATATTTCTGTCTGTGATAAAAACATCTGTCAAACACACATAAAAACCAGAGGGCAGCAGATCATGTGAAAATATAATATTTGTGTCATTCTCAAAACTTTTGGCCATGACTGTAATCCAAACCACAGGTACATGTGGCCTTGTACACCAACCCTGAGGATCTACAGTTTCCAAAATCTCTTATAGCGTATACCTTACAATTTGCTGCACTAGAAAAAGTTTTTCCCGGGCATCATCATATTGCATCTAGAACAATTTCCACATCTATAGAAACCCACCGGTCTCCTATCAAGCCAGGTTCCCATCCTGGTCGGCCACTGACATAGGCTATGGACCAAACGGTCCCCAATGGACTGACCCCTCCTGTAGGTTATCCTGGGTTTACATGAAATGAATTTTTTGACCTCTGGTTCTGCCAAAAGGATGTCCCAATGTTTTTTAATTACCTCATAGACCCTCTCTGATTGTCCATCAAAAGTGCCAATCAACCTTACAACATTCGACGGATCATCTCTTCTTGATGTATTTTTGGCCAACAAAGTCTCCCTAATTTGGGAGCGATCATAGTTCATAGGACCATTGAGGACATTCTCTGGGCATCCCCTACTTCTGAATCTTGAATATAGATCTTTTGATTGTCTATTATATGTGGTCAAATCAGAGCAGTTTCTCCTTATACGAAGGAACTGTCCCTTCGGTATTCCTCTCTTGAGGGGGGCTGGATGATGCTTGTCCATCTAAGGAGGCTGTTTGTTGCCGTGGGTTTTCTATATGTGCTAGTGCAAATTTTTCCATCCTCCTCTTTTGATATTGTTAGATCCAGAAAGTTGATACTCCGTGTATGGCATTCAGATGTAAACCTTAGACCAATTTTGTTTATATTGATATGTTTTATAAAGCGGGTGAAATCCTCCTCTGGGCCAGACCAAAATACCAGAATATCATCGATATATCTGGCCCAGAGGGAGATATATTGACTCCACCACACCTCCTCCTCCCCCCCAAAAATATGGGTCTCCCACCAGCCCAGGAAGACATTTGCATAAGTGGGGGCACATGGGCTCCCCATTGCTGTCCCCCTGAGCTGATGGAAGTACTTACTGTCAACGAGGAAGTAGTTGTGGGTAAGGGTAAATGAGAGGAGTTCCTCCACAAAAACATTATGCTCCCAGCAATTCACCGATCTTGTCCTCAGGAAATGAGCCACAGCCATGATACCAAATTTATGAGGGATACTGCTATATAAGGCTTCAACATCTATCGAAGCCACCAATGTATTAGTCTCCACAGTTATCCCCTCCAAGATACCTAGGAGATGAGAGGTATCCGGTACATACGAGAGTAAAGATATTACAAATGGTCTAAGGATTCGATCTAGATAAATCCCAGAATTTTGCGTTAACGAGTCAATACCTGCCACAATAGGGTGGCCCCTTAAGGGGTCCAAGCCCTTATGCACTTTTGGGAGGGCATAGAATGTCGGTATAACCGGATTATTTGGTACCATAAACTTCAATTCATTTTCTAATATTAGACCCCTTCCCCGTGCCTGGCTCAAAATTTCCAATAATTTTTCACTGTATACACGGGTTGGGTCCCCCTGAAGGATCTCATAAGTATCAGAATCATATAATAATTGATGACACATTTTTAGATATACGGGATGGTCCATAAGCACAAGGTTACCACCTTTGTCAGATGCCTTGATAATTAAGTCCCTATTCTTTTCCAACGTTCTAGGGCTTGTTTTTCCCCAAGAGAAAGATTAGATTCACTCCAGTGATTTACGCGGGGGATTTTACACAAGTCCATCTCAACCAATTTCATAAAAATATCCACGCTTGTGATTTCAGTAATAGGTGGCATCTTAGTGCTTTTCTTTTTGAGATCCGTAAAGGGGCCCTTCCCTAATTGTTGATTATCTTCGTTGAGAAGACTCGTTAATGCGTGAAAACCCTCTATGTCCTCCTCTGATAGACCAAATTTTTTACACTGTTCCATATCATGTCTATGAAAAAACAATTTCCATTTAAGGTTGCGCCCAAATAGGTTCAGGTCCTTAACCCAACCAAAACAATTAAAGGGATTTGTCGGTACAAAATTCAGACCTTTTCTTAACACTGAAAAATCATCACCCGAGGGTATATATGAGGAAAGATTAATGATCTGACCTTGATCTATTGAGGTCTCCTCCTCAAGTCGTATCCCATCGGGGGACCTCTGTCCAAAAAAGATGGTTGTGATGATCCAGAGGTAGAAGGACCAGTGTAAGAACCCGAGTTCATTTGAGCACCCCTTCCTCCTCCCCTTTGTCTGTTGTGATTGCTTCTGGGTGTTCGCCATCTACCTCGTGATGATTTGCCCCTCGTCTGGAAGCTAGAGAAAACTTCTGTTCGTTCAGTATCTGATGTATCTATGTCAGATGATGAAGCTTTTGTCAGTGTCCCACCCTGATATTCGTATGCCTTATTCTCTTTGAATTCATTCAAATCCCTCAAAAATTGGGAGTGTTTGCGATCTTTCAAATTTGTTTGAAATTTTTCTACAGAAGTTTGTAAAATATTCTCACGCTTCACAAAATCGGGTCAGTTTTGAATTTCTGAATCCTTTCAATAAGATTATTCAATTTTTTACTAGACTCTTGAAATAATCTCTGTTCCTCACTCAATAGGAGTTGCATAAACCTCAAAGAGGATTCAATAGATTCCTTTGTCCACACAGTAATGGTACTGCCACACTAAACGTTCCCGCTAACGATCACGATAACGACGCTATCGTTGGTGTGATCGTTTTAAGGTCGCTAGTAGCTGCCATACTTGACAATCTCATTAACGTCGTATCAGCGGTTAGCGACCTTTTTAACGACTTTGGCGGTCGTTGGGATGTGCCACACTGCATGTACTGTGAAAGATCACGACCTCGATAGGCGTGACTGAGCGCGACCTTTTGCACGCCCCTCGTCACAGATTGGTGGTCATTATGTATGTCATAGATATTTATCACAGCTCTCCCGCTTTGTGATTGGATGACCGCGTCATAAAAGACGAAGTATCAGCACTCCTCTTCATTGCTCTCGAGCAGAAGCGGTTCTTTCAAATCACCCAGTGTGTCCTGCTAGTCTTGGTAGCTACTGCGATCCGGTTTACGCCACTATTTCGGTTGCTACGTTCTTCGTTGGAGTTTTTGCGATCCAGTCTGTGGCGTATCCTCTGCGATCCAGTTTGTGACGCTAGTTTCCCTATTTTTTTTTTTTCAGAATCACACAAGTTTTGTAAGATAGGTAATTTTTTTTTGTCACATTTAATTTTTCTTTTGTCTTTAATTGTACCGATCCATTTTAGATCTCTGCTGTTGTTAACCATTGTCGTCCATCATGTTTTTTCATTGTTTTGTTCAGGCACGCCCACCATTTTATGATCCCAGCTCTATCTATGTTTACTCCTGCGTCGCCCACAACCACCATTTTATGATCCCAGCTCTATCTATGTTTACTCCTGCGTCGCCCACAACCAACATTTTCTGATCCCAGCTCTATCTATGTTTACTCCTGCGTCGCCCACAACCACCATTTTGTGATCCCTGCTGTGTTCTATGTTGTAGACTATGTAAGCATTTTATTTAACCATTCTGCTGTTCTCACATAATCATTTTTTTATTACAGATGGCTGATAAGCAGGAGTTTTTGCGTGATTTTATCGAGCTGTACCGCACAATGCCGTGCCTCTGGAAAATTAAGTCTGCAGATTACTGTAACCGGTTGAAAAAGAAGGACGCCTACCAAAACCTGGTGGAGCTCTGCAGGAGCCGTTACCTGATGAACCGGCGGATGAGTCAACGGTTAAAAAACTCATTCAGGCCCTCCGCACGGTTTACAAAAAAGAGCTCAATAAAGTTCTAAATTCAACCAAATCTGGAGCGGGGCCGAAGAAGTTTATGTCCCCCAACTGTGGTACTTTGATCTGTTAGCTTTTACAAGGGACCAAGAAGTACCCAGACAAGGGACATCCATTTCGGATCTAGACCCAGTGATCCAGCCGGACACCCCTGTCGTACATGTAAGTACCTTTGTATTACAACACATTTTAATGTACATGCCAAAGTGGACATAAATTTAAAAAATATTATTGTGAAATGTAGATAAAATGGCAGAATATATCCCTTCATGTACTGATAATTTATGTAGCTCAAGGTTGAGGCCTATCCATTTACAAGTGTCGTTTTCACAATTTTGCTGTATATGGGTGTTATAGTGTGAAGATAAATTTCTTTGTCTTACAAGTGTCGTTTTCACATTTTGCTGTATATGGGTGTTATAGTGTGAAGATTAATTTCTTTGTCTTTGTGATTTACCATTTGTTTTTTGTTCATGCAGGACACAGAAGAGGCGGTCTCCACACCTGCAACTGAACAAGACAGCATGCCGGATCACATAGACGAAGTAGTCGAGCCACCATCATCTGTGCGCAGGCGGCTTTCACTTTCAGGAACGAAAAGGAAGGCTCCCACCTCGGCTCCCACCTCGGCTACTCCTGAATTGGTGGAAATTGCAAAAAAACTTCTTACGGCAGAAAAAGAAACAAAAATAACTGGCTTTGCATATTTTGCGAATGAGAGGCTCCCTACACTGGATCCTGTTCAGCGGCTTCATGCTGAGAGACTGATGTTAGAGGTACTGAATCAAGCGTCTTTTGGAAACCTGGACAACAGATATGTCGTCATGCCAAGACCGCAGTACCCGACTACTCATGGCCGCACAATCCTGTGCCGAACCCAGTTGGGATAAACCCAAACGCTGGTGCTCCCCCTTATTTTTATTCACCGCAGAGGCAGCATGGTAATGGCAATGATCCGTCTTACCAGCAGTTGTAGTTTTAAAATGTTTTACTAAAGTTTTTTTTGGTTGTTTTTATATTTTTACATTGATACCTTTTTTAATAAAAAACTTATTTATCTAATGAATTGTGGTCTTTTCTTATGTGATGTCAACTATTAAAATGTTGTATTTTTATTACATCTACTTGTCACACATGGGGTCATGGGAGTACCAGCTATCATAGGTGTTCCATCATCGGGAAAAAATTAAATGAAAAAAATATCAAAAATTAACATTTTTTTTAAGGCCCCTGGTCACACTACGCTAAAACCTTATACTAAAAATAATACACCACACCTGCGTAGATTAACGTAAAATATAAAATATATATTAATGTCATATATATATATATTTTTTTTTTTAAATAAAAATATAAAATTTAAATAAAAACAAAAAACAGTAACATAACAAAATAACAAAATATAAAAAAAAATAATAACAAACTACAAAATAATTAACAAAGAAAATAAATTACTGAGGGCCCGGTGTCCAGCCGCTGCCCTCTCCAGCATCACCCCGTGGTGATGCAGAGCTCCCATGGTTCTTTGCAGCGCTGTGACCGCAGTATTAATGGCTGCCACAGCGCTGCTCAATTCCGCCATCAGCCGGCGGTGGGACACCAACAGGTCCTGGGCAGTCGGGATTTCTGTGGAGGTAAAGGTAACAGTTAATAGTGAATTCTGTTGCAACATCAACATGTACATGTTATGTTAATTAACACTTACGGTTTTCCTCAGAGGAACCGCTGACCGCCCACCCAGAACCTGATGGTCCGCCGGCTAGGGAAACACAGAAAAAAAAATAATATCACAAAAGCCATTACACACATAAGACCTTACAAAGTTCTCAAACTTGTCTGAAGCTTATATAATGTGCATTAATTACCTGATGGGGAGCCTGCATCCGTGTGACGGGATGATGCTGGAGAGAAGGCAACGTCGGGGGAAGGGCTGGAACACACAGAGTCATGAGGGGGAGTTGCTGGCGGTGAAGGGGTGGAGAGATGAGGTGATGCTGGTGGTGGAGGGGTAGCCGGGGAAGGAGAAGATGGAGGTGGAGGGGTAGCTGGGGACGGTGGAGCAGCTGGTGCTGGTGAAGGTGGTGCTGTAAATGAAATATACAATTCAGAATCCCCATTATCACTGGCGGTACTCCCATCGCTGCCTGCAACATGCAACATCACTGGCGGTACTCCCATCGCTGCCTGCAACATCACTGGCGGTACTCCCATCGCTGCCTGCAACATGCAACATCACTGGCGGTACTCCCATCGCTGCCTGCAACATCACTGGCGGTACTCCCATCGCTGCCTGCAACATCACTGACGGTACTCCCATCGCTGCCTGCAACATGCAACATCACTGGCGGTACTCCCATCGCTGCCTGCAACATCACTGGCAGTACTCCCATCGCTGCCTGCAACATGCAACATCACTGGCGGTACTCCCATCGCTGCCTGCAACATCACTGGCGGTACTCCCATCGCTGCCTGCAACATGCAACATCACTGGCGGTACTCCCATCGCTGCCTGCAACATCACTGGCGGTACTCCCATCGCTGCCTGCAACATGCAACATCACTGACGGTACTCCCACGGCGGGCACGCTTGCACGCGTTCATGTGCGTTGTCGTGCGCTGCGCTGCGCTCTCCAGATACCCTCATGAATACTCACTCAGAGGCCTGCGGAGCTGGGCCCGGATGCTGGCGACCCTATCGCGTGAGCGGTATCGCAGGTCCGCCAGCTTCTTCCTGATTTGCGCTTTTGTGCGCAGCACATTAAACCTCCTCTGCAGGCCCCGCTGGATCCTCTGCAGGCATACCCTTTTGTGGCGCATTGGATGCGCCACAGGTAGCCTGCAGTGGTAGTCCCAGAGGTCCGTCTTCTTTATGAGATAACGGACCTCCTCGTCTGTCCATTTTGGGCCGCGCTGCCTGTGTCTCGCCGCCGCCATTGCCGCCATCACAAACAACAGCGTATTGGCGACGCCAGCGCCATGACATCACAGCGTGCGCACGTTACGTGCGGCCGCACCGCGACGCAAAACGGTTTTGCGATTGAAAAGTCACCGCAGCAGCCATGCGGCAGCCAAGCACAGATATGAGATGCTGTTGCAATCGCAATACCACTGTTCCAAGGTAGGCGATCACAATGGCGTGTCATGTCTTTATGGCTGGGGCTCGTGACAATCTTCACCTTGCAAATCACAAATGGCTTTTTGCATATCTGTTTGCATATCTGTGTAGCTGCAGTGTGAGTAGTCACATTGCGATCATAATGACGTCGCATATCTTGATGGCTGGGGCTCGCTAATCCCCTTTGCAAGTCACAATGGCTTTTTGCATAGCATGAGTAGTCACTTTGAGATCACAATAACGTCGCATATCTTGATGGCTGGGGCTCGCTAATCCCCTTTGCAAGTCAATGGCTTTTTGCATAGCGTGAGTAGTCAAATTGCGATCACAATAACGTCGCATATCTTGATGGCTGGGGCTCGCTAATCCCCTTTGCAAGTCAATGGCTTTTTGCATAGCGTGAGTAGTCAAATTGCGATCACAATAACGTTGCATATCTTGATGGCTGGGGCTCGCTAATCCCCTTGCAAATCAATGGCTTTTTGCATATCTGTATGCATATCTGTGTAGCTGCAGTGTGAGTAGTCACATTGCGATCATAATGACGTCGCATATCTTGATGGCTGGGGCTCGCTAATCCCCTTTGCAAGTCAATGGCTTTTTGCATAGCGTGAGTAGTCAAATTGCGATCACAATAACGTCGCATATCTTGATGGCTGGGGCTCGCTAATCCCCTTTGCAAGTCAATGGCTTTTTGCATAGCGTGAGTAGTCAAATTGCGATCACAATAACGTCGCATATCTTGATGGCTGGGGCTCGCTAATCCCCTTGCAAATCAATGGCTTTTTGCATATCTGTATGCATATCTGTGTAGCTGTGTGAGTAGTCACATTGCGATCACAATGACGTCGCATATCTGTGAATAGCTGATTCCCTGGTGAATGTTGACCTTTACCTCCCAAGAATTTTCAAATATATGTATAACAATTTTTTAATCTTTCATATTATGACTAAAATATATATATTATATATTTAAACTTTATATATGCAGCTGTGTGTATTATCTGTTATATATAATTATAATGTTTGAACGCTAGTGAGACCATAGGCCCTTAAAATAATTGAAAATATTTGAAACTTTTTTCTTTATTTTTTTAACAATTAACTCCTATGACTGATGGTACTCCCATGAGCACGTGTGTGACAAGTAGATACAATGTAAAACAAAAAATAGACAACAAAAAAGCCTTTGAAAAGATTTTAAAAACTACAGCAGCTGGTAACATGTCTCGTTGCCATCCCCATTACTCCTCCCCACATCTCACCCATCATTAGCCCTTCTCCCATATTGGTAAAA
The DNA here is from genome assembly GCA_033576555.1 of Oophaga sylvatica. NCBI lineage: Eukaryota > Metazoa > Chordata > Amphibia > Anura > Dendrobatidae > Oophaga > Oophaga sylvatica. Next base: position 260,445,749 of record JARQOD010000001.1, read on the forward strand.
TAATTGAAAAAAACACGAATGCATTTTTAAAATAAAAATATTTTATTATCAAAACATTGTTAAAAAAAAGGGTAAAGTAAAACATTCTCAAAATCAAACTAGACCTGATGCTGCCAACTCACTGCACCAGGCCCATTAAAGTATTGGCAGTACTTGTCTCGGCCGGCCTTCGCATTGTCCTTGCTCCTGCCTTGATTGACAGGTTGAAGGCCTGCAATAGCGGGATCATTGTCACGCCATTCTCCAAGCACCACGTCACCATTGTTGTCCGAGTCCATGAATCCTGGCGGACTGTAAGTACCAGCATCGCGTTTTCTTAGAAAATTGTGCAGCACACAACAGGCCAACACCACAGAGTCTATGGATTCCAGCTTCATGTTGATTGCAGTGTGGAAAACCCTGAAGCGGTTGGCCATTATGC
>JARQOD010000001.1:260446269-260539317 GCA_033576555.1 Oophaga sylvatica
CTTTTCCCTGGGGGCCCCGGGGATCCAAGATGGCCCCGAGTCCGCGGAAGCCTGCGCACGCCTGTAAATCGCTTGGGGGACCCTATCTGTAATGTCCCCCCTGGGACAAAGAAAAAAGATAAAAAAAAAAAAAATAAAAAAGTGAAAAAAAAAAAAATCCAAAATAAAGGAAAAAAAAAAAAATTTCCCCAATAAATTCATTTCCCCCTGAAATAAAAAAAAAACCAAAAAGTCACTTTTTTGGTAACGCGCTCCGAAACCCCGCCCATAGAACTGCCCCACTTTTTAACCCTTTAGTAAACCCCCTTAAAAAAAAAAAAAAAAAGCAAAAAAAAATGCTTTATTATCAAAGCCCGAACAAAAACTGGAATAACACCGATAAAATAACCGATATAAATAACTGGTCGCGAAAATTCTTTTTGTACCGAAAAAAAAGACCTGACAAAGCTCATCAGCAAAAAAAAAAAAAAGTTATGTTGCAGAATAAAGCGTTTGAAAAATAATTATTTTTTTTAAAAATTTTTTTTTGTATAAAAGCCCAAAAAAAAAAATGAAAAAATCGTAAAAACCAGAAAAAAAAAAATGTTTATAAATTTTCCCCCCGGGGGAATGGAAATAAAACCCCCCCCCAAAAAAATTCAGAATTGTGATTTTTGTTCAACTAACTCCCAAAAATAAAAAATAAAAAGTGATCAAAAATTGTCCGGCAAAAAAGGGGTCCAAAAAAAAAAGTCAACTCGTCCGCAAAAAAAACCCCTACATGACTCTATAAAAAAAATATGCTCAAAAAATATGGTGAAAAAATTTTTTTTTGCAAAAAAAAACCTTTTTTGCGTGACGTGCAATAAAAAAAACCCGCTTAATTTAAATAAAACCCCCTTTTTTTTCCCCCTTTTTATTTTGGGAAAAAAATAATTAAATTAAAAAATGATTTATTTCCTTTTCCCCATTGGGTTTAGGGTTGGGGTTGCCCCAAAAGTTGGGTTGGGGTTGCGAAAAAATTAAAATTAGGGTTGGGGGTTGGGATTAGGGATGGGGTGTGTTGGGGTTTGGGGTTTGGGGTTTGGGGGTTATGGTTAGGTAGGGACTAGGGTTAGGGGGTTTTGGGGTTTTAGGGTGGGTTAGAATTGGGGGTTTCCACTGTTTAGGCACTGGGGGGCCTCCAAAGTGACTGGGTCGTCCAAAAACCCCCAATTCTACTTTAAAAAAAAGTAAAACGGGTCCTTCACTTCTGAGCTCTGCCATGCCCCCAAACAGCAGTTTCCCCCAATATGGGAATCGGTACCAGGACAAATTGCAAAAAAATTTTTGGGGGGTCCAATTTCTTTTTTAACCCTTTGGGAAAAAAAAAAAATTTGGGGTGAAATAAAAATTTTTTTGAAGAAAAAAATGATTTTTTTGTTTTTTGGCTGTATTATAAAACTTCTGTGAAGCACTTCAGGGTTAAAGTGCCACCACACACTAGATAAGTTCCTGGGGGGTCTATTTTCCAAAATGGGGTCACTTGTGGAGGGTTTCCACTGTTTAGGCACATCAGGGGCTCTCCAACGCGACTGACCCCGCAGACCATTCCTTTCAAAGTCGCAATCCAAAACGTCACTACTTCCCTTCCGAGCCCGACGAGTGCCCATACAGTAGTTTTCCGCCCATATTGGGGTTTTAAAAGCGTACCTGGACAAATTGTACAACAATTTTGGGGTCCAATTTCTCCTGTTACCCTTGTAAAATAAAATTTGAGTGCGAAAAAAACATTTTTGTAAAAAAAAAATTTTTTTTTATTTTTTGGCTGTACGTTATAAAATTCTATGAACCACTTCGGGTTCAAGTGTCACCCACACATCTAGATAGTTCCTTGGGGGGTTTTTTTTCCAAATGGGTCATTGTGGGGGTTTCCCTGTTTAGGACATCAGGGGCTCTCCAAAGCGAAAAATGGCGTCCAATCTCAATTCCCGCCAATTTTTGGTTTAAAAAAGACATGAGGCCTGCGACCTTCCACAATTTTGCAATCCAAAACATCAACTAAATTCCCTTCTGAGCCCTGACGTACGCCCATACAGTAGTTTTCCCCCACATTTTGGGTATCAGCATACTCAGGACAAATTGGACAACAACGTTTGGGGTCCAATTTTCCCTGTTACCCTTGGGAAATTTAAAAATTTGGGCTAAAATCATGTTTTGGGGAAAAATATGATTTTTTTTTTTCATGCCGGGCGCTAAAAAACTTTTAGTGAAACACCTGGGGGTTCAAAGTTCTACCAACATCAATAAGTTCCTTGAGGGGTTAGTTTCCAAAATGGTGTCATTTTGTGGGGGTTTTCCACTGTTTAGGCACATCAGGAGCTCTCCAAACACGAAAGGCGTCCAGCCATTTGCGTTGAAAAGCAAATGACGTTCCTTTTCCGAGCTCTGCCCTGCACTGAAAACGTGGTTTACCCCCAATAGGGTTATCAGATTTTCTCAGGACAAAATTTAAAAATAACTTTTGGGGTTTTGTTACCCTGGGAAAAAAAAATTTTTGTGAAAAATCTTTTTGGGAAAAAATAGATTTTATTAATTTTACGGCTCTCGTTTTTAAATTGTGTAAGCCTTGGGGGTTCAAATTGCCACCAGTTAGATAATTCCCTGGGGTGTGACATGTTTCCCTTTAAAATTTAAAATTTTAATATAATGTATAAAAAACACCTCCCATGATTGGTAAACAATACAATTATACCTGATAAAAAAAACTATATGCAATACCCTACAATTTCCTTATCTATTTCCTACATTACGTGGAGGTTGGCACCCTAAAAGTACGATTGGCGCCCCACTCAACGTAGGCTTCCCCACTCCCTTTTTACCTCCTCTGGGTGGGAAAACAATAAGTTTTAGTCAGAGATGAAGGGAGTCTTGGAACTAAGTGGGGATCTAGCAATAATATGATAATTTATGCCTAAAAAAAAAAATGCAATAATAATCCCAGATATATTAATGCACGGAAAAAAGTGCAGATGGCCTCATAAAGCAAAATGCTTTTTCGCTGTGCATTTTAAAAATCCTATCAGGCAATCACCCAAAATTTGTCGGATAGTCAGTAAACAACAAATTTTTGGTCAATGTTCAATTTTCAAATAATGGCCAGAGAAATACACGGTAATTCAGATGAAAAAAAGTAGTGTCAGATGGCCAATATCAGCAGAATGCCATTTCACTTGCATATAACAAATCCTATCAAGCAATCACCCAACTTGTCAGGATAGTACGTAAACGACAATATATGTCTCATTGTTAATTTTTTCAAGTAATGGCCAGTGAGATTCACAAATAAAGATTGCTCAAATGAACATATGAAAAGAGGGACTTAGCATAAGATAGGTGAACCCCATTCCCGTTGTGACACGGTTCCTCGGAGGTATGCATGTTGCCGATTTCCCAAAAATGATGACATGCGGGCCCAAAGATAGTGGACTTAAATACCACCGCCGATGAACCCTAGATAGGCTCCACCCTTACAATAGGGGGCGGAAACATAACCGGGTAATGGTAATGTGCTTTAATAAAAACTTTATGCTGCGCGCTGTAGATAGCATACTAGCTTCATTTTCCCGCCCGGCCGGAAGTGCCCTCAATGCCTTGCGGAATGCCATTCCGCCGCCTCATTCCCGGAAAGGGAATGTGCTTCCAGCCTGGAACGCACGATACTGAGGAAGAATTAATGCAATTTATCATCCATAATAGGAGCGTTTTTAAAAGTTTTATAATAAAACGCATATGCTGCCAGTTTGTTTTTACAGGTATATGATTACGATGCCATATCATAATTATTAACGGTATAAAGTCATAGAGCGCATGGTAATAGAAAGATGGACGATAAATCAGTCATCACCCATATTTTCATATTTTCAATTTCGTTGACATATTTTACTATAATCTTAAGTCATTATTTCTACGATACCATTCAAATAAAAATAATAAAAATAAAAGGAAAAAAACAGCAAACAAAGATACAAAAAACAAAAAATAAAAAACAAAATTCCAAAATTACCTGATTTAAGGCCCATCAATGGGGTTATACACAATAGACATTTGTGGAATGCCTCAAAGATCAACCAGAACCATAAACTATTATGGAAACAAATTCACCCAGGTTTAACAAATAAATGGAACATACGTTAGGGCCTCATTCATACCCCTCGGATCAGTGATTGCAATCTGAAAATCCATTCCGCCCCTTTAAGGATGAGTTATCCAATCTCCCCCCCCTAATCTTGGGCTTTATAATTCAATCATTGTTAAGGTATTTCTGCATTCTACCTATGGATTTCATTCATATGCGAGCTAAAGGGTATCCCTTTATTTTTAATGTCGTTCCGATGCTCACCAACCCTCAACCCAAGACTCTTTTGGTTTTCCCAAGTACAGCTTTGGCCAAAAGTTTTGAGAATGACACAATATAATTTTTTACAAAGTCTACTGCTTCCCTTTTTCTAATGGCAATTTGATATACTCCAGATTTATAAAGAGTTCAGTTAACAGCAATTATTGCAAAGTCAATTTTGGCTAGAAAATGAACTTTATCCCCCAAAAACACATTTCAACATCATTGCAGCCCTGCCTTAAAAGGACCAGCTAACCTTTTTCAGTGATTGCTCCATTAACACAGGTGTGGGTGTTGATGAGAAACAGCAGGCCCGCAGGCAGGTGTGAGTGCACTGCACGCATGTGACAGAGCTCTTGGGGCAAGGCCGGTCTCAAGGAGGGCAGCAAAGAAGCCACTTCTCTCCAGAAAAAACATCATGGACAGATGAATTCTGCAAAAGTACAGGCGTGGGTGCTGAGGGACTGGGGGAAGTTATTTTTCTTTGATGATCCCCTTTCGATTGTTTTGGGACATCAGGAAAAACCTCATTCGAGGAAGAAAAGGTGGCGTACACCAGTCTTGGTCTGCCAACTGTTTAAGCATCCTGAAAAACCCCCCATGGTGGGGGTTTCTTCTCACCAAGGGAATCGGCGCTCACAGCTTGCCCAAAAAACAGCCAAGAAAAAAAATGGTACCGAATGTCCTCCCAAAAGCAACTTCTCCCAACCCTCCAGAGCGTTTGGCGATCAACAATGCCTTTTCCAGCATGAGGAGCACCTTGCCATAAAGCAAAGGGATAAATAAAAGGCTCAGGGAACAAAAATAGAATTTTGGGTCTGGACTGGAAAACTCCCAGATCTTAATCCCATTGAGACTTGTGGTCAATCATCAAGAAACGGGGGGACAAACAAAAACCTAAAAAAATTCTGACAAAAAGAAAGGATTGATTGTGCAAGAATGGACTGCATCTGGATTTGGTCCAGAAGTTGATTGAAGCATGCAGGGAGAATTGCAGAGGTCCTGAAGAAGAAGGGTCAACATGCAAATATTGCTTGCGTTTAAACCTTCTAACTGTCAATATAAGTTTGTTCTCATTTTTGCAATTAATTTCTGTCTGGAAAAAAATCTGTCAAAAACCCCATAAAAACCAGAGGGCACAGTTCTGTGAAAATAAATATTTGTGCATTCTCAAAATTTTGGGCCTACTGTAATCCAAACCCAGGTAAATGTGGCCTTGTACACCAACCCTAGGATTACAGTTTCCAAAATCCTTATAGCGTTTACTTACAATTTGCGCCTAGAAAAAGTTTTTCTGGGCTTATCATATTGCATCTAGAAAAAAATTTCCACATCTATAGAAACCCCCGGTTTCTATCAAGCAGGTTCCCATCCTGGTCGGCCACTGACAAAGGTATGGACCAAACGGTCCCAATGGACTGACCCCTCCTGTAGGTTATCCTGGGTTTACATGAAATTAAATTTTTTACCTCTGGTTCTGCCAAAAGGATGTCCCAATGTTTTTTTATTACCTCATAGACCCTCTCTGATTGTCCATTCAAAGTGCCAATCAACCTTACAACATTCGACGGATCATCTCTTCTTGATGTATTTTTGGCCAACAAAAGTCCCTAATTTTGGGAGCGATCATAGTTATAGGACCATTGAGGACATTCTCTGGGCATCCCCTACTTCTGAATCTTGAAATATGATCTTTTGATTGTCTATTATATGTGGTCAATCAGAGCAGTTTCTCCTTATACGAAGGAAACTGTCCCTTCGGTATTCCTCTCTTGAGGGGGGCTGGATGATAGCTTGTCATCTAAGGAGGCTGTTTGTTGCCGTGGGTTTCTATATGTGCTAGTGCAAATTTTTCCATCTCCTCTTTTGATATTGTTAGATCCAGAAAGTTGATACTCCGTGTATGGCTTCAGATGTAAACCTTAGACCAATTTTGTTTATATTGATATTTTTTATAAAGCGGGTGAAATCCTCCTCTGGGCCGACCAAAATACCAGAATATCATCGATATATCTGGCCCAGAGGGAGATATATTGACTCCACACACCCTCCTCCCCCCCAAAAATATGGGTCTCCCACCAGCCCGGAAGACATTTGCATAAGTGGGGCACATGGGCTCCCCATTGCTGTCCCCCTGAGCTGAGGGAAAGTACTTACTGTCAACGAGGAAGTAGTTGTGGGTAAGGGTAAATGAGAGGAGTTCCTCCACAAAAACATTATGCTCCCAGCAATTCACGATCTTGTCCTCAGGAAATGAGCCAAGCCATGATACCAAATTTATGAGGGATACTGCTATATAAGGCTTCACTCTATCAGAAGCCACCAATGATTAGTCCCACAGTTATCCCCTCACAAGATACCTAGGAGATGAGAGGTATCCGGTAATACGAGAGTAAAGATATATTACAAATGGTCTAAGGATTCGATCTAGATAAATCCCAGAATTTTGCGTTAACGAGTCAATACCTGCCACAATAGGGTGGCCCTTAAGGGGTCCAAGCCCTTATGCATTTTTGGGAGGGCATAGAATGTCGGTATAACCGGATTATTTGGTACCATAAACTTCAATTCATTTTCTAATATTGACCCCTTCCCCTGCCTGGCTCAAAATTTCCAATAATTTTTCACTGTATACACGGGTTGGGTCCCCCTGAAGGATCTCATAGTATCAGAATCATATAATAATTGATGACACATTTTTTAGATATACGGGATGGTCCATAAGCACAAGGTTACCACCTTTGTCAGATGCCTTGATAATTAAGTCCCTATTCTTTTCCAACGTTCTAGGGCTTGTTTTTCCCCAAGAGAAAGATTAGATTCACTCCAGTGATTTACGCGGGGGATTTTACACAAGCCCCATCTCAACCAATTTCTAAAAATATCCACGCTTGTGATTTCAGTAATAGTGGCATCTTAGTGCTTTTCTTTTGAGTCCGTAAAGGGGCCCCTTCCCTAAATTGTTGTTATCTTCGTTGAGAAGACTCGTTAATGCGTGAAAACCCTCTATGTCCTCCTCTGATAGACCAAATTTTTTACACTGTTCCATATCATGTCTATGAAAAAACATTTTCCATTTAAGGTTGCGCCCAAATAGGTTCAGGTCCTTAACCCAACCAAAACAATTAAAGGGATTTGTCGGTACAAAATTCAGACCTTTTCTTAACACTGAAAAAATCATCACCCGAGGGTATATATGAGGAAAGATTAATGATCTGACCTTGATCTTTGAGTTCCTCCTCAAGTCGTATCCCATCGGGGACCTCTGTCCAAAAAGATGGTTGTGATGATCCAGAGGTAGAAGGACCAGTGTAAGAACCCGAGTTCATTTGAGCACCCCTTCCTCCTCCCCTTTGTCTGTTGTGATCTTTGGGTGTTCGCCATTACCTCGTGAGATTTGCCCCTCGTCTGGAAGCTAGAGAAAACTTCTGTTCGTTCAGTATTGACTGTATCTATGTCGATGAAGAAGCTTTTGTCAGTGTCCCACCTGTATTGTATGCTTATTCTCTTTGAATTCATCAAACCCTCAAAATTGGAGTGTTTCGATCTTTCAAATTTGTTGAAATTTTTCTACGAATTAAATTCTCACGCTTCACAAAATCCGGGGCAGTTTTGAATTTCTGAATCCTTTCAATGATTATCATTTTTTTTCTAGACTCTTGAAATAATCTCTGTTCCTCACTCAATAGGAGTTGCATAAACCTCAAAGAGGATTCAAATTCCTTTGTCCACACAGTAATGGTACTGCCACACTAAATGTTCCCGCTAACGATCACGAAACGCGCATATCGTTGTGTGATCGTTTTAAGGTCGCTAGAGGCGCCATACTTGACAATCTCATTAAAAGTCGTATCAGCGGTTAGCGACCTTTTTAAACGACTTTGGCGGTCGTTGGGATGTGCCACACTGCATGTACTGTGAAAGATCACGACCTCGATAGGTGACTGAGCCGACCTTTTGCACGCCCCCTCGTCACAGATTGGTGGTCACTATGTATGTCATAGAAATTTATCACAGCTCTCCCGCTTTGTGATTGGATGACCGCGTCATAAAAGACGAAGTATCAGCACTCTCTTATTGCTCTCGACGAAGCGGTTCTTTCAATCACCCGTGTGTCCTGCTAGTCTTGGTAGCTACTGCGATCCGGTTTACGCCACTATTTCGGTTGCTACGTACTTCGTTGGGTTTTTGCGATCCAGTCTGTGGCGTATCCTCTGCGATCCAGTTTGTGACGCAGTTTCCCTATTTTTTTTTTTTCAGAATCAACACAAGTTTGTAAATAGGTAATTTTTTTTTGTCACATTTAATTTTTCTTTTGTCTTTAATTGTACCGATCCATTTTAGATCTCTGCTGTTGTTAACCATTGTCGTCCATCATGTTTTTTCATTGTTTTGTTCAGGCACGCCACCATTTTATGATCCCAGCCTATCTATGTTTACTCCTGCGTCGCCCACAACCACCATTTTATGATCCCAGCTCTATCTATGTTTACTCCTGCGTCCGCCCAACAACCAACATTTTCTGACCCAGCTCTATCTATGTTTACTCCTGCGTCGCCCCAAACCACCATTTTGTGATCCTGCTGTGTTCTATGTTGTAGACTATGTAAGCATTTATTTAACCATTCTGCTGTTCTCACATAATCATTTTTTTATTACAGATGGCTGATAAGCAGGAGTTTTTGCGTGATTTTATCGAGCTGTACCGCACAATGCCGTGCCTCTGGAAAATTAAGTCTGCAGATTACTGTAACCGGTTTGAAAAAGAAGGACGCCTACCAAAACCTGGTGGAGCTCTGCAGGAGCCGTTACCCTGATGAACCGGCGGATGAGTCAACGGTTAAAAAACTCATTCAGGCCCTCCGCACGGTTTACAAAAAAGAGCTCAATAAAGTTCTAAATTCAACCAAATCTGGAGCGAGGGCCGAAGAAGTTTATGTCCCCAACTGTGGTACTTTGATCTGTTAGCTTTTACAAGGGACCAAGTAAGTACCCAGACAAGGGACATCCATTTCGGATCTAGACCCAGTGATCCAGCCGGACACCCCTGTCGTACATGTAAGTACCTTTGTATTACAACACATTTTAATGTAAAATGCCAAAGTGGACATAAATTTAAAAAATTTATTGTGAAATGTAGATAAAATGGCAGAATATATCCCTTCATGTACTGTAATTTATGTAGCTCAACGGTTGAGGCCTATCCATTTACAAGTGTCGTTTTCACAATTTTGCTGTATATGGGTGTTATAGTGTGAAGATAAATTTCTTTGTCTATACAAGTGTCGTTTTCACAATTTTGCTGTATATGGGTGTTATAGTGTGAAGATAAATTTCTTTGTCTTTGTGATTTACCATTTGTTTTTTGTTCATGCGGGAAACACAGAAGAGGCGGTCTCCACACCTGCAACTGAACAAGACAGCATGCCGGTCACATAGACGAAGTAGTCGAGCCACCATCATCGGGTGCGCAGGCGGCTTTCACTTTCAGGAACGAAAAGGAAGGCTCCCACCTCGGCTCCCACCTCGGCTACTCCTGAATTGGTGGAAATTGCAAAAAAAACTTTTACGGCAAAAAAAGAAACAAAAATAACTGGCTTTGCATTTTTTTGCGAATGAGAGGCTCCCTACTCTGGATCCTGTTCAGCGGCTTCATGCTGAGGGGACTGATGTTAGAGGTACTGAATCAAGCGTCTTTTGGAAACTGGACAACAGATATGTCGTCATGCCAAGACCGCAGTACCCGCTATACTCATGGCCGCACAATCCTGTGCCGAACCCAGTGGGATAAACCCCCAAACGCTGGTGCTCCCCCTTATTTTTATTCACCGCAGAGGCAGCATGGTAATGGCAAATGTCCGTCTTACCAGCAGTTGTAGTTTTTAAAATGTTTTACTAAAGTTTTTTTTGGTTGTTTTTATATTTTTACATTGATACCTTTTTTAATAAAAAACTTATTTATCTAATGAATTGTGGTCTTTTCTTATGTGATGTCAACTATTAAAATGTTGTATTTTTATTAATCTACTTGTCACACATGGGGTCATGGGAGTCCAGCTATCATAGGTGTTTTCCCTCATCGGGAAAAAATTAAATGAAAAAAATATCAAAAATTAAAATTTTTTTTAAGGCCCCTGGTCACACTACGCTAAAAACCTTATACTAAAAATAATACACCACACCTGCGTAGATTAACGTAAAATATAAAATATATATTAATGTCATATATATATATATTTTTTTTTTAAATAAAAATATAAAATTTAAATAAAAACAAAAAACAATAACATAACAAAATAACAAAATATAAAAAAAAAAAAATAACAAACTACAAATAATTAACAAAGAAAATAAATTACGAGGGCCCCGGTGTCCAGCCGCTGCCCTCTCCAGCATCACCCCGTGGTTATGCAAGGCCCCATGGTTTCTTGCAGCGCTGTGACCGCAGTATTAATGGCTGCCACAGCGCTGCTCAATTCGCCATCAGCCGGCGGTGGGACACCAACAGGTCCTGGGCAGTCGGGATTTCTGTGGAGGTAAAGGTAAAGTTAATAGTGAATTCTGTTGCAACATCAACATGTACATGTTATGTTAATTAACACTTACGGTTTTCCTCAGAGGAACCGCTGACCCCGCCCCCAGAACCTGATGGTCCGCCGGCTAGGGAAACACAGAAAAAAAAATAATACCACAAAAGCCATTACACACATAAGACCTTACAAAGTTCTCAAACTTGTCTGAAGCTATATAATGTGCATTAATTACCTGATGGGGAGCCTGATCCGTGTGACGGGATGATGCTGGAGAGAAGGCAACGTCGGGGGAAGGGCTGGAACACACAGAGTCATGAGGGAGTTGCTGGCGGTGAAGGGGTGGAGAGATGAGGTGATGCTGGTGGTGGAGGGGTAGCCGGGGAAGGAGAAGATGGGGTGGGGGGGTAGCTGGGACGGTGGAGCAGCTGGTGCTGGTGAAAGTGGTGCTGTAAATGAAATATACAATTCAGAATCCCCATTATCACTGGCGGTACTCCCCTCGCTGCCTGCAACATGCAACATCACTGGCGGTACTCCCATCGCTGCCTGCAACATCACTGGCGGTACTCCCATCGCTGCCTGCAACATGCAACATCACGGGCGGTACTCCCATCGCTGCCTGCAACATCACTGGCGGTACTCCCATCGCTGCCTGCAACATCACTGACGGTACTCCCATCGCTGCCTGGGAACATGCAACATCACTGGCGGTACTCCCATCGCTGCCTGCAACATCACTGGCAGTACTCCCATCGCTGCCTGCAACATGCAACATCATGGCGGTACTCCATCGCTGCCTGCAACATCACTGGCGGTACTCCCATCGCTGCCGCAACATGCAACATCACTGGCGGTACTCCCATCGCTGCCTGCAACATCACTGGCGGTACTCCCATCGCTGCCTGCAACATGCAACATCACTGGCGGGTACTCCCCACGGCGGGCACGCTTGCACGCGTTCATGTGCGTTTGTCGTGCGCTGCGCTGCGCTCTCCAGATACCCTCATGAATACTCACTCAGAGGCCTGCGGAGCTGGGCCGGATGCTGGCGACCCTATCGCGTGAGCGGTTCGCAGGTCCGCCAGCTTCTTCCTGATTTGCGCTTTTGTGCGCAGCACATTAACCTCCTCTGCAGGCCCCGCTGGATCCTCTGCAGGCATACCCTTTTGTGGCGCATTGGATGCGCCACAGGTAGCCTGCAGTGGTAGTCCCAGAGGTCCGTCTTCTTTATGAGATAACGGACCTCCTCGTCTGTCCATTTTGGGCCGCGCTGCCTGTGTCTCGCCGCCGCCATTGCCGCCATCACAAACAACAGCGTATTGGCGACGCCAGCGCCATGACATCACAGCGTGCGCACGTTACGTGCGGCCGCACCGCGACGCAAAACGGTTTTTGCGATTGAAAAGTCACCGCAGCAGCCATGCGGCAGCCAAGCACAGATATGAGATGCTGTTGCAATCGCAATACCACTGTTCCAAGGTAGGCGATCACAATGGCGTGTCATGTCTTTATGGCTGGGGCTCGTGACAATCTTCACCTTGCAAATCACAAATGGCTTTTTGCATATCTGTTTGCATATGTGTAGCTGCAGTGTGAGTAGTCACATTGCGATCATAATGACGTCGCATATCTTGATGGCTGGGGCTCGCTAATCCCCTTTGCAAGTCACAATGGCTTTTTGCATAGCATGAGTAGTCACTTTGAGATCACAATAACGTCGCATATCTTGATGGCTGGGGCTCGCTAATCCCCTTTGCAAGTCAATGGCTTTTTGCATAGCGTGAGTAGTCAAATTGCGATCACAATAACGTCGCATATCTTGATGGCTGGGGCTCGCTAATCCCCTTTGCAAGTCAATGGCTTTTTGCATAGCGTGAGTAGTCAAATTGCGATCACAATAACGTCGCATATCTTGATGGCTGGGGCTCGCTAATCCCCTTGCAAATCAATGGCTTTTTGCATATCTGTATGCATATCTGTGTAGCTGCAGTGTGAGTAGTCACATTGCGATCATAATGACGTCGCATATCTTGATGGCTGGGGCTCGCTAATCCCCTTTGCAAGTCAATGGCTTTTTGCATAGCGTGAGTAGTCAAATTGCGATCACAATAACGTCGCATATCTTGATGGCTGGGGCTCGCTAATCCCCTTTGCAAGTCAATGGCTTTTTGCATAGCGTGAGTAGTCAAATTGCGATCACAATAACGTCGCATATCTTGATGACTGGGGCTCGCTAATCCCCTTGCAAATCAATGGCTTTTTGCATATCTGTATGCATATCTGTGTAGCTGTGTGAGTAGTCACATTGCGATCACAATGACGTCGCATATCTGTGAATAGCTGATTCCCTGGTGAATGTTGACCTTTACCTCCCAAGAATTTTCAAATATATGTATAACAATTTTTTAATCTTTCATATTATGACTAAAATATATATATTTATATATTTAAACTTTATATATGCAGCTGTGGTGTATTATCTGTTATATATAATTATAATGTTTGAACGCTAGTGAGACCATAGGCCCTTAAAATAATTGAAAATATTTGAAACTTTTTTCTTTATTTTTTTAACAATTAACTCCTATGACTGATGGTACTCCCATGAGCACGTGTGTGACAAGTAGATACAATGTAAAACAAAAAATAGACAACAAAAAAGCCTTTGAAAAGATTTTAAAAAAATACAGCAGCTGGTAACATGTCTCGTTGCCATCCCCATTACTCCCTCCCCACATCTCACCCATCATTAGCCCTTCTCCCATATTGGTAAAATAATTGAAAAAAAACACGAATGCATTTTTAAAATAAAAATATTTTATTATCAAAACATTGTTAAAAAAAGGGTAAAGTAAAACATTCTCAAAATCAAACTAGACCTGATGCTGCCAACTCACTGCACCAGGCCCATTAAAGTATTGGCAGTACTTGTCTCGGCCGGCCTTCGCATTGTCCTTGCTCCTGCCTTGATTGACAGGTTGAAGGCCTGCAATAGCGGGATCATTGTCACGCCATTCTCCAAGCACCACGTCACCATTGTTGTCCGAGTCCATGAATCCTGGCGGACTGTAAGTACCAGCATCGCGTTTTCTTAGAAAATTGTGCAGCACACAACAGGCCAACACCACAGAGTCTATGGATTCCAGCTTCATGTTGATTGGAGTGTGGAAAACCCTGAAGCGGTTGGCCATTATGCCGAAGGCATTCTCCACAACGCGCCGTGCCCTAGACAGTCTGTAGTTAAAAATCCGCCTTTCCCCTGTCAAAGTCTTTTGTGGGTATGGTTTAACAAGATGCTCATGAAGGGGGAAGGCTTCATCGCCCACAAACACAAAGTTTAGGTTGGCGGTGGTGTCCATGTTGGTTGGCAAATTAAGTTTATTATTAAACAACCGTTCACCAAAACTTGTGTGCTCCAAAACGCCACCGTCAGAAACCCTTCCATTAATGCCAACATTAACGTCAATAAATTCATAATTGGCATTAACAAGGGCCATGAGGATCACGCTGAAGTAGCCCTTGTAATTATGAAAAAAGGATCCGCTTTTGGCTGGTTGCGTGATCCGCACATGTTTGCCATCCAAGGCACCACCACAGTTTGGGAACTGCCAAATCCTTTCAAAATCAGAGGCAATAATTTGCCATTCCGCCACTGATTTGGGAAAAGGCATGTAGCTCCGTAAACTGCGGACGATGGCGTTGCATGTCTCCGGAAATAGTTCTCCAAGCAGCGACCGAGAAATTGCAGCAGAATATTGCAAATCCTTCATTGAACGTCCGGTTGCCAGAAATCGCAGCGTTACTGCCAAACGTTCCTCTGCTGAAACAGCTGCACGCATCCGGGTATCCCGCCGTTCAATGAGTGGCCTCACAGCTTCCAGTAGGAGCTTGAATGAATCCTCCGACATCCGTAGATAATTCCGGAAATCCTGCGGATTCTTCTCCTGCAACTCCCTCACTAGATGCATGTGTGAGAATTTGGACCTCTGCTCCAGCCATTCCCTGGTCCACATGCGACGCTTTCGCTTGGAGCGCCTCTCTTCCACCCGCACCTCTTCCTGACGATCTGCCTCCATTGACAGTGCAACTGCCACAATCACACGCTCCGCGGTGGACAGGTTCATTATGTGCAACCTGTACGGTAAAGAAGAGAAAAGTTAATTACTAATTAATTACTATTAATAAAGTGTTTAAACAAAATAAAATAAAGAATAGAATAAAAAATATATAAAAAAAAATAAACTTTTCTGTTAACATTTAATATACAGTTTACAAGTGTCTACAATGGTGGGGGGTGTAAACTAAATAAAGCAGACGAAAAAAAAAAATAAGGTCAGGGGTGTTAAATATATAAAGCAGACGGAAAAAAAAAAAATAAGGTCAGGGGTGTTAAATATATAAAGCAGACGAAAAAAAAAAAAATAAGGTCAGGGATGTAAAATAAATAAAGCAGACAAAAAAAAAAAATAAGGTTAAAAAACATTATCAAACAACATCACAAATAATATGTACCTTGAATCAAAATATCCCGAAGATCCAAATGAGGATGGATGGTGCTCTAGCGACTCAGACAGATCGCAAAAACCCACCACTGCGCCACAATCAGGATCGCAAAACTCCGACACGCGATACTATCCTCGCAACAACGCAAAAAGAGACCCATAAAGTGCTCTGGAAACAATGGATGGGGGCGCAGTTATTATAGCTGAGGCGATGTTGTGGTCACCAATCAGAGCTGTAGGGCGTTAACAAAAGTAAACAAAGTTCCGCCTGCGCCGCTGGCTAATACGTCGTTAACGAGGTCGCACATCGTTCACAAAAAGGTGCCAGACACAGCGATATAGCGTCACCAGCGGGACGCCAACGATCAAAATACGGTCCAGAACTCTAGTGAACGATCAGCGAGATCACAGCAGGGGCCACGTCGTTACTACATGCCACACACAACTACGTCGCTAACGAGATCGCTAAATAGTGACGTATTTTAGCGATCTCGTTAACAACCTTGTTTAGTGTGGCATACCCTTAAGGAGCTGGGGATTAGCTGTACGAGGTGAAGGACATATATTAATACGGAGACCTTTTGGTACAATCCTATTCTTTATATAGTTCTCTAGGCCCTTCACATCCCACCAGGATTTAATATTCTCCCTATAACAGAGATAAAGCTCTTTGAAAAGATTTTTAAGGGGAGGATTTTCACTATTAATGGAAGAGGTTTGGCTAGTTGAAAAAACCTGGTTTGCGTCCTGTGTCCACAGATCCACATTTATAGGGGTTGACAAAAAACCGGCCATACCACATAAGTAATCAGCACTATTCAAACATAAATTTCTTTAGGAAAAAAATATATAGGTGTGTGTACATGTATTCCCTTTAAAATTTAAATTTTATTATAATGTCATAAAAAAACACCTAACC
This sequence comes from Oophaga sylvatica, assembly GCA_033576555.1. Lineage (NCBI taxonomy): Eukaryota > Metazoa > Chordata > Amphibia > Anura > Dendrobatidae > Oophaga > Oophaga sylvatica. The sequence continues at coordinate 260,462,581 of JARQOD010000001.1, forward strand.
CAGTGATTGGTATAACAATATCAATTATACCTGATAAAAGCTATACTGTCAGATACCCTACAATATTCCTTATCTATTTCCTACCTTACCGTGGAGGTTGGCACCCTAAAAGTACGATATGGCGCCCCCACTCAACGTAGGCTCTCCCTCACTCTCGTATTTTACCCTCCTCTTAGGGTGGGAAAACAATAAGTTTATAGTCAGAGATGAAGGGAGTCTTGGAACTAAGTGGTATCTAGCAATAATATAGATAATATAATGCCTAAAACATGCAATAATAATCCCAGATATATTAGATGCACAGGAAAAATAGTGTCAGATGGCCTCATAACAGCAAAATGCCATTTTGCTGTGCATATAACAAATCCTATCAGGCAATCACCCAAACTTTGTCAGGATAGTCAGTAAACAGACAATATATGTCTCAATGTTCAATTTTCAAATAATGGCCAGAGAAATACACAGATAATGTCAGATGAAAAAAGTAGTGTCAGATGGCCTAATATCAGCAGAATGCCATTTCACTGTGCATATAACAAATCCTATCAGGCAATCACCCAGACTATGTCAGGATAGTAAGTAAACAGACAATATATGTCTCATTGTTCAATTTTCAAGTAATGGCCAGAGAGATACACAAATAATGATTGCTCAAATGAACATATGAAAAGAGGGACTTAGCATGAGATAGGTGAACCCCAACGCGTTTCCCCGTTGGTGACACGGTTCCTCAGGAGGTATGCATGATGCCAGATGCCATAGAGATGATGACATGCCGGGCACCAAAGATAGTGGACTTAAATAACCACCGCCGATGAACGCCTATGATAGGCTCCACCCCTTACAATAGGGGGCGGAAACATAACAGGGTAATGCGTAATGCTGCTATTAATAAATACCTTATGCTGCGCGCTGTAGATAGCATACTATGCTTCATCTTTCCCGCCTGGCCGGAAGTGCCCACAATGCCTTGCGGAATGACCACTTCCGCCGCCTCATTCCGGAAAGGGAATGTGCGCTCCAGCTCATGGAACGCACGATACTGAGGAATGAATTAATGCAATTTATCATCCATAATAGGAGCGTTTTTCAAAAGATAATAATAAAAAACGCATATGTCTGCAGCAGTATGTTTTTACAGGTATATTCGATTACGATGCCATATCATAATTATTAACGGTATAAAGTCATAGAGCGCATGGTAATAGGAAGATGGACGATAATATCAGTCATCATCCATATTTTCATATTTTCAATATTCGTTGACATATTTCTACTATAATCTTAAGTCATTATTTCTATCGATACCATATCATAATAAAAATAATAAAAATAAAAGGAAAAAAACAGCACAACAAAGATACAAAAAACAAAAAATAAAAAACAAAAATTCTCAAAATATCCGGATATTAAGGCCCATCAATGGGGTTATACACAATAGACATATTGTGGAATGCCATCAAAGATCAACCAGAACCATAAACTATTATGGAAACAAGATTCAGCCAGGTTTAATCAAATAAATGGAACATACGATAGGGCCTCATTCAGACCCCTCGGACTCAGTGATTGCAATCTGAAAATCCATTCCGCCTCACGTTTAAGGATGAGTCTATCCAGATCTCCCCCCCTAATCTTGGGCTTTGCTAATTCAATCATTGTGAAGGTGATTTCTGCTATTCTACCTTCATGGATTTCATTCATATGACGAGCTAAAGGAGTATCCCTCTTATTTTTAATGTCGTTCCGATGCTCACCAACCCTCACCCTAAGCTCTCTTTTGGTTTTCCCAATGTAATCCAAACCACAGGTACATGTGGCCTTGTACACCAACCCTGAGGATCTACAGTTTCCAAAATCTCTTATAGAGTATACCTTACCATTTGCTGCACTAGAACTAGTCCTATGAACTATGCTCGCTCCCAAATTAGGGAGACTTTGTTGGCCAAAAATACATCAAGAAGAGATGATCCGTCGAATGTTGTAAGGTTAATTGGCACTTTTGATGGACAATCAGAGAGGGTCTATGAGGTAATTAAAAAAACATTGGGACATCCTTTTGGCAGAACCAGAGGTCAAAAAATTCATTTTATGTAAACCTAGTATAATCTACAGGAGGGGTCAGTCCATTGGGGACCGTTTGGTCCATAGCCTATATCAGAGGCCGACCAGGATAGGAACCTGGCTTGATAGGAGTCCGGTTGGTTTCTATAGATGTGGAAATTGTTCTAGATGCAATATGATGATGCCCGGAAAAACTTTTTCTAGTGCAGCAAATGGTAAGGTATACTCTATAAGAGATTTTGGAAACTGTAGATCCTCAGGGTTGGTGTACAAGGCCACATGTACCTGTGGTTTGGATTACATTGGGAAAACCAAAAGAGAGCTTAGGGTGAGGGTTGGTGAGCATCGGAACGACATTAAAAATAAGAGGTATACTCCTTTAGCTAGTCATATGAATGAAATTCATGAAGGTAGAATAGCAGAAATCACCTTCACAATGATTGAATTAGTAAAGCCCAAGATTAGAGGGGGAGATCTGGATAGACTCATCCTTAAACGTGAGGCGGAATGGATTTTCAGATTGCAATCACTGAGTCCGAGGGGTCTGAATGAGGCCCTATCGTATGTTCCATTTATTTGATTAAACCTGGCTGAATCTTGTTTCCATAATAGTTTATGGTTCTGGTTGATCTTTGATGGCATTCCACAATATGTCTATTGTGTATAACCCCATTGATGGGCCTTAATATCCGGATATTTTGAGAATTTTTGTTTTTTATTTTTTGTTTTTTGTATCTTTGTTGTGCTGTTTTTTTCCTTTTATTTTTATTATTTTTATTATGATATATCGATAGAAATAATGACTTAAGATTATAGTAGAATATGTCAACGAATATTGAAAATATGAAAATATGGATGATGACTGATATTATCGTCCATCTTCCTATTACCATGCGCTCTATGACTTTATACCGTTAATAATTATGATATGGCATCGTAATCGAATATACCTGTAAAAACAAACTGCTGCAGACATATGCGTTTTTTATTATTATCTTTTGAAAAACGCTCCTATCATGGATGATAAGTTGCATTAATTCATTCCTCAGTATCGTGCGTTCCATGAGCTGGAGCGCACATTCCCTTTCCGGAATGAGGCGGCGGAAGTGGTCATTCCGCAAGGCATTGTGGGCACTTCCGGCCAGGCGGGAAAGATGAAGCATAGTATGCTATCTACAGCGCGCAGCATAAGGTATTTATTAATAGCAGCATTACCCTGTTATGTTTCCGCCCCCTATTGTAAGGGGTGGAGCCTATCATAGGCGTTCATCGGCGGTGGTTATTTAAGTCCACTATCTTTGGTGTCCGGCATGTCATCATCTCTATGGCATCTGGCATCATGCATACCTCCTGAGGAACCGTGTCACCAACGGGGAAACGCGTTGGGGTTCACCTATCTCATGCTAAGTCCCTTTTTTCATATGTTCATTTGAGCAATCATTATTTGTGTATCTCTCTGGCCATTACTTGAAAATTGAACAATGAGACATATATTGTCTGTTTACTTACTATCTGACATAGTCTGGGTGATTGCCCGATAGGATTTGTTATTGCACAGTGAAATGGCATTTGCTGAATTAGGCATCTGACACTACTTTTTATCTGACATTATCTGTGTATTCCTGCCATATTTGAAAATTGAACATTTAGACATATTTATCTGTTATGACTATCCTGACAAGTTTGGGTGATTGCCTATAGATTTGTTATATGCACAGCGAAATGGCATTTTGCTGTTATGAGGCCATCTGACACTCTTTTTCCTGTGCATCTAATATATCTGGGATTATTATTGCATGTTTTAGGCATTATATTATCTATATTATTGCTAGATACCACTTAGTTCCAAGACTCCCTTCATCTCTGACTATAAACTTATTGTTTTCCCACCCTAAGAGGAGGGTAAAATAGGGGAGTGAGGGAGAGCCTACGTTGAGTGGGGGCGCCATATCGTACTTTTAGGGTGCCAACCTCCACGGTAAGGTAGGAAATAGATAAGGAATATTGTAGGGTATCTGACAGTATAGCTTTTATCAGGTATAATTGATATTGTTATACCAATCACTGGGTTAAGGTGTTTTTTATGACATTATAATAAAATTTAAATTTTAAAGGGAATACATGTACACACACCTATATATTTTTTTCCTAAAGAAATCTATGTTTGAATAGTGCCAAGTTCCCTAGGGGGTCTAGTTTCCAAAATGAGGTCACTTGTGGGAGGTTTCCACTGTTTAGGCACATCATGGGCTCTCCAAATGCAACATGGCATCCAATCTCAATTCCAGCCAATTTTGGTTGGAAAAAGTCAATTGGTGCTCCTTCCATTCCGAGCTCTGCCGTGCACCCAAACAGTGGTTCCCCCCACATATGGGGTATCAGCATACTCAGGACAAATTGGACAACAACTTTTGTGGTCCAATTTCTCCTGTTACCCTTGGGTAAATAAAAAATTGGTGACTAAAAGATAATTTTTGTGGGAAAATAATAGGATTTTTTATTTTCATGCCCGGGCATAATAAACTTGTGTGAAGCACTTGGGGGTTCAAAGTGCTCACCACAGATCTAAATAAGTTCCTTAGGTGGTCTAGTTTCCAAAATAGGGTCACTTGTGGGGGATTTCCACTGTTTAGGCACATCTGGGGCACTGAAAACGGAACATGACCCCATCAAAGTCTGCATTCCAAAACGTTATTACTTCCTTTCCAACCCAGTTTCCCCCCCCACATATGGAGTATTAATGTACTCTGGAAAAATTGGGCAATTACTTTTGGGGTCCAATTTCCTTGGGAAAAATCAAAAATTTGGGATAAAAAATCATTTTTGTGGAAAATTGTTTTTTTTTTCTCACCCAGGCATTATAAACTTTTGTGAAACACTTGGGGGTTCAAAGTGCTCACAACAGATCTAGATAAGTTCCATAGGGGGTCTGGTTTTCAAAATGGTGTCACTTGTGGGGGGTTTCCACTGTTTAGGTGCATCAGAGGCTCTCCAAACGCGACATGGCGTCCAATCTCAATTCCAGCCAATTTTGGTTTAAAAAAGTCAAACGACGCTCCTTCCCTTATGAGCTATGCCGTGTGCCCAAACAGTGGTTTTCCCCCACATACGGGGTATTGGCGTACTCAGGAGAAATTGCACAACAACTTTATCTGTCCATTTTCTCCTTTTACCCTTGTGAAAATGAAAAAAGTTTGTAAAAGATAATTTTTGTGACTAAAAAGTTAAATATTCATTTTTTCCTTCCACGTTGCTTCAGCTCCTGTGAAGCACCTGAAGGGTTAATAATCTTCTTGAATGTGGTTTTGAGTACCTTGAGGGGTGCAGTTTTTAGAATGGTGTCACTTTTGGGTATTTTCTGCCATATAGACCCCTCAAAGTGACTTCAAATGTGAGGTGGTCCCTAAAAAAAATGGCTTTGTAAATTTTGTTGTAAAAATGAGAAATCGCTGGTCAATTTTTAACCCTTATAATTTCCTAAAAAAAAAATTTTGTTTCCAAAATTGTGCTGATGTAAAGTAGACATGTGGGAAATGTTATTTATTAACTATTTTGCGTGACATATTTCTATGTTTTAAGGGAATAAAAATTCAAATTTGAAAATTGTAAAATTTTCAAAATTTTCGCCATATTTGCGCTTTTTTCAAAAATAAACGCAAGTTTTATCGAAGAAATTTTACCACTAAAGTGAAGTGCAATATGTCACGAGAAAACACTCTCAGAATCGCAAAGATCCGTTGAAGCTTTCAGAGTTATAACCTCATAAAGAGACAGTGGTCAGAATTGTAAAAATTGGCCTGGTCATTAACATGCAAACCACCTTTGGGGGTGAAGGGGTTAATATTCAGGAAGTAAAGTCTCTCTGCACATGTGGTTCACTTGCATTCAGTGCTTCTGGCTCCCATTGCACATTTACTGTCCTGAATACCCTGATGTATTAGTCCTCAGTGGTGATGAGCAAGCATGCTCATCACTTCTTGCTACTCCCTCAAGCATCAGGCTGCTTGGGAAGATTGTTACACTGAGTATTTTTAAATGTTCAAATGGGAGGTCGAGTACCTGCCCCGCATGTCTGGCGGATTTTAAAACAGCCAATAAGCATGTGGTGATTGCCTGCCCGTCATGTAATGTTGTAGCCATCTTGATTGTGGCATTACTATGATTTGGTGGTCTATATGTAATACCCGCTCGTGTCACTGTACCCAGAAAGCAGAGCAAGGAGAGGTGTTGGTGAAAGAGGGACAGAATTATATCTATGTTTTAGCCAGGGATTCAACCACATTAAAATTTCTTTTATGCACAACAAAAGCCCTTCCTATTGCTAATAATAATCACTAGTAATACTGCTGTTAAGAGGCACTTAGTGAGAGATTGTACAGAAGGAATAGTGTAGGATAGGATATGGTGAATTGAACGACCTTTATCCTGCAGCTTGAAACTCATACCAAACCCCTTCAGAAGGCTAATAATTTTCTTTTTGCTCTTAATCCTGCAAATTGTTCTGAGCAAGTAAAAATTATATATACCATTTTTAATGTGGCAGTTGTGCATCAAAGGCATACAACCAGACTTGGTTGGATCTCAATAGCATCGCTGTATTGTTCCTTCAGTGTAATCAGTCCATCTGAGGTGTGCAAATTATCCTGCAATATTAATACTGCAATTTTTTTCAGCAGTGAAATTTTATGTTGCATTTATCATGCTCCAGTTGTACCTCAAAACACGCAAAAAAATTGTTTGATTAGAAATAGCATTGCTATATTGATACTGCAGTCAAAGATGTCCATCTGAAGTGGGAAAATATTGCTTGCATTGTAAAAATGGGAAAAATGTTTTCTGAGGCCCTCAACTACATCTCTTCAAAGGAGTATTTTTTATTTGCAATTCATCTACGGTAAGGTGTTTCAGTAGGCATAGCGTATGACAGGCATCTAGTCAGGGATTATTGCCTTTAATATTCTATACCTTGCTGATGGTTTTTTCCACGGACTCATTGACCGATTCATTTTTTTTATGATGATCTGTTCTCAGAAGTTCATGAAAACTGCCAGTGTTACTTGCCTGCCTCCACAGTTTGTTACTGCCACGTAAGAAAAAATCTTTTCAGGGCCGATTCAAATCCCTTCTATATTCTGCAATAATACCTCTCTTATTTGCAATTCACCTATGGTGAGGTACAGTATTTCAGTAAGTATATTGTATGTCAGGAACTAGTCAGGGATTGCATTAAAAATGCTACACCTTACTGCTGCTTTTTTCATTGACTGGTTCATGTTTTTTTACGGTGTTCTGTACTCAGAAATTCCTCAAAGCAGTCAAAATTTACTGATTTTATGTGTCCGTTCACAGTTTTTCTCTAGCATCTGTATGTAAGATTTAATGGTGGGACACTTTACTCTACTGGAAGTGGAATTACCACTTCTGAACTCTTGAGTGGTTTCATTTTTTTTCTGTTTCTGGGTGCTTCTTTAAGCATGTTTGGGGTCATTGTCGTGCTGGAAGACCCATGACCTAGGATGAAAACCCAGCTTTGAGACCCTGGTCAGTAGATTGTAACACAAAATCATTTGTTAATCTTCACATTTCATAATGCCTTGCACACAGCCAATGAATCCAGGGCCAGAGGCAGCAATACAACCCCTAAATTTCTTTGAATATCCAGCTAATTTGCCTGTAACTACAGAGTTATTTATTTGTAGGCCTCATTCCATTTACAGTTAACAGAAGAATGATGTGTTTTACCAAAAAACTCTATCTTGGTCTCATCTGTCCACAAGACTCCTGTTGGCCCTCTAAAAATAATGGGGCTGCCTGCTGTCCCTCTATAAATTGTGATGGCCTGCTGCTGGCCCTCCAAGGTTTAATATTTTAAGTATTAATACCAAATAGAAAATGTGCCCACCTTATATGGATTACAATATATGGCAATACAAAGCATAACCATCTGTTGATCTTCCGAAAATGCTTAATGAGGGCTGGCTGCTGGCCCTCTAACATTAGAGTGAGGGCTGCGTGATGGCCCTCTAACAATAATGAGGGCCACCTGATGGCCCTCTACAAATTGTGATGGCTGCCAAATGGCCTTGAAAAAAAACAAATGTGACTTTCAGAGTCCCTTCTTCATAAACTAAATAAGATGCGTCTGATCATGTCTCAAACACCACATGGACAGAAAGGGTATTAAAATGCTAAAATTTAATTTCATGTGGAATGTTTTTTTCACCATAAAAAGCACTGCAAATGTGCAAAAACACAGCAAAAACGCTACTTGTGAACATAGCCCTAGGTGTGAGGAGCATTTTTTGTCTTATTTATTTTGGCTTTTATGTTTGTCATTATCCTGGAAAGAATGTTTCTTAACATTTTTTCCAATCAAATCCATTTTAACTGCAGTTTTGTATGTTTCATTCCACAGGTCTGCAAAAAATTTTTTTCAAAAGCTGTTTTGGTTATTCCACGTAATCTTTATGTTTTTGAGTGCGCTGAAAACGAAAATGACCTCCGTTTTGTCATAGGACATCACATTTTCTGACAATTTAAGTAACTATGTTAAATAAGACAATACCTCAAAATAAATGAAAATAGACTCATAAAATTAATTTTTTTTCATGAAAATCATTTTTTTAACTCCAATGAGCTCACTAACACACACTAAAATCGATTCTTCTCCCTGTGAGGCTTCTCTTGGTACATTTATGCTTGTGAGTAGCATCTGTAATGTCTCTCTGAAGCGTCCAACAGTAGTCTGCCATCATTGTAATGCTCCATCTTCCCTGGTATCTTCTTTCCATCTCTTTAATGTCCTGGTGGAATCGTTCACCTTGCTCTTCACTCACAGCTCCCAAATTTTCAGGAAAGTTGTCAAGGTGGGAATGGAGGAAATGCGCTTTCAAACTCATCAGGCAACCTAAAGCTTGAAATGCTTTCACCATTCGTCTGACGATTTTTTTGTAGTCAGGGTCTTTGTTATTGCCTAAAAATTTCTCTACGACCTCTTTAAATGCAATCCACCCTTCTTTTTGAGGATGCGTCATGGTATTGATAAACTCTTGATCAGCTATAAGCCTTCTGATGTCTGGTCCGACGAACACACCTTCCTTCAATTTTGCCTCTGAGAGGCCTGGAAACTTGGTGACCAAGTATTTGAAGCATTCTCCATCTTTTGGAAGTGATTTTACGAATTGCTTCATCAATCCCAATTTTATGTGGAGAGGTGGTAGAAGAACTTTATGGGGAGGAACCAAAATTTCTCGGAGAACATTTTTTTCAACAACTGTGAGAACCCTCGGCTGCCAATTCTTCTAGGTCCAGTGATTTTGTCGGTCTCGACTGTCCCATAGACACAGAAAACAAGGGTATTTGGTATACCAGCTTGTTGCCCGAGCAGCATGCACAAGACTTTCAAATCCCCGCACACTTGCCAACTGTGGTCTTCATATTTAAGTTTACGAAGAACCAATTCCAAGTTCTCGTAGGTTTCCTTGAGGTGTACGGAATGACCTACAGGGATGGAAGAATAAAAACAGCCGTGGTGGAGTAAAACTGCTTTGAGACTTCTTTTTGAAGAATCTATAAAAAGACGCCATTGCGCTGAATCATATTGGATTTTGAATTGACCCATCAAACCTTCGACATCGATGCAATAAACCAACTTATCTTCCTGGGCAAAGTAAGGAACAAACTCGTTTTCACAATGTCTGAACCATGAAAAAGACACTCCTGGCAACAATAAATTCTTTCTTTTGAGCCTTGATCCGAGTAACTCAGCGGCATCTTTGGGAAGATTCAAGTCTCTTACCAAATGATTCATCTCCTCCTGGGAAAACATTTTTGGTCTTGTATCATCTTCAAAGTCAGAACTTGATTCATCATCTGGTTCAGGTATGATTCCACCTTCATCGGAGCTAGGTATCTCTTCCAAGGTAGCAGGGGCCTTGAGTACTGGTATATCTGTGCCATGGGGGATGGGACGAATTGCATATTGGGGTATGAAATGGAATGCTTCCATTTCGAATTATACCCTTTCACATCGCATGAACAAAAGTAACAATCGTCACTATGGTTCTTTTGCTCTCGCCATACCATAGGAATCCTGTTACGTACGGTAGCTGAGGAGGACAGGAACAACAGCAGGGCAGCCGAACACCTGAGATGTTGGTAACTAATGGGTTGCAGAAACCTGAACTAACCACACAACTAGAGGCAGCCGTGGAGCGTTCCTACGTTGATCTTAGATGCCTCGTCACAGCCTGAGAGCTAGCTATACCTAAAGATAGAAACAGGAAAGCTAACTGCCCCGGAGTAGAGCCCCAAAGGAATAGGCAGCCCCCAAACATATAATGGCGGTTAGACAAGATGAAAACACAAACACAGGCAGAAAACAGAGCCCGTTCATTCAGCTTGCAACATGTTGATGTTGGTTTCATTAGCTCATTCTGAAAGTTCTTTTCTTTGAAAGTTATATTTTTTGGCATTGTATATCTTCAATGCATTGATGTGAATTAATTAATAGTAATTTAGACTTTCAAAACCCTAAGATAAAAAAAATACCAAAAATTGAGAAAAATTTACTAAATTTGAAGAGAATTTTGCATTTTGTGGCAAATCCTGACGTCCAGGATTTTTTTCAATATTTTTTTCATTTTCAGCACACCAAAATACATGGAAATTAGATGAAAATAATCAAACAGCTTTTTAGTCACAGACCTGTGAATTCTCAGTCCGTAAGAGTGGCGTAATACTCTGTCAACATTGTTCCCAGCAGCGACCTAGGATTCAGAGATGCTTCCAGCGGTCTTTCCCATGCTGTTCACATACCATCTCAGAGCTCTTTTCATTGGTTTCAGTATTTTTATACCCCCTTCAGACCTTCGGAGAGGCACAGGAAAAATGCTTGAGTTTCACTTTGACTTGGGTCAAGCACCCTACATTGTCTATCTATCTATCTATCTATCTATCTATATCTATCTATCTATATCTATTATCTATCTAAGCAGAAATAGAGACAGCACTGATATATAGGAAAATAGAAAAAAATCCCATAGTGGTATTGGCGATATTTTGACTTTTTTTTATCTATTATTCTATCTATCTAACTCTCTACCTTTATCCAATGATCTATCCTCTCTCTATGTAGTTTGTACTTATTTGTTATATATCTAGTCATGTGAAAAATAGCCAATAAAATGACTTAATTATACTTGAGATATCCTTTTAGTATTTTTTAGCATTTTTTTATTTGTTTCTTATTTGGGAATAATTAATGTGCAAGGAAGCACATGTTTTTCTAATTTTTTTTCTTACCTTTTTAAATAAAGTTGCTATCGTCATAATATATCCAAATAATATTAATATAGGGAATATATCCATCCAACAAAATTACATACAAAATGTGACTTCAAAATCCCTTCATAAAAAGCCATTTAGCATTGCTATTGAATGAAAGATATTTCATATGTTCACCAAATGATTTATATGAAACTGAGCTTCAAGGTACAAATAACCTTCAAGTGTTATCAGCGAAGCCGATATCATAGAAAAATTATTTTGGTGTCATAGATATCTCCCCAGACCACCATCAGCAGATTTGCCTCAGGTCCCATAAGACATACAATAATAGAACTCAATGTCAAGCAGCACATCTGGTTTGAAAAATGTCTATTTAAGCAGCAGCAACCTAGGCAATATTCATCACACCCCTCCAATAATTTTCATTTCCCACTATTGCAGTAAACTGAGCACAGACATAGTTGTTCCAAAAGTCAATTATGAAATAAACACTTTATATTGCTACTCTGTGGCTAATTTAAATGTCTATTCAAAATGGATGTGAACATTTGACATATGTTCAATAAGGACCATATTATTTCAACAAACATTACTGTATACACTGTGTTAAAAGACATTTTAAAGAGCACAGATTTAGGAAACACTGAATAATATGTTAGAATTATACAAAAATAGGCTTTAATGTACAACAGCTATTCCCAAGTATGTAAGTTATCCCAAAAGTATAGGGTAGGAAATACTTTCTTAATTGTTGAAGTCTGACCTCTGAGACCCCATGCAAAACTTATAACAGGGCTCTGTAACCCGAGATCTGAGATCACAAGAACCCCTTTTGAATGTAGTGGAAGTGTGCATGCTCAACCTGCACTTCATTGTCTACGGGACTAGTAGTAGCTTAGCCCCATTTTATGGGTTGCGCGATTCCCAGCTGTCATACCCCCAGTAATCAATAGTTATTCCCTATCTTATGGTTAAGAGATGACTTACTATCTTGGGAATAACACTTTAAATAGAATTGAGAGGCTACACAAGTGTGCAGCTCTCATAGTTTAAAGCTATGAGGATTCCAAAAAAAGCACAGGTAAATTTGCTTGGCTATTTTCATAATTACCATTTAATTTGAAAAATTAACATGTGCACCAACCTCCTCACTTAGTCTATCCCTGAATTCAGAGGCCAGATGCAATCATACAGGCACATTTGGGTTATTGAACCTTGAAGGTTGGGGTTTTCAAGAGGTAGGACACTCAATAAAACAGATAATTCTGCAATTTCTTGTGGATATACCATAACTGTTCATGCTGGATATTGGTGCTATTGGAACTATTATAATTAAGTCAGTGATATGCAATATATCAAAGCAAAGTTGTTCTGAAAGGGAAATGCAAATATTTATTTTGTAATATATTTAATATTTATTTTTTACTTAATATAGTGTAATATCAAACAAAGAAAAATAATATTTTATAGTAAAGTTATCTCTCTATTTAAATTAACACATAACTGAATGTTAGTAGAGTACAATACATTAAAACTTTATTAGTGTGATGGTGGTAGGTAGAGCTATCCATTAAGTACTGTACACAAGGCAATTAAAGCTTACCAAATTTGATAATATTAATAGCAATTTTTATTTATACAGCATCAACATATTCCTAGCACTTTACAAATAAGAAAGGACATGTATAGACAATAAAAACAATACAATGCAACACATTTCAGCAGTTATAGATGAAGTGAGGGCCCTGCTCGCAATCTTAACATCTATAAGAAATTTGTTTTTCAAATTTATTGCTTGGCGATTACTTTCAGAATTTTCTGATTAACAATTCATTATTAATCCATTATGCCAATTTCTCCATTTTTCTTTTGTGATTGCTATCCTTTTTTTTTCAAGGGATCCAAATTTTCGCTTCACAGTGAAGAAATTACCAGTGGAAAATTGTTAAAAGAACTTTACGTATTTGGAGATACTTTGGGTTTATTTAGATATAAGCAAAAAGAGAGGCATACATTATCTGTTAAGGAACATCCTAAGGGAAAAAATCAATTAAGTATTATGTGTGTGTCTGTGTGCATCTGCACAGAATTGCCTTTGAGTCAAATTTCCTGAAACAAAAAGGTTCTGAAATTCAAACAGTTTGTGATTTGATTCTCACAGATTAACCAAAAATAAAAATGAAAAAAATGTCCAGCATCATTTTACATAGTGCTGAGTGGGCTAATGATTTCATTGGTAGCCAGATGGGTTTTCCCATAATACCTTACAGCTATCACATCATCTGATCTAGTGCAGCCAATCAGTGAGAACTATCACAGCTAGTAGAAACTTTGGGGGATAGCCAAACAGCACCATTTTATGCTTTATATGGTAGGGATAGGAGGTCAGAGAACACAGCTCATTCATATGGGGATAGAAAAAGACCCATACTGGATTGTAGTAGTGTTGAAGCAGATTTAAATGAGAGTGGTAATCAGCCTGTGAATAATGATACAAATGCCGAGCCTGCGTCTTACCTGGCAGTATTATGTCTGTGTTACCAGCCATTGTTTGCCTCTAATAGCTGAGGGTAGAGCAGAGATCAACTCATGAAAGGTAATTTTCTAAATGCTGCTGTCAATCTGTTGCAGCAGCATTGAATGCGCAGGGAGGCGCATCAATCTATGTGCTGATCATGGCGCCGATGGGTTGTTATGATTGCTGGAATTCTACTGAAGATCTCTGTGCCTGTCATGATGGTACATCTATGAATGCTAGCCTGTAGCTGGCATTCATCGGAGACTGTTTTTTCTATACATAGCTATACTGCGGACATCAACAGCCTGTTGCACACACATAGCACTAAAAGTCTTCGTATGCTTTTTTACTTTTAAAATTGGTCCAAAAAATTTTTATTTTAGAGGGCAAGTGCCTGCCTTGCAAGTGTTAATATGCAGGCAAGGCACATGGAAGAAGCCATGGCTTTTTCACAAGGGAGGTAAAAATTAACGCCTGTTTGGGTATTTATATTGAGATTTGTTCTTCACGAAATGAACTTCACAAACCATCCAAAAATGTATCTTTGTTTTTGGGACCAACAGACAGCAAACTCTTCACTGCTTAGAAAGAGAGGAAGAAATGGCAACAAGTCGTGTTAAAATTATACCTATTTTGAGATACGTCAGAGATTTGCCATTTGCAATAAGAAAAAAAGGAGAATTTTCTGAAGTCATGTAAAAATTATTCTTTTAGTTGGAAAACAGGAAAAAGGGGGAAGAAGGAATATTTTATCAACTAAATCTGAAACAGATTTGTAAAAAATAAAATGAATAACAATTACAATGTTTATAATCCAAAAATTAATACTTAAGTTAGTGTTCAGGAAAAGTTTAGCTGTTTTCAAAAAGAAGAAGCAATGACTTAATCATTAAGCAATAAAAAAATGATCCCTATTTTGAAAGAATTTTCATGTTTCTATAACCTGAAGTGGGCACGGTTCCCAGCAGCAGTATAGTACAGCTATGCAATGTTCTGGACAAGCAAAAGAAATGTTTGTGGGCATCTAACAGAAGTGGCAGCAGAAGTGTCAATGGTGCAACCTCACAGTTTGGAAAATGATGTAGCAGGTAAAGGGTATGCCACACTAAGCTAGATCGCTAGCGAGATCACACCTGCGTCACCATTTATGATGCAGTAGCGATCTCGTTAGCAACTTAGCTGTGTGATTCCAAACACATCTCATCAGCGATCTGTGATTCCAAACACATCTCATCAGCGATCTGTATAACGACCTCTGCGGTCGTTGGGAAAACCTAGTCCCATCTGCGACGCTGGTGAAGTCGTTCATAAAGGGTGTCACCCTCAGCGATTCAGGCTCACCAGCGGGACACCAACGACCAAAAAACGGCTCAGAACGTTCATGAGCGATCAGCGACATCTCAGCAGGGGCCACATCGCTGCTACATGTCACACACAGCTAAGTCGCTAACGAGATCGCTACTGCGTCATAAATGGTGACGCAGGTGTGATCTCGTTAGCGATCTCGCTTAGTGTGGCATACCCTTAAACGTGGTGTAGATATAGCTCTGTCTGTTCAGGCAGCAGCAGAACAGTATAGATAACATGATGGAAAAGGATAAGTACCAGCTGAGTATGGACAATTGGCACTGGCGATAGCAGATTAGTGGAGATGACAACAGACAGACTGGCTATGAATGATCTTATCAGTAGCATCAGCTCTCTTTTAAACAAAAGTCTGCACTGAGCCACTCCTAATTCTTTTTGACATACAGAGGAAAACGTCCACTTGATTACCGCATTTTTATGATTATAAGAAGCTCTGGATTATAAGACACATGCCAAATTTTGAGGAGAAAAAATAGGAATTTTTTTTAATAAAATGGTGGTGTTATTGCTTACCGAGGGTGGTGGCTGCAGGGAAGCGGTGTCACAGGGTTGCTGCTGGAGGTGGCAGGAGTGGGGTGATGCTGCAGGCCACAGACTGGGATGAGGGGATGTCCCGATGTGCGGCGCGCTGCTGCGGGTGTCTGCTGCTGCTCCGGGTGTCTGCTGCTGTGGGTGTCTAGTGCTGCTGCCCGGTGCTGCTGCGGGTGTCATCGGTACTGCGGGTGCCCAGTGGTGCTGCGCAGTGCTGCTACAGGTGTCTTGGTTGCATGCGCTGACCCAGAGTCCACCGCACAGGAAATCATGGAACTGCAGGGGCTCTGGCCTTTCACAAAATGTCGGCAGAGCGACCCGCAGCACCGGAGAACCCCACAGCAGCACCGGAGACCCCCTCAGCATCCCTGGGCACCCACAGCACCTCCGGGCACCCCCATCACCGCCGGACACCGCATCATCCCAGCCTGTGGTCTGCAGCAACGGTACCGGTAAGGCATATATACATTATAAGATGCACCCGTATTTTCCCCCAATTTGTTTTTCGCGGACGAGTTGTAATTTTGAACACCTTTGATTTTACCATATGATGTACTGAGAAACAGGAAAAAATTACAAGTGTGGTAAAATTGCAAAAAAGTGCAATTTCACAATTGTTTTGGAGGATTTGTTTTACCATGTTCACCAAATGTTAAGACTGACATGCCATTAAGACTCTACTGGTCATTACGAGTTTGTAGATACCAAACTTGTATAGTTTCTTTTTAATTTAAGTGGTGAAAAAATCCAAAATTTGTTAAAAAAAAAAATAATTTTTCGAGACCCTTAGCATCTCCATTTTTCGTGATCTGGGCTGAGTAAGGGCTTATTTTTGGTGCTGAGCTGACAGTTTTATTGATACCATTTTTGTGTAGATACAATGTTTTGATCGCCTGTTATTGCATTTTAATGTAGTGTTATGGTGACCAAAAAAACTTAATTCTGGGGTTTTGATCTTTTTCTCGTAACGCCGTTTACCATTTATATTATTTTTTATATTGATTGATCAGGTGATTCTGAACGTGGTGATGCCAAATATGTATATTTTTTATTTTTTTATTGTTTTATTTTGGATGGGGCGAATGAGGGGTGATTTAAACTTTTATTTTTTTATTTCTTTAATATTTTTAAAAACATTTTTTTTACTTTCTACTAGCTTCAATGGGAGACTAGAAGCTGCAATCATCCGATCGCCTGTCTCCAGGTCAGCAGTGATTTAGCTGGATTCCACTTAGCAGAAGCTTCCATAAGGGGGAACAAAGTTTTTCCTTCTATTACATCAATTTAGTCTAACTTTTAAAAGGTAGGATCTAAACTCATACCTATTCAATAGTCAGCTCTTTGCTTAATGGTAGCAATAGACCTGTCAACCCACAAGCATTCCAGCATACAATGTGCCATGCTCACCAGCATGACTGAGAACCCCATTTTCCAACATCCCGTTCAATGCTAAAATGATTGGTAATCATGACTAGCGTTATCATCATCATTTTCTCTGTGGCTGTTAGTCTTGCTCCCTGTCTGTTACTGGAAAACTCAATGTTCCTCTCCACATCCACATACTGCTGCTCCTGATTCTCCTCCTCCAAATTCTGCTTCATGCAACAAGGATTTTAGGGTCCCCAACATACTGAAAGTGGGTATGAACATGTATAAGTTGCTGTTATTTCGCTGTCCTTCATTTACTGTTAAACCCTTGTGACTGTTTCTTACAAGATAAATACTGTATAAGGGGAATAACATTGCTGATTTCCCAGTTGTCTGGTGGTGTAGAAAATGCAGGGCTAATCCAGACTTTGTTCATTTTTATCAGAATGAGTCTGTCAGAATTTCCTGTTGATAGGTGAAAGGACCTGTCTGTTGTGACCCTCCACGGTGACATTATAGGCCTGATCAGACAAGATATTAATGACAGGGCAGCACAACACCTCCGAGGTATAGAGGGACAGCTCATGCCAGGTGTCCATCTTTGAGACCCAATAGCTGAAGGTCGTAGAGGAATTAGAGTACACTGGTTTGGTTGGCCAGGTATTGCTTCACTATCTTATAAAACTTTTCCTTCCTTGTCAAAAATACTTGGTCATCAGACTATGGATGCTGATAGGGTATCATAAAATTGGTCCAGGTCTTTTACAGTGTTCCCCTGCATTTGCTGTACCTACTGTGTGTCTCCCTCACTAAAACATTTACTTTTCTTTCACAAATTTTTCCTTTACACTTATTTTTTTTTTACTTTTGCAAGGGTATCAGGAGAAAATGGACCATACAATTTGTTGTACAGTTTATCCTGGGCATGCCGATACTCCGTATGTGGGGGAAATTTTCCTTAGGGCCTGTGCACACATTGCGGATTTGCCTGCGGATTTTTCCGCGACGAAACCGCACCTCTTGGCAGAAACCGCAGGCGCGGTTTTGACGCGGTTTTGGCACAGTTTTGACGCGGTTTTTGGCGCGGTTTTGACGCGGTTTTTCTCATGCGGTTTTGTATGTGGTTTTGACAGCTAAATAAAGATATGTTGTTTAACAAAAAAAAAAAAGATTTGTGATGTCATTTCTTGTCCAACCTCCTCTTTTACATTTGTTCCCACCCACACTCCATTACACACACAGATAGAGATAGGCCGGCGTCACACTTGATAGAAATACATGCAGCCGCACACTCGGGTCCGAGAGCAGGCGGCCGTGCCGGGTGTTGATGCGAGAAAGTCGTGCGACTTACTCACATCATACTCGCAAGTGTGACGCTGGCCATCGATAGATAATAGATACCAGTAGTTAGATAGATAGATAATACATAGATAGATGGATAATAGATAGTTAGAAATATATATAGAAAGATAGATATATAGATAGACAGAAAGATATATAGGTAGATAGATAGAAAATGGTACATAAATAGATAAAGACACACACAACGTACACACACACACAAAATCTTAACGCAATAGTTAATAAAAAAAAAAAATAGGAAAGAAAATGGCGTGGGCTCCCGCGCAATTTTCTGCGCCAGAGGGGGAAAGCCGACAGCCGGGGCCAATATTTCTAGCCTGGGAAGGGGTTAATACCCATGGATCTTCCCAGCTATGAATATCAGCCCGCAGCTAGCCTTCACTGGCTATTAAAATAGGGGGACCCCCAAAAAAAAATGACGTAGGCAGAAAGGCTAGGCAGACAGCTGCGGGCTGATATTCATAGCCTAGGAAGGGGCCATGGATATTGGCACCCCCCCTGGCTAAAAATACCAGCACCCAGCCGTCCCAGAATTGGCGTATCTGTACGATGCGCCAATTCCGGCACTTAGCCCCTCTCTTCCCACTCCCCTGTAGCGGTGGGATATGGGGTAATAAGGGGTTAATATCACCTTGCTATTGTAAGGTGATATTAAGCACGGTTAATAATAGAGAGGCGTCAATAAGACGCCTCTCTATTATTAATCTTATATTAATAAAGGGTTAAAAAAAGCAACACACACATAAGAATAAATTATTTTAATGAAATAAAACACAACACGGTTTTCATATCTTTATTACACGCTCAGATCCAAGCGACGCCCTCGATCTCCTGTAAAAAAACGTAAAAAAATATAACAACCGTATACTCCCTGTCCGACGCAGTCCAATTAATAATGACTGTCCCACGACGGTCTCCCCTATAGAACAGTGACATCAGGTGATGCCACTGCTCTGTAGGGCCTCCCAGTGATGCACTGACAGGAGACAATGGCTCCTGCAGTGCATCCCTGAGTTCAGAGTCTCACTTTATGGCAATGCTGCGTGGGAATTTTCTCACCCAGCATTGCCGTGAGAGAATGAACTGTAGTGACGTCATTCTCTCCCGGCGGCAGAGGCAGAGCGGTACACAGATGGATGGTGTCGGGGAATAGGTGAGTATATACTCTATGTTATGTTCTGTATGTCATGTATGTTATATGTTGTATGTCATGTATGTTATATGTTGTATGTCATGTATGTTATATGTTGTATGTCATGTGTATGTTATATGTTCTGTATGTCATGTGTATGTTATATGTTCTGTATGTCATGTGTATGTTATATGTTGTATGTCATGTATGTTATATGTTGTATGTCATTGTATGTTATATGTTATATGTCATGTATGTTATATGTTGTATGTCATGTGTATGTTATATGTTCTGTATGTCATGTGTATGTTATATGTTGTATGTCATGTGTATGTTATATGTTCTGTATGTCATGTATGTTACATGTTGTATGTCATGTATGTTATATGTTGTATGTCATTGTATGTTATATGTTCTGTATGTTATATGTTGTATGTCATGTGTATGTTATATGTTGTATGTCATGTTTATGTTATATGTTGTATGTCATGTGTATGTTATATGTTCTGTATGTCATGTATGTGTTTTTTTTTTTTTACATTCAGCACATTAGCCGGATGATGGGACTACTACTGTCCCATCATTGGCTAATGTGTCAGTCACTGTCACTGTAGCAGGCATAGCCGGATGGGACTTGTAGTCCCATCCGACGATGCCTGCATACACGGAGACATACACACAGCCCCGCACACCGCCGCACATACACCGATCCCGCACACAACGCCGCACATACACCGATCACGCACACAGCCCCGCACACCGATTACGCACACAGCCCCGCACACCGATCACGCACACAGCCCCGCACACCGATCACGCAGACACCGGCACACAATCCCCGCCCACACACACAGCGCCGCACACTATACACGCCCACGCACCGCCCACACACATAGCGCCTCACACTATACACGCCCACGCACCGCCCACACACATAGCGACGCATACTATACACGCCCACGCACCGCCCACACATTTCCCTCCTCCCAAACTGCAGCGGTTTCACCCGCAGCAAAACCGCAGATCTTTTTTAGATCTGCGGTTTTGCTGCGGAAGTGCGCGACTCAATGCAAGTCAATGGGCGCCGAACCGCTGCAGTTCCGCACAAAGAATTGACATGCTGCGGAAATTAAAACGCGGTGAAACCGCACGTTTTTTTCCACAGCATGTGCACAGCAGACATGTTGTTCCCATTAAATTACATTGGTAGTGCACTGTGCTGTGGGTTGGATGCGTTTCCGCACGTTGAAAAACGTGCACATGGCCTTAGGGAACTTATCTAGATGTGTATTGAGCACCTTGAACCCACAGAAGTTTATAACAAAGAGCCTTGAAAATAAAATAAAAATTTTCCCAGATAAATCTTTTTAGTTCCAAATTTTGCATTTTTGTAAAAGTAAAAGGAGAAATTGCACCATACAATTTGTTGTGCAATATCTCCTTAGTGCACAGGTACCCAATATGTGGAGCAAATCTACTGTTTGGGCACACGGCAGGGCTCAGAAGCAAAGGAGCACCATTTGACTTTTTTAATGCAAAATTTGCTGGCATAATTAGCTGACGCCATGTCATGGTTGGGAGCCCATGATGTGCCTAAATAGTGAAAACCCCCAACAAATGGTACCATTTTGGAAACTATACCTTTTAGAGAACTTATCTAGATGTGTATTGAGCACCTTGAACCCACGGGTGCTTCACAGACGTTTATAACGTAGAGCTGTGAAAGTAAAAATTTTAGCTCCAAATTTTGTATTTTTATGAGGGTACAAGGAGAAATTGCTCCATACAACTTATTGTGCAATTTCTCCTGAGTGCATAGATGCCCAATATGTGGAGGAAAACAACTGTTTGTTTGCACGGCAGGGCTTGGAAGGGAAGGAGAGCCATTTGACTTTTTGAAAGTAAAATTTGCTAGAATAATTAGCGGATGCCATGTCGCGTTTGGAGAGCTCCTGATATGCTTAAACAGTAGAAACCCCCACAAGTGACACGATTTTGGAAACTAGACCCCTTTGGGAACTTATTTAGATGTGTTTTGAAAACATTGAACCCCAAGTGCTTCACAGAAGTTTCTAACATTAAGCCGTTAAAATAAAAAAAATCACATTTTTCCAGCAAAAATCATTATAGCTCCAAATCTTGCATTTTCACAAAGGTAACAGGAGAAAATGGACACCGATACCCCATATGTTGTTGAAAACTACTTTTGAAGCACAGTGCAAAGCTCAGAAGGGAAGTAGCGCCTTATTACAGTGCAGATTTTGCTGCACTGGTTTGAGGGTGCCATGTCACATTGGCAGAGTCCTTGAGGTGCCATATCAGCAAAAAAAAAAACCATAAGTGACCACATTTTACAAACTAAACCTCAAAATGAATTCATCTAGGGGTGCAGTGATTATATTGACACCAAAGGTGTGTCACAGAATTTTATACCATTGGGCAGAGAAGAAAAAATAATTGACATTTTTACCACCAAAATTGTGGTAGCCCCAAATTTTACATTTTCATATGGGAAAACAGTAAAAATGGCATCAAATTTGCCCCACAATATCTGCTGAATGTAGAAATACCCCATTTGTGACTATGCAGTAGTGCTTAGACATAAGAAGAGACTTGGGAGGACTGGAGCGCTATATGCCTCCTGGATCACATATTTTCCTAGAATAGTTTGCAGACGCCATACACAAAGCCCCTAAGGGCTAGAAAAGCAGAACCCCCCCTCAAGTAACCCAATTTTGGAAATTATACCCCTTGGGGAATTTATCTACTGATGTAGTGACAATTTTAACTCCATGGGTGTTTTTCAGAAACAAGCAGCAGTGGATGTTGAGTGAAAATTGACAACTGCGGTTGTAGTGACTAGTACATTATGCACAACTCATGCTTCTGGAGACACACACCTGCAAATTAGATGGGCTCTCATCACTACAGAAATGTGAAACGTGGGTGCTAAATGTGGTTTAGGCACACTGGAGCTCAGAAGAGAGGGGGGGGCATTTGGATTTGGGAGTGGAGAATTAGTTGAATTTCTTTTGGGGGACGAGGAGCCATTTCGCTTTTCCAGAGCCTTTGTGCTACTAGTAACGTGGAAGCCGCTGTATTTCCATTAATAGATGACAGACCTGAATGGGGATTTGCTTTTTGTGGATTGAGATGAAGCTTTTATTGGGAATAATTTACATAATGTTTATGATCACATTTATCCAGCACTCTACGCTGTGCACTTATATGGGAGTTTACACACATGGTCAAAATTGCTGGTACCCCTCGTTTAATGACAGAAAAAAAACCAGTGGTCTCAGAAATATCTTGAATCTGACAAAAGTAATAATAAATCAAAAATATATGAAAATGAACAAATGAAATGGGACATTGCTTTTCAACCATGCTTCAGCAGAATTTTTTAAAAAATAAAACTCATGAAATATGCCTGGACAGAAATGATGGTACCCTTAACTTAGTATTTTGTTGCACAACCTTTTGAGGCCATCACTGCAATCAAACGATTCCAGTAACTGTCAATGAGACTTCTGCACCTCTCGACAGGTATTTTGGCCCACTCCTCAAAAGCAAACTGCTCCAGTTGTTTCATGTTTGAAGGTTGCCTTTTCCAGACGGCATGTTTCAGCTCATTCCAAAGATGCTCAATAGGATTTAGGTCAGGGCTCATAGAAGGCCACTTCAGAATGGTCCACTGATTTCCTCTTAACCATTCTTAGGTGTTTTTAGCTGTGTGTTTTGGGTCATTATCCTGTTGCAAGACCCATGACCTGCAACTGAGACCAAGCTTTCTGACATTGGGCAGCACATTTCTCTCTAGAATTCTTTGATAGTATTGAGATTTCATTGTACCCTGCACAAGTTCTAGACACCCTGTGCCAGATTCAGCAAAGCAGCCCCAGAAAATAACAGAGCTCCTCCATGTTTCACAGTCGGGAAAGTGTTATTTTCTTGATATGCTTCATTTTTCTGTCTGTGAACATAGAGCTGAAGTGCATTGCCACAAAGTTCCATTTTTGTCTGATCTGTCCATAGGACATTATTATTATTTATTATAGCGCCATTTATTCCATGGCGCTTTACATGTGAGGAGGGGTATACATAATCAATACAAGTACAGTAATCTTAAACAATACAAGTCACGACTGGTACAGGATGAGAGAGGACCCTGCCCGCGAGGGCTCACAATCTACAAGAGATGGGTGAGGATACAGTAGGCGAGAGTAAAGCTGGTCGTGCAGCAGTTTGGTAGATCGGTGGTTACTGCAGGTTATAGGCTTGTCGGAAGAGTTAGGTCTTCAGGTTCTTATTAAATGTTTCCATGGTAGGCAAGAGTCTGATATATTGTGGTAGATTCTCCCAAATTCAAGTTCTTAGCTTTTTGCATGTGTAGGAGTAATCATTCTTTTACTTGACCACAACCGTGGGACCAAGGGCTGGCTGCTTGCTGACAGAGGGTGGAGTAGGGTGAATAGGACAAACTGCAGAACTGTGAGTGAGGTGTAGGCGTAGATGTTATGGTTGATTGTGAAATATGTAATGTGCTAGGTGACACAAAATCAGCAGGCATCTCCACTTCCATAACAGCTGACGGGCTCTCACTCTCTCTGACTGCAGTGGGTAAACAAGTTGATTTTCTGCAGATTTTCTGCATACGAAGACCTGTGTAAGAACACTTGGCACAGTGACAGAGGAGGAAGAAACAGTAGATGTGGTTGATGGGACGAGCAGCATTTGGCGAGACCTACTATGTGGCATTATAGCGCAGTGAGATTCCCAGAATAAGGCATCTGCCGTTTCATGTACAGTCATGGCCAAAAGTTTTGAGAATGACACAAATATTATATTTTCACATGATCTGCTGCCATCTGGTTTTTATGTGTGTTTGACAGATGTTTTTATCACAGACAGAAATATAATAATTGCAAACATATGAGTAACAAAAGCTTATATTGACAGTTAGAATGAGTTAATGCAGCAAGTCAATATTTGCAGTGTTGACCCTTCTTCTTCAGGACCTCTGCAATTCTCCCTGGCATGCTCTCAATCAACTTCTGGACCAAATCCTGACTGATAGCAGTCCATTCTTGCACAATCAATGCTTTCATTTTGTCAGAATTTTTAGGTTTTTGTTTGTCCACCCGTCTCTTGATGATTGACCACAAGTTCTCAATGGGATTAAGATCTGGGGAGTTTCCAGGCCATGGACCCAAAATCTCTATGTTTTGTTCCCTGAGCCATTTAGTTATCACCTTTGCTTTATGGCAAGGTGCTCCATCATGCTGGAAAAGGTCTTGCTCTTGGAGGACATTCTGGTACCATTCTTTATTCATGGCTGTATTTTTAGGCAAGACTATGAGAGAGCCGATTCCCTTGGCTGAGAAGCAACCCCACACATGAATGGTTTCAGGATGCTTAACAGTTGGCATGAGACAAGACTGGTGGTAGCGCTCACCTTGTCTTCTCCGAATGAGGCGTTTTCCTGATGTCCCAAACAATCGAAAAGGGGATTCATCAGAGAAAATAACTTTAACCCAGTCCTCAGCAGTCCACTGCCTGTACCTTTTGCAGAATATCAGTCTGTCCATGATATTTTTTCTGGAGAGAAGTGGCTTCTTTGCTGCCCTCCTTGAGACCAGGCCTTGCTCCAAGAGTCTCCGCCTCACAGTGCGTGCAGATGCACTCACACCTGCCTGCTGCCATTCCTGAGCAAGCTCTGCACTGCTGGTAGCCCGATCTCGCAGCTGAAACACTTTTAAGAGATGGTCCTGGCGCTTGCTGGTCTTTCTTGGGCGCCCTGAAGCCTTTTTGGCAACAATGGAACCTCTTTCCTTGAAGTTCTTGATGATGCGATAGATTGTTGACTGAGGTGCAATCTTTCTAGCTGTGATACTCTTCCCTGTTAGGCCATTTTTGTGCATTGCAATTATGACTGCACGTGTTTCTTTAGAGATAACCATGGTTAACAGAAGAGAAACAATGATGCCAAGCACCAGCCTCCTTTTAAAGTGTGCAGTGGTGTCATTCTTACTTAATCATGACAGATTGATCTCCAGCCATGTCCTCATCAACACCCACACCTGTGTTAATGGAGCAATCACTGAAAAGAGGTTAGCTGGTCCTTTTAAGGCAGGGCTGCAATGATGTTGAAATGTGTTTTGGGGATAAAGTTCATTTTCTAGCCAAATATTGACTTTGCAAGTAATTGCTGTTAAGCTGATCACTCTTTATAACATTCTGGAGTATATGCAAATTGCCATTAGAAAAAGTGAAGCAGTAGACTTTGTAAAAATTAATATTTGTTTCATTCTCAAAACTTTTGGCCATGACTGTATGTAGTTGTCAAATTATTGCAATTTTGCCTCTACTGAGTTTTCTTCTGCGAATTTGGAAGAAAATATGAGTTGAGTCAATCTTTGCGCTTTCAAAAAAGGCTCGGGCTAGGCAACTCTGGTGGCACCTGCAAACTGCAGACTCACGACCCATGCTGGCCACAGCCAGAGTTGTGGCTGAGAATGCAGTGATTGACATGGTTGCCTCACTCAGTGTCTGTGCAGGAAGCCACAACGTCTACCTCCTCTTCTGAGCTACTCAGCTGCGTACTTCTGGGTTCTCACCAAGTGGAATCTACAGCCTCATTGTCATCCTTTCTGTTCTGTAACTTCTCACCCTGATAGTCACCCTCCTCCTATTTTTGCCTGACACCACTGTAGAGTCCGTGTGGGCGCCTGGTATCTGAGTCTCATCAGGATCACCTGCACCCCGGTGGTTAACATCTGGTGACAAGGGTCTGGATTCTGCTCAGACCCTTCTTTGGCACTGAATCTAACAAGAGAAAATTTTTGGCAATATGTGAACAGCCTTGCAGAATATCCCATCTGTAGTTCCCCACAGTAAGTTTGATGTTTGGAAATTTGTGATGTGGGGGAAACAAGGGTGATTGGGGTGCCATCTCTGAGGATTGCACTGCGTGTGATGTTAAGGTGGAGAAAAAGGAGGAGAGGACACTTTATGCTTCGCTTGCCATCCCCTGGAGAAAATGCTCTTTCTGAGCAACATTTACAAGGAGTACTGCTGTGCAGCTACCTAAGAAAGGGAGTCAAGTAGCTTGTCTAGTAACAGATTTTGTCAGTGGTCTTTGGATAGGATGAGATGGTGTTTGTTCAGTTGAGCTTTCATTCACATTAACACATAACCCATGTCAAACAACAATCCTATTCCCCCTTCCACCATGACCTAGCTTTTTCCCACTCATGTTGTAAGTAGCCTTCCCCTATTGTACCCTCCTGTTTCACAATCTTAGGCGCACACCTGTCAGTCACCTGTCTCTAAATGAAAAATTACTTTTCATTTTCTTAGAAAATGTTCTTGAACAACACTCTTACACATTACGATATTGAAGAGCAACTGTGACCTCCTGATTCCTCAATGCAACGCAGTTTTATCCCAAACGATTTGGATTAGTAAATAGGACCTCCTAGCTGAACCCTTATATTAAGCTTAACTATTTTTAAGAGGAAATCTGGCTTTCTGATTTCTCACTGCAATACAGTTTTATCCAAAACGATTTTGGGCTAACATCTAGCTGACAAGTTTACTTTAAGCAGCAGCACTAGAAGTAGTGGCTTCTCTGCACTGTGACAATGAGAAAATGGCGACAGCAAAACAAGATGTCTGCTTTTTATATGTACAGGGACATGAGACTTCAGCAGCCAATCACAGATGACCTTATGTCATGATGCTGTAGTGGAAGGGGTCTCAGAGCACGAGGCTTACACCCATCCATCCATGCTGGGCCATTATAACATTTCTACTGTGAGTCAATTGATGCCACTTTTCATAGTGTCTGACTTTAACTTTTGGAAATGTTTTGACTCCAAGTTGAGTCTCCTTCATGTGTATTGCCTGAATTTGCAGGGTTCCCATCACAGCAGACCTACACTGGTCACTCACCCACTTTTTAGTTTCACCTTAATTTCATAGCTGTGAATGCTGGCCCCGTCTCTGTCTCCAGCATGGCCCATGCCTGACTCCTGCACCATTATAAATTTTCCGCTATGAGTCAATTGATGCCACTTTTCATGGTGTCTGATCCTACTTTCTGGAAATGTTTTGACTCCCAGTTGGGTGTCCTTCATATGTGTTTCCTGAATTTGACAGGGCTCCCAGCACACCAGGCCTACACTGGTCCCTCACCCACCCCTTAATTTGAACTTTATTTCAAAGCTGTAAATGCTGGTCCAGACCCTGTCTATTATATGGCCCATGCCTGACTTCTGCACCATTATAAAACTTATGCTGTGGGTCAACTAATGTTTCTTTTTCTGGTGTCTGACCCTAATTTTTGGAAATGTTTTAACTCCAAGTTGGATATCCTTCATTTGTGTTGCCTGATTTAATTAATCATCCATAGAGTATTACGTTGTTTGTTTTACATTTCGGTTGTATACAACACTCCAAAACAGCGCCAAAAAATTGTATTCATTTAATTTAGTAATCGATAGAGTATTACATGATTTGTGTTACATTTTGGTGGTATATAACTTTCAAAAAAAGCAGCCACAATTTTTTTCTGGTTTCAGTAAGTCATTCATAGAATATTGTATGCTTTGTGTTACATTTTGGTGGTATATGACAAACCAAAAAAGCTGTTTTTTCTTAATTTAATTAGTCATCCAGAGTATTACATGCTTTGTGTTACATTTTGATGGAAAATAACACTCCAAAAAAGCATTCAAACAATATTCTGATTTCAATTTGTCATCGATAGAGTATGATGTGATTTGTGTTACATTTCAGTGGTATATGCGGTAGCATTCAAAAAAAGCGCTGTGTTACATTTCGATGGAAAATAACACTCCAAAAAAGCATTCAAACAATTTTCTAATTTCAATTTGTCATCCATAGAGTATGATGTGATTTGTGTTACATTTCAGTGCTATATACGGTAGCATTCAAAAAAAGCATGTTACATTTCGATGGAAAATAACACTCCAAAAAAGCATTCAATCAATTTTCTGGATTCAATTAGTCCTCCATATAGTATTACCGTATATACTCATGTATAAGCCGACCCGTGTATAAGCCGACCCCCCAACTTTAGCCTCAAAAAACTGGGAAGTTATTGACTCGCGTATAAGCCTAGGGTGGATAATGCAGCAGCTACTGGTAAATTCTCAAATTACGGTACGTACTGTGTATCCAAGACAAGAGATACGGTATACCTGTACGTGTACTCAGCAATGCTTGGGCAAAGCAAGGGGGCTCCATATTGAATCATGAGCCCCATATAATGCTCCATACAGTTCATGATGTGCCCCATAAGGTGCTCCATACAAAATACGCCTCATATGATGCTCCATAATGTTCATGATGGGCCCATATAATGCTCCATAAAGTTCATGATGGGCCCATAAGATGCTACATAAAGTTTATGATGGGCCACATAAGATGCTCTATACAAAAATATGCCTCAAATAATGCTGCACAGTGAATAATGGTGGCCCCATGACATGCTCCTTTATATACCGTACTGTATGCCCCATATGCTGCTCAATAAATTGTAATGCAGGCCCATGAATGGCTCCTTTTATATACAGTATGCCCCAATATGCCCCCATATGCTGCTCAATAAATTGTAATGCAGGCCCATGAATGGCTCCTTTTATATACAGTATGCCCCAATATGCCCCCATATGCTGCTCAATAAATTGTAATGCAGGCCCATGAATGGCTCCTTTTATATACAGTATGCCCCAATATGCCCCAATATGCTGCTCAATAATTGTAATGGTGATAGGATTTAATCCTATCATGTTGCTGCTGCAATAAAGAAAAAAAATATATATATACTCACCTCTGTCCCTGCCAGCTGTCCGCGGCTCCTCTCCTCCTCTTCTCCGAGTTGCCGGCTCTGCAGTGACTGTTCAGGAGGGTGCGTACTACGTCATCGCGCCCTCTGAATTTAACGTCAATGCAGAGGACGGAAGACGGCAGACTCAGAGCGGGTCACAGCGGTGGAACGCTGACCGGTAAGACCGGTAAATATCGCCAGTGCCGGGGGCCTGAGCTAGCGGCGACACCGGCACCTGGCCCCCATAGCGCGCCGGTGTCCCCGCCAGCTCAGGACACCGGCACTTGTCCTGCTGCTAACCGCCGACCGCCAACGCTGACCGACGGCCCTGTCAGCCACCGGGACACTGACAGAGGCTGCAGGGGGCCGCGGGCATGTACCGGAGACGACGGGGACCTCCTCCCTGCATCAGTAAACTGTAAGTTAAAACCGTGACCCGTGCATAAGCCGAGGGGGTCTTTTTCAGCCCAAAAAAGGGGCTGAAAAAGTCGGCTTATACATGAGTATATACGGTATATGCTTTGTGTTACATTTCTGTGGTACATAACACTCCAAAAAAGAATTAAAAAATTTTTCTGGATTGAATTTGTCATCCAAAGATTATTAGAAATATTTTTTGATTCATTTAGTCATCCAGAGATTATTATGTGCTTTGTGTTACATTTCAGTGGAATATAACACTCCAAAAAATCATTGCATTTTTTTTTCTGAATTTAAATAGTCATCCATAGAGTATTACCATATTTTTAGACTTTAAGATGCACAGGAACATAAGACGCACCCCAAATGTTCAGAAGTAAAATAGGAAAAAAAAATGAATGCGTCAAATGGGGATTAGTCTTATAATCTGAATTCAGCTTACCGGGTAGGGGATCGGCAGCGCTGGTGGAGCGGGATTAAAGGGGGTGTTTGGTGGTCCAACGATGATATGACTCCCATTCCAGACTGGTGCGGCAGTTTTGGCCGTGCTCGGTGGTACGGGGGCTCCGCCAACATTGTTGCCGAGATCTCAATCTGCGCATGCACCACCTCCGGCAGCTATTTTCCCAAAGGCCACCGCATTGCATCAATGGAAGTGTGGGGCTCCGGACTTTCACAAAATGTCAGCGGAGTCACCGCACCACCTAGCACCGCTGAATACTGCTGCACCAGTATGGGATGGGAGTCATGTTATCGCCCTGCAGCATCGGACCACCAAACACCCCCTCTTACAGCTGAAGGTAGGCAGAATTGCCCGAATCCTGCTGCTGCCACTCCTGGTAAGTACATTCCGACTATATGATGCACTCCCATTTCCCCCAAAAAATTTAAGGGAAAAAAGTGTGTCTTATAGTCTGAAAAATACAACATATGCTTGTGTTACATTTCAGTGATATATAAAACTCAAAAAAGTGAAAAAGCATTACATTTCTTTAATGGATTGAATTTATCATCTATAGAGTATTACATGCTATGTGTTACATTTTGGTGGACTACAAAAAGCATTCAAAAATGTTCCTGGATTCAATTATTCATCTACAGAATATTACGTGATTTGTGTTACATTTAAGTGGTATATTACACTCCAAAAAAGCATTCAATTTTTTATTAGATTTAATTAATCATCTAAAGAGTATTACTTGGTTTGTGTTTCATTTCGGTTGTACATAACACTGGATTCAAATTGTCATCCATAGATCATGACATGCTTTGTAATACATTTTGGTGGTATGTAACACTCTAAAACAGCTTTTTTTTCTGGATTCAGTTAGTCAACCATAGAGTATAATTTGGTTTGTGTCACATTTTGTTTATATATAACATTCCAAAAGAGCATTCAAATTTTTTTTGCATTCAATTAGTCATCCATAGAGTATTGCATGCTTTGTGTTAAATTTTGGTGGAATATAACACTCAAAAAAAACCGTTGATTTTTTTTTAAATTCATTAAGTCATCAATAGAGCATTATGTGTTTGTGTTATATAACGCTCCAAAAAGCATTGACATTAATATCCCCCCTTTGTCTGCCTGTCATATAATGATTTGATCATTTGATCATTTTTTGGAGACACCTGAGTGCCAATAATTCACTTGATTTAAGATTATTTTTGCCCTTCCTTATATGATTAATGTACTCATATTCTTCCACTATTAGAAAATAAAAGGTTCCTAAGTGGTGACCTTTTTGTTGTAATGGGTGAAATTGTGAATGTGACATTATGTCTTGTTGCATATACAGATTTGTAGGAATCAATGGGATTTCTATTTTATTTTTTTGGATCAAGAAATGTCTATTTAGATTAATTTCAGTGCGAATTTATTCAGATCAAGGAAGAATTTGAATCCCTCCCCACTTTGTGTTGGACAATAATTGAGCCCCTTGGTCAAAAGGTTGGTTTACTCTCTATCCAGAGGATAGCGAAAGAGATTAAATATTTTTATTGTCTCAGAAACTAATGGTTTTTGATGCATTCCATTTGGTGCCTTCAAGGGTGTATAGACAATCTTCCTTTTATTTTTTTTCTGGCTTTGCACTGCCTGCGAGCCTTTATGAGTGTAGGAGTAAGACAACTACAATTTGTTCACAATATTTGAATGAGGTACTAGAGTTGGCGCCTTCAAGGGAGTATGGATGATCATGCTTGTAATTCTTAGCAGGCTTTTCACTGTGTGCAGAGCTTTTATTAATGTATGAGTACCACAACTACGCTTTGATCATATTATTTGAATGAGGTACCACGGTTGATGCCTTCATGGGAGTATGGATGACTCTGCTTGTAATCTGTGGCATGCTTTAAACTGTGTGCAGAGCTTTTATGAGTGTAGGAGTAAGACAACTACAATTTTTTCACAATATTTGAATGAGATACTAGAGTTGGCGCCTTCAAGGGTATATGAATTACCTAGCTTGCAATTTTTGCAGCCTTTGCACTGTGTACATAGCTTTTATGAGTGTAGGAGTATCACAACTACACTCTTTTTACAATATTTGAAAGAGGCACTACGGTTGGTGCCTTCAGGGGTGCATGGATAACCCTGCTTGAAATTTATGGCAGTGTTGTGTTTCGGTAGCTGAGGGGGACAGGAACAACAGCAGGGCAGCAGAACACCTGAGATGTTGGTAACTGATGGGTTGCAGATTCCTAAACTAACGACACAACTAGAGGTAGCCGTGGAGCGTTCCTGCGTTGATCCTAGACGCCTCGTCACAGCCTGAGAGATAACTACACCTAAAGGCAGAAAGATGAAAGCTATCTCCCCCGGAGTTGATCCCCAAAGAAAATAGAGGAAGCCCCCAAACATATAATAGCAGTTAGGCAAGATGAAAACACAAACTGGCAGAAAATAGATTGAGCAAACGCTGGGGCCACAAGCTGACTAAATATGATAGGAAAGGAGAGATTACTTTCTGCAACCCAGAAAACCCTACAAAAATCCAACAATTCTGATTACAAAAATACTGAGATCACACGATCTCGCCACCCGCTAAATCAGATCTCAGTGTGAACAAAACCAAGCTGCAGTCGCTGAAAAAACAGGAAAAAGCAAATGAGCAAATAACAGTGGCTGCAGATAAACTGTGAGGAGCTCAGGCCCCAGGAGTGGACCTGGCTGACCTCCACAAAAGTGCAGAAAACAATGCAAAAAGCAAGCACAAAAAGAAAAGCAAAAAATATCCCATCTGAAAGCAGGAGACTCAGGCAAGACTCCAGCAAACTTCCAAATGAACCAGGAACCACAATTGAGACAAGAACAATTGATCACCGGCAACCATCATGGGAGGGAACCTCCCTTATATCAGACCAGTCAGTGATCCCATATTGCCACTCCTCGCTGAAAGGTTCAGTACTGTCTGTAACCACCAGTGGGAGCCTCTGCTCTGAAACCATCTCTAGCACATTCATAACAGGCAGGCTTTGCACTTAGTGCATAGCCTTAATGAGTCTTGGAGTAAAACCGCATGACAATTTGAACATAATGTGTATGAGACCTTCCTTTATGTCTAATACAGGGTGTATCTAAGTCCTTCTTCCATCCAATTTTGGCAGTTCTTGCTTCCTTCATAAGGTACACTGAAATTTCCAATTTTTTAATAAATAAAATAATAAAAATGTAATAAAAATTCAGTTTTGGTTTACATAAATTCATATTTTTTTTTAAATCCTTTTTAAATGTTCCCTTATCCACAAGGAAAGAATGTTTCTTACATTTTTTTCCTGTAAACTCCAATTTCTTGTCAGTTTTGAATGTTTATTGTCAGTCCTTAAAGTGGAGTGAAAGTGTGACATTATTGTCCTCAGCAGCGATGTGGGAGTCAGAGGTGCTTCCAGGGGTCTTCCCCATATTGTTGACTTTCAGCATGTTTTCAATTCACTTCAGCATTTTCACTGGCCTTCATACATCCTTGTAGGGTCTGTTGCAAAAATGTTCAGATTTCCCATTGACTCCCATAATACTCGCTACTTGAAATGAGCATCCGAGTAATAGGAATTGCTTAGTTTGAGTTACGAGCATCTGATCATTTTAGGGCTTGCATCATCCCTAATCACAAACTAAAAATATTTTTTTTTTTACAAAAAAATTCATTGAAAGTTTAGTATTGCCATAATCAAACTCACCTGGAGAATAGAGGTCGGTCAGATTCAAAAGTCGCCGACTTTAGCCAAAGTCGAGTTTCGTCAACCAAAACACGACCATAGCGTGAGGTCAACCATGCGATTGTCGAACTAAGCGCCAAAGTCGTATTTCTCAGAATGCTTGCAGGCACCTTTTTTCAGCCAATGAGCAAGGACGTACACTGTGGGCAACGAGATGACGTGCAGTGTCCACTACCATCGTAGAGGAGGGCATTGCAGTGATTGGCTTGTTTTGGGGGCGTCATAGTGTCTATAAAAGCCCTGACTGCCGACCGACATTTTACTTCTGCCAATCTTAACAGTAGGGAGAAGTTGCTGATTCTGTTTATCAGTAGGGAGAGAGTTAAGGCTGAAAAGATTAGTTCTTATGTACTTGTGCTGATAGCAATTGTGCTGTACAGTTAGTGTGCATTGACGGGGAGGATTTTCTTGTGTGCCGCAGCGCTGGTTATTAGGCTGCCTGCCAGTGACAGGAGAGGATTTTCTTGTGTGCAGCAGTGCTGGTTCTTAGGCTGCCTGATAGCTGTATTGCTGTGTGTACACTGATTTGCAGACTGCTTTATACACAGCACTAATACTTTTATTTTTTTTTCTGCACAGTTACCGAGTGTTCATTTTTTTCCCACACCGTATAGAGCTGTATGCTCCTCTCACACTACCGTGTACCGGCTGGTATCACGGACAAATACATGCTGACTATCTGTTTGTGACTCCGGAAATAAATAGGGAGATTTAAATTTTCCCCTAGACCGTATACAGCTGTACGCTTCTCATACAGTACCATATATCTGCTGTTTTTATTACGGTCAAATCTATACTGAGAGAGTGTCTGTGTGTGACTCGACGGAGATTTAAGTTTTACCCAAAACCGTATACAGTTGTCCACTTCTGATACAGTACCGTATATCTGCTCTTTGTATAAGGCTGGAGTCACACTGGCGACTAAATCGTACCACTAGAATGCGATGAAATATCGCATTGCAGTCGAACCAATATTATTCTATAGAGCAGCTCCCATCATCCGATTTTTTGTGGTCCGATTTAAACGTGCGAGTGCAATCGCTGCATGCTGCGATTGTCACCAATCGCCAATGCAAGTCTATGGGAGCGATGAAAAGTGGGATTACAAACGGACCGCACGTGTGAGTTGCGATTAAATCGCACAACGTTAAATGTCCATTTTGCTATGATGCCACTAAAAATCGGTAGTCGGTGGGTAATCGGATGTGAAACGTAAGCGTACATGCTACAAAATCGCATCAACTACAAAAAATCGGATGCCAGTCGCATCAATGTTCATGAAATTTTTATCCGATTATTGACCGACTAAAACGGACCGAGTTTTTAGACGTTGTGTGTGACTCCAGCCTTAGGCTGGGGTCACACTAGCGACAAAATCGGACGACTGCAATGCGATGAAATATCGCATTGCAGTCGGACCTATGTTAATCTATGGAGCAGCTCCCAGTATCAGATTTTTTGTGGTCCGTTTTAAACGTCCGAGTGCAATCGCAGCATGCTGCGATTGTCACCGATTGTGGGTCGACTATCGCCAATGCAAGTCAATGGGAGCGCTGACTTGCGATTAAATCGCACCGGCGTCCGTTAGAAAAGTCGGCAATTCATCCCCGGCTATACTGTAAAATCACACTGACAGCTTTATTAAAGAATAGAATCAATACATATACACACATAGAATCCATATATATATATATATATATATATATATATATATATATATATATATGTCATTGTGACATATATATATACATATATTTATAGTTCCTAGACTTCTACATACTGTAATAGCCGCTAATTAAATTGCCGGCTTTTGTGAAATCACAGAAGCCGACATGAAATGATACATTGTTTAGACACAGTTAACCATGTAATTTCCTGTATTTTGATATATGGTTTGAACTTACAATTACATAAGTGTATGTGTACAAAATTTCAGACATGTAGGGGTTAATTAAAGGTGTAAATTCGTTGTAAAAAAAATGCGGGGGTTCCCGCTGTATTTTCTCCACCAGACAGACAAAGCAAGCGAATGGGGGCAGATAATAATAGCCTAGGGAGGGTACATTTTTTTTGTGCCCCCCCTGGCTACTGACATCTGCCCCCAGACACCCCAGAAAGGGCAAATCTAATTAGAGATTTGACACATTTTTTTACAACAAATTTACACCTTTAATTAACCCCTACATGTCTGAAATGTTGTACACATACACTTATGTAATTGTAAGTTCAAACCATATATCAAAATACAGGAAATTACATGGTTAACTGTGTGTAAACAATGTATCATTTCATGTCGGCTTCTGTTATTTCACAAAAGCCGTCAATTGAATTAGCGGCTATTACAGTATGTAGAAGTCTAGGAACTATAAATATATATATATATACACATGTCACAATGACATGTGTATATATATATATGTGTTCTATGTGTATATATCTATTCTTTCTATTGTGATTTAAATACTATTCTTTTGGATCCATTATATGTCATTTTTGCAAGCCTGCGAGAAATTCTCGCAATTCGGATGTAAATCGGATGTGACAACTACGGTCAGATGCGACTAAATCGCATCAACTACAAAAAATCGGATGCTAGTCGCATCAATGTTCATGAAATTTTAATCCGATTATCGACCGACTAAAACGGTCAGATTTTTTACTCGGTGTGTGTGACTCCAGCCTTACGGTCAAATCCATACTGAGTGAGCGTCTGTGTCTGACTCCAGAAATATATACGGAGATGTACATTTTCCCCTACACCGTATACAGTTGTCCGCTTCTGATACAGTACCGTATATCTGCTCTTTGTATTACGGTCAAATCCATACTGAGTGAGCATCTGTGTGTGACTCCGGAAATATATACGGAGATTTAAATTTTCCCCTACACCATATACAGCTGTACGCTCCTCATACAGTACCATATATTTGCTGGTATTTTTGGTACATTTTCCCAAACATGAGGAAGTATGGTGGAAAAGGCCACGGACGTGGGTGGGGTGGGCCAGCTGGTACTGATGGTGGTGGTGGTGCATCTTCTGGTAGTGCCAAAAGCACAATAGCACATAAGGCAGGAGGTGTTGAGCCTGTGTCATCGTCTGGCTCCAGAAGGCCTGGAAAGCTCCCTTTTCTGGGAGTAGGTAAACCGCTTTAAAAGCCGGAGCATCAGGAACAGGTTTTGGCTTACATTGCCGAAACAGCCTCAAGCTCCATTGCCTCCTCTTCTGAAGTTTCAAATAATGCAAGCACTGAGTCGTCAGTGCAGGCTCCTGGTCAGGAACAACACCTTTCCTTGTGTATTTCACCCCCACCAAAAGTGAAGGATGCGGCAGGCCACACTTCAGATTACTCCCTGGAGCTCTTTTCACATACCATGCCTGGGTTATCAAGTGAAATCCTGAATTCCCCTGTCCAAGATGAATATGACATGGAGTGCACTGATGCACAGCCACTGCTATATGATTCTACTGGTACATTCACCCAGAGCACTGCATTGCCCTCGCAGTCTACTGAGCCAGATTCTGACCCTGATGAAACCCTGGTGCCCCTTCCCGCACACTATACCACCTTACACGGTGACACAGAGGAAGGTACAGATGAAATTGAAGAGGAGGTGATGGATAACCCAGTTGTTGACCCAGATTGTCATCCATTGGGGTAAGAGGGTGCCGCTGGCAATAGCTCAGAAGAGGAGGAGGATCCGCAGCAGGCATCGACATTGCAGCAGGTTGTCTTGCAGGCCAGTAGTAGTCAAAAAACATATTAAAAAGACAAAATGAGTTGCAGAACAGCTTGGCCAGATGGTCAAATTAGCACCGCGTGCAAGCCCTGAAAAGTTTTCCCATAGTAGGAAGAGTGCAGTGTGACACTTTTTTGACCAAAATCCTATTGATGAGGCAAAGGTTATCTGTAAGAAGTGCGGAAGGACCATTAGCCGAGGGAAATATTTTGGACATTTGAATACCAATTGCACTCTTAGACATGTAAACACCATACACTTGCAAGCGTGGACAGACTACAAAACCTCAGGTGCTTTGAACACCTACATTGCCAAACTGATCTCATTAGAGATGATGCCCTTCCGTTTAGTTGAAAGTGCAGCGTTCCGAGAGCTCATGGCCTACGCTGTCCCACGCTATGACCTACCCAGTCGGCACTTCTTTGCTAGAAAAGCCATCCCTGCCCTCCACCTTCATGTGAAAGACCGCATTGTCCATGAACTCAAACAATCAGTGAGTGGAAAGGTGCACCTCACAACAGATGCATGGGCCAGTTTGCATGGCCAGGGCCGTTACATGTCCATTACTGCGCACTGGGTGAATCTTGTGGATACAGGGTCCACAGGGGACCGTGGCAGTAGTACAGTGCTGCCTAGCCCATGGTATAGGCAACAGTTGGCTGTAGGCGTTCGACCCTCCTCCTCCTCCTCCAGAGGCGAAAGCTCGTTGACAAAGCGCAGTCGCACGAGCGCTCCATCCGCAGCTGCCAGTGTTGCACATGAGGTGTCCCACTATCGAACAGCTAGTGGTAAGCATCACCAGGCTGTTTTAAAGATGTATATTGTCTATGGAGGTAGCTGCTCCTGGTTTGCACCTAATTCACACTGGTTTGGATGTGCCAGTCAGTTTTCTTTTACTTCTATGTTAGCTTACTGACCGAGCACTCCGCCCATCACCATGTGGTGATTTTAATTATAGCAGGTTCCTGCTCACCCAGAAAAGGCAAGCTTTACTGACAGAGGTGTCCACATTCACCCAGGAATTCAGATATCAGCCTAATAGAGGTATGTTCATATAGACAGGGACCCATACGTTCTGAGACCACCTTGACGTTGGTGTATGGGCAGGCATTATTTGGCCAAATTTTGTGCAAAGCGTCTCATTCATTTTTTTCTAATATTCAAAAGCCATATTGCTATTCATGTTTCATATTTCACATTGACTTGCTTTGGCACGATAGAGTGCAACCTTTTTTTGTATATGTTTTAAAGATGATGTCTTTGGGTGACAACAGACACACCGCGAAGGTACTTGCCGACTACTTGCAGCGAGAAACTGAGTCATGGCTGGGCAATCTACATCTTGAGCCAGGCAAGGTAGTCAGTGATAACGGACATAATTTTGTGGCTGTCATAGCCCTGGCAAAACCTCAGACACATACCTTGCCTGGCTCACACATTGCCCCTGATGGTGCAGTGCTTCATAAATAATTATCCGGCATTACCAGCCCTGCTCCATAAGGTGCGAAGACTGTGCTCGCACATCCGTCGCTCGCCCGTAGACTCCAGTCATATGCAGAGGCTGCAGCGATCGCTCCACCTCCCCAAGCACCACCTAATCATAGACGTTGCAACATGGTGGAACTCCACCATGCACATGGATGAGAGGCTGTGCGAACAGAGGCAGGCTGTAATGCATTTGTGGGGGGATACATGGGCAAGCAGACATTGAGTTGCAGGTGTGCAGTGGTCAAAGCTGAAAGACCTCTGTAAAGTCTTTCAGTGTTTTTGAGGAATGCACACGGCTGGTAAGCGCAGACGACGCCATCATAAGCATGAGCATCCCACTTATGCGTCTGCTCATACAAACTTTGATGCACATTAAGGATCAGGCGTCTGCAGCGAGGAGGAGGAGGAGGGAAGCCTTCGATGACAGTCAGGCATTGTCTGCTCAGGGAACTGTCCTGGATGAGGTGGAGGAAGAAGAGGAAGAGGAGGAGGAGGATGAGGGGGATGATTATTTTGGGGAGGAGGATGCTTCTCAGGGGGCAAGAGAAAATGTTGGCTTGCCAAGGTCAGGTGCAGGGTTTGTGCGTGACTGGAGGGATGTGGATTTGGCAGAGAGTGCTCCTCCACCCACCACTGGCAGTGCATCATTGACATCTGGAACAATGGCTCACATGTGTGATTATGTCTAGAGGATCCTAAAAAGGGACCCCTGCATTGACAAAATTATAAAGGATGACGACTACTGGTTGGCCAGCATCCTCGATCCACGCTATAAAGGCAAATTACAGAGCATCATGCCACAGGAGAACCTAGAGCTAATATTGGTGAACAAAGAATCAACACTGGTAAACCATTTGTTAGAGGCATTCCCAGCACACAGAAGTGGTGCAGGTTCTACCACGAGCCGTACTGGGCAACATGGAAGAGGTGTTCGTGGGGCACACAGCCGAAGTGGCGTTGGAGACAGGGGTTTCATTGCCATGTTATGGACAAATTTCTAGAGTACCGCTCACAAAACTGTTAATACTGAATCGATTGCAGCAGACAGGAGACAGCAGTTGTCAACTATGGTTCAAAATTACCTCTCCTCCCCTATCGATGTTCTCCCTCACAGTTCATTTCCCTTTGACTACTGGGCCTGTAAACTGGACACCTGGCCTGAATTGGCACAATATGCCTTACAGAAGCTTGCTTGTCCTGCTGGTAGTGTGCTATCAGAAAGAGTCTTCAGTGCTGCTGGATCAATCCTGACAGAAAGAAGGACCCGGCTATCGACCCAAAATGTAGGTGATCTCATCTTCATTAAAATGAACCATGCCTGGGTTTCAAAGGATTTTGTACCACCTTCCCCTGATGACACATAGGTTGCCAGCAAAATGGCTCGCTTTGTCCTCCTCTTCCTCCGACTTCTCCAATTCCTCCATTTGCAGCTGCTGAAAGTTCAGCCTACACATCAACGTATGCCAGTTTTTCCACCTCCCTAATTGGGCTGTACCCCCCAGGGCTGGGGTTAGCACCTGGCGCACCCGGGCAAGTTCCTGGGCCCTGAGCAGGTGGGGGGACCCACTCGCCGTCATAGACATCAGCGTACTATGAGGGGCCCTGTGTCAGTGCTTGCGTCCACGAGTGGGCCCCCGCTGCTTGCTCAGGGCCCCAGCATCTGCAATACTTACCTCTCCCTGCTTCATCGCTGTGACGTCTTCCGCGTTTCCTGACAGTGACATTCAGATCAGAGAGCGCGATGATGTCACGTCTGTGCGCCCACTGCCTGAACAGTCACAGTGCAGAGAGCTGGAAGATGGCGACGCTGAGGAGTCCAGAGTAGAGCAGTACCCAGCGAGGAGAGGTATTTCAGTTTTTTTAATATTTGGAGCAATATATGGGGAGCATTATACACTGAAGAATTATATATGGGGTCCATCATACACTGGAGCATTATAAATGGGGCCCATCATACACTGGAGTATCATATACGGGGCTCATTATACACTGGAGCATCATTTGTTGCCCATTATATATGGTGCATTATATATGCCCATCATACACTGGAGTATCATATACGGGGCTCATTATACACTGGAGCATCATTTGTTGCCCATTATATATGGTGCATTATATATGCCCATCATACACTGGAGCATCATCCATGGGGCTCATCATACACTGGAGCATCATATATGGGGCCCATCATATACTAGACCAGTGATGGCTAGCCTTGGCACTCCAGATATTGTAAAACTACAACTCCCAGCATGCCCTTGCAACCTGCAGCAGTTGAGGCATGCTGGGAGTTGTAGTTCTCCAACAGCTGGAGTGCCAAGGTTCGCCATCACTGTACTAGACCATCATATGGGGGTTCATTATTTATGGGGCATCATATAGGGCCCTTTATGTGTGGAGCATCATATGAAGCACATATGGGGCCTATTCTGTATGGAGCAGTATATGGAGCCCATTCTGTATAGAGCAATATATGGGGCTCATTATTCTGTATGGAGCAATATATGTGGCTCATTATTCTGTATGGCGCACTATGTGGTGCCCATAATACTGTATGGAGGACTATACTGTCAGTTTCTTGAGCTCTTGTAGAATTTACAATAGATTTCACTCATGTAATGTAAGAAGTGAAGTATTTGACATTGTACTATACCTATATCTATATTTCTCTGCCGTATCCGAGCATCATGAATTGTTGTATGTGTTAAAGGGGCCTACTGAGACTCTTTTGACCGGGGCCCAAGGAAAACTGGAGCCAGCCCTGCCCCACCCCCACAACTTTAGCCAAATAACCCCCAGTAGTTTTCAATGCGTTACTATTATTATAAAGTAAATTAAGGTTGACAAGCTTAAGTAATAAGAATTGATGTCGTTGGCATTGAAATGGGCACTGTAGGTGTTTTACTGTCCTCCACTCCCTGCCGACTTTTATTCCCCATTGACTTGCATTGGGGTCGGGTTTCCGACGCTGACTCGACTGTTTCCGATAGTCTGCCGACTTCGTTTGACTCGACTTTTGTAAAAGTTGAGCCGACCGAAACCCGACTCGACCTTCCCAGAGGCAAAGTCACTCATCTATACTGGAGTATCATGGTGACAAGTCATTTTAGTCATACATAGCAAAATTGCAGTAATAAAAATAAAATAAATAAGTTTTCTTTTGCTGTAGTGAAATAACGGAGCTTCAAATGCAAAACATGATGGTAAAACTTTTAAGTTATACATGTGTATCAGAACACTTGTAATTGTTTTAAAATATAACAAGGAGTTTCCCTTTGTTAGACTATGTCCAGAAAATGCAGTATTTCGTTTTCTGAAGGAGAATAATGAAGGTAAATTAATTAATGGAGAAACAGTCATCATTTAATCTTAAACTCTAGTACAAAAAGAAAGCATTATTTTAAGCAAAGCAAAATCTTCATAACACTTAATTTCAGAGGCAGTTAAACTTTAGTAATGATATCTTATTAGCAATTAGCAAGATGTTCTGTGAAAGCCTCTTGAGCACAATGTTCTGACTTTTTAGTGCATGGTGCTGTACATGAACAAACACTAATATTGCTGCTGAAATAAAATTGTAGTAATATACTAAATAACATGAACTCTTTGTACATTAATGTTATGTCACAGGAGAACAATTATGCAAAATTGAATTTCTTAAAGTTCTTAGCTTGAAGAATCTGCTATCTTCCATCTGCTAAATATGTTGTTTCATTTGATATTTTAGCTGAAAAAAACAAAGGAAAATGAAATTATTGTATGGCTTATATCCATTAACTCACAATGACAATATGAATTTCAGGTTTTCACTGTAACACAGAAACTGGTTGTATCGTAAAGGGATCCTGTCATGTAAAAATGCTAATAATTTGCAGATATTGGGTTAAGTTTCATGTTAATTGCATTCTGAAGCAGTCCTGCTACTGCACTGAGAGGAAATGAACTTTGCTCCCCCAGCCGCTTTGGCTTTCATCATAGGGGTGGGCTGGTGCAGCTTCAGTAATCGCTCTGTACATGTACATAGTGTCACCTGTAACCATGCCCCACACTTTGGCAGCTGGCTGTATTGCTGGGATAAGTTTGTAAAATGAATTTTAGTTGGTTTCTCTATTTTCTGTGTCTTAACTTTTTCATATATTTTTGCATCAATAGAACTATGTGAAGGCCTGTACCATTTTGGGGTGAAAAAAATGTTTTTATTATATTTTCTGTGGATGTGTGGTGACCAATAATGTATGTAATTTATTTTGCTTTACAGCATTTAATAGTTACATAGATTAAAAAATGAAAAACTGGAAAGATAATGAGTGGGAATATGGTCTTATGATGGTTAAAGTGAGAAATAAAAGTAAAGAATATGCTCACCTTTGGGGGTTGTGAAAGTCACAACCTCTGTAACTGCTGTAGAAAATTGGCTGCTGCAGATCCACAGAAGGGGATACCATGAGCAACTGGAGATAGTGGAGATAAACCCAAGGTTGCTAGTAGTATAAGATGTAGCAGAAATATACGGAGGTATGATGAATGCAGTATTTTTTTATCAATGCATTTCAAACCATACCTGTTAATTCTTCAGGACAAGCCACAGAAAAATAAAAGCAAAGATTATGCTCACCTTTGGGGGTATAGAAAGTCATAACCCCTGTAATTGCTGTAGAAAATTGGCTGTTGCAGATACACAGAAGGGGATACCATGTGCAACTGGAGATAGTGGAGATAAACCCACGATGCCAGCAGTATAAGAGTGTAGCAGAAATACATGGAAATGTGAAAGTTTTTATTTATCAATGCATTTCGAACCATACCTGCTCCTTCTTCA
Organism: Oophaga sylvatica; assembly: GCA_033576555.1. NCBI lineage: Eukaryota > Metazoa > Chordata > Amphibia > Anura > Dendrobatidae > Oophaga > Oophaga sylvatica. The sequence continues at coordinate 260,506,748 of JARQOD010000001.1, forward strand.
GGAAAAAACACAAAAGTTAAGCTTTCATTCATACCTTCACATTTTTTCTGCTGCATATCATACTACTGGCGGCACAAGCTTATCACCAATTTCTCCAGTTGCACATAGGTTGAAAAAAGACTAATGTCCATCAAGTGCAACCTTTCTCCACCATTCATTTCATGGATTGTAAGGGGTCAGCTCTTTGGTAATTGCTAGGTCCACGCAGGCACAAAGCTTTTTAGTGCAAAAAGGTAAGTTTAATAGACTTCCTAAACTTTCAGTATTAGACCGGCGTCACACTCACCGTGGAAAAATACGGACCGTATTGTACGAGCGTAATACGCCAAAATGTTGCTGGCACACTAATCCGTATTTCATGCGTTGTCAGGGTACGGCTGCATATTTTGCATCCGTATGCAATCCGTACGGCATCCGTAGAGCATTTTTTTCTCGCAGCCTTGCAAAATGGACATTTAAAGGTTTTTTGGCCTGAAACTCATTTAAACCGTCATCAGCAAGCCTATTTCTTTGCTCTGCATCAGGTGGCAGCCCCCAATCTTGCCATTTTGGTGGTGTGCTTGTGTTGGAGTACTGCTGCTTGGTTGCCAACATGTCTGACTCTCTTCAGTTCACCCCAACTGATCGAGTGTTGTACATCTGGGATTTGTTTCGCCGCTTTGGGCAGCCATACCCAGTGATCGTTGATCCGCGGAGGAGGCGAATGTGGGTGCATCCGCATTTGAGGCAATGCCTCACTAAAGGCCATTTTCACCAACTTTATGCATCTCTGCGGACTCATCCAGACAAGTTTTTTTCTGTTTTGTCGGATGACCATTCCCACATTTGATGTTATGTTGGAGATTGTGAGCCCTGGGATCACCTACAAGGATACCAGGATGCGCAAAGCTATCTCTGCAGAGGAGCGACTTCTCCTTACGCTACGGTATGTATTCCTCACCTACATACTGTCTGTTGATGATGTGTTTTCCCACAAGCTTCCCTTTACCCTTATGGCTGTTGCTGAAATATCCTCATAATATATCCCATATATCACCTCGAAGTAGCAGAACAATTATGTGTATGTAAAAATGACTGAAACCTTTGCCTTGTGGTAAATTGAACTGATGATTGTTTGTAAATCAAATGATGTAACAGTTATGTATAGTGCATTTGTTCTACCTTTATGCATGTGTAATGATTGCTTTCTCTACATTTGGTTACTTGTAGGTTCCTAACTACTGGCATATCCTATGCCGCACTCCATCTGGAGTTTTTGATTGGGAGGTCCACCATATCTGGCATTGTGTGTGATACCTGCTCACAACTCTGGGACAGACTTCATCTACTGGTGATGCCTGAGCCAAAGATGGAAGACTGGAAGAGGATTGCCAGGGGATTTGAGGAGCAATGCCAGTTCCCAAAATGTATAGGAGCCCTTGATGGGAAGCTGCCGAACTCAGGGTCCCAATTCTGCCAAACTCAGGGTCCCAATTCTATAATTATAAACTATATTTTTCTGTTGTGCTGTTGGCTCTGGTTGACAGTAACTACAGGTTTATAATTGTAGACATTGGGGCCTATGGAAGAACTGGAGACTCTAGAGTCTTCAATTCTTCCATTATGGGTCGGCGGCTTCGCAATAACGAGTTGCACCTACCACCAGCACGGCAACTTCCTGGCTCCAATCTAGAACCTGTCCCATATGTTGTAGTTGGGGATGAGGCCTTCCAGCTATCAAGGAATGTGATTAGGCCATATCCACGATGACACCTTGATCACCATCTTCGGATCTTCAACTTGCACCTATCATGGGCCAGGCGCCTGGTGGAGTGTGCCTTTGGCATTCTGTGCGCAAAATGGCGGAATCTCCAGTCTGCTATTCAGCTGAGTGAAGCCAACGTCAATGAGGTCATCAAAGCATGTGTTGTTCTACATAATTTCACCAGAATGCATGATTGTGGCCCATCTGATGTTGGTGAAAGTGTGGTGACCAATGGGGATAAACCAACTCCCCATGTCATCCCTTTTCGTCGCCCACTGTCAGGACTGAAAACCCATGATATCTTTACCCAATATTTTGTGTCACCTGAAGGTACTACAACATGGCAAGATGATGCATTATCTATGCTGTAATGTATTTGTGTGTGTATACATAAATGCTCTTTATCTATGACATAGTATGTGTGTGGTGTTACAGTTCATAGCACATATGTTGGTGATGTAGTAGAACTTACTTATGAAAGAAGACACCAAACTTTCTACAAAAATATATTTTTATATGTGTAAACTCTCACTTGAGGTAGTGACAACCATATTTTAGTCATATGGTATATGTCATCATTGCAGTATACTGTAAGTGTGCATTATTACACAAGTTCCAAAATAAGGCATAAAAAATAACAAATATTTGAAAAATAATAATACATAAGAAAATAACAAACTTTCACTATCACTAGTGAGCACCATATCTGACCCATATGGTTGAGTTGTAAGACTAGACTATTGCAATTATGCATTAGCCAACATGTGTTAAAATGAAATAGAAGAAAATAACAAAAATTGGTATAAATTATAAGATATAAAGAAAATAACAAACTTTCAGGTAGCCCATTTCCCACTATCTCTGTACCATATGCTGTTTGTAGGCATTCAGATTAGTGCAAATATGCTTTACACAACATGTTGTAAAAATAATTATATAAAAAAATAACAAACTTTTGTATAACTAGTAAGAGATAATGAAATAACAAACTTTGACTATGCCTACTGAAGAGCATATTGGTAACATATGTTGTTTTGAGGCATTTAGATTAGTGCAAATTTCTTTGACACAACATGAGGTCAACTAAATATAAAAAAATAACAGCTTTTTAAATCATGATATATAAGTAAAATAAAAAATCACAGCTGGTGGTATGTGGGTGATGGGGTTGGCGGGTGCCCAGCATCTCTGGGTGGTTGGCTATGATGAGAACGTTGACCATCACCCTGTTCGGGTGGATTTTCTGGGACCTGAACTAATATCTGCCCATGGTCAGGTTGGTGTGTGGACACATTGCCATACAGATAAGGGAGATTATATTCTTATGTAAGATGGTACCCCCGAGACTCATACTCCCCAATATGACCAGTTTTTGTTTTGCACATCCAGGTTGGGACCAGCCTCCAACACTGGATCTGTACAAGTGGCCATATTGGGAAGTCGGATTATAGCCTGATATTTGACCCTGTTGCTGCGAAGTTTAGGTTTGTGGGGGAATGGGTTGAGGTGTAGGCACCAGTGCAGGAGGATCCCCAGATCCTAATTGAGCATGCACATTTTGTTGGGGTGTAAGGCGCAGAAAGTTATGGAGTCAGAGCTGCCACCTCTCAAGGAATTCAAATACCTCATATGGGGTATTGGGGGGTGTGCATGCGTCAATTAGGATGTGAACTGATCCTCGCAAACGGAGCCTGATCTCATGGGGTAGGGGACAAAGGTAGCGGGCAAGGCTACAGGCACAGGCCTCCTCACCCTCATCCACAGCTGCCCTTGACAGATAATTGAGGACCCCAGTGTCCACATGCCTCCGGGTCTCAGAAGCTGTGATGTATCGACGTCTTCTCCCACGGCGGGATATTGCAGCAGCCTGGGGGAGCCCCCCAGAGGTACAGTGGGGCTGCTGCTATTTGCTGCATCCTCAACACTGGGGCCTGCTGGTGCAGCTGGTGTGTCAGGTACAGGTTGCCGTGCAGCTGCTTGGTCAGGTCCTGATGCATGTGAAGCTTAGGGGATGCAGCACGGAGGGTCAGACGATGGGCCAGCCACCTCTTCACCTCCCCCAACCGGGTCAATTATGGCCTCTGAGTCGGAGCTTGTCTCCCTCTCAGTCAGGTTGGACTAAGTTCTGTTTGGAAATGAAATGGCATTAGAACATGTTGTAGATGTGAGCCTTAACTACATAGGTGTTATGTGGTGTGATGTAGGTACTTACGGTCTCAGATCCAGAATAAGAGCAAGAAAACCAAGGCGGTTGAAATACACGTACTTCTTCTTGGTGGGTGCTGAAGACCCACTCCTTAACCTCTGCTGCCTTTCCCAGCGGTATTGGTCGTGGATGCTTCCCATCTTCTCATGACGTCATCCACTGCAATGTGACATATAATGTAATAATTTAGCTAGCTGCACAATGCCAAATTCTTCTACATACACTTCACATAGTCATGGGGGCCTAGTTGGATGTGATTAACATAACATTTTGGCGCAAAAAAAAACAAAAAAAATTTTTTGGGACACTCATCGCTATTATTACATTCTGACGGTTAAGAAGTTTGAAAAATAATCAGGTAACTTACTCATTCGCTGATGCTCCTCGCGTGGGCTGTCCCCAAAGTGGGGAAACATCTGCCCACAGATGCGCCTCCATACCGCCTCTTTCCTTGCGCCATCTGCATAATGTGCATCTCGTTAGTCCCAAATTTCGGGCCTCTCCTGCACCAACACAATCAACGTCTCAACATTGATGAGCGTTGACATCATGGCCGACTCCAGGGAGGCGTTTTTTCCGGGATGTCTGGCGCTCTTTTTGAGCTAATTTGCATGTGTCAGCTTCTAGATGCATGTGTTGCACCATTTCCTGTGAGCTGCAGAAGTCTTCCGTATTTCTCGCAAGTCACATGTCTGGTCCGTGTGTAATCCGTTGTTTTCTCCCACCCATAGACTTTCATTGCTGTACAACCCGCGTAATATGCTGACAATCGCAGCATGCTGCAGGTGTCTCGCACCGAAACATACGGCCGAGAAACTTAAGGCCGAGAAAAATAAGCATGATCAGAGTTGCCCCATAGAGAAATATTGGTCCGAGTGTAATGCGTGATTTTCATGCCTCTCACTCGTCCGTATTCCTCCTTAGTGTGACACTGGCCTAAGGGAAAAAATGGCCTTTCTTCCGGCATAATGGCAAAAAAACAAACAGAATATAAACAGTCCATTTGCTAGCACGGGCTCCCCACTGAGATAAGTGTCCAACTTTGAGACCCTGGCAGAGACAGAACAACTTTGGAGGTCCTTATAACTCCATTCACAGACAGCCAATGAGGCAGCTGAACTTCCTTATATAGGCCCAGAGGTGGAGCTATGGGTGCAGTCAGTCCCATCTATCTCTTTGACTGCTCCTAAACCTGGCCCTTGCAACGCCCTAGAAACTTGCTCAGCACTAAAAGTGCTCAAGCCTGCTTTCGGGGCCTACATCACATCAATTACACATAGAATCATAGAATCATAGAATAGTAGAGTTGGAAGGGACTTCCTGGGCCATCTGGTCCAACCCCCTGCTCAAAGCAGGATTCTCTAAATCATCCCAGACAGATGTCTGTCCAGCCTCTGTTTGAACACTTCCATTGAAGGAGAACTCACCATCTCTCGTGGCAGCCTGTTCCACTCATTGATCACCCTAACTGTCAAAAAGTTTTTTCTAATATCTAATTTGTGTCTCCTCTCGTTCAGTTTCATCCCATTGCTTCTAGTCTTTCCTTGTGCAAATGAGAATAAAGATGATCCTTCTACAATGTGACAGCCCTTGAGATATTTGCAGACAGCTATTAAGTCTCCTCTCTGTCTTCTTTTTTGCAAGCTAAACATTCCCAAATCCTGCAACCGTTCCTCATAGGACATAGTTTGCAGACCGGTCACCATTCTGGTGGCTCTTCTCTGAACTTGCTCCAGTTTAATGATGTCTTTTTTAAAATGTGCTGCCCAAAACTGGACACAGTATTCCAGATGAGGTCTGATCAAAGAGGAGTAGAGGGCAATAATGACCTCACGTGATCTAGACTGTATGCTTCTGTTCATACATCCTAGAATTGCATTTGCCTTTTTTGCTGCTGCATCACACTGTTGACTCATGTTCAGTCTGTGATCAATTAACATACCCAAGTATTTTTCACATGTGCTGTTACTTAGCCCTATTCCTCCCATTTTGTATATGCTTTTTTCATTTTTATTGCCCAGATGTAATACTTTGCATTTTTCCGTTAAAATCCATTCTGCTAGTTGCTGCCCACTGCTCCAGTTTATTTATATCTTTTTGAATCCTCTCTCTCTCTTCTCTAGTATTAGCTACCCCTCCTAGCTTTGTGTCATCAGCAAATTTGATCAGTTTACCCTCAATTCCTTCATCTAAATCATTGATAAAGATGTTGAACAATACAGGGCCCAAAACAGCCTTGTGGTACCCCACGTGATACATTTTTCCAACTGGATGTGCAGCCATTTACAACCACTCTTTGGGTCCGATCACTAAGCAAGTTATGAATCCACCTAACAGTTGCCTTGTCCATTCCATACTTAGTCATTTTTTCAATAAGGATTGTGTGAGATCCTTTGTCAAATGCTTTGCTGAAGTCAAGATATACTATATCTACAGCATTTCCCTGATCCACCCAGTCAGTGATTCTGTCATAGAAGGAAATTAAGTTAGTCTGACATGACTTATTAGTTACAAACCCATGCTGACTCTGTTTAATCACTTCATTTTTATCCAGGTACTTGCATACATGTTCGTTAATAATTTGTTCAAAGATCTTTCCTGGTATAGAAGTCAGACTCACCGGCCTGTAGTTCCCTGGGTCCACCTTCTTCCCCTTTTTGAAGATAGGAACAACATTTGCTCTTCTCCAGTCTTCTGGGACTTCTGTTCTCCAAGAATTTTCAAAGATTATGGACAGTGGTTCAAGAATTTCTTCTGCTATCTCCTTCAGTACTCTGGGGTGTAATTCATCTGGACCTGGAGACTTGAATTCATTAAGTTTAGCTTAGTGTTTCCTCACTGTCTTTCTGTTTATAGATATCCTGGATTCTTCTATTCCTTTAATAGGACAGTGAAGATCAGTTGATGTTACATTTCCTTTCTGAGAGAAAACAGATGCAAAATAGGAATTTAACAGTTCAGCCTTCTCAACATCCTGTCTTACCATTTCATCATTTTCATCCTGTAAAAATCCTATAGCATCTTTGACTTTACTTTTACTTTTGACGTATCCCCAAAATCCTTTTTTGTTGCTTTTGATGTCACTTGCAAGCCTTAATTCATTGTCAGTTGTAGATAATCTGATTTGTGCCCTGCAGGTTGTGCAGACGGCATTATATTCTTCTTTAGATATGCCTCCCTCTTTCCATTTGATAAACATTTCTTTCTTCCTTTTTAGCATGTGTTTAAGTTCTGTGTTCATCCATCATGGTTTCCTTAAATGCTTCCCATTCTTCACTCTTTTCGGAATTGTTAACAATTGTGCTTTGAGAATCTCATTTTTCAAGATTTTCCATCCTTCCTGGACATTTTTCTCCTTAAGGATATCCAGCCATTGGATCCCTCCAATTCTCTTTCTGAGTCCCTTAAAATCTGCCTTTCTGAAATCTATCAAAAAACTGAGGACATGGAGTCAATGCTAATCATAAAACATCATAATTTTTATTAAACAATTTTAAAAAGTTTTTTTCTTAGGAAAAGTAAATAACATCACAATAGTACAGAAATTTTCTAACTAAGTGGAAAATGAAAGTGAACAGATTCAGTAAAGGGTTATTACTTAAGGGTCAAAAAGTAACCAGAAAAACCTAATTTGTAGCAAAGATGTCCTGATAGCACATGCACCGATGACGAGGCAATAGTGAGAGCTTTAAATATGTCAACACTTCACAAAAATAGGTTGTTGGACTAGTTACATGTAAGTACTTAGTACAGACAAAAGCGCTGGATGGAGTGTGTGCGCTGCTAATATAAGTGGCAAACAAGTCATTAGTCGCAGGTGAAAGTCAAAATGTGCTAACACCACATAGATCCAGTACAGCGCTAAAGCATACATCCAAAGCCCAACAAAAGCTCTTATTACAAAAGAGTGGAGTGATTAAATAAAGTAAGCAATCAATCATAATTACCCATCATATTCATGCAAAAGTGGCACAGGACACGGGATCCCCGACGTACGTTTCGGTACACCTTCTGAAATCTAACCTTGATGTCTGAGTCTTCACAGGTCTTCATCCTCTTGTTATCCAAAATTCTAAAATAGCATGGTCACTACCTCCTAGGTTCCCAGCCACTCTTACCTCCTCAACCATTTCTTCCCTGCTTATAAGGATTAGATCCAATGTAGCAGATCCCCTTGTTTTCTCCCCTACCTTTTGGAAGATAACGTTGTCAGCAAGAGAGGATAAGAATTTCCTTGACCTGTTAGTTTTGCCTGAGAGAGATTCCCAACAAATGTCTGGATAGTTGAAATCTCCCATGACAACTATGTCATATTTTTTGAGAACTTGGCCATTTAATGCATTAAGAGTTCATCCATATCTTCAGCTTGCATAGGTGGCCTGTAGTAAATGCCTACAATGGTGTCCTTTCCATTGTTCTGTCCTTGTATTCTTACCCAAACAGTTTCCACAGAACTCCCAGTCTCTGAAGCGTCAATCTCTGTGCAGATATACGCTTTTCTAACATACAATGCGACACCTCCTCCTCGTTTATCAAGTCTGTTTCTTGCAAATAAGTTGTATCCTTCTAGCCTTGTATTCCAATCATGTGTATTGTCCCACCAAGTCTCAGTGATTCCAATGATATCATATTTATTTTCCTGCGTTAGTAGTTCCAATTCTCCTTGTTTGTTGCCCATGCTTTGTGCATTTGTATAGAAACATTTTCGTTTGTGATTTGTTTCTCTTCCTCCAATATTTCTATTATGTAGATTTTTTTGTCTTTGCAAAAGAGAGAGCAGAACTCTCAATAGTATTTGTCAGGTGTATGGCTTTTGCAGGCGTTTTGCTTCCCTTCCCACATTGTTCTAGTTTAAAGCTCTCCTGATGAGTGTAGCAAGGCGACTTCCAAATACATGTTTTCCAGTCTTTGTAAGGTGCACCCCATCTCTAGCAAGTAGTACATTGTATAGGTAATTCACTCCGTGATCCAAAAATCCAAATCCTTGCTGACGGCAGCATCGACATAGCCAGTTGTTCACCTGCAGAATCTTCTTCCACCTCCTTGTTCCATGGACATCCACTGGAAGGATGGAAGAGAAGACCACCTGCGCTCCCAGTTCTTTCACTTTCTTACCTAAGTTTTCAAAGTCACTGCAGATGGTTTCCAGGTCATTTCTTGCGGTGTCATTTGTCCTCACATGTATTAGCAGGAATGGGTAGTCATCTGTAGGTCTGAAGAGTCCTGATATCCTGTCAGACACATCTTTAATTTTTGCACCTGGAAGACAGCACATTTCTCTTGAGGTTAAATCCGGTCTGCAGATAGTGGCCTCTGTTCCTCTCAACAGGGAATCCCCCATGACAACAACTCTCCGTTTCTTCTTCACAACAGTTTTCTTTCTCCATTCAGGAGGACTCTGAGTGCGTACAAGGTTATTGTTTGTGGCCAAAGTCTTATCTTGATGTATTTCTTCATCATTCTCCTGTGTAAGAGCCTGGTACTGGTTCATGAGCAGAATTGGTGCTGACTGCCTCACGATCCTCCTGCTTCTCTGGTCACATGCTTCCATTCCTCTGTTTCTTCAGGTGCACTTCGAATTTCTTCTCTTTCTGTAACATGAAGAGATAATTCTGCTCTGTCTAAGAACTCTTCACCTTTCCTTAATGGTTTTCAATGTAGATAACCTCTCTTCCAGATTTTGCAACTTTTCCTCCAACAGAGACACAAGCTTGCATTTCTGGCATGTGAAATTTGGCTTTTCCACTGGTAAGTCTGTGAACATGTAGCAAGAAATGCAGCTCACCAAATGGCTCTTGGCCTCTTCCATGTTCTAATTGTTCAAGAGATATTCAAGCGGTGAAATATATGCCAAAACTCTGATGTCCTCCTTTCAGCTGCAACGGCCAAAATCCAGTGTTCCTTGAGCTCGCAGAGACTCTTCACTTATCCCAGGAGGCACTGGGAATATGCAAATTCTCTCTTCGGGACTCCTCCCTTGATGACTAGTGTTGAACATTCCGATACCGCAAGTATCGGGTATCGGCCGATATTTGCGGTATCGGAATTCCGATACTGAGTTCCGATACTTTTGCCATATCGTATACCGGAATCTGAAGTTCCCATAATGATATGAGAGGCAGTGTGATTTGATTCAGCCAATGAGGAAATCTAAGAAGTGTGGGCACATCCTGTAAGGCTGCGGTCATGTTAACTAATGTCATGGCTGTGATGTCATGAATGCACTATAAAAGGCGCCGCCGCCATTTTGGTTTCACTCTGCTGTGAATTCAATTTGGGACAGAACGCTGCTCTTCTGACTCTGAGGGACAGTTAGAAATTGCGATTTTGTGTATTGTGCTTTAGGCAGGCTAGTTTAGCAACCACTGTGTAAAGCTTCCTTTCGCCTTTCAGTGCTGTTTTCACAGCTGTCTGCAAGGTCTGTGTGTGAGTGCAGGTCACGCTGAAGTTTGTTCTGCATCCACTGCTGGTTGTAGTCTGCTCAGTGTGTGTCACTGCCTCATACTTTTTTTTTTAATTGCTGCAGCTCAATTCAATTTTAATTAACTCTCTCCTATTAGTGTGCTGCGCTTCCATCCGTATCCAATACATTGGTTGCAAACACTATAGGAGTAGATAGCGGAGCCTTTCATAGCTAGTGCACAGTTCTCTGCAGTGTTCACGGCTGTCTGTCAGGTCTCTTTGTGAGTTCAGCTCATGCTGAAGTTTGTTCTGCATCCACTGCTGAGTGTAGTCTGCTCAGCGTGCGTCACTGCCTCATACTTTTTTTTTGTTTAATTGCTGCTGCTCAATTCAATTTTAATTAACTCTCTCCCATTAGTGTGCCACGCTTCCATCCGTATCCAATACATTGATTGCAAACACTATAGGAGAAGATAGAAAAGCCTTTCATAGCTACTGCACAGTTCTCTGCAGTGTTCACGGCTGTCTGTCAGGTCTCTTTGTGAGTGTAGCTCACGCTGAAGTTTGTTCTGCATCCACTGCTGGTTGTAGTCTGCTCAGCGTGTGTCACTGCCTCATACTTTTTTTTTATTTAATTGCTGCTGCTCAATTCAATTTTAATTAACTCTCTCATATTAGTGTGCCGTGCTTCCATCCGTATCCAATACATTGGTTGCAAACACTATAGGAGTAGATAGCGGAGCCTTTCATAGCTAGTGCACAGTTCTCTGCACTGTTCACGGCTGTCTGTCAGGTCTCTGTGTGAGTGCAGCTCACGCTGAAGTTTGTTCTGCATCCACTGCTGTTTGTAGTCCGCTCAGTGTGCGTCACTGCCTCATACATTGTTCATTTTTTCTGTAGTGCTTTTTGTTTCCTGAATTTCTCCTATTAGTGTGCTTCCATCCGTATCCAGCTAGATTGGTTGCAAACACTAGATAGGAGTAGATAGAGGAGCCTTTCGGCTGGTTTGCGGCCTGCAGGACCAGCCAGATTAGTATTACCCTACTTTTTGTAGCCTCATCTATTGCATTGTAGGTTCCTACATTGTAATAGCTACAAAAAGTTTGTGATACTATCGATTGTACATCTTTTGTCTCAATGACAACCTTTGTTTTTTTTTGTGAAAAACACAAAAAAGTGAATAAAGTTCACCAAACACTACACTTGACACTTGTTAGGCCACATTAGCTCATATTAAAGTGTAGTCCACACTTAATAAACTTAGTGTTTCTTATACCTGTTAGCAGCTGTTCAGGAATAAGCACACTAAGGCCTTAGTACTTTTCTGCCTATCTTTATCAATTTACCAAGATGAAGAAGGCAGGGAGTAAGGCACGTGGTCATGGGCATGGAGTTTCAGCAGGGAGAGGACGTGGGGATTCTGTGCCTGCTGCGGGCATCAGTGACACAGCATCCCCCAGTTTTTCCCCGGGAGCTGTCATTTATGCGCAGCTTTGCAGGAGCTCGCCGTACCCCCCTGCTGCAGGAAGAACAAATTGAAGCCGTTGTCGGATAGATGCCAGCTAACGCATCGACTTCAATTACTTCCACATCCTCTCAGGACCAGAGCACTGACGAGCAACCATCTGTCTCTTCACTACCTGCCAAATTGCCCAGGCAGTCAGAGAGCTCTGTACAGGAGCCAGCTCAGTCTCTACTTCTGTTCTCTGAATCTGTTGGCTTGGAAATAGGGGCCAGCCAAGCAGCATTCTAATGTGAAGAAGAGGGAGTATGCAGTGATGCACAACTGCTTTGCCTCTCTGAATCTGAAGAGGCGGGTGGCCCAGTGCCTATGGTCAGCACACCTCAGAACGCATCTGATGATGATGAGACTCAGGTGCCAGTTTCTGTTGCGCATGGTGCTGGCCAGACGACCCAGGAGAAGCAGGTGTTTGAAGAGGGTAGTGGAGATGATGAGGTCCTTGACCCATCATGGCGTGAGGAACAGGAAGGTGGTGGGAGAAGCTCTGAGGAAGAGATTCCCCCAACGGCCCAAACAGGAGGGAGAGTTAGGGGTCAGACTCGGTTGCCTGTAGCCTCCACTCTGCCACCCGTTCGGAGCAGTTCTCTTCCAAAAGCCAAAACGGGCGCTCCAGGACTTGCAGTGCGGGTCCTTTTTTGACACAGTTGCAGATGACATTTGCTTTGTCAAATGCAAGCTGTGTAATCAAAAAGTAAAAGAGGTAAAAGTGTCAGCAACCTCAATACCACAAATATGTGGAAACGTGTGCTGACCAAGCACGTGGTGGAGTACAAAGACACACGAAGACGTAGGCCAACCTACAGCACCACCTACCTTTCAGCTCGTGTTGTAGCCCTCTTCCTCCAGCTCACACTCAGCTGGTAAGGCTTACTCACAGGATCGCCCTGGAAGAACCTCTGCCTCTGGTGTACAGAGACCAAGTGTAATTCCACCCACAGCACCACGTTCCCTGTCATCCTCACACTCACAGGCCACTCTACAGCCATCGGTAGCACAGGCATGGGAGAAAAGGCGGCCATACTCGGCAAACCATCCCCGAGCACAGGCTCTGAATGCAGGCATTGCGAAACTCCTGTCCCTTGAAATGCTGTTATTCAGGCTGGTGGAGACTGACACCTTCCGTAACTTCATGGCATTGGCAGTCCCACAATACAACGTGCCCAGCCGCTTTTATTTCAACAGGCAAGCCGTCCCTGCCCTCAGCCTACACCCTCCTTGACCCTGGGCTCCAACACTGCCAGTTGCTGCTCAGAAGTGCTGTATGCACAGAGAAAAACACTCGCTCCTGTGTTTGTGGGGTTCAGTAACGCCTGCTGTTCCCCTGATGTGTGTCCGGCAATAAGTCCTGTGTTGTGAATGGACTTGAAATGAGTTCTGAGCAGAGGCTCCCTCTGGTGGTTACAAGCGGTACTGGATTGTCCAGTGAAGATTGTGAGGATTGGGAATCAGGTGTTACTGACTGGTCTTATATAAGGGAGTCGCCTTCTCATCAGGGTTGCCGGTGATCAATTGTTCTGGTCTCAATCCTTGATTCCTGTTTCCTTTGTAGCCTGCTGTGTCGTGTCTGCATCTCCTGCTAACAGATAAGACATTTTCTTCTTTTTGTTTTTGTGCTTGATTTTTGCATTTTGTCCTGCACTTTTGTGGGGGCCTTCAGGGTCCCCTCCGGGGGCTTTTGCCCTCTCTGTTTAGTTCAGCCACTGATATTTGTACATTTGCTTTTTCCAGTTTTTTCAGTGGCTGCTGTTTTGATTTTGTTACACCAGAGAACTAATTTAGGTGGTAGAGGTCGTGTGATCTCAGGTGTTTTTGAAATTAGTAGAGTTGGTGCTTTTCAGGGTTTTTTGGGATTGCAGTAAGTGCCCTTCCTATCCTTTTCTATTTAGGTAGTTTGGGCCCCATCGTTTGCTCATACTATTTTCTGTCTGTGTCAGTATTTCTTCTTGTCTAACCGCCATTACATGTTTGGGGGCTTTCTATGTTCTTTGGGGATCTGCTCCGGGGCAGATAGCTTTCCTCTTTCTATCTTTAGGTGCAGTTAGTTTCTCAGGCTGTGACGAGGCGTCTAGGACCAACGTAGGAACGTTCCACGGCTGCCTCTAGTTGTGGTGGTTAGTCAGGGTACTGCAATCTCATAGATTCCAACTGCTCTGGTGTATTGCCTTTTTTACCTGCACTCCTCAGCTACCGAAACATAACAGTATCACTGGCCTAAAAATTGAAAATTGTATGGTACTCACAGAAGGGAAAAATATTGTGAAAGAAAAAAAAAAAAAAAGGTTTTCAGAGTTGTCAGAGATATTTTTCTGTTTGTTGCATTTTTTTTTTTTTTTCCCTCTGTATCTCTGGGTGCTGGGGAGATTTTTTCTCTCAATGGAGTTTGCACAGCTGTCTGGCCGTGTGGATCAGCTTGCCACTGAGGTTCGGAGTATTGCTACCTATCTTGCTAGGTTGCCTGTTGTGGAACCTAGGATTCCCATGCCAGATTTGTTTTTGGGGGATCGAGTCAAGTTTCTGAATTTCAAAAATAATTGTAAATTGTTTTTTGCCTTAAAATCTAAGTCCTCAGGGAACGCAGCGCAGCAGGTTCAAATTGTCATCTCTCTCCTGCGCGGCGATCCTCAGGATTGGGCTTTTTCCCTGACACCTGGGGATCCTGTTTTGAGTGATGTTGATGCGTTTTTTCAGGCCTTGGGGTTATTGTACGATGAGCCTAATGTCTCTGATCAAGCTGAAAAAGCCTTGTTGGCATTAAATCAGGGGCTTGATGACGCTGAGTTATACTGTCAGAAATTCCGTAGGTGGACAGTCCTGACCAAATGGAATGACGACGCTTTGGCAGCCCTTTTTCGGAAGGGTCTGTCAGATAATGTAAAGGATGTTATGGTGGGATTCCTTGTCCCCTCTGGTCTCAATGATTCTATGTCATTAGCGATTCAAATTGACAGACGTTTGCGTGAGCGGAGAAGTATGCGTGGTATATTGTTGCCTTCTGAACCTGCTTCTGAATCCATGCAGTGTGATAGAGTGGTTTCTGGGGCACAGCGTCATGAGTTTCGAAAGCGCAATGGGTTATGTTTCTACTGTGGTGATGCCTCTCATGCTATTTCAGTCTGCCCTAAGCGGGGAAGACGTTTTGCACGCTCAGTTGTCTTGGGTAATGTTCAGACTAAGTTTTTATTAACTGTTACTCTGATATGCTCTCTGTCCTCATTTACTGCTCAGGCTTTCATTGATTCGGGAGCAGCTATTAACCTGATGGATTTTGATTTTGCTAAATGTTGTGGGTTTCCCTTGATACCCCTACGGAAGTCTATTCCCCTACTGGGGATCGATTCTACTCCTTTAGCTGAGAATAAACCTCAGTTCTCTACTCAGGTGATAATGAGGGTTGAACCTGATCATCAGGAGAGCTGCAAATTTTTGGTTCTGTATAATCTGCATGACATTATCGTACTGGGTTTCCCTTTGTTACAGACTCATAATCCTGTTTTGGATTGTAAATCTGTGTCTGTAACCAGTTGGGGCTGCCAATGTGTTAATACCAACACTCCTGTTTTTTCTGCCTCCCCCCAAGCTCAGGATGTTCCTGACTTTTTGATTGATTTTTCTGATGTGTTTAGCGAAAGTAAATCTGCATCCTTGCCTCCCCATAGGAGCTATGACTGCACTATTGAATTAGTGCCTGGTAGTAAATTCCCTAAAGGTCACCTTTTTAACTTGTCTGTACCTGAACATGACGCTATGCGGTCTTATGTCAAGGAGTCATTGGAGAAGGGTCATATCAGACCATCCTCTTCACCCTTAGGTGCCGGTTTTTTCTTTATGGCCAAAAAGGATGGTTCATTAAGGCCGTGTATTGATTATCGTCTTTTGAACAATATTACTGTTAAATATCAATATCCGTTACCCTTTATTTCTGACCTGTTTTCCAGGGTGAAAAACGCTACTTGGTTTACCAAGCTTGACCTCAGGGGGGCATATAACCTTATTCGCATTAAGCACGGGGATGAATGGAAGACAGCATTTAATACCCCTGAGGGGCATTTTGAGTACCTTGTGATGCCCTTTGGGCTCACTAATGCTCTTCTGTCTTCCAGTCCTTCATGAATGACATTTTCAGGGATTTTGTGGATAAATTTCTGATTGTTTATTTGGATGATATCTTGATTTTTTCTAATGACTGGGACTCTCATGTGAAACATGTTCGAACTGTATTCCAGATTTTGAGAGAGAATGCTCTGTATGTGAAGGGATCAAATTGTCTTTTTGGCGTTCAGAGGATCTCATTTTTGGGATTCATTTTGTCCCCATCTGTTATTGAAATGGACCCGGTCAAGGTTCAAGCCATCTGTGATTGGGTCCAACCTACTTCATTAAAGGCTCTTCAAAGATTTTTGGGTTTTGCCAATTTTTATCATAAATTTATTGGTAATTTCTCGGTTATTGTTAAACCATTAACTGATTTGACCAAAAAGGGTTCTGATGTGGTGAATTGGCCTCCTGAGGCAGTCTCTGCATTTCAGGAACTTAAGCAGAGATTCACTTCTGCTCCTGTTCTACGGCAGCCTGATGTTTCTCTGGCATTTCAGGTGGAGGTTGATGCCTCTGAAATTGGGGCAGGTGCCGTTTTGTCCCAAAGAGATCCAGAGACCTCTAAAAGTAACCCTTGTGCCTTTTTCTCTCGAAAATTTTCTCCTACTGAACGTAATTATGACGTGGGTAATCGGGAGTTATTGGCCATGAAGTGGGCTTTTGAAGAGTGGAGACATTGGCTGGAGGGAGCCAAACATCAGGTGGTGGTCCTTACGGACCATAAGAATCTGCTTTATCTGGAATCTGCCAAGCGACTTAATCCTAGACAGGCCAGGTGGGCCTTGTTTTTCACACGTTTTAATTTTGTGGTTTCCTTTCTTCCTGGCACTAAGAATGTTAAGGCGGATGCCCTCTCGAGGAGTTTCCTTGCGGACTCTCCTGAGGTATCTGATCCTTCTGTTATTTTGAAAGAAGGTGTAGTTCTTTCCGCCATCTTGCCCAATTTGAGACTGGCTCTGGAGGGGTGTCAGGAGGATAGGCCCGAGCGCTGCCCTGTTGGGAAATTGTTTGTCCCGGACCAGTGGAAAAAGAGTGTGATGTCTGAGATTCATTGTTCCGCGTTGACCGGTCATCCCGGAATTTTTGGTACCAGAGACTTGGTTAGTCGGTCCTTTTGGTGGCCTACCTTGTCTCGTGATGTCAGGGAATTTGTGCAGTCCTGCGGGACTTGCTCTCGCTCCAAGCCTTGCTCTCGCTCTAGTGGTTTGTTGATGCCATTGCCTGTGTCCAAGAGACCATGGACCCATATCTCTATGGATTTAATTTCCGACCTCCCTGTTTCTCAGAGAATGACCGTCATCTGGGTGATTTGTGATAGGTTTTCCAAGATGATACATCTTGTGCCATTACCTAAGTTGCCTTCCTCCTCTGAATTGGTGCCTTTGTTCCTTCAGCACGTGGTTCGTTTACACGGCATTCCTGAGAACATTGTGTCTGACAGAGGAGTCCAGTTTGTTTCCAGATTTTGGAGGACCTTTTGTTCTAAACTTGGTGTTCAATTGTCTTTCTCCTCGGCGTTTCATCCTCAGACTAATGGTCAAACTGAGAGAACAAACCAGACATTGGAGACTTATCTAAGATGCTTTGTGTCTGCTGATCAGGATGACTGGGTCTCTTTTTTGCCTTTGGCTGAGTTTGTTCTTAATAATAGAGCTAGCTCTGCCACTTTGATGTCTCCATTTTTCTGTAATTCTGGGTTTCACCCTCGATTTTCTTCAGGACAGACGGAGGCTTCTGTCTGTCCAGTGTTGACTCTGTTGTGGAGCGTATGCAACAGATTTGGGACCAGGTAGTGGAGAGGTTGTCCCTCTCTCAGGAGAATGCCCAGCGGTTTGCTAACCGGCATAGGACTGATGGTCCTCGGTTTAAAGTGGGGGACTTGGTCTGGTTGTCCTCAAAAAATATTCCTATGAGAGTGGCATCTCCTAAATTTAAGCCTAGGTTCATTGGACCTTATAAGATCATGGAGATTCTTAATCCTGTTTCTTTTCGTTTGCTTCTTCCAGGGACATTTAAGATCCATAACGTGTTCCACAAGTCCTTGTTGAAGAGGTTTGTTGAGCCAGTGGTTCCTACTGCTTTGCCTCCTGACCCTGTTCTGGTTGAGGGCAATATGGAGTTTGTGGTTGAGAAAATATTGAATTCTCGTTTTTCTAGACGGAAACTCCAGTATTTGGTTAAGTGGAGAGGTTATGGTCAGGAAGACAATTCTTGGGTGTTTGCTTCGGACATCCATGCTAGGAGACTCATCCATGCTTATCATAGAACTCATCCTGACCGACCTGGTTGCTCAAGTGAGGGTTCGGTGACCCCTCCTCAAGGGGGGATACTGTTGTGAATGGACTTGAAATGAGTTCTGAGCAGAGGCTCCCTCTGGTGGTTACAAGCGCTACTGGATTGTCCAGTGAAGATTGTGAGGATTGGGAATCAGGTGTTACTGACTGGTCTTATATAAGGGAGTCGCCTTCCCATCAGGGTTGCCTGTGATCAATTGTTCTGGTCTCAATCCTTGATTCCTGTTTCCTTTGTAGCCTGCTGTGTCGTGTCTGCATCTCCTGCTAACAGATAAGACATTTTCTTCTTTTTGTTTTTGTGCTTGATTTTTGCATTTTGTCCTGCACTTCTGTGGGGGCCTTCAGGGTCCCCTCCGGGGGCTTTTGCCCTCTCAGTTTAGTTCAGCCACTGATATTTGTACATTTGCTTTTTCCAGTTTTTTCAGTGGCTGCTGTTTTGATTTTGTTACACCAGAGAACTAATTTAGGTGGTAGAGGTCGTGTGATCTCAGGTGTTTTTGAAATTAGTAGAGTTGGTGCTTTTCAGGGTTTTTTGGGATTGCAGTAAGTGCCCTTCCTATCCTTTTCTATTTAGGTAGTTTGGGCCTCATCGTTTGCTCATACTATTTTCTGTCTGTGTCAGTATTTCTTCTTGTCTAACCGCCATTACATGTTTGGGGGCTTTCTATGTTCTTTGGGGATCTGCTCCGGGCAGATAGCTTTCCTCTTTCTATCTTTAGGTGCAGTTAGTTTCTCAGGCTGTGACGAGGCGTCTAGGACCAACGTAGGAACGCTCCACGGCTGCCTCTAGTTGTGGTGGTTAGTCAGGGTACTGCAATCTCATAGATTCCAACTGCTCTGGTGTATTGCCTTTTTTACCTGCACTCCTCAGCTACCGAAACATAACAGTCCTGCTCCATTTAATTTCAAGTTACATCAAATTTGAAAGTTGCTCACATTAGGCCTCAGCCTACACCCTGACTGACCCTGGGCTCCAACACTGCCAGTTGCTGCTCAGAAGAGCTGTCTGCACAGAGAAAAACACTCGCTCCTGTGTTACTGGGGTTCAGTAACGCCTGCTGTTCCCCTGCTGTGTGTCCGGCAATAAGTCCTGCTCCATCTAATTTCAAGTTACATCAGATTTGAAAGTTGCTCACATTAGGCCTCAGCCTACACCCTGACTGACCCTGGGCTCCAACACCGCCAGTTGCTGCTCAGAAATGCTGTATGCACAGTCAACATATGCTCCTGTGCTATTGGGGTTCAGTAATGTCAGCTGATAACCAGCTGTGTAGCTGGCAACTTTTCCTGCTCTGTCCACAATCACACAAGTCCAGAGTATAAACTTGCTCCAATTTATCCTCTGCCTCCACTCTCTTTCTACACTCATCCCTGGGCTCCAACACTGCCAGTTGCTGCTCGGAAGTGCCGTCTGCACAGTCAACATATGCTCCTGTGTTATTGGGATTCAGTAATGTCAGCTGATCCCCAGCTGTGTAGCTGGCAATG
Organism: Oophaga sylvatica; assembly: GCA_033576555.1. Classification (NCBI taxonomy): domain Eukaryota; kingdom Metazoa; phylum Chordata; class Amphibia; order Anura; family Dendrobatidae; genus Oophaga; species Oophaga sylvatica. The sequence continues at coordinate 260,526,499 of JARQOD010000001.1, forward strand.
TCTCCTGCTCTGTCCACACTCACACAAGTACAGATTTTAAACTTGCTCCAATTTGTCCTCTGCCTCCTCTCTGTTTCTACTCTCATCCCTGGGCTTCAACACCACCAGTTGCTGCTTGGAAGTGCCGTCTGCACAGTCAACATATGCTCCTGTGTTATTGGGGTTCAGTAATGTCAGCTGATCCTCAGCTGTGTACCTGGCAATGTCTCCTGCTCTGTCCACACTCAAATAAGTACAGATTTTAAACTTGCTCCAATTTGTCCTCTGCCTCCACTCTCTTTCTACTCTCATCCCTGGGCTCCAACACCGCCAGTTGCTACTCGGAAGTGCCATCTGCACAGTCAACATATGCTCCTGTGCTATTGGGGTTCAGTAATGTCAGCTGATCCCCAGCTGTGTAGCTGGCAATGTCTCCTGCTCTGTCCACACTCACACAAGTCCAGATTTTAAACTTGGTCCAATTAGGCCTCTGCCTCCACTCTGATTCTACTCTCATCCCTGGGCTCCAACACTGCCAGTTGCTGCTCGGAAGTGCCGTCTGCACAGTCAACATATGCTCCTGTGTAGAGTTGAGCGATACTTTCCGATATCCTAAAGTATCGGAATCGGAATGGTATCGCCGATATCACTAAAATATCGGCGATACCCGATACCGATACCGGAAGTCCCATGTAAGTCTATGGGAACAAAATATCGCAACTAAAAAAAACCCCATTCTTTCCTTGTAAACACTAAATATACACACATAGAATACATATATATATATATATATACATGTCATTGTGACATATATATATACATATATGTATAGTTTATACACTTCTACATAGTAAAATATCCTCTGATTCAATTGACGGGTAAAGTCGGCTTCAGTGAAAAGACAGAAGCACCCGACATGAAATGACACTTGGTGTACATAGGGTTAACCATGTCTTTTCATGTCGTTTGCTATCTGATTTGCACAAACAATTAAATCAGACTATGTGTGCAAAATTTCACACCTGTAGGGTTAATTAAAGGTGTAAATTCGTTGTAAAAAAAACGGACTTTTTTGCTACGAATTTACACCTTTAATTAACCCCTACAGGTGTGAAATTTTGCACACATAGTCTGATTTAATTGTTTGTGCAAATTAGATAGCAAAGGACATGAAAAGACATGGTTAACCCTATGTACACCAAGTGTCATTTCATGTCGGGTTCTGCATTTTCACAAAAGCCGGCAATTGAATTAGCGGCTATTATACTATGTAGAAGTGTATGAACTACAAATATAAAAAATATATATATGTGTCACAAATTCAATGACATGTATATATATATATATGAGGTGTAAAATTGCTGAAAAAAAATGCGTGGGCTCCCGCCCTATTTTCGCAACCAGACAGACAAAGCCAGTGAGTGGTGGCAGATAATAATAGCCCAGAGAGGGACCATTATTTTTGCCCCCCCCCCCCGGCTACTAACATCTGCCCCCAGACACCCCAGGAAAGACAAATCTATAATTAGATTTGCCCTTTCTGGCACTTTGCCCGTCTATTCCCATTGCCCTGTAGCGGTGGCGAATGGGTTAATATGGGGTTAAAGCCACCTTGCTATTGAAAGGTGACCTTAAGCCAGGTTAATAATTGAGAGCTGTCAATTAGACAACTATCAATTATTAATCCTATTGCATGAAATAAAAATAAAACACACACACTTTAATTAAAAATCATTTTAATGAAATAAAGACACATGTTTTTGACCATCTTTTATTTTACTGCAAAAACCATTTCCTGTAATAAAAATAAAATAAAAAAGCAAAATTATTCTTACCTATCCCATGCACAGTCAGGTCCCACGGTGTAATCCTTCAGAAAGGGTTAATGTTTACTGCAGGGACCGCAGCTAATGCTGCAGCCTCACAGTAAACCCCAAATGAATGAGTTCCTCTCCTGCCTGACAGGAGAGTAAAGGCTGGGTGTCACATAACGATACACCAGCGATCCCGACAACGATATGCACTTGTCAGGATCGCTGGTGTATCGCTACATGATCGCTGCTGAGCTGCCAAACAGGCAGCTCAGGCAGCGATCTGGGACAGCGACACTGCGGGTAACATCGCTTAAGGGCCCGTCTCACATAGCGATATCGCTACCGAGATCGCTGCTGAGTCACTAGTTTTGTGACGCAGCAGCGAGCTCACTAGCAATATCGCTGTGTGTGACATTCAGCGATGATCAGCCCCCCTGCCGGGTATCGCTGATCGTCGCAGAAATGTCAGGACCTTTTTTGATCGCTGGTTTCCCTCTGACAGGCACGCATCGCTGCGTGTGACAGGCGGGAGACCAGCGATCCGCTGGTAACCAAGGTACACAGCGGGTTTCCAGGCACCGCGCAGCGCTTGGAAACCCGCTGTGTACCTTGGATACCAGCTCCCTGCATCAGGGCGCTGGTATCCAAGGTACACAGCGGGTTTCTAGGCACAGCCCCGCGCCTGGAAACCCGCTGTGTACCTTGGTTACCAGCGGATCGCTGGTCTCCCGCCTGTCACACGCAGCGATGTGTGCCTGTCAGCGGGAAACCAGCGATCAAAAAAAGGTCCTGACATTTCAGCGACGATCAGCGATACCCGGCAGGGGGCTGATCGTCGCTGAATGTCACACACAGCGATATCGCTGGTGAGCTCGCTGCTGCGTCACAAAACTAGTGACTCAGCAGCGATCTCGGTAGCGATATCGCTATGTGAGACGGACCCTTAAGTGGAAAGCTTAATTGATTGCTTTCCACTTTCACTTCAGGTCAGCCAGGGACACAATCAGTGACGTCAGAGGGAACTGATTAACAAAAATAGGGTTCCCTTCGAAAAAAAAATGGCGTGGGGTCCCCCCTATTTTTGTTAACCAGCCAGATGAAGCAGACTGCTGAGGCCTGGATTTTCAGGCTGTTAAGGAGCCAAGATCCATGGACCTTGCCAGCCTGATAATACTAGGCCACAGCAGTCTGCATATCTTGGCTGATTAACAAAAATAGGGGATCCCCTCGAAAAAAATTGGCGTGGGGTCCCCCCTATTTTTGTTAACCAGCCAGATGAAGCAGACCGCTGAGGCCTGGATTTTCAGGCTGTTAAGGAGCCAAGATCCATGGACCTTGCCAGCCTGATAATACCAGGCCACAGCAGTCTGCATATCTTGGCTGATTAACAAAAATAGGGGATCCCCTCGAAAAAAATTGGCGTGGGGTCCCCCCTATTTTTGTTAACCAGCCAGATGAAGCAGACCGCTGAGGCCTGGATTTTCAGGCTGTTAAGGAGCCAAGATCCATGGACCTTGCCAGCCTGATAATACCAGGCCACAGCAGTCTGCATATCTTGGCTGATTAACAAAAATAGGGGATCCCCTCGAAAAAAATTGGCGTGGGGTCCCCCCTATTTTTGTTAACCAGCCAGATGAAGCAGACCGCTGAGGCCTGGTTTTTCAGGCTGGTAAGGATCCAATATCCATGGACCTTGCAAGCCTGATAATACCAGGCCACAGCAGTCTGCTTAGCTTGGCTGGTTAACAAAAATAGGGGATCCCCTCGAAAAAAAAACGGCGTGGGGATCCCCCCTATTTTTGTTAACCAGCCAAGTAAAATGCAGACTGCTGCGGCCTGGTATTAAAAGACTGTCAAGGCCCATGGATTTTGGCCCTCAACAGCCTGATAATACCAGGTACAGCAGCCCCACATTTGGCGCATCAAAAGATGTGCCAATTGTGGCACTTTACCCGGCTCTTCCCACTTGCCCTGTAGCGGTGGCAAGCGGGGTAATAAGGGGTTAATGTCACCGTTGATTGCACGGTGACAATAAGCCCGGTTAATAATGGAGAGGTGTCAATAAGACACCGATCCATTATTAATCCCAAAGTTATTAAATGTATAAAAAAAAGACAAAGCAAGAAAAAAGTATTTTAATGAAATAAAAAGGACAACACAGTTTTCATTAATTTTATTACTCTCTCATTCCTGCGACGCCATCGATCTCCTGTAAAAAAAGAAAAAAAACAAACCAACAGTATACCACCTGTCCGACGCAGTCCATAACGACAGTCCCACGACGATCCAACTCTGCTACATCGCAATGACAGGCAGAGCCTGACATCCCGGCGCAGCACAGCTGATTACCTGCTTCCCCGGCGGTGACGTCATCGGACTGACTGCTTTACGGCCGGGATTACCCAGCAGTCACTGCAGTTATCGCGAGAAACTGCATGTGACCGCCGGGGAAAGAAGATTGCGGCCATGAAGCAGTCCAGGACGTGACCAGCCGGAGATCTTCTGCCAGGTAAGTGCCGCTGACTCCTGACAGACCCGACCGACGGACACTGACAGTGACAGTGACAATCCCGATTCCGGTATCCGATAAGACGAAAATATCGGAACTCGGAATCGGAATTCCGATACAGCCAATATCGGCCGATACCCGATATTTGCAGTATCGGAATGCTCAACCCTACTCCTGTGTTATTGGGGTTCGTAATGTCAGCTGATCCCCAACTGTGTAGCTGGCAATGTCTCCTGCTCTGTCCACACTCACACAAGTACAGATTTTAAACTTGGTCCAATTAGGCCTCTGCCTCTACTCTGATTCTACTCTCATCCCTGGGCTCCAACACTGCCAGTTGCTGCTCGGAAGTGCCGTCTGCACTGTCAACATATGCTCCTGTGTTATTGGGATTCAGTAATGTCAGCTGATCCCCAGCTGTGTACCTGGCAACTTTTCCTGCTCTGTCCACTATCACACAGGTCCAGAGTTTAAACTTGCTCCAATTTATCCTCTGCCTCCACTCTGTTTCTACTCTCATCCCTGGGCTCCAATATCGCCAGTTGCTGCTCAGCAGTGTCTTTGGTACGGGTACTCCCTCCTGCCCAGCCAGGTTACAGCAATCCAGCTGTTTCCGTGCAGTGTCAACGTCACTTTGCCTCCAATTCGTTGTCCTGTCATGTTGCGGTCGGGTTAGCCGACTCTATGGTGCCTGCAGTTTAGGTGCTTCCTATGTGGGCTGCGGGATATGGAAGTAAAGGCAGTTTCCGTAGTGCCAATAGGACAAGCACCACCTGTAGGACTGTGTGATTCGGTAATTGTGGCCGGATCGCGGACTTGCAACTTTAGTTTTCATGGATAACTTATGCTACCCATCCGGGTTCCAGTACCGTCAGCTGGTTCTCGACAGTGTCTTTGGCCTTGGTGCCTCCATCTCGGTATCCGAGTTCAAGCAACGTCTGCTGGTCCTTGGTAGTGCTTTCTAGCACAGGTACCTCCTGCTTAGTAACCGTGGTCCAGTACCGTCAGCTGGTCCACGGTAGTGCCATTGGCTCTGTTCCTTCTGCTGCCCCTCCGGGTTCCAGCACAGTCAGCTAGACCTCGTTAGTTCCATTGGCTATTGTACCTTATGCTACCCATCCGGGTTCCAGTACCGTCAGCTTGTTCTCGGCAGTGCCTTTGGCCTAGGTGCCTCCATCTCGGTATCCGAGTTCCAGCAACGTCTGCTGGTCCTTGGTAGTGCTTTCTAGCACAGGTACTTCCTGCTTAGTAACCGTGGTCCAGTACCGTCAGCTGATTCTCGGTAGTGCCATTGGCTCTGTTCCTTCTGCTGCCCCTCCGGGTTCCAGCACAGTCAGCTGGTCCTCGTTAGTTCCATTGGCTATTGTACCTTATGCTACCCATCCGGGTTCCAGTACCGTCAGCTGGTTCTCGGCAGTTACTCAGCCTTCTTGTAACTTCTGCTACATTTCCAAGTTGAAGATTTTTTAAATGGTTTTTGGTAATCACTCTGGATCTCCCTGACGATGAGCCAGAAGACGACGACCCTGAAGACCACCCCAAAAAAGACGACAACCCCGAAGATGATGACCCTGAAGAAGATGACCCTGAAGACCACCCCGAAGAAGACAACGACCACAAGGACGACACATGTAGACGACGAGCCTGAACACCACCACAAAGAAGACCAAAAAGATTACCCAGAAGAAGATGACCAAGAGGACAAAGAACATGAAGACAACCAACAAGATACAGAGCAAGACACAGAAGACCAAGAAGCAGAAGAACAAAAAGCAGAAAAACAAAAAGCAGAATAACAGTAAGCATAACACAAAAAATCAGAGCAAAAAATATGCTCTAAATTATAAGCAGAAGAAGACTAAGCAGTGTATGGGGGTGAGTCCGTTCCTCCTCGTGGTGCCCCTGGAAAATGCCTGCTGCAGGCCAAACTGAACGCGGACAAATACTGTTGTAAATTTTTTGTGATTTTTGTGACAGCAAGAACGGAAGGTGTAATCTTCAAACTTTTAGAGATAACAACTACAGGAATGCCTGTCACAAATAAGAATATGATGAAGAAGATTAATAGGAAGAAGATGAAGAAGTAGAATATGAAGAATAATAGTTGAATAAGAAGAATATAAAGAATGTAAAAAAGAAAGAATAAGAGAAAGAAAGTGAAGAAGATGAAGAAGATAAATAAGGTGAAGAAGAAGTTGATGAAAAAGATGCTGCTGCTGAGGATCATGAAGGAGAAAGTGTGGGAGAAGTAAAAAAGAAGGTGAAGAGCATGGAAGTAGTGAAACATGCATATGTGCCAAAATAGAAAAAAGGTTAACAACATAGTCAATTTCTTTGCAACTACGAAAATCTTAAAAAAAAAAAAATTCCTGCTATTCCATTTGATTGGGCTAAACCTCTATGCCTTTAATGTCTCCTCCACCTCCCCCAATACATTCTACATTATTCTTAGTTGTTTTCCTTCATGTACAATTAACCTACAAGGAAAGAAAGGGTTCCGATATTTATGTCCCATTGACTTGCATTGGTTTCCGGTATCGGAATCGGCGATATCCGATACTTTTTGAGAATCGGTCCGATCCAATCCGATCCGATATTTCCCAATAGCGGAAAGTATCACTCAACACTATTGATGACCTGTCTGGTGGCCATCTTACAGGATTTAAATAATTTATATTTTGATAAACTGGACATTTGTAAACTTTACCCAATATTTTTTTAGGACCAATCCTTATTATTAACATGTGGAAAATGAAGTGAGTAATTTGAATTTATATTTTTTAATTCCTAAATTTTTTTACTTTATTCTATATTTTTTAGTCCCCACAGGAGACTTGTAACTTTGATTGCTTATTCTACATAATTCAATACAAACAGAAACACATGAGCGATGAACACAGTAATCATGCCTGTAGGGACATTGTTCACACCACCAGAAGACTGAAAATACAAAGAACCACAGTAAAACCAAAAAAATACTCTATTGCAAAAAAATAAAATAACAGTAAACAGAAAGTGCTAATAAAAAGATGGAAAAACACAGGGTATTTGGTTAATATGTTTTTTGCAAAAAATGTATATGAATCTATTTTTATCTTGTTTCTGCAAGACCAGGGAGTTTTCCACCCCTCCTTTGTGAGCCGTGTACATAAAAGCCGTTGTATGCTGTGTGTCCACATTGGACATTACCTTTCTGAATCCTGCTCATACAGGTATTACACATATGGCCAGGTTTTTAAATACATCAGATAGGGATTACATACATTTGTCAGGGACTGCTCTGATATGGGTATATTTGATGATGATTAGAGTTGAGCGATACTTTCCGATATCCAAAAGTATCGAATCGGAATGGTATCGCCGATAACATTAAAATATCGGCGATACCCGATACCGATACCGGAAGTCCCATGTAAGTCTATGGAACAAAATATCGAAATTAAAAAAACCCATTCTTGCCTTGTTGGTTAATTGTACATGAAGGAAAACAAGAAAGAGTAATGTAGAATGTATTGGGGAAGGTTGAGGAGACATTAAAGGCATAGATGTTTAACCCAATCAAATGGAATAGCATAAATATTTTTTTTTTTAAAGATGTTCGGATTGACGAAGAAATTGACAATGTTGTTAACGTTTTTTCTATTTTGGAAAATATGTATATTACACAACTTCCATGCTCTTCATCTTCACCTTTTTAACTTTTCACACACTTTCTCCTTCATAATCTTCTGCAGCATCATCTTTTTCATCAAATTATTCTTCATCTTCACCTTCTTTATCTTCTTCTTAAACTTCTTGCTATTCATCTTTGTTAACATTACTCATATTCTTCTTATTAAACTATTATTCTTATTCATATTCTGCTTCATCTTCTTCATCATATTCTTATTTGTGACAGAGAATCCTGTACTTGTAATCTGTCAAAGTATGAATTTTTCATCCTTCCGTTCTTGCTGTCACAAAAGATTTAAATTACAACAGTATTTGTCCGTGTTCAGTTTAGCCTGCAGCAGCAGGCATTTTCCAGGGGCACCACGAGGAGGAACGGACTCACCCCCATACACTGCTTAGTCTTCTTCTGCTTAGAATTTAGAGCATATATTTTGCTCTTCATTTTGGTCTTATACTTCATGTTCTTCTGCTTTTAGATCTTCTGCTTATTGTTCTTGTGTCTCTTGTTCCGTATCTTGTATTTGTAGCACAATCTTGTACCAGCTGATGTTACTGGGACACGGTTACTAAGCAGGAGGTACCTGTGCTCCAAAGCACTACCAAGGACCAGCAGACGTTGCTGGAACTCGGATACCGAGATGGAGGCACCTAGGCCAAAGGCACTGTGGAGAACCAGCTGACGGTACTGGAACCCGGAGGGGCAGCAGAAGGAAAAGAGCCAATGGCACAACCGAGGACCAGCTGACGTTACTGGGACACGGTTACTAAGCAGGAGGTACCTGTGCTCCAAAGCACTACCAAGGACCAGCAGACGTTGCTGGAACTCGGATACCGAGATGGAGGCACCTAGGCCAAAGGCACTGTGGAGAACCAGCTGACGGTACTGGAACCCGGAGGGGCAGCAGAAGGAAAAGAGCCAATGGCACAACCGAGGACCAGCTGACGTTACTGGGACACGGTTACTAAGCAGGAGGTACCTGTGCTCCAAAGCACTACCAAGGACCAGCAGACGTTGCTGGAACTCGGATACCGAGATGGAGGCACCTAGGCCAAAGGCACTGCGGAGAACCAGCTGACGGTACTGGAACCCGAGGGGCAGCAGAAGGAAAAGAGCCAATGGCACAACCGAGGACCAGCTGACGTTACTGAACCCCAGTAACACAGGAGCAAGTGTTGACTGTGCTAACAGCACTTCCGAGCAACAACTGGCGGTGTTGGAGCCCAGGTCAAGGAGGATGTTTAAATACTAGATCAAGTAATTTCCTTGTTACCTGTCAATTTTAAATGTCTATACTTCAAACAAGAGAAAGATAACCTTTACTACCATAAGATGATGATTTCATTTAAACTAATATCTAGATAAATAAAGAATTGACAAACATAAACACATACATTAACATGTTGAACAGCAATGCAAACCACAAAATAAATTAGTTAAGGAATCTGCTATACGGTTGTACATAAAAGCATACAAGTATATATCTGAATCCATTAATGATGGATAAGTAACAGTATGTACACCATTTTTATTGTATAGACAATGAATGTCTGACTTCAAAACATCATCAGCATTACAAGTTATCTGTGATATTACTAAAATGTTCCATTTGCTGAATAATGTCACTAAATATTTTATACAAAATTATACAATTTCCATCATGTAATACTCATAATATTGGCAATAATCATTTTTATTAACAAACATAACCTTTAAAAAGTGCATAGTGCATAGTGAAAATTGCTATTTATGGCTGACTGTCGACTTGGAAGCATGACAACAGATAGATAAGGTATAAATAGATGACACTGCATAGCCACAGATGGTGAATGGCGATGTAATACTGTACCTCAATAAAGTGTGCGTCACTACTAATAATTTTTTTTATATAGCTTTATAAACAGGGTACATGGATGTATGCTTGTGCCTTTGTTTTGACGCACAGACTGCCTTCCTGCTGAGACGCACTGGGTAGTGAACAGTTGTGTGCAGTGTTCACTGCAGTCTCTGCGGAATAACCACACTTAGACCTTATAACTTTTCAGACTTTCTTTATCAATCTACCAAGATGAAGAAGGCAGGGAGTAAGGCACGTGGTCGTGGAGTTTCTTCAGGGAGAGGACGTGGGGATTCTGTGGCTGCTGCGGCCCCCAGTGACACAGCATCCACCAGTTTTCCCCGTGAGCGTTCCTTTATGCGCACTTTTGTAGGAGCTCGGAGTACCCCCCTGCTGCGGAAGAACAAATTGAAGCCGTTGTTGTTTGGATGTCAGCCAATGCATCGACTTCAATTGCTTCCACCTCCTCTCAGGACCACAGCACTGTTGGGCAACCATCTGTCTCTTCACCGCCTGGCAAATTGCCCAGGCAGTCAGAGAGTTCTGTACAGGAGCCAGCTGAGTGTCTGCTTCTGTTCTCAGAATCTATTGGCTTGCAAACAGGGGCCCAGCCAAGCAGCATTCTGTAATGTGAAGAGGGAGTATGCAGTGATGCGCAACAGCTGAGTCTCTCTGAATCTGAAGAGGCGGGTGAGACAGTGCCGATGGTCAGCACACCGCAGAACGCATCTGATGATGATGAGACCCAGGTGCCAGTTTCTGTTGAGCATGGTGCTGGCCAGACCACCCAACAGCAGGTGTTGGAAGAGGGTAGTGGAGATGATGAGGTCCAAGACCCAACATGGCATGAGGAACAGTAAGGTGGTGGGAGCAGCTCAGAGGAATAATAATAATATTTATTTATATAGCGCCATCATATTCCGCAGCGCTTTACAGTTTAGCAGTTTCAGAACACAAGTCATAAGTAACAACGTTAACAATACAATAATTTAAGCTAAATAAGTCGCCCCTGCTCGTGACAGCTTAGTGAATGTGATAGGCCGCTCTGAACAAATGTGTTTTGAGGGAGCGCCTGAAACCATGCAAATTGTGGATAGTCCTAATTTCTTGGGGTACAGCATTCCAGAGGATTGGCGTAGAGCGGGAGAAGTCTTGGAGTCGGGAGTGGGAGGTACGTATTAGTGCAGAGGTTAGTCGAAAGTCGTTTGCAGAGCGCAGCAGTCGGTTAGGCCGATAGATAGAAATGAGGGAGGAGATGTAGGAGGGGTGCTGCACTGTGGATAGCTTTGTGGCTGAGAACCAGTACTTTGGTTGAAAGCTGGGAGAGGCCTAGAGAAATGGTTAGTGATAGAAGGAAGATAGAGGAAGACATTGCCCCAACGGTACAAACAGGAGGGAGAGTTAGGCTGCAGACTCGGTTGCCTGTAGCCTCCAGTTTGGCACCTGTTCGGAGCAGTTGTCTTCCAAAAGTCAAACGTGCGCTCCCAGGACTTGCACTGCGTGGTCCTTTTTCACACACTTGCACATGATATTTGCTATGTGAAATGCAAGCTGTGTAATCAAAAATTAAAAATAGCTAAAAGTGTCAGTCACCTCAATACCACAAATATGTGGAAACATGTGCGGACAAAGCACGTAGTTGAGTTACAAAGACACACTGGAGATTAGGCCAACCTACAGCAGCACCTACATCTTCAGGTTGTGTTGAAGCCTCTTCATCGACTCACACACAGCTGGTTCTGCTTCCTCACAGGATCGCCATGGAAGAACCTCGCCACTGTTGCCAGAGACAAACTGTTATTCCCACACACAGCAGCAATTTTCCCTGTCATCCTCACAACTCCCAGCCACAAAACAGCCATCGGTACACAGGCATGGGATAAAAGACGGCCATACTCCGCAAACCAGCACGAGCACAGGCTCTGAATGCTGGCATTGCAAAACTCCTGTCCCTTGAAATGCGTGATTCAGGCTGGGAGACAGACAGTTTCCGTAACTGAATATCATTGTCATCCCACAATACAATGTGCCAAGCCGATTTCATTTCAGCAGGCAAGCCGTCCCGGGTCTGAAAAAGCATGTAGGAAAAATTAAACATGCGCTACTAAAAGCCCTCAGTAGCAAGGTCCACCTACCACCGATGCGTGGAACCACTACCCATTGTTATGATCTGCTACAACCATTTAAGGAAAGAAGGGAATTCTGTTCCCTACAATACAACTAAGCTGAATCCCTACGATGTAACGGGGAACCTGATCCTGCGACCAAACCCGCTAAAGTCCTCATCTAGTGTGAACAAGACCATATTGCGAGGGAGTAATCCCTACAAGATCTAGTGACTGGGAGAAAAGGTGGACACCTCCTAAAATAAATTGTAGCATGGATAATTAAACAGAAAAATAAATACTTTGTGACCTAACATCAAGCAAAACTCACAGATTAAGGCACCTAAGCACCCGGGTAGCTTTAAAAGTAGATAATACAATGAAGTCAAGCAAAGCCAGAAGGGCGGAGCCAGACAAATAGGGAAAAAAGGTCATGTGACCAGCAAACTGAAACAAAACCTAACAAGAGGGTTCTAACACCCATGCCAGGGACAATACCTTTCCCCCACTGCCCATTGGGTCAATGTTGTGCAGCCGGGGACTGATCTTGCGATGGCGCTGTACGTGTTCTGCCAACTCCAAGGATTGCAGGAATCAAGTCTGTACACATTGATTCCTCCTCCTACTCCAGTTCCTCAGATCATCGCTGCAGGAGCCGTCATGGTCTACCTCCACATGGACCCTGAACGTTTACCGTTTGCGACCGATATTAGCACAGCCGTGTCCAAATTCAACAGGCCGTCCTGAAATTAATTTCCATGGGGAATCTTAGCCACACAGCGCAGGAGCTCTGTAATGCCATAAAGCAGGAGAGCGACGGTGGTTTTTGGAAGAGAATCCCACAGGCAGCTGTATGTTGACAAGGCCGAAATCTGGTTCAGCCTGGCCTTGCACCTCCTCACATA
>JARQOD010000001.1:260539417-260585121 GCA_033576555.1 Oophaga sylvatica
GATACTCGGACGACTCGAGACTTAGGTCCTGCACGAGGAACCTCCGTGGCCTTTTGGGGTTCGGACGCCAGATCGGGGGATTCGAGAGGTGTGGCAAAGGTGGGAGCCAACCGAATCCTCTGCCTACACTGGGCCCGCTCCAACCTCCAATCGTGAAAACGGAGGTCGATGCGGGTAGATATGGAGATAAGCTTCTCCAGTGTGGCGGGAATCTCCCTGGTAGCCAAAGCGTCTTTAACATGGTCAGCCAGTCCTCGCCAGTAGACTGGAATGAGAACTTTATCCGACCAGTCTAGCTCTGAGGCCAGAGTCCGAAACTGGACGGAAAACTGACTGACCAAAGATGAACCCTGTGCCAATGCCAGCAGTTGTAGCGCTGTATCGTGGGTGACCTGAGGTCCTAAAAAGACCTTTTTAAGAGCCTCCAGGAAATAAGGAGCACTCCGCACCACACGATCGTCGCGCTCCCACAGCGGCGTTGCCCACTCCAATGCTCTGCCCGAGAGTAGAGACAGTACAAAACCCACTTGTGCCAGATCCGTGGGGAAACGTGCAGCCAGAAGCTCGAGCTGTATAGAGCACTGACTCACGAATCCCCGACATTGCTTGCTGTCACCGGCAAACTTGTCAGGAAGCGGGAGGTGGGATAATGTAGGTGCAGAGGTGGCAGAGGACAAACTGGCTGCAGCCACGCTAGCAGCCTGAACAGCGACAGCGGTAACATCCACAGCTGAGGTTGTGCTTTCAAGAGCCGCCAACCTACCCTCCAGCTGCTGGATGTACTGCGGTAGACGCTGGTCATCCGCCATTTTACTAGCCAGACCCTGGCACTAATATTATGTTAGGGTCTGCGGAATGCACCAAATATATGAGGTAAAGAGGTGCGATTCGCAGCCCGGGGTCCACCGTGCAGGCGGAGCCTGCTTCTAGTAAAATGGCGCAAGACGCGAACTTTGTTATCCAGCAGAGTCGCCAATATAAACACCGCAATGCGCTGTGGCAATATGTGCGAACTCTGTTATTTCACAGAGCCGCTAGAAGGAGTGCCGCAGCGCTATATGGCGATGTGTGCGAACTCACTTAACACAACTGAGTCGCAAAATAAACACGCTAGGGCGCTGTCTAGCGTTGAAAGCGAACCCTGTTACGTCACAGAGCCGCTGAGAAAAAGTTCTGTGTCCTGACAGGCATCCAGGTACACAGTTAAGTGCTAAGCGAACATAGAACATGATCATGCGCTAATGTCCTCGCGGGAGTCACCCACAATCTATGGCGTCTAAACGCCAGGCCCTGAATACTGCAATCAAACCCCTCACTGGTTATCCCGGTAATCTAGGGCATCTAGGACACCGACCCTGACCAGCTAGCATACCAAACTCCTCACCGATTAAGTCGGTATTCTATGGGCTTATTTCAGCCGGGCCCTAACCACACACACGCATGACCACACTGGCGCAAAGCATATAATGGTTGATATTAGCGCATGGCGGCCCAGCCATGCCACCCTTTTATAGCAACAGCTACAGGACCTGCGAGAAACAAGGACCAATGAGAAACTGTTCCAAAACACAGGCAGTTTCAGGACCTTCCTGGCGGACCAATAGGAGCTGCTGCAGTACCTGAACATGTGTCCCCTGATCTCCAATGAGAGATCTTACCCTGGGCATGCTCAGAAGGGGAAACGCAGGACTTTGTCCCAAAGACATCTGCTCCAGCACTGGCTATAATAGCAGATCCAGGAGAGGCAGCAGTAAGTCTCTGCACAGTACTGGAATGGGCAAGACGTTGGGACCGATGTCTCTGCTGAGCAGGCTCCCCTGCGGCTGGAGACGAATGGGGGACCGCAGCGGGACTGGTTCGAGACTCCCCTTGTGCAGCAGCAGGAACTCGAACCCTAACAGCCGGCGGCTATGGAATGAGGTGGCCGCAGCATTGATGGATGGCTGGGACAGCGCCTCTCCAACCACCAAAAAAGGCGTTTAGTAAGTATTTCCATGCTCTGTGATGACGCAGTGACTCTTGTTACTGATGACACTGTTGTGGTTTAACAGTGACTGCCCTGTGTATTGTATTGCTCTATGCTGCAGTCACTCTTGTTACTGATGGCACTGTTGGGTTTGCCGCTAGATATATTCTAGCAGCAAACCCAACATTGTCATCTGGAACAACAGTGACTGCATTGTGTATTGTATTGCTTCTGCTGCATTCACTCTTGTTAGTGATGTCACTATTGGGTTTGCTGAAAGATAAATTCTATCAGCAAACCCAACATTGTCTTCTGGAACAACAGTGACTGCATTGTGCATTGTATGGCTTATGCTGCATTCACTCTTGCTACTGATGTCTCTGTTGGGTTTGCTCATAGAAAAATTCTATCAGCAAACCCAACATGTCATCTGGTTCAACAGTGACTGCCCTGTGTATTGTATTGCTCTATGCTGCAGTCACTCTTGTTACTGATGGTACTGTTGTGTTTCCTGAAAATATATTCTATCAGCAAACCCAACAGTGTCATCTGGAACAACAGTGACTGCTCTGTGTATTGTATTGCTTATGCTGCATTCACTCTTGCTACTGATGCCTCTGTTGGGTTTGCTCAAAGATAAATTCTATCAGCAAACCCAACAGTGTCATCTGGTTCAACAGTGACTGCCCTGTGTATTGTATTGCTTATCCTGGATTCACTCTTGTTACTGATGGCACTGTTGGGTTTGCTGATAGATATATTCAATCAACAAACCCAATAGTGTTATCTGGAACAACAGTGACTGCACTGTGTATTGTATTGCTCTATGCTGCAGTCACTCTTGTTACTGATGGAACTGTTGGGTTTGCCGCTAGATATGTTCTATCAGCAAACCCAACAGTGTTATCTGGTTCAACAGTGACTGCCCTGTGTATTGTATTGCTTATGATACGTTCACTCTTGTTACTGATGTCACTGTTGGGTTTGCTGATAGATATATTCTATCAGTAAACCCAATAGTGTCATCTGGAACAACAGTGACTGCACTGTGTATTGTATTGCTTATGCTGCATTCACTCTTGTTACTGATGGCACTATTGGGTTTGCTGATAGATATATTCTATCAGCAAACCCAATAGTGTCATCTGGAACAACAGTGACTGCACTGTGTATTGTATTGCTCTATGCTGCAGTCACTATTGTTACTGACGGCACTGTTGGGTTTGCCGCTAGATGAATTCTAGCGGCAAACCCAACAGTGTCATCTAGAACAACAGTGAATGCTCTGTGTATTGTATTACTCTATGCTGCAGTCACTCTTGTTACTGATGAAACTGTTGAGTTTGCCGCTAGATATGTTCTATCAGCAAACCCAACAGTGTCATCTGGTTCAACAGTGACTGCCCTGTGTATTGTATTGCTTATGGATATGTTCACTCTTGTTACTGATGGCACTGTTGGGTTTGCTTATAGATATATTCATCAGCAAACCCAATAGTGTCATCTGGAACAACAGTGACTGCACTTTGTATTGTATTGCTTATGCTGCTTTCACTCTTGCTACTGATTGCCGCTGTTGTTTGTCGACAAAACCCAACAGTGTCATCTGGTTCAACAGTGACTGCCCTGTGTATTGTATTGCTTATGCATACTTCACTCTTGTTACTGATGGCACTATTGGTTTGCTGATAGATATATTCTATCAGCAAACCCAATAGTGTCATCTGGAACAACATGACTGCACTGTGTATTGTATTGCTTATGCTGCATTCACTCTTGTTACTGAGGCACTTTGGGTTTGCTGTAGATATATTCTATCAGCAAACCCAATAGTGTCATCTGGAACAACAGTGATGCACTGTGTATTGTATTGCTCTATGCTGCAGTCACTATTGTTACTGACGGCACTGTTGGGTTTGCCGCTAGATGAATTCTAGCGGCAAACCCAACAGTGTCATCTAGAACAACAGTGAATGCTCTGTGTATTGTATTCTCTATGCTGCAGTCACTCTTGTTACTGATGGAACTGTTGGGTTTGCCGCTAGATATGTTCTATCACAAACCCAACAGTGTCATCTGGTTCAACAGTGACTGCCCTGTGTATTGTATTGCTTATGCTGCATTCACTCTTGTTACTGATGGCACTGTTGGTTTGGCTAGAATATTTCAATCACAAACCCAAAGTGTTATCTGGACAACAGTGACTGCACTGTGTATTGTATTGCTCTATGCTGCAGTCACTCTTGTTACTGATGGAACTGTTGGGTTTGCCGCTAGATATGTTCTATCAGCAAACCCAACAGTGTCATCTGGTTCAACAGTGACTGCCCTGTGTATTGTATTGCTTATGATACATTCACTCTTGTTACTGATGGCACTGTTGGGTTTGCTGATAGATATATTCTATCAGCAAACCCAATAGTGTCATCTGGAACAACAGTGACTGCACTGTGTATTGTATTGCTTATGCTGCATTCACTCTTGTTACTGATGGCACTATTGGGTTTGCTGATAGATATATTCTATCAGCAAACCAATAGTGTCATCTGGAACAACAGTGACTGCCTGTGTATTGTATTAGCTCTATGCTGCAGTCACTATTGTTACTGACGGCACTGTTGGGTTTGCCGCTAGATATTCTAGCGGCAAACCCAACAGTGTCATCTAGAACAACAGTGAATGCTCTGTGTATTGTATTACTCTATGCTGCAGTC
The DNA here is from genome assembly GCA_033576555.1 of Oophaga sylvatica. Classification (NCBI taxonomy): domain Eukaryota; kingdom Metazoa; phylum Chordata; class Amphibia; order Anura; family Dendrobatidae; genus Oophaga; species Oophaga sylvatica. Next base: position 260,544,098 of record JARQOD010000001.1, read on the forward strand.
ACTCTTGTTACTGATGGAACTGTTGGGGTTTGCGCTAGATATTTCTATCAGCAAACCCAACAGTGTCATCTGGTTCAACAGTGACTGCCCTGTGTATTGTATTGCTTATGCAGCATTCACTCTTGTTACTGATGGCACTGTTGGGTTTGCTGATAGATATATTCATCAGCAAACCCAATAGTGTTATCTGGACAACAGTGACTGCACTTGTTTGTATGCTTAACATGCACTCTTGTTTGATGCTGTAGGGTTTGCTAGATATTTCTATGCAAACCCACTATGTCATCTGGACAACAGTGCTGCCTGTGTATTGTATTGCTTTGCTGCATATCTTGTTACTGATGCACTTGGTTTGCTGATAGATATATCAGCAAACCAATAGTGTCATCTGGAACAACAGTGACTGCACTGTGTATTGTATTGCTTATGCTGCATTCACTCTTGTTACTGATGGCACTGTTGGGTTTGCGATAGATATAATTCTATCAGCAAACCAATAGTGTCATCTGAGAACAACAGTGACTGCTCTGTGTATTGTATTCTCTATGCTGCAGTCACTCTTGTTACTGATGGAAACTGTTGGGTTTGCCGCTAGATAATTTCTATCAGCAAACCCAACAGTGTCATCTAAACAACAGTGACTGCTCTGTGTATTGTATTCTTATGCTGCAGTCACTCTTGTTACTGATGGCACTGTTGGGTTTGCCGCTAGATATGTTCTATCAAGCAAACCCAACAGTGTCATCTGGTACAACAGTGACTGCCCTGTGTATTGTATTGCTTATGCTGCAGTTCACTCTTGTTACTGATGGCACTGTTGGGTTTGCTGCTAGATATTTCTATCAGCAAACCCAACAGTGTCATCTGGAACAACAGTGACTGCCTGTGTATGTATTGCTTATGCTGCATTCACTCTTGTTACTGATGGCACTGTTGGTTTGCTGATAGATATATTCTATCAGCAAACCCAATAGTGTCATCTGGAATAACAGTGACTGCCTGTGTATTGTATTGCTATGCTGCATTCACTCTTGTTACTGAGGCACTGTTGGGTTTGCGCAAGATAATTCTATCAGCAAACCCAACAGTGTCATCTAGAACAACAGTGATGCTCTGTGTATTGTATTGCTCTATGCTGCATCACTCTTGTTACTGATGGACTGTTGGGTTTGCGCTAGATATATTCTATCAGCAAACCCAACAGTGTCATCTGGAACAACAGTGACTGCCCTGTGTATTGTATTGCTTATGCTGCTTACTCTTGTTACTGATGGCACTGTTGGGTTTGCTGATAGATATATTCTATCAGCAAACCCAATAGTGTCATCTGGAATCAACAGTGACTGCCCTGTGTATTGTATTGCTTATGCTGCTTCGTGATGAACAACAGTGACTGCACTGTGTATTGTATTGCTCTATGCTGCAGTCACTCTTGTTACTGATGGAACTGTTGGGTTTGCCGCTAGATATGTTCTATCAGCAAACCCAACAGTGTTATCTGGTTCAACAGTGACTGCCCTGTGTATTGTATTGCTTATGATACGTTCACTCTTGTTACTGATGTCACTGTTGGGTTTGCTGATAGATATATTCTATCAGTAAACCCAATAGTGTCATCTGGAACAACAGTGACTGCACTGTGTATTGTATTGCTTATGCTGCATTCACTCTTGTTACTGATGGCACTATTGGGTTTGCTGATAGATATATTCTATCAGCAAACCCAATAGTGTCATCTGGAACAACAGTGACTGCACTGTGTATTGTATTGCTCTATGCTGCAGTCACTATTGTTACTGACGGCACTGTTGGGTTTGCCGCTAGATGAATTCTAGCGGCAAACCCAACAGTGTCATCTAGAACAACAGTGAATGCTCTGTGTATTGTATTACTCTATGCTGCAGTCACTCTTGTTACTGATGAAACTGTTGAGTTTGCCGCTAGATATGTTCTATCAGCAAACCCAACAGTGTCATCTGGTTCAACAGTGACTGCCCTGTGTATTGTATTGCTTATGATACGTTCACTCTTGTTACTGATGGCACTGTTGGGTTTGCTTATAGATATATTCTATCAGCAAACCCAATAGTGTCATCTGGAACAACAGTGACTGCACTGTGTATTGTATTGCTTATGCTGCTTTCACTCTTGCTACTGATGCCTCTGTTGGGTTTGCTCAAAGATAAATTTATCAGCAAACCCAACAGTGTCATCTGGTTCAACAGTGACTGCCCTGTGTATTGTATTGCTTATGCTGCATTCACTCTTGTTACTGATGGCACTATTGGGTTTGCTGATAGATATATTCTATCAGCAAACCCAATAGTGTCATCTGGAACAACAGTGACTGCCCTGTGTATTGTATTGCTCTATGCTGCAGTCACTATTGTTACTGACGGCACTGTTGGGTTTGCCGCTAGATGAATTCTAGCGGCAAACCCAACAGTGTCATCTAGAACAACAGTGAATGCTCTGTGTTTGTATTACTCTATGCTGCAGTCACTCTTGTTACTGATGGAACTGTTGGGTTTGCCGCTAGATATGTTCTATCAGCAAACCCAACAGTGTCATACTGGTTCAACAGTGACTGCCCTGTGTATTGTATTGCTTATGATACGTTCACTCTTGTTACTGATGGCACTGTTGGGTTTGCTGATAGATATATTCTATCAGCAAACCCAATAGTGTCATCTGGAACAACAGTGACTGCACTGTGTATTGTATTGCTTATGCTGCATTCACTCTTGTTACTGATGGCACTATTGGGTTTGCTGATAGATATATCTATCAGCAAACCCAATAGTGTCATCTGGAACAACAGTGACTGCACTGTGTATTGTATTGCTCTATGCTGCAGTCACTATTGTTACTGACGGCACTTGTTGGGTTTGCCGCTAGATGAATTCTAGCGGCAATCCCAACAGTGTCATCTAGAACAACAGTGAATGCTCTGTGTATTGTATTACTCTATGCTGCAGTCACTCTTGTTACTGATGGAACTGTTGGGTTTGCCGCTAGATATGTTCTATCAGCAAACCCAACAGTGTCATCTGGTTCAACAGTGACTGCCCTGTGTATTGTTTTGCTTATGATATGTTCACTCTTGTTACTGATGGCACTGTTGGGTTTGCTTATAGATATATTCTATCAGCAAACCCAATAGTGTCATCTGGAACAACAGTGACTGCACTTTGTATTGTATTGCTTATGCTGCTTTCACTCTTGCTACTGATGCCTCTGTTGGGTTTGCTCAAAGATAAATTATATCAGCAAACCCAACAGTGTCATCTGGTTCAACAGTGACTGCCCTGTGTATTGTATTGCTTATGCTGCATTCACTCTTGTTACTGATGGCACTATTGGGTTTGCTGATAGATATATTCTATCAGCAAACCCAATAGTGTATCTGGAACAACAGTGACTGCACTGTGTATTGTATTGCTCTATGCTGCAGTCACTATTGTTACTGACGGCACTGTTGGGTTTGCCGCTAGATGAATTCTAGCGGCAAACCCAACAGTGTCATCTAGAACAACAGTGAATGCTCTGTGTATTGTTTTACTCTATGCTGCAGTCACTCTGTTACTGATGGAACTGTTGGGTTTGCCGCTAGATATGTTCTATCAGCAAACCCAACAGTGTCATCTGGTTCAACAGTGACTGCCCTGTGTATTGTATTGCTTATCCTGGATTCACTCTTGTTACTGATGGCACTGTTGGTTTGCTTATAGATATATTCAATCAACAAACCCAATAGTGTTATCTGGAACAACAGTGACTGCACTGTGTATTGTATTGCTCTATGCTGCAGTCACTCTTGTTACTGATGGAACTGTTGGGTTTGCCGCTAGATATGTTCTGTCAGCAAACCCAACAGTGTCATCTGGTTCAACAGTGACTGCCCTGTGTATTGTATTGCTTATGATACGTTCACTCTTGTTACTGATGGCACTGTTGGGTTTGCTGATAGATATATTCTATCAGCAAACCCAATAGTGTCATCTGGAACAACAGTGACTGCACTGTGTATTGTATTGCTTATGCTGCATTCACTCTTGTTACTGATGGCACTATTGGGTTTGCTGTTAGATATATTCTATCAGCAAACCCAATAGTGTCATCTGGAACAACAGTGACTGCACTGTGTATTGTATTGCTCTATGCTGCAGTCACTATTGTTACTGACGGCACTGTTGGGTTTCCTGCTAGATATATTCTAGCAGGAACACAACAGTGTCATCTGGAACAACTGACTGCACTGTGTATTGTATTGCTTATGCTGCATTTAATGTTGCTACTGATGCTACTGTTGGGCTTGCTGATAGATTTAAGTCCGAGATACAAGTCCGAGTACTGCTGGACACTCCACCGTCGCCACCACCATGGCAAGCACTGCTCCTGTCTGGAGCACCACCACCACAGACACCGGTACACGCTCTTGGACTTCCGCCACCGCAGTACCTGCTTGGGCCACCGCCACCTATTCTCCTGTAAAGACCACTGCCACATCTCCTTCTAGGAGTACCGCCACCACTCCGCACCATTTTAGGAGTACAGCCACCACTTCTCCGTCTAGGACACTGCCACTACTCCGCAACCATTTTAGGAGCACAGCCACCACTTCTCCTCCTAGGACCACCGCAACCACTTCTCCTCCTAGGACCACCGCCACCACTTCTCCTCCTAGGACCACCACTTGTTCTCCTTTTAGGAGCACCTCCACCGCCACCTCCACCACAGAGCATGAGATGGATGACCGACATTCTCTCTTTTACGTTTCCAGGCCACTGTCCACCAGCTCAAGGCGGTCACACGGAAGTCGGTCCATGCAGGGGACTCCTGCCCCAAAGAAGAGCAAAAAAAGACTTTGTTTGTCCATCCCCCCTCTCCTCCTAATGTGTCTCAACCATGCCTCTACTTCCATCCCTGATCTTCCTTCCCCCACTACTTTCGTCGCCCCTTCCCCAGAACCCCTTCCTCGCTTTCCAGCTATTCCTCGTCTCTCCACACTCCCAAAGTATCCCCCCAAACGTCCTTCACAAAAAAGTAATGGAATAGTACATGGCAGAATAAATAAAATTATGCAGGCATTGGTTTAGCAATATTACGTACCTTAATGTCACCAGGAGCCTTTCCTCCAGAGGAATCACATGACGGAGCTGAGTGTCCTGTCTCCGGATTAATTCTTGGACACGAGCAAGCAAATCCCTGAAGGTTTTTTGGGACATCCGGGTATAGTCACTAAATTCTCGGGATTTGCCTGGAGCTCACTATAGAGGGTGTGGTACACTCCACGGCTCTCCCGGACTTCAACAATCGGATATACCCACAAAAGCCACGGCTGCCATCTTCGCTGTCTCTCTCTCTCCCTTTCTTCATGGCAAGCAACTGCATAAGCCTGAGCCATCGCGATGTCCAGATCCAAGTTAAAGTGAAAACTCTTCCAGCGCAGATCCATGTTCACAAAGTAAAATGCAGGCAAATGTGAAGAATTCGGCTGCAACAGGCTCTATATAAAGATTTCCCATAACACACGCCCACTGGTGACCCATTGGTGGAGTCTGTTGCAAGAATTTTTCAAGGATTTTCTTCCTGTGAAATGTGACACGTAGACAACCCATGCGCCGAAAAAACGCCAGCACATGCAAAACGCTTGAAATCGCATACAAACGCTGCATTTTTTGGTCGTAATGCGCACGCTGATGCGACAAAATATCGCAGCATTTACAAGCGCTTGCACACGTTTTTCAATGTGTTTGATGTGCGCTCAAAATGCAGCGCAAAAAGGCGCAAGTGTGAAAGTAGCCTTACATAGTTAATTTGCATGTTTTTTTGCATAAATAAGTTTTTGACACAATAGAAAAACAGAAATTATTATTCAGTACAGAAATCTTGTTTGCAATTATAGAGGTCAGACATTTCCTGTAGTTCTTGACCAAGTTTGCACACAATGCAGCAGGGATTTTGGCCCACTCCTCCATACAGATCTTTTCCAGATCTTTCAGGTTTCGGGGCTGTTGCTGGGCAACATTGAGTTTCAGCTCCCTACTAAAATGTTCTACTTTATTGGGTTCAAGTCTGGAGACTTGCTAAGCCACTTCAGGACCTTGAAATGCTTATTACAGAGACTCTCCTTATTTGCCCTGGCTGTGTATTTCGGGCCATTATCATGCTGGAAGACCCAGACATGACCCATCTTCAATGTATTTACTGAGGAAAGCAGGATGTTGGTCAAAATCTTGAGATACATGACCTCATCCATCCTTCCTTCAATATGGCACAGGCATCCTATCCCCTTTGTAGAAAAGCAACCCAAAAATTTGCTTCATGTTTGGGATAATGTTCTTATGGTTGTATGCATCATTCTTCCTCCAAACACGGTGAGTTGAGTTGATACCAAAAAGTTCTGTTTTGGGCTCATCTAACCAAATGATCCTCCCTGTATCTCATCTGGATCAACCAGATGGTCATTGGCGATAATTTAAACATGCCTGTGCTGACGTGAGAAGAGGGAGCTTGCTTGCTCTGCTGAATATTAATCAATGACAGTGTAAAATGTTACTAACAGTAATGTTTGAGACTGTGGTCCCAGTTTATTCAGGTTATTAACTATGTCCTTCTGTGTATTTGTGGGCTGATTCCTGACCTTTCTCAGTGTGATCCTTACCCCATGAGGTGAGACCTTGCTTGGAGTTCCAGACCGAGGAAGATTGACAGTTATCTTTTTTTTCTTCCATTTTCTAATAATTGTGCCAACAGCTATTGCTTTTTCACCAAGCTTCTTGCCTATTGTCTTGTAGCCCATCACATCCTTGAGCAGGTCTATAATTTTGTTCCTGGTGACAGCTCTTTGGTCTTGGTCATGATGGAGAAGTAATAAGTTCAAATAAGTGCAATTAATACTTGTAATGAGTGAAGAGTAGGAGGGCTTCTTAAAGAAAAACAGGTTTGTGAGAGTCAGAATTCTTACTGGTTGTTAGGTGATGAAATACTTATTTCATGCAATAAAATGCAATTTAGTTATTCAAAAATCATACAATATGATTTTCTGTTTTTTAATTTTAGATTCTGTCTCTCACAGTTGAATTGTACCTGATAAATATTACAGACATATCCATTCTTTGTAGGTGGAAAAACTAACAAAATCGGCACCAAATATTTATTTTCCCCACTGTAAGTTGTAAAGTAGTGAGTTCCAAACTATGCAGTTCGAAAGGGAGAAATCTTGGAAATTATTGATTAGTAGTCAGGTGAAGATCAGAGACAGTGGTTTTGTGAAGACTAGAGATTACTTGTTACAGCTTAATGAGACATAAGGTAAGAGATGTATGGAATGGACAGATTGTCGACAGCCTTGAATGTCATTATGAATATTTTGAAAGTGAAAGCAGGTAGAATTAAGGGAAAAGTAGAAAGCCATGCAGCAGAGTTGAGGGTTGACTGCGATCTACTATATGTAATGCCCAACAAGTTGCCATTTAGTAAAAAAGTTTATTTTTGAATGGTGATCTGCCTTATTAAAGTGTTAAACACACAGGCAGCACGGTGGCTCAGTGGATAGCACTGCAGCGCTTGCAGCGCTGGAGTCCTGGGTTCAAGTCCCACCAAGGACAACATCTGCAAGGAGTTTGTATGTTCTCCCCGTGTTTGCGTGGGTTTCCTCCAGTTTCCTCCCACTCTCCAAAAACATACAGATAGGGAATCTAGATTGTGAGCCCCATTGGGGACAGTGACGATAATGTGTGCAAAACTGTAAAGCGCTGCGGAATATGTTAGCGCTATATAAATATTATTATTATTAAACACCTGGTCCTGGCCAACAAAAGTCATTGGTTAAATGCAACATGCAAGGGCATAGCGTCACCACAGCACAGGTCAAGACTCCAACTTTATGCAACGTTCAGGGGCATAATTGATGAGTACCTTGCCCACGGCTACCATTTCACACCATATTTCACTCCAATACTGTGGTATGGCAGCATATAGCTTAAGTGATCAAATGATGGCAGTTTAAAGTTCTCCTGAGGACTCGTATTTAGGGTAAAAAAAATTTAAAAGAGTTTTCAAAGTATTTAAAAAATATATACAAGTTGAAACCACCGTTTCCCAAGTTTTTAAATAAATAAATACAATTAAAATAAACATAATTGGCATCTCTGCATCAATAAAGGTCTAGATACAAACAGATGAGCCATGCACACAGTGAACGAGTCTGTATGACAGTGTTCACACCACCGAAAAACTGAAACAAAGAAAAGCACAGTAAAACAAATGTATAAAATACTCTGTTGTAAAAAAAAGTAACAGTAAACAGCAAGTGCTAGTAAAAAGATGATAAAAAACAAGGTATTTGGCTGATAAGTTTTTTTGAAAAAAATGTATACTAAGCCGCTCTACCTCAACCTGGTCATGAGTATAATACCTATATCAACAGGATTCAGACAGGTAATGTCAGATATGGACACGCTTGAGAGGGCGGCCTTTATGTGCATGGCTCACAAGGGAGGGGTGGAAAACCTCCCTAATCTTGCAAAAATAAAAGTCTGTTCTATTAAAAATTTTAATTATTTAAAACAAATAATGAACTCGTAAAAAAAAATATCAAAACACCAGAACAAAAAATGCAATAAAAAGTGACTAAAATGTCATATGTACCCAAAAACAGCATCAATACAAGCTAAAGTTCGGCATACACAGTGTCTCAGTGGTTAGCACTATTGCTTTGCACTGCTGGGGTCCTGGCTTAAATCCCAATAAGCACATCTGCAAGTAGTTTGCATGTTCTCCCTCTGGGATTTGCGTGGGTTTCCTCTGCATGTTCTGATTTCCTCCCACACTCCTAATACATGATGATAGGGAATTAAGATTGTAGGCCCCAAATATGCACAACAGAATATGATGGCACTATATAAACAGCACATAATGTAAAATTAATAATAAATTAATAAAGTTAAAAAAAAACCTCCAAGTATAGCCATAATTCCGAGTATAGCTACAATTTTAATAGTACATATGTATGTATATATAAATATATGTATAATTATAACTGTATTTTCCTGCCCTCAAATTGACCTGAAGAATCATGTTGCCATTTTGTCATGTTAATTTTACTACACAATAAACTCTGTGAAAACAACACCCCCAAAAAAATTTCAGAATTGTAGTATTAGGCACTTCTATGCCACTTTGAGTTTTTTTTCCTGTTTTTCAATACATTATAGGGTAAAATGAATTATTTCATTCAAAAATATCCCTCCTACAAAAAGTTAACCCTTGTAAGGCTCTACCGTTATAGCTCTTAGTAAGTGGATGAAAAAATGAAAGCACAATAGGCTGACATTTAGCCATATGTCAGTACATTACAATTAAAAAATAATTGTTATAAAAATCATTAAAACACACTTTTTACAATACTTTTCTAACTGTATGTCCCAAATATTATGCATATGTTCTATTGTCACAACAACCCTAAAAACTGTTTCAATAAATTCATGGAATCATTTAAATTAGGCAAAAACCACAGATTTGTCCAGTGAAGTATACAGTTGTGCTCAAAAGTTTACATACCCCTGCAGAATTTTTGCTTTCTTGGCCTTTTTTCCGAGAATATGAATGAAAACTTTTTCTCCACTCATGGTTAGTGGTTGGATTGAGGTCATTTATTGTCAAACTAATCTGCTTTCTCTTTTAAATCATAATGACAACCCAAAGCATCCAAATTACCCTGATCAAAAGTTTACATACCCTGGTGATTTTGGCCTGATAACATGCACATAAGTTAACACATATGGGTTTAAATGGCTACTAAAGGTAACATCCTCACCTGTGACCTGTTTACTTGTAATCAGTGTGTGTGCATTAAAGCTGTGTGAGTTTCTGGGTTTCCGACAGACTCTTGCATCTTTCATCCAGCCACTGACGTTTCTGGATTATGAGTCATGGTGAAAGCAATAGAATTGTCAGCGGATCTACAGGAAAAGGTAGTTGAACCTTATAAAACAGGAAAGAGATACATAAAGATATCCAATGAATTGATAATGCCAGTCAGCAGCATTCATGGAAAATCTGGGGCTTTGTAAAAACAAAACCACGGTCAGGTAGACCAACAAAAACTTTGTCCACAACTTGCAGGAAAATTGTTCGGGATGCAAGGAAAAACCCACAAATAACCTCAGCTGAAATACTTGACTCTCTCAAAACTAGCAGTGTGGCTGTTTCAAGATGCACAATAAGTATGTACTTGAAGAAAAATGGGCTGTAAGGTCGAGTCAACAGAAGAAAGCCATTACTGTGCAAATGCACAAAGTATCTCGCCTACAATTCACAAAAAAGCACAGAGACAAGCCTCAAAACTACTGAAACAATGTACCGTATATACTCAAGTATAAGCCGACCCGAGTATAAGCCGACCCCCTAATTTTGCCACAAAAAACTGGGAAAACTTATCAACTCGAGTATAAGCCTAGGGTGGAAAATGAGATTGTGCCCCATATGCTGCCCAGGTATTATGCCCCCATAGATGTTCCATAGATTGTGCCCCCATAGATGCTTCATAGATTATGCCCCATTGATGCTCCATAGATTGTGCCCCCATAGATGATCCATAGATTGTGCCCCCATAGATGCTCCATAGATTATGCCCCCATAGATGCTCCATAGATTGTGCCCCCATAGATGCTTCATAGATTGTGCCCCCATACAATAGATGATCCATAGATTATGTCCCCATAGATGCTCCATAGATTGTGCCCCCATAGATGATCCATAGATTGTGCCCCCATAGATGCTCCATAGATTATGCCCCCATAGATACTCCATAGATTGTGACCCCATAGATGATCCATAGATTATACCCCCATAGATGCTCCATAGATTGTGCTCCCATAGATAATCCATAGATTGTGTCCCCATAGATACTTCATAGATTATGCCTCCATAGATACTGCATTGAATAGGCCCCTTATGCGGCTGCAGCTGCTGCAACTGAAAAAAAAAAAGACATACTCACCTGGTGCCAGTGTCCTGAGCAGGCGGGGACACCGGCGCACTATGGGGGACAGGTGCTGGTGTCACCGCTCACTCAGGGCCCCGGCACCTGCGATATTTACCTGTCACCCGGTGCACCGCTGAGTGCCGCTGTCTTCCGGGTCCTCCAGCAGTCAATGCTCAGGCAGAGGGTGAGGAGCGCACTAACCACGTCATCGCGCCCTCTGCCTGAACATCGCAGCAAGAGGACCCGAGGACACAGCGGCGAGCAGCGGTGGAACGGGACAGGTAAATATCCCTTATACTCACCCTACCGCTGTCGCGTCTCTCTCTGCAGCCCCTGCTCTTCTCCCGCCGTCTCCGGTGCCAGTGTTCAGCGGTCACGTGGTACCGCTTATTAAAGTCATGAATATGTGCATATTCATGACTTTAATGAGCGATACCACTGATGGCTGAACACAGGCGACGGGACCATGGGAGAAGAGCAGTGGCTGCGGAGATGCGCCGGCGGGAGGGTGAGTATATAGCACAGCTGTGCTCCCCCTCACCGCCGACCCCTGGTATATAACTCGAACATAAGCTGAGAGGGGGACTTTCAGCCCTAAAAAATGGGCTGAAAATTTCGACTTATATTTGAGTATATACGGTAATTTGGAGTGATGAGACCAAAATTTTATTTTTGGCCTTAACCATAAACGCTACATTTGGAAAGAGGTCAACAAGGCCGATCATGAAAGGAACACCATTCCTACTGTAAAGCACGTAGGTGTATCGCTGATGTTTTGGGGGGTGTGAGCTACAAAGGCACAGGAAACGTGGTCTGTTATGTTTCTGTAGCTGAGGAGAAATTGCAAAAATAGCCAAAATAGCAATACACCAGAGAGGCTGGAAACTATTGGATTGCAGGACCCTAAACTAACCGCAACACTAGAAGTAGCCGTGGAACGTACCTACGGTGATCCTAGACGCCTCGTCACAGCCGGAAAGATAGCTACACCTAAAGGCAGAAAGATGAAAGCTATCTGCTCCGTAGCAGAACCCCCAATGAAATAGGAAGCCCCCAAATATGTAATGGCGGTTAGACAAGAAGAAAATACGGATACAGCCAGAGAATAGAATGCGCAAAAGCTGGGGCCCAATCTGTCTAGATAGAAAAGTATAGGAAAGAATTCTAACTGCAACCCAAAAAATACCCTGACAAAAATACCAACACTTCTGATTAACAAAAAAACCTGAGATCACACGATCTCTACCACCTAAATCAGATCTCTGGTGTAACACACAGCAATTCAGCAAATAAAAAGTGACAAAGAAACAGAGCAAATGTGCAAACACAAACTGAGCACAACTGCAGCGCCAGGCCCCAAAAGGGGACCAGGCTGAAGTCCACTGCAAGACAGAGAACCAGCAAGTAAAATCCAACCAGAGGAACAAAAAGAGCAAATCACTCATCCGAATTAAAGCAGGAATGCAAGCTGAGCTCCAAGCAAGACCTGGAAGAACAATTGATTACCGGCAAGGCTGAAGGGAGTTCAGGTCACTTATATCAGACCATTCAGAGCCAGCTGAAGGCCATTCAGCAATTGGTTCATTACCCTCAGCAACCACCGGAGGGAGCCCCAGTTCAGAAGTCGCCTCCAGAGTATTCACAACAGTACCCCCCTTGAGGAGGGGAAACCGAACTCTCACCTGCGCAACCAGGCCGATCAGGATGAACTCGATGATAGGCACGGATCAGTCTCCCAGCATGGAAGTACGAAAACACCCAAGAATTGTCCTCCTGACCTCTCCACTTAACAAAATACTGGAGTTTCCGTCTAGCAAAACGAGAATCCAATATTTTCTCAACCACATACTCCAAATTGCCCTCAACCAAATCAGGGTCGGGAGGCGTAGCCATAGGAACCACTGGATCGACAAACCTCTTCAATAAGGACTTGTGGAACACGTTATGGATCTTAAATGTCCCTGGAAGAAGCAAACGGAAGGAAACCGGATTAATAATTTCCATGATCTTATAAGGTCCAATGAACCTTGGCTTAAATTTTGGAGATGCAACCTTCATAGGGATATTTCTTGAGGACAACCAAACCAATTCCCCCACTTTAAAATGAGGACCATCAGTCCTATGCCGGTTGGCAAACCGCTGGGCCTTCTCTTGAGAGAGAGACAACTTCTCCACTACCTGGTCCCAAATCTGCTGCATACGCTCCACAATAGAGTCAACCCCCGGACAGACAGAAGCCTCCGACTGTCCCGAAGAAAATCGAGGGTGAAACCCAGAATTGCAGAAAAATGGAGACATCAAGGTGGCAGAGCTAGCCCTATTATTAAGAGCAAACTCAGCCAAAGGCAAAAAAGAGACGCAGTCATCTTGATCAGCAGACACAAAACATCTCAAATAAGTCTCCAAGGTCTGGTTTGTTCTCTCGGTTTGTCCATTGGTCTGAGGATGAAATGCAGAGGAGAAAGATAACTGAACTCCAAGTTTAGAACAAAATGTCCTCCAAAATCTGGAAACAAACTGGACTCCGATGTCAGACACAATGTTCTCTGGAATGCCATGTAACCGAACCACGTGCTGAAAGAACAAAGGCACCAATTAGGAGGAGGAAGGCAACTTAGGTAATGGCACAAAATGTATCATCTTGGAAAATCTATCACAGATTACCCAGATAACGGTCATTCTCTGAGAGACAGGGAGGTCGGAAATAAAATCCATAGAAATATGGGTCCATGGCCTGTTGGGTACAGGTAATGGCATTAACAAACCACTAGAGCGAGAGCAAGGCTTGGAACGAGAGGAATTTCCACAGGATTGCACAAAGTCCCTCACGTCACGAGACAAAGTAGGCCACCAAAAGGATGGACTCACCAAGTCTCTGGTACCAAAAATCCCAGGATGACCAGCCAATGCGGAAAAATGAATCTCAGACATCACACTCTTTTTCCACTGGTCTGGGACAAACAATTTCCCAACAGGGCAGCGTTCAGGTTTATTCTCCTGGCACCACTCCAGAGCCAGTCTCAAATTGGGCGAGATGGCGGAAAGAACTACACCCTCTTTCAAAATAACAGCAGGATCAGATAACTCAGGAGAATCCGCAAAGAAACTCCTCGAGAGGACATCCGCCTTAACATTCTTAGTGCCTGGAAGAAAAGAAACCACAAAATTGAAATGTGTGAAAAACAAGGCCCACCTGGCCTGTCTAGGATTAAGTCGCTTGGCTGATTCGAGATAAACCAGGTTCTTATGGTCCGTGAAGACCACCACCTGATGTTTGGCTCCTTCCAGCCAATGTCTCCACTCTTTAAAGGCCCACTTTATGGCCAATAACTCCCGATTACCCACGTCATAATTACGTTCAGTTGGAGAAAATTTTAGAGAGAAAAGGGCACAAGGGTTACTCTTGGAGGTCTCTGGATTCCTTTGGGACAAAATGGCACCTGCCCCAATCTCCGAAGCATCAACCTCCACCTGAAACGGCAGAGAAACATCAGGCTGTCGTAGAACAGGAGCAGAAATGAATCTCTGCTTAAGTTCCTGAAACGCAGAAACTGCCTCAGGAGGCCAATTCACCACATCGGAACCCTTTTTGGTCAAATCAGTCAATGGTTTAACAATACCGGAGATATTACCAATAAATTTACGATAAAAATTGGCAAAACCCAAAAATCTCTGAAGAGCCTTCAATGTAGTAGGTTGAACCCAATCACAGATGGCCTGAACCTTGACCGGGTCCATTTCAATAACAGACGGAGACAAAATGAATCCCAGAAATGAGTCCTTCAGTACGCCAAAAAGACAGTTTGATCCCTTAACATACAGTGCATTCTCTCTCAAAATCTGGAACACAGTCCGAACATGTTTTACGTGAGAGTCCCAGTCATTGGAAAAAATCAAGATATCATCCAAATAAATGATCAGAAATTTATCCACAAAATCCCTGAAAATATCATTCATGAAGGATTGGAAAATGGAAAGGGCATTAGTAAGCCCAAAAGGCATCATTATGTACTCAAAATGCCCCTCTGGGGTATTAAACGCCGTCTTCCCTTCATCCCCGTGCTTAATGCGAATAAGGTTATACGCCCCCCTGAGGTCAAGCTTGGTAAACCAACTAGTACTTTTCACTCTGGAAAAGAGGTCAGAAATCAAAGGTAACGGATATTGATATTTAACAGTGATTTTATTCAGGAGGCGATAGTCAATACACCGCCTCAATGAACCATCCTTCTTGGCCACAAAGAAAAAACGGGCGCCCAAGGGTGAAGAGGAAGGTCTGATATGACCCTTCTCCAAAGACTCCTTGATATAAGATCGCATAGCGTCATGTTCAGGTACAGACAAGTTAAAAAGGTGACCTTTAGGGAATTTACTACCAGGCACTAATTCAATAGCGCAGTCATAGCTCCTATGGGGAGGCAAGGATGCAGATTTACTTTCGCTAAACACATCAGAAAAATCAATCAAAAATTCAGGGACATCCTGAGACTGGGGAGAGGCAGAAAAAACAGGAGTGTCAGTATTAACACATTGGCAGCCCCAACTGGTCACAGACACATAATCCTGTTTTGGATTGGACTGTAACCAAGGAAAACCTAGTACAATAATGTCATGCAGATTATGCAACACCAGAACTTTGCAACTCTCCTGATGATCTGGTTCAACCCTCATTATCACCTGAGTAGAAAACTGGGGTTTATTCTCCGCCAAAGGGGTAGAATCAATGCCCAGTAAAGGAATAGACTTCCGTAGGGGTATCATGGGAAACCCACAACTTTTGGCAAAGTCAAAATCCATCATGTTAATAGCTGCTCCTGAATCAACAAAAGTCTGAGCTGAAAATGTGGACAGGGAACAAATCAGGGTAACAGTCAACAGAAATTTAGTCTGAACACTACCCAAGACAACTGAGCACGCAAAACGTCTTCCCCGCTTAGGGCAGACAGAAATAGCATGGGAAGCGTCACCACAGTAGAAATATAACCCATTGCGCTTTCGAAACTCATGATGCTGAGCTCCAGAAGTCACTCCATCACACTGCATGGGCTCAGGAGCTGGCTCACAAGGCAACACTTTCTCACGCATACCTCTGCGCTCACGCAAACGTCTGTCAATTTGAATAGCCAAAGACATAGAATCATTGAGACGAGAGGGAACAGGGAATCCCACCATAACTTTACATTTTCTGACAGACCCTTCCGAAAAAGGGCTGCCAAAGCATCATCATTCCATTTGGTCAGGACTGCCCACTTTCAAAATTTCTGACAGTACAGCTCAGGTCTTCACGACCCTGATTTAATGCCAACAAGGTCTTTTCAGCTTGATCAGTGACATTAGGTTCATCGTACAATATCCCCAGAGCCTGAAAAAATACATCATTCAATTCATAACTAGGGATGAGCGAGTATATTCGCAAGTATTCGGTACTCGGCGAGTAATGCAGTACTCACCGTACTTGAACCATAGAGAGTATTTCACTACAAGCCTCGCAATATTCGATCTCTCACCCAGCATGTTAGCCAATCACAGTAATGCTGCAGCCTTCTTGGTTGTGGTAATACTATGATTGGCTGGCCACACAGCATCATATATCAGTCATAACCTATGACTCACAGGCTCTAAAGACTAGATGTGTGTGGAGAATGTGTGCGTGTCTTTGTGCAGGGGTCTGTATGTATCTGTGTGTGTGTCTGTGGGGGTCTGCGGGGCTGTGTGTGTGTGTGCAGGTCTGTATGTAGGCAGGCATTGTCCGATGGGACTACAAGTCCCATCAGTCTATCTGCAACAGTGACAGCATTAGCGGATGATGGGACAGTAGTAGAGTAGTAGAGTTGAATAGTAAAAAAAACATACGCACATACAGTACAGATACTCACCATATACAACTAATCCCTGACGCCCTCGATTACCTGCAAAAAAATAATAAAGAAACAATATACTCCCTGTTCCGACGTAATACATTTAATAACGATTGTTCCACGATGATCTCCCATGGAGAACGGTCACATCAGAACGATGCCTGCCTACACACGGACCCGCACACACACACACATCCCTGCAGACCCCCACATACACACACAGAGATGCACACAGACCCCCTCACACAGACACTTTGCCCACACACATTCTCCGCCCACACACTCTTCCTCTTTCCGATTACCGCCTGCATGTAAACAATCATGCACCCATTTCAGCCTTTTCCTCAGGCCCCCAGACCTCTTTGTAGGGTCCAGCAGAAAATTACTCACATTTAACATTGACTTGAATTGGACTCGCTACTTATTATGAACACCCAAGTATTAGGACCTACTCGCTACGAGTATAGCGAGTCCGAAAATGTCACTACTCGCTCATCGCTACTAATAACTATGCACTTACAGTATCGACAAATGCCAATACCAGTATTAACTACTTAGTAGTCACTATCTCCAGGAGCACCACAACATCCAGTACACTGAGATAATTTGTGCCTTATTTCCAAAACATACACAAGTGGTCCAGTACGACTAGAGTGTATGTGTTTTCTGTATTTGTCCTTGCTAATTAGTATCGGTTGGTTAAGCGTGAAAAAGAATGACTATTAGACATGGGACGGACCTCCTCTTCATCTTAAAATAGCCTTAACTACAAAAGCTTAGAAACTGGAATAAATGCACAAAGCACTTTTATTTTGTTGTCAAATTGACACAGCTTTATTGATATCACAGGATGAAAACAATCAGCGTAGAAGTCAGGTGAAGGGCTACTACAGTGGAATTCACAAGTACTGTGCTGTCCCCAACTGTCTGACATACAGCACGAGGACAGACAGGCATAAAGGGGCGGCACACACTGGTTTGCCAGTAAATTTACAGGGCACTAAAATGACCCTATTATCCTCACTCCTGTGCTTAACCACTGTGCTCGCCCCTGATTGATGTTACCATTACAACATCATTGAGGCTGGCCACCAAAGTCAAATCTGTTCACCACCATGAGGTGTCCTTGAAAAGTTAAAATGAGTCCATCATAACATGTCTTCAACTTCCACCTGACACCTGAGCCACAAAGCTATGATGAGGTATAAATTCCAAGTCACATTTGACACTTTTAGCTATTTTTTATTATTATTAATTTTTTTTTTTTTTATAAATTACTTTAGTAAACTTATAAAGTTGATGTCCCTGCAAAGGCATTACGGGGACTAAACTTGGCAAATATCCAAATCACAAAGAGTCATCCTACAGCGCTCAGGAGAGGAAAAACCCACTATGGAGGAAACCTCTAGGGAACCATAGATGAAGAATTGCCCTTCCCTTGGGCTTAGAGGTTAATGTTAATGTTAATTCTTTATAGCCATAATAAAATTGGACATGGCACAAGATATAAAATGGATAATTAAGCAAACACAATAACGCACTCATCATTATACAAGTAATGGTTAAATATAATGTTTTAGGACTGTGATTATAACAATGGTGGAAAAGAGGGTGAGCAATAGACACAGTTACCTCATCTGTATAAGCCTCAACCGCCTCACAGTACCACACCAGGCAACACATACCATGTTCCTTCCTCTTAAAGCAACATCACTCTTGCTTAACCCCTTGATGACGGAGCCCTTTTTAATTTTTGCATTTGTTTTTCGCTCCCTTAGTTCCAGAATCATAACTTTTTTATTTTTCCATCAATATGGCCATGTGAGGACTTATATTTTGTGTGACAAGTTGAACTTCTGAAAAAAAGCATTGGCTTTACCATATTGTTTACTAAAAAGCGGAAAAAATTCCAAGTGCGATGAAATTGCAAAAAAATTGCAATTCCGCAACTGCTTTTTTAATTTTTTTTTCAATGTTCATCAAATGCTAAAACTGACCTACCATTATGATTCTCCAAGTCATTATGAGTTTATAGGCACCATCATCTCTAGGTTCTTTTTTATTTAAGTGGTGAAAAAAAATCCAAAGTTGTTAAAAAAAAATAATTGCGTCTTTTTCCAAGACCCATTTCGTCTCCATTTATCGTGATCTCAGGATGGTTGAGGGCTTATTTTTGCATGCTGATCTGACGTTTTTAATTATGCCATATTGGTGCAGATATAATCTTATGATCAACGGTTATTGTATTTTATTGCAATGTTGCAGCGACCAAAAAAAAGTTATTCTGGCGTTTTGAATTTTTTTCTCGTTATACCATTTAGTGACCAGGTTAATTTTTGTATTATATTTATAGTTCTGGCCATTCTGAACGTGGCAAAACCAAATATGTGTTGTTTTTTTATTGTTTTATTTTGAATAGGGTGAAAAGGGGGTGATTTGACTTTTAATTTTTTTAATATTTTATAAAACTTTTTATATTTTTAAAAACCTTTTTTTTTACTTTTGGCATGCTTCAATAGTCTGCTTGGGAGGCTAGAAGCTGCCATAACCCGATCAGCTATGCTACATACAGGCAATGATCAGATCGCTTGTATGTAGCAGAATTGCTGACTTGCTATGAGCGCTGATCACCGGAGGCTAGCTAGTCTCATTTGCTTATTGTTAGGTAATTTGGAGCCAACATCTGCCCGTACTATTTGATCCTTAATATTTGTCGGTCTCTTAGTGCACATTAATGCTGATGCCTCAAAAGAGGCAATATTGGGGTATGCTTTGGGTAGGAGTGGCCAATGTTTTTTAATTATCGAATACACTTTTGGCATCAGCGGGTGATAGGAGTGGACAAAGGGCACCCTATCCTTTGAGGGAGTACGAAGTATGGGCGACGGAGGAGCCAAAGCCCTAGTCTTTTCTACTTGTAATAATTTAGTAGGGTACTGTCTTTCTCTAAATTTTAATGTCATATTGTCCAAGCTAGCTTCCAGATTCTGTCTATCAGAGATTATTTGTGTAACTCTCGTGAATTGCGAGCGTGGTAAACTATTTCGAATAGATTTAGGGTGACAACTAGTATAATGAAGCAAATTATTTTTGTCTGTAGGTTTAATGTACAGATCAGAGGACAGGTTGCCATTTGAATCCTGTATGACCTTGGTGTCTAGAAAAGGTACCCAATCCATGCTATGGTGTAACGTAAATTTCAGTCCGGGGTAGATGGAATTGATATAGTTGTGAAAATCCAATAATGAATTTAAGGAACCAGTCCAAACGCAGAAGATGTCATCGATGTAGCTATGGTATCCCTGTGCATATTGTTGGAATATGTCATTGGGGAATACATGCGAAATTTCAAAGAGATTCATATACGCATTTGCGTAAGCGGGTGCCACATTCGCGCCCATCGCGGTCCCGCACTTCTGGGCGTAGTATGTATCCTCATATAGAAAGTAATTCTCATGGAGTACTAAATGGAGGAGGTCTAAGCAAAACTGGATAGAGTCTGGAGATAAATCAGAGGACTCTAATAGATGTTTGACTGCTCTGATGCCTTTGTCATGTGAAATTGAAATGTAAAGGCTATTAACATCAAAAGTTGTGAGAATACTTCCTGGTGGTATTTGGCCAAATTCTGCAATGATCCTCAAAAAATGTCCTGTGTCTAGTAGAAAGGACTTTGTCTTTTTGACCAAGGATGTCAGAATTTTTTCAAGATACACTGATAGCGGTGACAAAACAGAGTCAGTCGATGCCACAATAGGTCTACCTGGAGGTTTATGTAAGGACTTGTGTATCTTAGGTCATATATAAAAAACCGGTGTAACCGGATGGGGGTTGGTCAGGAAGGTCACCGTTTTTTGGTCAATAACATGTCGCTCGAAGTTTACATTCAGAAGATCTCTAATTTTTTTGGTAATATTGAAGATGGGGTCATTTGGAAGAATGTTGCAAGTATTCATATCAGCTAACTGCCTTTGTATTTCCTGATTGTAATCACTTTGGTTCATGATTACAATCGCTCCCCCTTTATCAGCTGGTTTTATTGTAATGTTTTTATTATTGCGTAAAGATGAAATAGCCTGTTTCTCCATAGGTGATAGATTAGAGTGAGTTGGAAAGAATCCAAGCTGTGCTTGGTGTGAAAGCATTTTTATATTTCGATCTATCAGTGAGATAAATGTCTCAGTGGCGTGATAGTTATGTGGAGGATAGAAATTACTTTTGTTGCGTAAGCCGAGAGAGGAAATGGTGAGTTCAGGGTTTGTGATATCCCGTGTTACAACATTACCTTCATTAACAGAATGTCCAAGGTGGGTTTTTAACCAAATGGAGTTCCAAGTCCTGTTGGAGTTGAAATGAGTCCCATTTAGGGGTAGGGCAAAATGAGAGTCTCCCGGAATTGATTGACGAATCGCTGTCCGAGCTGTATGTCCCATATCCTCTTCTGAATTGTGGTTTCCGCCAAGAACCGGATGACTCGCTCCATCTGTAGACCCTATTTGTTGAGTAGTCCTCAGAGTTATTTTATATATATGACCATGTCTTAACTTTTTGTTTTTCTCATTTTTGCAGCGAGTACATGATTAAGGCTCAGGTTGAGCCAAAGCGTCGTACTAATTCGCTTATCCCATTGCTTCGATTCTGTTTTGCTCACATCATTTGTTGTTCATTTCAATAAATTTACTATACTTACCTTTTGAGTGTGCGGTAAAATTACATATATAGTTATTTAGACCTATTGGCCCATTATACCAGCACCTCCTACTTAGACTAGAGTGCACGCCAATTACCACGTTTACACTAGTTCTATAAACTATTTTGGGGGAAAAAAATTAAAAATACAGGCCACATATTGAACAGTCTGGTATCTCCATCAGATGCCTGATCTATCTGTGGGTTACAAATTTTTGCATTTCAGTCCTCCATTCCACTGTATTTGCTGTCTGTTACCCTATTTCTATACACTATTCTGGGGTAAAAAATTTACAAATACAGGCCACATATTGAACAGTCTGGTATCTCCGTCAGATGCCTGATCTATCTGTGGGCTACAAGTTCTTGACTTTCAGCCCTCCATTCCACTCTATTTGCTGTCTGTTAACCTATTTTTATACACTATTTTTGGGTAAAAAATGTACAAATTCAGGCCACATATTCAACAGTCTTGTATCTCCGTTAGACGCTTGATCTATCTGTGAGTTACAAATTCTTACATTTCAGACCTCCATTCCACTGTATTTTCTGTCTATTACGCTATTTCTGAACACTATTTTGGGGTAAAAAAAATTTAAAAATACAGGCCACATATTGAACAGTGAGTTATCTCCGTCAGATGCCTGATCTATCTGTTGGCTACAAATTGTGGCATTTTAGGCCTATATTCACCTTCTTTAGCTGTGTCTTACACTAGTTCTACACACTATTTTGGGTGAAAAATTTTTAAAATACAGGCCACATATTGAACAGTGAGTTATCTCCGTCAGATGCCTGATCTATCTGTTGGCTACAAATTGTGGCATTTTAGGCCTATATTCACATTCTTTCGCTGTGTCTTACACTAGTTCTACACACTATTTTGGGTGAAAAAATTTAAAAATACAGGCCACATATTGAACAGTCTGGTTTCGCCATCAGATGCCTGATCTATCTGTGGGCAACAAATTGTGTCATTTCAGGCCTATATCAAACTGTTTTTGCTGTGTGCTAATGTGGTATCTCACAAAGTGGCCATTTGTATGGGATATATAGTGTGTTGTCATGTAAATGCTGTGAATGTTTATGAGGTCTGGGCATTTTAAATACATTATATCCAAAAGCAGTCCAAAGCTATGTATAATATTGGAGCTGGCACTCCACATAAGACTTTATCACCAAAAGATTACGGATTTACATAAATCATGACCGTAAGAAGAAGTATTCCAGCAAATGAATACTTAAAATTCAACATTTATTAACATTATTTTTTAAAAATATGACAAATAAAATAACAAATATGCCCAGTAGTAGGTTTATAACTAGTGTTGAGCGATACGATAATGCAAATATCGGCTATCGGCCGATATTAGCTCTATCGGCCTTTCGATAATTCGTTTCGATATTTTCGTCTTATCGAATACCGGAATCGGATTTGTCACTGTCACTGTGAGTGTCCGTCGGTCGGGTCTGTCAGGAGTCAGCGGCACTTACCTGGCAGAAGATCACCGGCGGTCACGTCCTGGACTGCTTGATGGCCGCCATTATCTTCTCCCTGGCGGTCACATGCAGTTTTTCGCGATAACTGCAGTGACTGCAGGGTAATCCCGGCCGTAAAGCAGTCAGTCCGATGACGTCACCGCCGGGGAAGCAGGTAATCAGCTGTGCTGCGCCGGGATGACAGGCTCTGCCTGTCATTCTGATGTAGCAGAGCTGGATCGTCGTGGGACACTCGTTACTATGGACTGCGTCGGTCAGGTGGTATACTTTTTTTTTTTTTTTTTTTTTTCATTTTTTTACAGGAGATTGATGGCGTCGCAGGATGAGACTGTAATAAAAGTAATGAAAACTGTGTTTTTTTTTTTTTATTAAATTAAAAAACTTTTTTAGGAACATTCACCCGTCCGGGTACATAAACAATTTAACTATTTACATACAGGGACCCTGTCCGGGTTATTTAGACTTCTTTGGCTGGCCTCTTCCAGGTACCACCTGGTACTCTTCTTGAGATTGCCAAACATCCGAGGAACCAAGGACCACCAGGACCTGATGACGTCGTGTGGCCTGTACAGTGACGTCGTGACCCACTATCTAGGTCTGTGTGGCCACCTCTTTCATCTCCCTCCGGGTCTGGAGCCCTATGTCCCGGACTGAACGAACCCCAGGGTGCCTAACAGGCGCCGGGTACGGGCCAGCTGTACTTATCATCTCCATAGCTGGGGTGGCTGAGGAGACCACTGAGGGAGGCTGGGGAGATTTACGGCGTGGGGTGGGCACTTTTGCAGAGGCCTGGATGTGGGAGGCTGAAGGCTCCGAGGGTCTCACAGGTTCCTGACACACTGGGGAGTAGGGGTCGCACCTGGTAACATTTAGGGCGTACCACCCATTGTAACCCCAATGTCGGGTGTAAGTCATCAAGTCTCCTGGCAACAGGTCCCCCCGGGTGTCCTTCTGGGAGGTGAGCCTCCACGTCCCGCCGGGTCACAAAGACTTCTAAATAAAGTCCAGGCTCCTTGATGAAGCCCCAACCACCTTTCAATTTAAAACTCCGTACTGCACCCTTACGCCGCGGCTCACTCAGGGTTCCTTTATCCTTTCTCATCCGGTCCTTATCTGCCCGGTCCTTCTCCACCTGACGTTGGCAAAGTTTTTGGGATTCTCGCTGCTCCCTTTGTCGCTCTGCTTCCCGCTCCCAACGTCTCCACTCTTCCTCCTGACGCCGGTTGTAATTCTCCTCCAGCATCTCCATGTCTCCACCACTCCACTGCAGCTTACAGTGTCCGGTTTGCGGCAGTTCTCCTGTCGCCCCCCAGTCCTGGCGGCGCTCCCCTGCGGAGGAAGCAGACGGCTCTAAATCAGATGACAGTCGGGGCTCCGGTACAGGCAGGTAGTGCTCTGGTGCCTGCGCGGCCTCCTCCATGAGGACGGGTGTCGCTTCTTCTGTCTCAGCGACGGGGGCAGACAGCGGGATCTGGGGTGCTGCTGACGGTGCTGCGGTTTTTGCAGGAACGGGTGCCTCCACTGCGACAACGTCAACCGGATCACATTGCAAGGACTCCTCTACTAGAACGGGAGCCTCACCTTCCGGTACAGACACTTCAGGTAAGAGGGATTGGCGCCGCTCCAAGTTTATTTTTAGGGCACGCCAGCTGGCTTCCATCCTGGCGACCTCCTCCCGGTGCCGGGCCAGGCCTCTTAGGGTATCCTCCGCTTCTTGCAGCGTAGGAGGGTTTCCAGGCCGGGTGCCCAACGGTGGTTCCGTGGCGATCGGGTCGCTTCCGTGGGGGGAGAGCTCTGACTGCTCCATCCCTTCCCACTTCTGCTCGTCATGTCCATTAGCCATCTCTGCCAAGTCACATGTGTCATTAGCATCTGGAGAGGGCCCCTCTTTTGTAGGGAGGCGGGACCTTCGTGTTAGTTTCCGCACACTGAGGAGGATGAGGAGGCGGAACTGAAGAGCTGTGGGGCACTATCTTACATTGCAGTACCATTTACAGTGGTCGGCCATCGTTTTCGCGCCACTGAGTGACACCCACGAAGAGCACGCCTTTCTTCTTCACCAGTGCCTCGTCGTGACGCAGATATGGCGGAAAAATGGCAAATACATTCTCTGATGATTTTAGCAATTCTCAAGCACAAAACCAGTGCAATTCAGGCACACAGGACTCGCTTATAGCGAGCTACAGAATCCTGTTCGTGACGCCCAAGTTGAGTCGCACAGAGCCAGAGGTTTTCGGGGTACTCGGCACCGAGCCCGTCGACTTCTATGGGGTATGTCACGTCTTTACCCGGCAATTGAATTAGAGTCGATTTTACTATGTAGAAGTGTATAAACTATAAATATATGTATATATATATGTCACAATGACATGTATATATATTATATATATATATGTATTCTATGTGTGTATATTTTGTGTTTACAACGAAAGAAAGGGTTTTTTTTGTTGCAATATTTTGTTCCCATAGACTTACATGGGACTTCCGGTATCGAAATCGGATATCGACGATATTTAGTGCTATTGGCGATACAATTTCGATACAATATTTTTAGATATCGAGCAATATCGCTCAACACTATTTATACATATTACCACATCAATGAATATATATCACAGATCCAGTATACAAAATATATATATATATGGGTGTATAATTACCCTGACCCTTTTAACAAAATAGCGCCCCAATAAGAGATAATGGCACAAAAGTCTGCCACAATAAAACTTCCAAAAGGAATATCCCGTCTGTCTGCAAATCAATGGCTGGACTCAAAAAATCCTAAGCCTGAACGTGCCTATCGCTATCTGACTGGATTCAATGATCCTAAGCCCAGATGAGATTGCAAATAAATAGCTGGACCCACTGGTCCTAAATTGGCATATGCCACTAAAAACAGGAGATCTGTAAGATTAAGGGTATATCGCATAAATTGCTGATTATATTACCTAGTAACTGGACCGTGACGATGTGAGTAGCGTTGCCTCCTCCACCCCAACACGCGTTTCGCATAAGCTTCTTCCGGGGGCGTGTCAAAACATGGGTGGTTACATGTTAAATAGCAGGGAGCACCAATTGAAGGCCGAAGATTAACATAGAGGAGTGCCGTACCCAGCGTTATCATTCTGACCTCACCGGCGCATGCGTGAATCTGTGCAACTGAATCATAAAATCACTTCCTATAACTTGCTCCTTGGAATGCACGCTGGAACGCATGTGGTCCAGTTTTGGAGCACGCATGGAAATGAACAGTGCAGCAAGACACCACGTAAGCGCTCTGGCAGAAGAAGATCACTAGGACCAATAAAGTGACAAGTGCGATAGTGAAAAGTATTATAGTAAATAAAAAAGATTTTTTACTTATTTCTTATTTCGACTCTCTTAATATATAATAATCTAAAAATAAAAAAAAAAAAACGAATAAGTGCGCAGTGCAATTAGTTAAACAAATTTATTAATAAATAATTCATATATAATATATAGACTAACAATATATATATAAAGTGCATAATAAAAAAATCATATATATAATAAATCCAAATGCAAAATAGCTATTATAAAAAACGTCATATATCCTCACAAAACATTACCTTATTATACTAAAAAAATATAATAATATACAAAAAGTGACCTGTGCAATTAAATTTAAATTAATCCAAGCATGCCTGAATCCATTATCTTGAGTCAATACAACCCAATTACACATAAAATTAATCAAGGTATGCTTGAATTTCAATTGTGTATCATACATAGCTATTTTGCATTTGGATTTATTATATATATGATTTTTTTATTATGCACTTTATATATATTGTTAGTTTATATATTATATATGAATTATTTATTAATAAATTTGTTTCACTAACTGCACTGCGCACTTATTCGTTTTTTTTTTTTTTTAGATTATTACCGTATATATTAAAGGAGTCGAAATAAGAAATAAGTAAAAAATCTTTTTTATTTACTATAATACTTTTCACTATCGCATTTGTCACTTTATTGGTCCTAGTGATCTTCTTCTGCCAGAGCACTTACGTGGTGTCTTGCTGCACTGTTCATTTCCATGCGTGCTCCAAAACTGGACCACATGTGTTCCAGCGTGCGTTCCAATGAGCACGTTATAGGAAGTGATTTTATGATTCAGTTGCACAGATTCACGCATGCGCCGGTGAGGTCAGAATGATGACGCTGGGTACGGCATTCCTCTATGTTAATCTTCGGCCTTCAATTGGTGCTCCTGCTATTTAACATGTAACCACCCATGTTTTGACACGCCCCCGGAAGAAGCTTATGCGAAACGCGTGTTGGGGTGGAGGAGGCAACGCTACTCACATCGTCACGGTCCAGTTACTAGGTAATATACAGTGCCTACAAGTAGTATTCAACCCCTGCAGATTTAGCTGGTTTGATAAGATGCAAATAAGTTAGAGCCTTCAAACTGCAAACGAGAGTAGGATTTATTAACAGAAGCATAAATCTTACAAAACAAAAAGTTATGTTGCTCAGTTGAATTTTAATAAATTTTAAACATAAAAGTGTGGGTCAATTATTATACAACCCCTATGTTTAATATTTCGTGGAATAACCCTTGTTTGCAATTACAGCTAATAATCGTCTTTTATAAGACCTGATCAGGCCGGCACAGGTCTGTGGAGTTATCTTGGCCCACTCCTCCATGCAGATCTTCTCCAAGTTATCTAGGTTCTTTGGGTGTCTCATGTGGACTTTAATCTTGAGCTCCTTCCACAAGTTTTCAATCGGGTTAAGGTCAGGAGACTGACTAGTCCACTCCAACACCTTGATTTTTTCCTTCTTGAACCAGGCCTTGGTTTTCTTGGCTGTGTGCTTTGGGTCGTTGTCTTGTTGGAAGATGAAATTACGACCCATCTTAAGATCCTTGATGGAGGAGCGGAGGTTCTTGGCCAAAATCTCCAGGTAGGCCGTGCTATCCATCCTCCCATGGATGCGGACCAGATGGCCAGGCCCCTTGGCTGAGAAACAGCCCCACAGCATGATGCTGCCACCACCATGCTTGACTGTAGGGATGGTATTCTTGGGGTCGTATGCAGTGCCATCCAGTCTCCAAACATCACGTGTGTGGTTGGCACCAAAGATCTCGATCTTGGTCTCATCAGACCATAGAACCTTGAACCAGTCTGTCTCAGAGTCCTCCAAGTGATCATGAGCAAACTGTAGACGAGCCTTGACATGACGCTTTGAAAGTAAAGGTACCTTACGGGCTCGTCTGGAACGGAGACCATTGCGGTGGAGTACGTTACTTATGGTATTGACTGAAACCAATGTCCCCACTGCCATGAGATCTTCCCGGAGCTCCTTCCTTGTTGTCCTTGGGTTAGCCTTGACTCTTCGGACAAGCCTGGCCTCGGCACGGGAGGAAACTTTCAAAGGCTGTCCAGGCCGTGGAAGGCTAACAGTAGTTCCATAAGCCTTCCACTTACGGATGATGCTCCCAACAGAGGAGACAGGTAGGGCCAACTCCTTGGAAAGGGTTTTGTACCCCTTGCCAGCCTTGTGACCCTCCACGATCTTGTCTCTGATGGCCTTGGAATGCTCCTTTGTCTTTCCCATGTTGACCATGTATGAGTGCTGTTCACAAGTTTGGGGAGGGTCTTAAATAGTCAGAAAAGGCTGGCAAAAGAGATCATTAATCCACACATGTGAAACTCATTATTCTTGGTGCCTGAACTACTTCTTAATACTTTAGGGGGACCAAACAGAATTCTTGTGGTTTGAGGGGTTGAATAATAAATGACACTCTGAATTAACTTTTAACGTTTTTTAAAAAAAAAAAAAAAAATTAAAACAAAAATTTTTGCAGCAGTGCATTTCCCACTTCCAGGCTGATCTACAGTACAAATGTCACAATGCCAAGTTAATTCCGCATGTGTCAACCAGCTAAATCTGCAGGGGGTTGAATACTACTTGTAGGTAGTGTTGAGCATTCCGATACCGCAAGTATCGGGTATCGGCCGATATTCGCGTTATCGGAATTCCGATACTTAATTCCGATACTTTTTCCATATCGTATACCGGAATCGGAAGTTCCCATAATTCTTTGAGAGGCAATGTGATTTTAGTCAGCCAATGAGGAATCCTACGAAGTGTGGGCACATCCTGTAATGCTGCGGTCATCTTAACTAATGGCATGGCTGTGATTGGCTGCTGAAATGATGTCAGAATGCACTATAAAAGGCGCCGCCGCCATTTTAGCGTCACTGTGCTGTGAACTCAGTAAGGGACAGAACGCTACTCTGCTCACTCTGAGGGACAGTTAGATATTGCGATTTTGTGTACTACTGTGCTTGAGGCAGGCTAGTTTACCAACCGCTGTGTAAAGCTTCATTTTGCCAGTGTTGTTTTAACAGCTCTGTGCAAGGTGTGTGTGTGACAGTGCAGGTGACGCTGCAGTTTGCTCTGCATCCACCGCTGTTTGTAGGCATCTGCACGTGTCACTGACTCTTTTTTTTTTTTTTTTTTTTTTATTTTGTGGAATTGGTGCAGCTCCATTATATTACAAAAAAAAATCAAATCTATTAGTGTGACGTGCTTCCATCCGTATACAATACATTGGTTGCAAACACTATAGAACTACACAAAGGAGCTTTTCACAGATTGTGGACAGTTGTGTTTCAGTGTTCACTTCAGTCTGTGTTTTTTACTTTTTTTAGTGCAGATCACGCTCCAGTTACATGTTCAAGCACTGCTGCTTGTACTCTGCTGAGCGTGTCTCAGTGTCTCATCCTTTTCATTTATCTCCAATTGGTTCTGCTACATTCCATTTAAAATAAATGTAATCTATTAGACTAATAGATTAGATTTATTTTAAATGGAATGTAGCAGAACCAATTGGAGATAAATGAAAAGGATGAGCCACTGAGACACGCTCAGCAGAGTACAAGCAGCAGTGCTTGAACAAGTAACTGGAGCGTGATCTGCACTCAAAAAAGTAAAAAACACAGACTGAAGTGAACACTGAAACACAACTGTCCACAATCTGTGAAAAGCTCCTTTCTGTACTTCTATAGTGTTTGCAACCAATGTATTGTATACGGATGGAAGCGCGTCACACTAATACTATTAGTGTGACGCGCTTCCATCCGTATACAATACATTGGTTGCAAACACTATAGAAGTACAGAAAGGAGCTTTTCACAGATTGTGGACAGTTGTGTTTCAGTGTTCACTTCAGTCTGTGTTTTTTACTTTTTTGAGTGCAGATCACGCTCCAGTTACTTGTTCAAGCACTGCTGCTTGTACTCTGCTGAGCGTGTCTCAGTGGCTCATCCTAATAGTATTAGTGTGACGCGCTTCCATCCGTATACAATACATTGGTTGCAAACACTATAGAAGTACAGAAAGGAGCTTTTCACAGATTGTGGACAGTTGTGTTTCAGTGTTCACTTCAGTCTGTGTTTTTTACTTTTTTTAGTGCAGATCACGCTCCAGTTACATGTTCAAGCACTGCTGCTTGTACTCTGCTGAGCGTGTCTCAGTGGCTCATCCTAATAGTATTAGTGTGACGCGCTTCCATCCGTATACAATACATTGGTTGCAAACACTATAGAAGTACAGAAAGGAGCTTTTCACAGATTGTGGACAGTTGTGTTTCAGTGTTCACTTCAGTCTGTGTTTTTTACTTTTTTTAGTGCAGATCACGCTCCAGTTACATGTTCAAGCACTGCTGCTTGTACTCTGCTGAGCGTGTCTCAGTGGCTCATCCTAATAGTATTAGTGTGACGCGCTTCCATCCGTATACAATACATTGGTTGCAAACACTATAGAAGTACAGAAAGGAGCTTTTCACAGATTGTGGACAGTTGTGTTTCAGTGTTCACTTCAGTCTGTGTTTTTTACTTTTTTTAGTGCAGATCACGCTCCAGTTACATGTTCAAGCACTGCTGCTTGTACTCTGCTGAGCGTGTCTCAGTGGCTCATCCTAATAGTATTAGTGTGACGCGCTTCCATCCGTATACAATACATTGGTTGCAAACACTATAGAAGTACAGAAAGGAGCTTTTCACAGATTGTGGACAGTTGTGTTTCAGTGTTCACTTCAGTCTGTGTTTTTTACTTTTTTTAGTGCAGATCACGCTCCAGTTACATGTTCAAGCACTGCTGCTTGTACTCTGCTGAGCGTGTCTCAGTGGCTCATCCTTTTCATTTATCTCCAATTGGTTCTGCTACATTCCATTTAAAATAAATCTAATCTATTAGTGTGACGCGCTTCCATCCGTATACAATACATTGGTTGCAAACAATATAGAAGTACACAAACGGGCCTTTCACAGCTACTGAACATGGGTTTTTAATTTTTAACTAAAATATGTATTTTTTCAAATGACACAAATATAAGTAATGTTGAAGAGGAATAGTCCTACATCCATTGTTTGCACAATATTACAGGTGTACATCATGTCCCTTAATCAACAATGTATTATTATATTTACTTGTATGCTTTTATTTAAAAGCCAAGAACACAGAAGGATAACCTTCGCACTGCAGCTGTTGTCAAAGTTCAACCCACATTATGCACTTCCAACATTGCAGCATTTGAGGCATGATGTGAGTTGGATTGGTCAAAGTTATGGAGTGAGAAGGTTCACCATCAGTACCCTATAGCATAAGTATGCTTTTGTGTTAGACATGTGGATATCTGCCATAATATGTCACAATTATTTAGTTACAGATTTGTTACCAACACTAATCATTGAATGGTTTTAAATTTGACGTTTCACTTGTTTACAGCTTAGAAATAAGGGTGTAGCCTGATATCTATGTGTAGCACTAGCCACTTTAACATGTCATGTTTTTTTAAACATGTGTAGCTAGGTAGCAGTAATTTTTGCCGGACACACAGCAGGGGAACAGCAGGCGTTACTGAACCCCACTATTACTATAGCTTGTGTATTGGTCTGTGGACACGACACTTCTGAGCAGCAACTGGCAGTGTTGTAGCCCAGGGAGTATAGCTCAGGTGGTAGAAAGATGAACATAACAGGAGACATGGAAAACGTTGTCAACCAGTTAGTTAATCTGAAACCGGACAGGCAAATTCAGGCGAGATCCATGCCTAGTTCATTTTCAGAAAAGTAAGCCGTTGTACATTATCGTAGGATAGTCGCATGCAACGGTCTGTTAGTACACCACCTGCAGCAGTAAAGACGCGCTCCGATAATACACTGCCAGCAGATCAAGCCAGCACCTCCAATGCATACTGGCTAAGCTCTGGCCATGTATCCAGCTTAGAGACACAAAACTTGAATGGGGAAGAGCCATCTGAGAGTACACTGAGAGGGCAAGACATGTAGTCTGTAACCATCTTACGGAAATGTTGCCTCCTGCTGACTGGAGCCGTCTCGGATGGTGTAGACATTGGTGGCGCTGCCACAAAACTTCGACACATTTGGAACATACTGGTCTTGCCCTGTGCAGAGGCGCTGCTTGTGCTCCCTCTTGTTGCAGAGCTGTCTCCACTGCCTCGACGCACAGAGCTGCTTTGTAAATCAGTAGCAGCAGCAGTGCTCTTGGCTGGAATGGAGAACATTATGGATTGCACCAGTGTGTCTTGGTACTTCCGCATTTTACGCTCCCGGTTCAACGGTGTGATGAGGCTTTGTAAGTTGTCCCGGTAGCGAGGGTCTAGGAGGGTGTACACCCAATAATCAGACGTGGTGTGAATGTGTTCGATGCGGCGGTCGTTTCTCAGCCACTGCAGCATGAAATCAACCATGTGCTGCAGACTCCCAACTGGCCAAGAAACGTTGTCCCCTGCAAGAGGCGTCATCTCCGCCTGCTGTGCATCACCCCACCCTTGGTCTACATACTGACTAGAGCATTGTCTACCTCCCTCTGGAGCGATGTCTTCCTCCTCCATTGACTCCTCCTCACAAAGTCCTTCAAATACATATAAATTTACAAAATTTAAAACTCAAAATTTAAAAACTTTGTATCATAATTCTGTAACATCAGTTTATGGAAACACAATAGCATTACAAAAGGATAGACAAAAAATGTACATTATGTGCTTTGTAAATACATTAAAAGTTTGTAATGGTTATGAAAATATAGACAGCGACTCTGGAGGTTCAATTGTTGATACAGCATGGTACTTTGAAAGTCCTCCAGCCCTTTGTGAAGAACCACGTTGCGCTGACTGTCCAGAAGGTGATGGAATTTGTGACTCCTCATCCTCCTCACAAAGTCCTTCAAATACATATAAATTTACAAAATTTAAAACTCAAAATTTAAAAACTTTGTATCATAATTCTGTAACATCAGTTTATGGAAACACAATAGCATTACAAAAGGATAGACAAAAAATGTACATTATGTGCTTTGTAAATACATTAAAAGTTTGTAATGGTTATGAAAATATAGACAGCGACTCTGGAGGTTCAATTGTTGATACAGCATGGTACTTTGAAAGTCCTCCAGCCCTTTGTGAAGAACCACGTTGCGCTGACTGTCCAGAAGGTGATGGAATTTGTGACTCCTCATCCTCCACCTCTTCCAAAACCTCATGCCTTAGTGCTTGCAGTGTTTTTTGAAGCAGGCAGATAAGGGGGACAGTCAGGCTGACTAGTGCATCATCTGCACTCGCCATCCGCGTTGACTCATCAAACGCACGCAAAACGTGGCAGATATCCTTCATAGAGTTATTCGCCACTCATTACACTGGCAGTGGCTGCCCATTCATTATAGGATCCAATTCTAATTACTGGTTCTCACCAACATAGCTCTCCACAGCGCAGCACCCCCCTACATCTCCTCCCTTATTTATATTTATCGGCCTAACCGACTGCTGCACTCTGCAAACGACCTTCGACTAACCTCTGCACTAATCCGTACCTCCCACTCCCAACTCCAAGACTTCACCCGCGCTGCGCCAATCCTCTGGAATGCTCTACCCCAAGAAATTAGGACTATCCGCAATTTGGATGGTTTCAGGCGCTCCCTCAAAACACATTTGTTCACAGTGGCCTATCACATTCTCTAATCAAAGTCATTCTATGTGTAATTCTGTGTGTGTAGCCCATTCACTATCTCCATGCATCCCTCACTTCCTTAAAATGGCTGGACCATCATTGTAAAAACACCATTGTATATAAACACCTGTACTTTGTATCTCCCACACCTCATTGTAGATTGTAAGCTTTCACCAGCAGGGGCGGCTGATTTTGCTTTAATTATTGTATTGTTAACGTTGTTACTTATGACTCGTGTTTTGAAACTGTTAAACTGTAAAGCACTGCGGAATATTATGGCGCTATATAAATAAATAATATTATTATTCTTATTATAGAGGCCCACTCAGTAGTGGTGAAGTGTGAACGCCGCAAATTGCGAGTTGACTGCGCCTGATGCAGCTGATACTCCATTACTGTTGGCTGCTGCTCACACAACCGCTCCAACATATGTAACGAGGAATTCCACCTGGTGGGTACGTCACATATAATGCGATGTTCATGAAGGTGAAATCTGCGTTGCAGAGCTGCAATCAGCGATCTGGCCATGCTGGAACGTCGCAAGTGAGCGCACTCTAGGCGGACCTTGTGCAGCAGTGCATCAAGATCCGGATAGTCCCTCAAAAAACTCTGCACGACCAAGTTGAGCACATATGACAGACATGGTATGTGAGTGAGGTTGCCAAGGCCCAGAGCTGACACCAGATTTCGGCCATTGTCACACACTACCAAGCCTGCCTGTAGATTCCTCTTCCAAAAACCACACGTCGCTCTCCTGCTTTATGGCATTACAGAGCTCCTGCGCTGTGTGGCTAAGATTCCCCATGGAAATTAATTTCAGGATGGCCTGTTGACATTTGGACACGGCTGTGCTCATATCGGTCGCAACAGGTAAACGTTCACGGGTCCATGTGGAGGTAGACCGTGACGGCTCCTGCAGCGATGATTCTGAGGAACTGGAATAGGAGGAGGAATCAATGTGTACAGACTTGATTCCTGCAATCCTTGGAGTTGGCAGAACACGTACAGCGCCACTCGCAAGATCAGTACCCCGGCTGCACAACATTGACCCAATGGGCAGTGAGGGAAAGGTATTGTCCCTGGCCATGGGTGTTAGAACCCTCTTGTTAGGTTTTGTTTCAGTTTGCTGGTCACATGACCTTTTTTCCCTATTTAGTCTGGCTCCGCCCTTCTGGCTTTGCTTGACTTCATTGTATTATCTACTGTTAAGCTAGCCGGGTGCTTAGGTGCCTTAATCTGTGAGTTTTGCTTGATGTTAGGATCACAAAGTATTTATTTTTCTGTTTAATTATCCATGCTACAATTTATGTTAGGACTAGGAGGTGTCCACCTTTTCTCCCAGTCCCTAGATCTTGTAGGGATTACTCCCTCGCAACTATAGGTCTTCGTTCACACTAGATGAGGACTTTAGCGGGTCTGGTCGCAGGATCAGGTTCCCCGTTACATCGTAGGGATTCAGCTTAGTTGTATTGTAGGGACAGAATTCCCTTCTTTCCTTACTGGTTGTAGCAGATCATAACAATGGGTACTGGTCCACGCATCGGTGGTCAGGTGGACCTTGCTACTGAGGGCTTTTAGTAGCGCATGTTTAATTTTTCCCTCAACATGCTTTTGCAGACCAGGGACGGCTTGCCTGCTGAAATGAAATCGGCTTGGCACATTGTATTGTGGGATTGACAATGATATTCAGTTACGGAAACTGTCTGTCTCCACCAGCCTGAATCACAGCATTTCAAGGGACAGGAGTTTTGCAATGCCAGCATTCAGAGCCTGTGCTCGTGCATGGTTTGCGGAGTATGGCCGTCTTTTATCCCATGCCTGTGCTACCGCTGGCTGTTTTGTGGCCTGGGAGTGTGAGGATGACAGGGAACTTGCTGCTGTGTGTGGAATAACAGTTTGTCTCTGGACAACAGTGGCCGAGGTTCTTCCATGGCGATCCTGTGAGGAAGCATAACCAGCTGTGTGTGAGCTCGATGAAGAGGCTTCAACACAACCTGAAGATGTAGGTGCTGCTGTAGGTTGGCCTACATCTCCAGTGTGTCTTTGTAACTCAACTACGTGCTTTGTCCGCACATGTTTCCACATATTTGTGGTATTGAGGTGACTGACACTTTTAGCTATTTTTAATTTTTGATTACACAGCTTGCATTTCACATAGCAAATATCATGTGCAAGTGTGTGAAAAAAGGACCACGCAGTGCAAGTCCTGGGAGCGCACGTTTTGACTTTTGGAACACAACTGCTCCGAACAGGTGCCAAACTGGAGGCTACAGGCAACCGAGTCTGCAGCCTAACTCTCCCTCCTGTTTGTACCGTTGGGGCAATGTCTTCCTCTATCTTCCTTCTATCACTAACCATTTCTCTAGGCCTCTCCCAGCTTTCAACCAAAGTACTGGTTCTCACCCACAAAGCTCTCCACAGTGCAGCACCCCTCCTACATCTCCTCCCTCATTTCTATCTATCGGCCTAACCGACTGCTGCGCTCTGCAAACGACTTTCGACTAACCTCTGCACTAATACGTACCTCCCACTCCCGACTCCAAGACTTCTCCTGCTCTACGCCAATCCTCTGGAATGCTGTACCCCAAGAAATTAGGACTATCCACAATTTGCATGGTTTCAGGCGCTCCCTCAAAACACATTTGTTCAGAGCGGCCTATCACATTCACTAATCAAAGTCATTCTATGTATTCTGTGTAAGTGTGTGTGTGTCTCTAGCCCATTCACTATCTCCATCCCTCAGTCCCTTAAGATGGCTGGAACATCATTGTAAATGCACCATTGTATATAAACACCTATACTTTGTATCTCCCCCATCTCATTGTACATTGTAAGCTGTCACGAGCAGGGGCGACTTATTTAGCTTAAATTATTGTATTGTTAACGTTGTTACTTATGACTTGTGTTCTGAAACTGCTAAACTGTAAAGCGCTGCGGAATATGATGGCGCTATATAAATAAATATTATTATTATTCCTCTGAGCTGCTCCCACCACCTTCCTGTTCTTCATGCCATGTTGGGTATTGGACCTCATCATCTCCACTACCCTCTTCCAACACCTGCTGTTGGGTGGTCTGGCCAGCACCATGCTCAACAGAAACTGGCACCTGGGTCTCATCATCATCATCAGATGCGTTCTGCGGTGTGCTGACCATCGGCACTGTCTCACCCGCCTCTTCAGATTCAGAGAGACACAGCTGTTGCGCATCACTGCATACTCCCTCTTCTTCACATTACAGAATGCTGCTTGGCTGGGCCCCTGTTTGCAAGCCAATAGATTCTGAGAACAGAAGCAGACACTCAGCTGGCTCCTGTACAGAACTCTCTGACTGCCTGGGCAATTTGCCAGGCGGTGAAGAGACAGATGGTTGCCCAACAGTGCTGTGGTCCTGAGAGGAGGTGGAAGCAATTGAAGTCGATGCATTGGCTGAGATCCAAACAACAACGGCTTTAATTTGTTCTTCCCGCAGCAGGGGGGTACTCCGAGCTCCTACAAAAGTGCGCATAAAGGAACGCTCACGGCCCGGGGAAAACTGGTGGATGCTGTGTCACTGGGGGCCGCAGCAGCCACAGAATCCCCACGTCCTCTCCCTGAAGAAACTCCACGACCACGTGCCTTACTCCCTGCCTTCTTCATCTTGGTAGATTGATAAAGAAAGTCTGAAAAGTTATAAGGCCTAAGTGTGGTTATTCCGCAGAGACTGCAGTGAACACTGCACACAACTGTTCAGTAGGTGTGAAAGGCCCCTTTGTGTACTTCTATAGTGTTTGCAACCAATGTATTGTATACGGATGGAAGCGCGTCACACTAATAGATTTTATTTATTTGTAATAGAGTGGAGCAGCAACAATTAGAGAAAAATTTCAAGGATGTGCCAGTGACACACGCTCAGCAGACTACAACCAGCAGTGGTTGAAGAACTAACTGGAGCGTGATCTGCACTCCAAAAAGGAAAACCTCAGACTACAGTGAACACTGCACACAACTGTTCACTACCCAACGCGTCTCAGCAGGAAGGCAGTCTGTGCGTCAAAACAAAGGCGCAAGCATACATCCACGTACCCTGTTTATAAAGCTATATAAAAAAAATTATGTAGTAGTGACGCACACTTTATTGAGGTACAGTATTACATCGCCATTCACCATCTGTGGCTATGCAGTCTCATCTATATATACCTTATCTATCCGTTGTCATGCTTGCAAGTCGACAGTCAGGCATAAATAGCAATTTTCACTATGCACTATGCACTTTTTAAAGGTTATGTTTGTTAATAAACATGATTATTGCCACATATTATGAGTATTACATGATGGAAATTGTATAATTTTGTATAAACTGTTTAGTGACATTATTCAGCAAATGTAACATTTTAGTAATGTCACAGATAACTTGTAATGCTGATGATGTTTTGAAGTCAGACATTCATTGTCTATACAATAAAAATGGTGTACATACTGTTACTTATCCATCATTAATGGATTCAGATATGTACTTGTATGCTTTTATGTACAACCGTATAGCAGATTCCTTAACTAATTTATTTTGTGGTTTGCATTGCTGTTCAACATGTTAATGTATGTGTTTATGTTTGTCAATTCTTTATTTATCTAGATATTAGTTTAAATGAAATCATCATCTTATGGTAGTAAAGGTTATCTTTCTCTTGTTTGAAGTATAGACATTTAAAATTGACAGGTAACAAGGAAATTACTTTATCTAGTATTTAAACATCCTCCTTGACCCTGGGCTCCAACACCGCCAGTTGTTGCTCGGAAGTGCTGTTAGCACAGTCAACACTTGCTCCTGTGTTACTGGGGTTCAGTAACGTCAGCTGGTCCTCGGTTGTGCCATTGGCTCTTTTCCTTCTGCTGCCCCTCCGGGTTCCAGTACCGTCAGCTGGTTCTCCGCAGTGCCTTTGGCCTAGGTGCCTCCATCTTGGTATCCGAGTTCCAGCAACGTCTGCTGGTCCTTGGTAGTGCTTTGGAGCACAGGTACCTCCTGCTTAGTAACCGTGTCCCAGTAACGTCAGCTGGTCCTCGGTTGTGCCATTGGCTCTTTTCCTTCTGCTGCCCCTCCGGGTTCCAGTACCGTCAGCTGGTTCTCCGCAGTGCCTTTGGCCTAGGTGCCTCCATCTCGGTATCCGAGTTCCAGCAACGTCTGCTGGTCCTTGGTAGTGCTTTGGAGCACAGGTACCTCCTGCTTAGTAACCGTGTCCCAGTAACGTCAGCTGGTCCTCGGTTGTGCCATTGGCTCTTTTCCTTCTGCTGCCCCTCCGGGTTCCAGTACCGTCAGCTGGTTCTCCGCAGTGCCTTTGGCCTAGGTGCCTCCATCTTGGTATCCGAGTTCCAGCAACGTCTGCTGGTCCTTGGTAGTGCTTTGGAGCACAGGTACCTCCTGCTTAGTAACCGTGTCCCAGTAACGTCAGCTGGTCCTCGGTTGTGCCATTGGCTCTTTTCCTTCTGCTGCCCCTCCGGGTTCCAGTACCGTCAGCTGGTTCTCCGCAGTGCCTTTGGCCTAGGTGCCTCCATCTCGGTATCCGAGTTCCAGCAACGTCTGCTGGTCCTTGGTAGTGCTTTGGAGCACAGGTACCTCCTGCTTAGTAACCGTGTCCCAGTAACATCAGCTGGTACAAGATTGTGCTACAAATACAAGATACGGAACAAGAGACACAAGAACAATAAGCAGAAGATCTAAAAGCAGAAGAACATGAAGTATAAGACCAAAATGAAGAGCAAAATATATGCTCTAAATTCTAAGCAGAAGAAGACTAAGCAGTGTATGGGGGTGAGTCCGTTCCTCCTCGTGGTGCCCCTGGAAAATGCCTGCTGCTGCAGGCTAAACTGAACACGGACAAATACTGTTGTAATTTAAATCTTTTGTGACAGCAAGAACGGAAGGATGAAAAATTCATACTTTGACAGATTACAAGTACAGGATTCTCTGTCACAAATAAGAATATGATGAAGAAGATGAAGCAGAATATGAATAAGAATAATAGTTTAATAAGAAGAATATGAGTAATGTTAACAAAGATGAATAGCAAGAAGTTTAAGAAGAAGATAAAGAAGGTGAAGATGAAAAATAATTTGATGAAAAAGATGATGCTGCAGAAGATTATGAAGGAGAAAGTGTGTGAAAAGTTAAAAAGGTGAAGATGAAGAGCATGGAAGTTGTGTAATATACATATTTGCCAAAATATAAAAAACGTTAACATTGTCAATTTCTTCGTCAATCCGAACATCTTTAAAAAAAAAAATATTTATGCTATTCCATTTGATTGGGTTAAACATCTATGCCTTTAATGTCTCCTCAACCTTCCACAATACATTCTACATTACTCTTTGTTGTTTTCCTTCATGTACAATTAACCAACAAGGCAAGAATGGGTTTTTTTTAATTTCGATATTTTGTTCCCATAGACTTACATGGGACTTCCGGTATCGATATCGGGTATCGCCGATATTTTAGTGATATCGGCGATACCATTCCGATTCCGATACTTTAGGATATCGGAAAGTATCGCTCAACTCTACTTGTAGGCACTGTAATCAGCAATTTATGCGATATACCCTTAATCTTACGGATCTCCTGTTTTTAGTGGCATATGTCAATTTAGGACCGGTGGGTCCAGCTATTTATTTGCAATCTCATCTGGGCTTAGGATCATTGAATCCAGTCAGATAGCGATAGCCACGTTCAGGCTTAGGATTTTTTGAGTCCAGCCATTGATTTGCAGACAGACAGGGGGTGTTCCTTTTGGAAGTTGTATTGTGGCAGACTTTTGTGCCATTATCTCTTATTGGGGCGCTATTTTGTTAAAAGGGTCAGGGTAATTATACACCCATATATATATTTTTTGTATACTGGATCTGTGATATATATTCATTGATGTGGTAATATGTTATAAACCTCCTACGCATATTTGTTATTTTATTTGTCATATTTTTTAAAAATAATGTTAACAAATGTTGAATT
>JARQOD010000001.1:260585221-260635800 GCA_033576555.1 Oophaga sylvatica
GGACAGGATTTTGCAATGCCAGCATTCAGAGCCTGTGCTCGTGGATGGTTTGCCGAGTATGGCCGTCTTTTATCCCATGCCTGTGGTACCGATGGCTGTTTTGTGGTCTGGGAGTGTGACGATGACTGTGAACTTGCTGCTGTGGGGAATAACAGTTTGTCTATGGACAACAGTGACCGAGGTTCTTCCATGGAGATCCTGTGAGGAAGCCGAACCAGGTGTGTGTGAGCTGGAGGTAGAGGCTCCAACACGACCTGAAGATGTAGGTGCTGCTGTAGGTTGGCCTACATCTCCAGTGTGTCTTTGTAACTCAGCTTCGTGCTTTGTCCGTACATGTTTCCACATATTTGTGGTATTCAGGTTACTGATATTTTTACCTCTTTTAACATTTTTGCTTACACAGCTTGCATTGAACATAGCAAATATCATCTACAAGTCTGTCAAAAAAGGACCACGCAGTGCAAGTCATGGGAGCGCCAATTTTGACATTTGTAAGAGAACTGCTCCCAACACGTGCCAAACTGGAGGCTACAGGAAAGCGAGTCTGCAGCCTACCTCTCCCTCCTCTTTGTACCGTTGGGCCAAACTCTCCTCAGATGCTGCTCCACCCACCTGCTGCTGTTGGATGGTCTGGGCAGCACCATGCTCCACAAAACCTGGCACCTGAGTCTCATCATCATCATGAGATGCGTTCTGCTGTGTGCTGTCCATCGGCACTGGCTCACCCGCCTCTTCAGATTGAGAGAGACAAAGCTGTTGCGCATCACTGCATACTCCCTCTTCTTCAAATTGCAGAATGCTGCTTGCCTGTGCCCGTGTTTGCGAGCCAACAGATTCTGAGAACAGAAGCAGAGACTCAGCTGGCTCCTGTACAGAACTCTCTGACTGCCTGGCCAATTTGACAGGCGGTGAACAGACAGATGGTTGCTCAACAGTGTTGTGTTCCTGAGAGGAGGTGGAAGGAATTGAAGTCGATGCATTGGCTGCCATCCAACCAACAACGGCTTCAATTTGTTCTTCCCGCAGCAGGGGGGCACGCCGAGCTCCTACCAAAGTGCGCATAAAGGAACGCTCACGGGGATAAATGGTGGATGCTGTGTCACTGAGGGCGGCAGCAGCCACAGAATCCCCACGTCCTCTCCCTGCTGAAACTCCACGGCCACGACCACGTGCCTTATTCACTGACTTCTTCATCTTGGTAGATTGATAAAGAAAGTCAGAAAGTTATAAGGCTAATGTGGTTATTACGCAGAGACTGAAGTGAACACTGAAACACAACTGTTCACAATCTGTGAAAGGCTACTCCTTTGGGCTACTTCTATAGTGTTTGCAACCAATGTATTGGATACGGATGGAAGCGCGTCACACTAATAGATTATATTTATTTAAATAGAATGGAGCAGAATCAATTGGGGAGAAATGAAAAGGATGAGAGCACAGAATCCCACGTCCCTCAGCTGAAACTCAGCCAGCAGTGCCTTATATGATCATCAACTGGAGCGTGAAAGTCACGAAAAATAAAATATTACCACAGACTGAAGTGAACACTGAAACACAACTGTTCACAATCTGTGAAAGGCTACTCCTTTGTCTACTTCTATAGTGTTTGCAACCAATGTATTGGATACGGATGGAAGCGCGTCACACTAATAGATTATATTTTATTTTAAATGGAATGGAGCAGAACCAATTGGAGAGAAATGAAAAGGATGAGGCACTGAGACACACTCAGCAGAGTACAAGCAGCAGTGCTTGAACAAGTAACTGGAGCGTGATGTGCATTCAAAAATAAAAAACACAGACTGAAGTGAACACTGAAACACAACTGTTCACAATCTGTGAAAGGCTACTCCTTTGTCTACTTCTATAGTGTTTGTAACCAATGTCTTGGATACGGATGGAAGCGCGTCACACTAAAATTTAAATTGCATGGAGCAGCAAGAATTACACTGAAGAAAAAAAAAAGAGTCTGTGATTGACACGTGCAGATGCCTACAGACAGCGTTGCATGCAGAGCAAACTGCAGCGTCACCTGCACTCACACACACCTTGCAGAGCTGTTAAAACAACACTGCAGGCAAAAGGAAGCTTTACACAGCGGTTGGTACTACCAACAGCAGCGTTCTGTCCCTAACTGAATTCACAGCACAGTGAGGCTAAAATGGCGGCGGCGCCTTTTATAGTGCATTCTGACATCATTTCAGCATCCAATCACAGCCATGCCATTGGTTAACATGACCGCAGCAGTACAGGATGTGCCCACACTTCTTAGGATTCCTCATTGGCTGACTAAAATCACATTGCCTCTCAAAGAATTATGGGAACTTCCGATTCCGGTATACGATATATGGAAAATATCTAAACAAAGTATCGAAAGGCCGATAGAGCTAATATCGGCCGATACCCGTTACTTGCGGTATCGTATCGCTCAACACTAGCTGGAACACTTCTTCTTACGGTCATGATTTATGTAAATCCGTAATCTTTTGGGATAATATTTTAAACACATTGTCAGACCTGCTGATAGGGAGCACTAAAGGGTTCATGTTCTCCTCCAGGCTTGATCAGGTGCCCAGCTCTGTTTTAATAGGCAGAAGGTTCTTGAAAAACGACTCAGGGCACCCAGCCAATGACTGCAGCTTTAACGTAACTTAGGCTGGGTTCACATTGCGCTAAGGCAGTCCATTTGACGGACTGCGTTACTCTGCGGTATAACGCGGTGTAACGCAGTCCGTTAACGTTGCCATTGACCCCCATTGTCGGGCGCATTGCGACTCATGCCGTAAAGCGGCATGCGTACGCGATGTGCCGTCATTCAGTGATGGAGCCTCGGACGCGGGCTGCAGCATCTGAGGCTCCGTCACCGCTAGCACAGATGATTCATCTGTGCTAGCGGGTATAGCATAACGTGATCGCGTTATCTATATACCGTTACCAGCCCGTCAATGCTATGCATTGAACGGGCTGGTTTAACGCAATGTGAACCTAGCTTTAGGAGGGGGTGAGCCAAGTCCTGGAACAGAGTTTTAAACTTTGAAGTGGCAGTTGGTAGTCGGACATCTTGGTAAGAGGAGGCCATTTTGTAGGTGAAGGAATTACCTACTTGCTCCCTTACGGCTTTGCTTAAAAGTGGACTGGCACGAAAAGGGGAGTTAATAGTCTTCATATGAGGAAGAATACCATTGCACCGCTAGGAGGGAGAATTACTTTAGGGAACGAACAGAGCACATTGCTGAAGAAGAGATATTCAGACTTAATAAAACCAGAGGTTACTAACATCTGCCTGGCTGCAGGTACACAGTAATCATCAACCATTAGTGTAATACCATACCTCAGTTTACTGCTGTTTGTAAAGAATAATTTGCCCCATTACCTTCAGTAAAAATAATTCTATTTAAAATTCTTACGACTGTTTCATGAATGGGGTTCCAATGCAACAACTACTACCATCATCATCTTCTGCCTAAAATCAGTTACAGCGCAGATAGAAAGTATGAGGAGCAGAGGGTGAACACTTGGGCGGTGTTATACTCTGTCAGTGGATTACGAAGGCGAAAG
Organism: Oophaga sylvatica; assembly: GCA_033576555.1. NCBI lineage: Eukaryota > Metazoa > Chordata > Amphibia > Anura > Dendrobatidae > Oophaga > Oophaga sylvatica. Next base: position 260,588,780 of record JARQOD010000001.1, read on the forward strand.
CTTCTAGATTAAATCACGACTGGAAGAGCCAGAGCAAGAGCACGTGGAAGAGCATGATGCCAGGACTCGCAGCCACCCAAGCCTGGTGTTCCTGGGCTGAAATCTGACAAGCGATCACTGAGTAATACTGAACTTGTATGGCGATAACGTCAAAAAGGAGTACCTGCAGTTGCCAGAACAGAAGCTAGAGATTTTGACATTTCGACTTGATTTAAAGATGTGTCAACTGGAGAGTGTGATGGTCGTAGACTTGACTTCCATGATATGGGTGTTTCCACTAGACAATCCATCCAACATGTCATAGAATCAAAATCTGTTTTTTTCTGCCAACTTTACTCAGCTGTCCACAAATGCTGTCAAATTTATTGGTAGACCCCAGTAGGTTTTGTCCCAGTACCATGTTGACTACAGTCCACAGATGTAATGTAGATCCCCAAGGTCACCTCTACTTTATCAGCATGATGAATTAATAGGAAAAGCAAGTGCTTTTGATGGAGCTGTTCTTTTCTTGCCAAAGAAACAAAATAAGATCAATGAGGTGGGAAGCTGCACACGCAATGGAGAAATAGTAAAGATTACAATTACACCAATGAGTTACCAGTACCACCAACTTCACCAACTTGCATTCATTTTGCAACATTATATTCCAAAGGATTCTGAAGATGATGAATATTAAGCAAATTGATATGAAGTATTATCACTCAAATGATGTAACAGTTGTTATGTTATGTTATGTTATGACACCAGTTATAACACACAACCTATCTGTGTGGAAAGGATTTACCACCGAAACTGTGAAGTATGAGACTAGTATCACGTGCATTGATGTGAGTCACAAAATCTTTGAAAGTGAAACTGTTCTGGATGTAATGTATAATTTGTACAGGAAAATTGGATCACATAACTTCTATGATGCTTGCATTAAAGAACTTATTGGCCAGATATGTAAGGACTCAGGAAGACCGGGCTGCGGGTACCTGTGCTGTTCCAGACCTGTCGAGGCTGCATCCCCAGTTTCCCAGGGGAAGGGATAGGGTAACGGACAGGCCCCATTACTCAGGAAGAGGGGCGTGTTTAGACATGGAACCCGCACGGAAGCTGAGGGAAAAAGCGCGCGAAGCAGGAGCGAGTCCCCGCTATCATCTTGCGAGCTGAAAGGGAGAGGCGGCGCAATACGCACCCGAAGTGCCGGCGCTGCAACATACTTCAGCAGACAGAGACAGTGATCTAGAGGCAGGGTGTGAGGCTAAGAGAAAGCGGGCATGACAGTAGAGAGTTTTGACTGGTACAAGCAGCGCGTACAAGACTGAGCAGTGCTCCGTCCTTAAAGCACTGGCGCTGAAAAGGACTGTTCCCGCCAGCTCCCGCTGCTAACAGCGGGTCTGGCCGAGAGTGAGGCGACGTGTGCCCGGAGATCACCAAAGAGCAAGGTGCCATGCGCTCCAAGCCCATGAGTACAGCACACATGTGCAGGAGAGAGAGACAGTTCATGCTATGTGTCCAGCTTGGATACCCAATAAATATAAGGCACAGAGTAATCACAGAGAATGTTGGTACTGTCAGCAAGGTACTCCCTCAGCATCTTTCACTCCTTGTGAGAGTACCCCGTGCCTCAGGGTCAAGGGGATGGGAAGGTCTGATAAAAAATCTCCCAGAACTTTTCCAGTGTTCTACTGTTTCTGCTAGATTTGAGTTAGGTCTCTCTCACCTGTACTCATTGGTTGTCCAATGTACTGTGACATCTGCTGCCAGTGTTTTCAGATGGGAATTTTTTTAATAATTCCACAAGAAGGGCCTTCTGGTATTGAACCATTTTAGTACACCTGTCTGACTCGGCAATAAGAGATATAAATTTCTCCTTGTAGCGTGGGTCTAGAAGTGTCACCAATCAGTATTGCCTGTCACCCAAAATTTTGAGAATGCGGAGATCACGTGAAAGGCTGCGTAACCTAAACTCAGCTATGAGTGATAGACTGTAAAGACAGATTGTAAATACATAGTTGTAAATATACACCTGTACTTTGTATCTCCCCCACCTCATTGTAGATTGTAAGCTCTCACGAGCAGGGTTGTTTTATTTAGATTTAATTATTGTATCATTGTTAACGTTGTTACTTAGGACTGTTGTGTTTGAAACTGTTAAACTGTAAAACACTGTGGAATATGTTTGTGCTCTATAAATAACGATAATTATTATTATTAGAACTCAGAGACGCGGGATGTTGACACTAATTATGGTGTCATTGACATTCACCATCTTGGTGCAGTCCTCAAAGTTTTTTAGGATGGTGCATATGTCTGACATCCATGTCCACTCCTGAGGACTTGTGTGTGGAGTCTGACCTGAATACCGACGGCCTTGATCATGCTGGTAGTCATCAACTGCCCTCTTCTGCTCACAAATCCTTTCCAACATCTGCAGTGTAGAGCTCCAATGCATGGGGAGACACATCACATACCAGTTGGTAAGCCTGAAGCTGCAAACACTGCTGAAGCATGGCACGGGTGGCTGAACCTTTAGCTGATTTTCTAAAGTCGGCACACAGGTGGTGTACATTCCTGAGCAGTTCCAGCAGCTCCCCGTAGCTTTGTAGAAAGCGTTGAACAATGAGGTTAAGTCCATTGTCCAGGCATGGTGCGTGTGTGAGCTCGCCTCGCCTCAGAGCCACCAACAGGTTCCTGCCATTGTCACACATGACCATGCCTGGCTGTAGGTTCAGCGGTGTCAGCCACAGATCTGCCTGCTCTTTCAGAGCTGTCCATGTCCACAACTCTGTCTTCAGCATTGTGCGATTTGTCACCTAAGCATATTAGCTTCAGCAAAGCCTGTTGTCGCTTGCTTGAGGCAGCGCTGCAGTGCTTCCAGCGTGTGACTGATGTGGTCATTTGGGAGTTGGAGGCTGAAAAGGAGGAGTTGTAGGAGTTGTAGATTGTGGGCACAACTCAAATTGATGTAGAACCCGCAATCCTTGGCGTCGGGAGGATGTGTTCCATCCCAAGTACAGTTATTCCACAGCCTCTCCTCTAAGACAGGCCCTTCACTGGCTTCCTATTGCCCAGAGGCTACAATTCAAATCGCTAACTAAGACATACCAAGCTATCCCCAACCTATCTCCTCAATACATCTGTGACATGGTCTCCCAAGATCCGACTGGGTCCCAGCTTCCACTAAGTTAACCCAGTGTGCTGTCAGCAAGATGTACCATCCCTGCCCAAAAGCACTTGTCCACGTATCCGTGGTTAGTTGGCCTTTCCCAGTAACTGCATTGTTGAGGGAACGGGTAATGTGGGACACGTATGGCACTCTGGTAGAAACAGTGGCTGCTGGGGACCGAGTACCTTGGGATGGCCGCCGCCATCAGGTTGGGTAAAGCTTCCATCTCCACAAGCATAAAAGGCAACCTTTTCAGAGCAAGCCGACAAGATTTGTGTGAATTAAGTAATGTGGCCTGTGGGGCGTTGGCTGCATATTTCCCCTGGCATTGCAATGACTGGAGCATGGACAACTGAAGGCTGCGTTGGGACAAGGACGTGGACATGCTTGATGATGGTGGTAGTTGAGTGTGTGCAACGACAGGTGCTGGGCAGGAGGCATCTTCGCAGGCACCATGGACAGGGGATTGACTTACATGCACAACAGCGGAAGAAGCAGTGGTGTCACCCGCAGACAGTGTTCCTGGACCCTGGGGTTCGGTCCACAAAGTCGGGTGCTTTTCTGCCATGTACCTGATCATGTTGATGGTGGTCAGGCTGGTAGTTTTGCTACCCCTGCTGATGTGGGCATGGCAGGTTGTGCAAATGGCCTGTTTGAGGTTGTCGGCAGAGTCTTTAAAAAACAACCAGACTCGGGAAGACCTAACAGTTGTAATGACAACTTCCGTCGTGTTGGTGTCATGAGTAATGATTGCCCGTCTTCTGTCTGCAGCCACCACACTGCTTCTTCTTGCCTGTTGGGGTGCTACGCCTCCCTCCCCCTGTGTGCTGCTGTCCTCGATCTGCATGTCCTCCTGCTAAGTTGGCTCAGTTACTATTCAATCTCTCACACCCCATGCCCCAGCAACAAACGTGGTGGAGGACTTGGCTTGCTCCTGTCCGTAACCTGCTCCTTTACCACAATTTCGCTACCACCCTCTGCTACTCTTCCCTAGTTTGACGTGCACTACCTCCACTTCTATTCCCCTCCAATCTCCAGCTGGCTGTCATCTAACGCCACCCACGACTAGCCACCTCCACTTTTATCAACCACTTCACCACCTAGCCACTTCATTTTCTTTCTACTGACATCCCCTCTATCATCATGGGTGACTACAATATCCCCATTGACACTTCCACCTCAGCTGCCTCTAAACTTTTATCAAAGACTGCCTCTTTCGGCCTCACTCAATAGTCCTCTGCGGCCACTCACAAAGATGATGATACGCTGGACCAAATCTTCACCCGCCTCTGTTCCCTTACTAATCTCACTAACTCACCCCTCCCCCTGTCTGACCACAACCTACTGACAATCTCTTCCCTCTCCTCTCCTAGTACGCAACCCCCACTCCACAAACTCAATCACCCTAGCAGAAATCTGAAACACCTCAATTTACATTCAATCTCTGAGTCACTCCTCCCTCTTCCAGACATATCATCCTTAAATGACACAGATGCTGCTGCCACTTTATATTATACCACATTAGCAGCAGCACTCGATTCGGACGGCCTCCTCATGCCCAGCAAAACTCGTACAATCAACAGGCAACCCTGGCTGACCAGCCTGAATGAAGAACTGAGATGGGCTTCCAGGGTTGCTGAGATGAGATGGAAGAGATCCCGTTCTGCCAAGCACTTTATCACATACAAGCAGTTTCTCGACAGCTTTAAGCTCATGCTCACTGACGCAAAACAAACTTACTTCTCAGCTCTCATGTCTTCCCTTTATCACAACCCTAAACAGTTGAGTTGAGCGAAAAAGGTCGGTCAGATTCAAAAATCGCCGAGATGACATGGGCAGCGTCCACCACCATCTTAGAGAAGGGCATTGCAGTGATTGGCTTGCTTTGTGTGGTGTCACAGTGGCTATAAAAGCCTGACCGCCGACCGCCATTTTACATTTGCAGATCTTAGGGAGAGGTTGCTGCCACTGTTTCTCAGTAGAGAGACAGTTAGGCAAGAAAGAAAAGTGATTCTGTGCTTGTGCTGATATCAATTGTGCTGTACAGCTAGTGTGCAGTGACAGGGGAGGATTTTGTTGTGTGCAGCAGCGCTGGTTGTTAGGCTGCCTGCCAGTGACAGAAGAGGATTTTCTTTTGTGCAGCAGCAGAGCTGGTTAATAGGCTGCCTGCTAGCTGTATTGCTGTGTGTACACTGCTGTGCAGACTGCTTTTTACACAGCACTTATACTTTTATTCTTTTTTTCTGCACAGTTACCGAGCGTTCATTTTTTCCCACACCGTATAGAGCTGTACGCTCCTCACACAGTACCATGTACCGGCTGGTTTAACGGACAAATACATGCTGACTATCTGTGTGTGACTCCGGAAATATATACAGAGATTTACAATTACCCCTAGACTGTATACAGCTGTACACTTGTGATACAGTACTCTTTTTCTGCTTTTTATATTCTGGTCTAATCCATACTGAGCCTATGAGCTTCTGTGTGTTACTCCGGCAATATATACGGAGATTTAAAATTACCCCAACACTGTATACAGCTGTACGCTTCAGATACAGTACCCTTTTTCTGCTTTCTATATTCTGGTGTAATCCATACTGAGGCTGTGATCGTCTGTGTGTTACTCCAGAAATATATACAGAGATTTAAAATTTGCCCCTATACTATGTACACCTGGTATCTTCAGATACAGTGCCCTTTATCTGCTTTTTATATTCTGGTCTAATACATACTGAGTAAGCGTCTGTGTGTTACTCCGGAAATATATACGGAGATTTAAAATTACCCCAAAACTCTTTACAGCTGTACACTTGTCATACAGTACCCTTTTTCTGCATTTTATATTCTGGCCTAATCCATACTGAGCCTGTGAACGTCTGTGTGTTACTCAGGAAATCTATACAGAGATTTACAGTTTACCCCTAAACTATATACACCTGTTATCTTCAGATACAGTACCCTTTTTCAGCTTTTTATATTCTGGTCTAATCCATACTGAGCCTGTGAGCGTCTGTGTGTTACTCCGTGAATCTATACGGAGATTTAAAATTTACCCCTAAACTATATACACCTGTTATCTTCAGATACAGCACCCTTTTTCAGCTTTTTATATTCTTGTCTAATCCATACTGAGCCTGTGAGCGTGTGTGTGTTACTCTGGAAATCTATATGGAGATTTAAAATTACCCCAACACTGTATACAGCTGCATGCTTCTGATACAGTACCATGTTTCTGCTGGTATTTTTGGTACATTTTCAAAAATATGAGGAAGTATAGTGGAAGAGGCCTCGGACGTGGACGGGGGGGGCAGCTGGTACTGATGGTGGTGGTACATCTGCTGGTAGTGCCAAAAGCACAATAGCACCTAAGGCAAGAGGTGTTGAGCCTGCGTCATCGTCTGGCTCAAGAAGGCCCAGAAGGCTCCCTTTTCTGCGAGTAGGTAAACCGCTTTTAAAGCCGGAGCATTGAGAGGCATATTACGACCATCAGGAACAGGCAACGTATTTTAAAAATGGGAAAAAAATATACAAGAGGAAGTACTTGACCATAAAATTCGACAGGGATGGGAATTGGTAAGGAAACATATTGTGAGACAGTGAGGGTATGTGTGTTGAATTGGGGTGTACATTTCACCTAGGTACTTTGCTGACGGGTATAGGGGAATGTATGGCTTTGTAAGCCTAGTGGTAGAGAAAGGTCACTACACCTTACATTCATTGCACACTTGCAGCTCAGGCCTGAAATCACTCAGGTGTTGATTAGGAGACTAGAAGTAGGTGTGTTGGAACACAGTCAGTGAGCTAGTTTGGTCTGGACACAGGAAGGTGTCCTGGCACAAGGAACAGTCTCCAAGAGTGTTAGAGCTGGCTTAGTCTGGACACACAGGAAGGTGTCCCGGCACAAGAAGCAGTCTCAAAGTGTTAGAGCTGGCTTAGTCTGGACACAGGAAGGTTTCCCGGCACAGGAAGCAGTCTCCAGGAGTTTGAGCTATCTCAGTCTGGGTGCAGGAAGTACCCCGGACATAGGAGTAGTCTCAGTGCGAATCCGTGTGAAGAGCGGCTGATTAGGAGTGGATCTCTCTCAAGTCTGGACGCTGAAGGGGCCTTCAGACACAAGGAGGAGTATCTGTGAAACTCCATACTGGTAACATATATCATATGTGTTGTTTTGGGCACAGACTGGTAGAGTCTGGACCCGGATAAATAGGGAAATCGATCTATGTGTAGTTAGTGGCTAGACAAGCCTAGGTTTTCTGTTTATGCTTTATTTTTTATCTGTTTGCTGTGGACTTTAATAAAGCTGGTTGCGGCCAGTTTTAAACCAGAACTGCTGTCTGAATGAACTGTTTTCGTGCCATTCTGTCTACCCAGACAGCGATCTCAGAGCTAAATCCCTGAAAATGTTACAATATCATAAATGAACAATGGAGGGACAGCCAGTTTAGAATAATACATAAAATAATATGTGGCTTCAATATACCACCAACACCGCAAAATCCTGATAGGCAGATAAGTTGCCCCAAATGTAGCACACCTAAAACAGATATGGAGCATGGCATATTGTCATGCTCTAGGACACAAGAGCTTTGGACCACGGTTCAGGATATGTATCTACAGATGTGTGGGATCTGGGTGGACACTGATCCGTTGTGTTGGCTATTTCACTATATGACAGGCAAAACAAGAGGTGGACAATTGCATAGCTTGTTTCACACCATTGCAATGGTAGCAAAGCGTTTAATTTTGCAATATTGGTTAGCCAGAGCACTTCCAGGGATTACGGAGATTAAGGCCGGACTTATGTCTGTCCTATATTTGGAAAAGAGAGAAGCAGAAAAAATAAAGACAAGTTGACAAAAAGATTCTTTAAAAAGTGGAGAGTGTTTAAAGAAGCGTCAGTCTCCGATAGGGAAATCCAGGATATAGTGAGAACTTTTGCTAACTCAGATTGTATCTGCTGGAGGACTTAAGTGGTAGTTTGGGTAAATTAAAATATGTCGTATGATGATCATATCGGACATTGTACGGCCAGAAATTGATTGCTAGAATGCATTCATTGTAAGCTAGGAAAGCATGGACATGGAATATGTTATTACTATTTAAGTTATAAATGTTTTTGTTTGTTTGTATAGAATACTTTTAAGCAACGTTTGCAACATGTACTATGATAACTTACTTATTATAAAATCAATAAAAAGATGTTTAAAAAAAAAAAGCCTGAGCTCTATCGCCTCCTCTTCTGAAGTTGCAAAAAATGTAAGCACTGAGTCGTCAGTGCAGGCTCCTGGTGAGGAACAACACCTTTCCTTGTGTCCTTCACTCCCACCAAAAGTGAAGGATGGGGCAGGCCACACTTCAGATTACTCCCTGGAGCTCTTTTCACATACCATGCCTGGGTAATCAAGTGAAATCCTGAATTCCCCTGTCCAAGATGAATATGACATGGAGTGCACTGATGCACAGCCACTGCTAGATGATTCTGCTGGTAAACTGACCCAGAGAACTGCATTGCCCTCGCAGTCAACTGAGCCAGAATCTGACCCTGATGAAACTCAGGTGCCCCTTCCCGTATACTATACCACCTTACGCGGTGACAGAGAGGAAGGTGCAGATGAAATTGAAGAGGAGGTGATGGATGACCCAGTTGTTGACCCGGATTGGCATCCATCGGGGGAAGAGGGTGCCGCTGGCAATAGCTCAGAGGAGGAGAAGGATCTGCAGCAGGCATCGACATTGCAGCAGCTGTTATCTGGCAGGCCTGTAGCTGTCCAAAAACGTGTTAAAAAAACAAAAAGAGTTGCAGGACAGCTTGGCCAGACGGTCAAATTAGCACAGCGTGCAAGCCCTGAAAATTTATACAATAGTAGGAAGAGTGCAGTGTGGCACTTTTTTGACCAAAATTCTATTGATGAGGCAAAGGTTATCTGTAAGAAGGACCTTTAGCCGAGGGAATAATCTTCGAAATTTGAATACGAGTTGCATGCTTAGACATTTAATCACCATGCACTTGTAAGCATGGACGGAGTACAAAACCTCAGGTAGCACATGTGCACCTGCTCCGACTGAAGGTAGCCAGCAACGCTCCATCGCTTCCCGCACTGTGAGCCCACGGTTTAGCACACCACCAGCAAGAAATGTTGAGGTGTCATCGCAAGGCCAAAGTAGCCAGGGAATCACAATGTTTTTGCAACGAAAGACTGATGCAGGCTCCACAAGGGACAGGGGTGGTGGGAAAGTGCTTCCTAGCCCACGGTAGAAGAAACAGTTGGCTGTAGGCGTTCGACCCTCCTCCCCCTCCAGAAGCAAAAGCTCATCGACAGAGCGCAGTCGCACGAGCACTCCATCTGCCGCAGCCAGTGTTGTACACGAGGTGTCCCACTATCGAACAGCTAGTGGTAAGTGTCAACAGGCTGTTTTAAAGATGATGTCTTTGGGCGACAACAGACACACCGCGGAGGTACTGGCCGACTACTTGCAGCGAGGAACTGAGTCATGGCTGGGCAGTCTACATCTTGAGCTAGGCAAGGCAGTCAGTGATAATGGCCGTAATTTTGTGGCGGCCATAGCCCTGGCAAAACTCAGACACATGCCTTGCCTGGCTCACACCTTGAGCCTGGTGGTGCAGTGCTTCCTAAATAATAATCCGTAGTTAAAAACCTTGCTCCATAAGGTGCAAAGACTGTGCTCGCACATCCTTTGCTCACCCGTAGACTACAGTCGTATGCAGAGGCTGCTGCGATCGCTCCACCTACCCAAGCACTGCCTAATCACAGACGTTGCAACAAGGTGGAACTCCACCATGCACATGGTTGAGAGGCTGTGAGAACAGAGGCAGGCTGTAATGCATTTGTGGGAGGATACACGGGCAGGCAGTTTGAGGGCAGACATCTAGTTGTCGGGTGTGCAGAGGTCAAAGCTGAGATACCTCTTTAAAGTCCTTCAATGTTTTGAGGAATGCACACAGCTGGTAAGCGCAGACGACGCCATCATTATCATGAGCATCCCACTTATGCGTCTGCTCATGCAAACTTTGACGCACATTAAGGATCAGGCGTCTGCAGAGCAGAGGAGGAAGAAGAGGGAAGCCTTGATGACAGTCAGGCATTGTCTGCTCAGCTAACTGTACAGGACGAGGTGGAGGAAGAAGAGGAAGAGGAGGAGGAGGGGAATGATTATTTTGGGGAGGAGGATGCTTCTCAGGGTCAAGTGAAAATGTTGGCTTGCCAAGGTCAGGTCCAGGGTTTGTGCGTGACTGGAGGGATGTGGATTTGGCAGTAAGTGCTCCTCCACCCACCACTGGCAGTGCATCATTGACACCTGGAACATTGGCCCACATATGTGATTATGTCTTGCGGATCCTAAAAAGGGACCCCCGCATTGACAAAATTATGAAGGATAACGTCTACTGGTTGGCCAGCATCTTCGATCCACGCTATAAAGGCAAATTAGAGAACATCATGCCACAGGAGAACCTAGAGCTAATATTGGCGAACAAACAAGCAACTCTTGTAAAACGTTTGTTAGAGGCATTCCCAGCACACAGCAGCGGTGCAGGTTCTGCCATGAGCCGTAGTGGGCCAAATGGAAGAGGTGTTCGTGGTGCACACAGCCAAAGTGGCATTGGAAACAGGGGTTTCATGACCATGTTGTGGACTGATTTCTCAAGTACCGCTCACACGACTGTTAATACTGAATTGATTGCAACAGACAGGAGACAGCAGTTGTCAACTATGGTTAAAAATTGGTACCTCTTCTCCCCTATCGATGTTCTCCCTCACAGTTCATTCCCCTTTGACTACTGGGACTGTAAACAGGACACCTGGCCTGAATTGGCACAATATGCCTTACAGAAGCTCGCTTGCCCTGCTGGTAGTTTGCTATCAGAAAGAGTCTTCAGTGCTGCTGGATCAATCCTGACAGAAAGAAGGATCCGGTTGTTGACCCAATATATTGGTGATCTCACCTTCATTAAAATAAACCATGCCTGGGTTTCAAAGGATTTTGTACCACCTTTCCCTAATGACACATAGATTGCCAGCAAAAGGCTCGCTTTGTCCTCCTCTTCCTCTGACTTCTCCAATTCCTCCATTTGCAACTGCTGAACGTCCAGCCTACACCTCAACATATGCAAGTTTTTGCACCTCCCTAACTGGGCTGTACCCCCCCTAGGGCCGACGTCAGCACCTGGCGCATCCTGGCAAGTTCTGGGGCCCTAAGCAGGTGGGGGGGCCCACTCACCGTCAGGGACACCGGCGTGCTATGAGGGGCCCTGTGCACTTACAATACTTACCTCTCCCTGCTCCACCGCTGTGACATCTTCCGCGTTTCCTGACAGTGACAGTCAGATCAGAGAGTGTGATGATGTCACGTCTGTGCGCCCTCTGCCTGAACAGTCACAGTGCAGAGAGCTGGAAGATGGCGACGCTGAGGAGTACTGAGTAGAGCAGTGCCCAGCGAGGAGAGGTATTTCATTTTTTTGAATGTTTGGAGCAATATATGGGAAGCATTATACACTGGAGAATTTTATATGGGGCCCATCATACACTAGAGCATCATAGATAGGGCCCATTATACACTATAGCATTATATATGGGGCCCATCATACACTTGAGCATCATAGATAGTGCCCATTATACACTGGAGCATTATATAATGGGCCCATCATACACTGGATCATTAAAAATTGGGCCCATCATACACTGGAGCATTATATACTGGGCCGATTATACACTGGAGCATCATCCATGGGGCCCATCATATACTGGAGCATTGTAAATGGGTGACATCAGACACTGGAGCAGCATCTACGGAGCCCATTATACACTGGAGCATTATAAATGGGGCCCATTATATATGGAGCATTATGTGGAGCTCATCATATACTGTATGGAACATTATGTGGGCCAATTATTCTGTATGGAGCAACAAATGGGGCTCATTATTCTGTATGGCTCATTATGTGGTGGCCATAATACTGTATGGAGGATTATACTGTCCGGTTTTTGAGCTATTGTAGAATTTACAATAGATATCACTAGTACAATGACAAATACTTCACTTCTTACATTACATGACTCTATTACATTGAGGATGCTGGCCAACCAGTAGTCGTCATTCTTCATCAGTTTGGCAATGCGGGGGTCCCTTTTTAGGATCCACAAGACATAATCACACATGTGGGCCAATCTTCCAGTTGTCAATGATGCACTGCCAGTGGAGGGTGGAGGAGCACTTTCTGACAAATCTCATCCCTCCAGCCACGCACAAACCCTGGACCTGACCTTGGCAAGCCAACATTTTCTCTTGACCCCTGAGAAGCATCCTCCTACCCAAAATAATCATCCCCTCTTCCTCCTCCTCCTCCTCTTCCTCCACCTCATCCAGGATAGTTTCCTGAATAGACAATGGCTGACTGTCATCAAGGCTTCCCTCCTCCTCTTCCTCCTCTGCTCTGCAGACGCCTGATCCTTAATGTGCGTCAAAGTTTGCATCAGCAGACGCATAAGTGGGATGCTCATGCTTATGATTGCGTCGTCTGCGCTTACCAGCCGTGTGCATTCCTCAAAACACTGAAGGACTTTACAGAGGTCTTTCAGCTTTGACCACTGTGCACCCGACAACTCGATGTCTGCCCTCAAACTGCCTGCCCGTGTATCCTCCCACAAATGCATTACAGCCTACCTCTGTTCGCACAACCTCTCAACCATGTGCATGGTGGAGTTCCACCTTGTTGCAACGTCTATGATTAGGCGGTGCTTGGGTAGGTGGAATGATCACTGCAGCCTCTGCATACGACTGGAGTCTGCAGGTGTGCGACGGATATGCGAGCAGTCTTCGTACCTTATGGAGCAGGGCTGGTAACTCGGGATAATTATTTATGAAGCACTGCACCACCAGGTTCAAGGTGTGCGCCAGGCAAGGTATGTGTCTGAGTTTTGCCAGGGCTATGGCCGCCACAAAATTACGGCCGTTATCACTGACTACCTTGCCTGCCTTAAGATGTAGAATGCCCAGCCGTGACTCAGTCTCTTGCTGCAAGGAGTCAGTCAGTACCTCCGCGGTGTGTCTGTTGTCACCCAAAGACATCATCTTTAAAACAACCTGCTGATGCTTACCACTAGCTGTTCGATAGTGGGACACCTCGTGTGCAAGATTGGCAGCTGCGGATGGAGTGCTCGTGTGACTCCACTCTGTCGACGAGCTTTTGGAGGGGGAGGAAGAGGAGAAGGATCAAACGCCTACAGCCAACTCTTGCCTATACCATGGGCTAGGCAGCACTGTCCCACCGCCGCTGTCCCCTGTGGACACTGCGTCCACCACATTAAACCAGTGCACAGTGATGGACACGTAACGGCCCTGGCCATGACTACTGGCCCATGCATCTGTTGTGAGGTGCCCTTTCCACTCACTGATTGTTTGAGTGCATGGACAATGCGGTCTTTCACATGCAGGTGGAGGGCAGGGATGGCTTTTCTAGAAAAGAAGTGATGACTGGGTAGGTCATAGCGTGGGACAGCGTAGGCCATGAGCTCTCGAAACGCTGCGCTGTCAACCAAACGGAAGGTCATCATCTCATCATCTCAAATGAGATCAGTTTGGCAATGTAGGCGTTCAAAGCCAGTGAGGTTTTGTAGTCCGTCCACGCTTGCAAGTGCATGGTGTTTATATGTCTAAGCATGCAGCTGGTATTCAATTTTCAGAGATTTTTCCCTCGGCTAAAGGTCCGTCCGCACTTCTTACAGATAACCTTTGCCTCATCAATAGGATTTTGGTTAAAAAAGTGCCACACTGCACTCTTCCAACTATGGGATAAATTTTCAGGGCTTGCACGCTGTGCTAATTTGACCATCTGGCCAAGCTGTCCTGCAACTCTTTTTGTTTTTTAACACGTTTTTGGACAGCTACAGGCCTGACAGATTACTGCTGCTGCGATGTCGATGCCTGCTGCAGATCCTTCTCCTCTTTTGAGCTTTTGCCAACGGCACCCTCTTCCCCAATGGATGCCAATCCAGGTCAACAACTGGGTCATCCATCAACTCCTCTTCAATTTCATCTGCACCTTTCTCTCTGTCACCGTGTAAGGTTGTAGAGTTTGCGGGAAGGGGCACCTGAGTTTCATCAGGGTCTGTATCTGGCTTAGTAGACTGCAAGGGCAATGCAGTGCTCTGGGTGAATGTACCAGCAGAATCATATAGCAGTGGCTGTGCACCAGTGCACTCCATGTCATATTCATCTTGGACTGGGGAATTCAGGATTTCACTTGATAACTCAGGCATGGTATGTGAAAAGAGCTCCAGGGAGTAATCTGAAGTGTGGCCTGCTGGATCCTTCACTTTTGGCGGGGGTGAAGGACACAAGGAAAGGTTTTGTTCCTGACCAACAGCCTGCACTGACGACTCAGTGCTTTCATTTTTTGTAACTTCAGAAGAGGAGACGATAGAACTGGAGGCTGTTTCGACAATGTAAGCCAATACCCGTTCCTGATGATCCTGCTTTAAAAGCAGTTTACCTACTCCCAGAAAAGGGAGCCTTCCAGGCCTTCTGGAGCCAGACGATGACGCAGGCTCAACACCTCCTGCCTTAGGAGCTATTGTGCCATTGGCACTACCAGCAGATGCACCACCATCAGTACCAGCTGGCCACCCCCGCCCACGTCCGTTGCCTCTTCCACCATACTTCCTCATGTTTGGGAAAATGTACTAAAAATACCAGCAGATATATCGTACTGTATGAGGAGCATACAGCTGTATGCGGTGTACGGGAAAATTTCAATATACCCATATTTTCGGAGTCACACACATACACTCAGTATAGATTTGACCGTAATACAAAGAGCAGATATAAGGTACTGTATCAGAAGCGTACAGGTGTGTACGGGAAAATTTCAATCTCCGCATAAATTTTCGAGTCACACACAGACGCTCACTCAGTATGGATTTGACCGTAATGCAAAGAGCAGATATACTGTACTGTATCAGAAGCGTGCAGGTGTATACGGTGTACAGGAAAATTTCAATCTCCGTATTTATTTCCGGAGACGCTCACTCAGTCTGGATTTGACCGTAATACAAAGAGCAGATATACGATTCTGTTTCAGAAGCAGACAGGTGTATACTTCAGCTGGAGGATGTTAAGCACCACTGGAGAAGGAGGAGTTACTGTTTCTTCTAGATTCATCTTCCTTCTCTGATGGGCTGTTACTTAATCTTAGAAGTATGGGCTGATCTGATGTTATCACACTACCATTCAAAGGAAGATTGCATTTCATTGGTTGTCCATCTAGGTATCTTTTGTTGCATTTTTTTGTAGGCACCAACTGCATCTTCCTTTCTTAGAAACACTACCTCTGCAATTCCAGAACTCAACAAGCAGGTGTGCTTCAAAGCACCGCATATACAGAAAAGCTCCACGATATCTTCCTCAGTGACTCTTGGATGCAAATTATTAATTTTCATCTTTGTGCCTTCAAAAGGGCAAAAGGCAGACTCTTTTTGAGTGAGCCCTACTGATTAACTTGCCTCATTTGTAACAAGTGTCCGTGACACATTGTTTACAGCCTTTGTGTGCAATAAAGGTTGTGAAGTCTCTTGCCGAGTAGACATGGGAGCTGTGTATGCATCATTCTGTACCACTTTACTAAGAGGTAAAGTTTGGCCAAGAGAAAATTAATTTTCTGACATTCACAGCCATTTTTGCACATTATGGGCAGCTGTGATCTTCATCTTCTTGGTGGGAATTTTGGAAAGTTCCAAGTGGTCATCAAAACCATCATCGTCCATTTATTGTAAAGAGCAAATCTGTTGTTTCATAGGTTCGGGGTTAACTACGTTTATTGACATTCCTTAACAGTGTTTGTTACACCAGAACAAATCTTTTTCGGATGTAAAATGTGGATGATTCTTTTAATATGTATGTAGGCAAGGAAAAGGGGGGGTAGCAGGAAAATAGTCAGCTCACCAGTCTCAGCAGTAGTCCAGAAGATTTTCACACTCAGCAGTAGTCCAGAATCCTCATGCGCACGGAGCCACCTTGATTAGAGGCGTTGGCTGCAGCAAAACATGTAGAAAAAAATCTCCAGCGCAAAAATGGATAAAAATTCAATTTTTATTAGATAAAATTAAAATCCGTATTGATAGAAAAAAGAGACATATACAGTTGGGGTCCCTGGTGGTCTGAAACCGACGCGTTTCGACCTAGCAGGTCTTAGTCATGGTTTACACAATGCCCTATACTGCAGACTTAAAAAACAATATAGACATGTGGAACACAGGTGAACATAACACAAATTGGTAACACAAGGTAACACCCTGAGAAATTAACCCCTTATAGGAAAAAAAGGATAGGACAGAATATAAAAACTATATAATAATACACAAAACCGCAAATATAAACATATATAACATATACTTATAGATAATTTGCCAGATGAAAAAATATTTGAAAGAAACCAGAATTAATTAGGACTAACGAAAAATCATGAAAAAAAAATAAATAAATAATAATTTCTCAGGGTGTTACCTTGTGTTACCAATTTGTGTTATGTTCACCTGTGTTCCACATGTCTATATCGTATTTAAGTCTGCAGTATGGGGCATTGTGTAAACCATGACTAAGACCTGCTAGGTCGAAACGCGTCGGTTTCAGACCACCAGGGACCCCACCTGTATATGTCTCTTTTTTCTATCAATACGGATTTTAATTTTATCTAATAAAAATTTAATTTTTATCCATTTTTGCGCTGGAGATTTTTTTCTACATGTTTTGCTGCAGCCAACGCCTCTAATCAAGGTGGCTCCGTGCGCATGAGGATTCTGGACTACTGCTGAGTATGAAAATCTTCTGGACTACTGCTGAGACTGGTGAGCTGACTATTTTGCTGCTACCCCCCCTTTTCCTTGCTTACATATATTTTGATTGAGTCTTGCTCCCTATTTGGAATATATATGGTCTCATAACTACATTATTATCATGGACGTGGATAGAAGAAGACAGAATAAATTTGCAGCTATTTTTGATGCTACTGAGGAGGATACAAATATTTTCAGTGGGGTTTCCCAGGTGGAGTCTTTAGAAGACTTGTTTAATCGATTAGAAAACCGCAAAATAAAAGAGACCAGATTATGGTGGGACATGACATCTTTGAAATCATAGCTGAGCAAAAAGCTTATACCTAGAGGGTTGAGGTTAAACAAAAAACCCACCTTCATTTATTCTGAGAATTTCAAAAAGGATTGGGAACAGATTCTTACACAGAGTTCTTTTAAATTAATGGAATTAATTATAAAACATGAAGAATTGGAAATTAACTCTGTTAAAGAGGATATTACTAAAATACAAACATCCTTGAACAAGCATAATAATGCATTAGATTTCAATAAATTTAACCAGAGGATGGATAAGAATATTTCCAAACTGGAGGAATATATTGCGGAAACAAAACGCAGCAAATTTGCACGAGATAAACGGGACTTTGAACTCGACCAGGTTTATTCCTGGAAGAAAAGCCGCCCCTGGAGAGAGGGCAATAAACGTTATCAACATGGTTTTTCTGGCTTTCACCAACGAGATCGCAGGGTCAGCTTCACCACGTCTCATGATTCTATGGCTTCTTCCAGCTCTAATCTGAACACGTCTGAAGATTTCTCGGACACTTCATTTAATACCAGATGCTCTAATGATACACGTCCAGACAGAAATGTTTCCAACAATGCGAACATTTCAAAAAACGAAGGAGAAGAGCGGGGAGGAAGCACAAGAACAAGAAACTATCAGTTCAGACACAGGAGGAGATATTAAAATGTCCAGTTGTGAATCTTTCTAGTTACAATTTATCTGAAGCTCATCTTAGTCTTCTCAGTAAAGGCTTAGGATTTAGCCCAGTGAAAAAATTTGATATTTACCGGACTCTTCTGGACGTTAACAAATTGGCCAGAAATCTGACATTGAAATGTCATTTTGAGTATCAGCCTGATTCCCCTCACAATTTGTTAACCCCTGAATCTGTGACTACTCCACATGAGGTTTTTCCCTTTGGTAATTTTTCTTTTGATGATCTTAGGGCTATTCCACACTAAGAGATTTGCAATCCTACTCTGTACTTAAAGACAGTACCTTGAATGATTTTTTTCATATGTCTAATCCATTATTCTATCCAATACAATATAGACCCTCTGTTCTGGATACTTTCCAGGAACTAATAGAGAAAGATTTAGTACAACTTGATCAATCTACGAATACTGTATGTGACAATTTAACTGCAGAGGAAAGATTAGCTATGAAAGATCTTAATGACAATGCTGATATTCTAGTAAGACAAGCAGATAAAGGGGGAGGAGTTGTCATTCTAAAGCAGGACTTTATCATTCAGAAAATCTGCGTATACTAAATGATTCTGCTACGTATATGCGTCTTCCTGGGGATCCAACTTTAAAATTTCAAAGTCTATTATCTAAATTGTTGAATGATGGTCTAGCGATGGGGGCTATTTCACAAAAAATTTTTGATTATATATATGTAAAATATCCAGTAATCCCCATTTATCACGCATTCCCCAAAATACACAAGAATATGTTTCCCCCTCCATTCAGAGCGATAATTTCCGGCATTGGCTCTCTTACAGAGAAATTAGGAGAGTGGGTAGATCATTATTTGCAGCCCCTAGTGATTAATCTTCCAGGATATATTAGAGACACCAAAATGATTATTTCAGCATTAGATGGTTATGATTGGTCATCAGAATATTTATGGATCACCTGTGATGTTGTGGGTTTATATCCCTCCATACCCCATCGTATTATTCTATCTAGTTTACAATATTTTTTGGAGAGATATAGCACATATAAACAAGAGATACAAACATTTATTATCGATGCAGTCTCATTTCTCCTTACCCACAATTATTTTTCTTTTGATGGATTTTTCTTTCTACAACAACAAGGTGTTAGTATGGGAGGTAAATGTTCCCAGCTTTGGCTAACATCACAGTGGCAGTATGGGAGGAGAAATACATTTTTTGTGATAATAATCCTTTCTCTCATAATATACAATTATATGGTTGCTATATTGATGACCTGATCCTCATTTGGAAAGGAGACACCACAGCAATCGCTGATTTTGTCAATTACATTAATGGGAATGATTTCAATTTATTATTCACAGTCACTACATCAAAATCATCTGTTAATTATCTGGATGTTACCATGTCTGTCAATTCTGATACTCAGAAAGTCTTTATTTCTCCTTATAGAAAACCTACAGATTCTAATTCGATTTTACAAGCTGGTTCTTGTCATCCGAAGCATGTAATTAAAAATATACCATTGGGGGAATTGATAAGATTGAAAAGAAATTGCAGTTCACCCACAATTTTCCAGAAAGAAGCAGATCATGCGCTTCTGAGACTTAGGGACAGAGGATATGCTAATTGGATGTTAACAAAAGCTAATAATATAGTGGGACAAATTGAAAGAAACAATCTTTTGCAGGAACCTTTACCAAATTCTATGCTGACAGGGAATTCAGTTAGCAGAAAAAATACCAACAAAAGAAATAAAAAATGCAAAAGCGCTATCCAAAATACCAGTGACCGCTGCATAATTCATTTTTCTACAACATATAGTCCACAATATAATAAAATTGTTGATATTGTGAAAAAATATGTTCCTATACTTCACAATGATATTAAACTCGCTTCCATTCTGAACAACAGCCAGATTCGATATGTGGCCAAAAAAGCGCATTCTCTTGGGGATATTTTATCTCCTAGCCTTTTTACAAGCAGTGAACGGTGTGCTAAAAAAAAGTACTTGGCTGACATATAAAGGTTTTTATAAATGTGGACATCATCCTTGTAAAGTCTGTAATTATGTGCTAAAAACTACTAGATTTATATCTGCTGTTACTAACATATCGTATCCCATCCAGTCTTATTTAAATTGTAACTCGGAAGGCGTTATTTATGTGATAGAATGTGTTTCATGCAAATTGCAATATGTAGGCTGCACAATTGGATCTCTTAAGAAAAGGGTTAGGAAACATTTATCAGAAGCCACTAATGAAAATAGTTACAATATATCAGCAGTGTCTAGTCACTGCAAATTAATTCATGCTGGCAATACTAACAGCCTTAAAGTTACAGCAATTGAGAAGGTTTTCAAATCTACCAGAGGAGGAGATTTCAGGAAAAAATTATTAAATCGTGAATCATTTTGGATCTTCAAACTTAATACACGAGTACCATTAGGCTTGAACAAACGGTTAGATTTAATATTGCTATTAGATTGATATATTTTTTTCAGGTATATTCAGGTTTTTTGGAAAAAATTATTTATTTATTTTTTTTCATGATTTTTCGTTAGTCCTAATTAATTCTGGTTTCTTTCAAATATTTTTTCATCTGGCAAATTATCTATAAGTATATGTTATATATGTTTATATTTGTGGTTTTGTGTATTATTATATAGTTTTTATATTCTGTCCTATCCTTTTTTTTCCTATAAGGGGTTAATTTCTCAGGGTGTTACCTTGTGTTACCAATTTGTGTTATGTTCACCTGTGTTCCACATGTCTATATCGTATTTAAGTCTGCAGTATAGGGCATTGTGTAAACCATGACTAAGACCTGCTAGGTCGAAACGCGTCGGTTTCAGACCACCAGGGACCCCAACTGTATATGTCTCTTTTTTCTATCAATGCGGATTTTAATTTTATCTAATAAAAATTGAATTTTTATCCATTTTTGCGCTGGAGATTTTTTTCTACATGTTTTAATATGTATGGGTGAAGAGGAAGAACCTTGTGTAATGGGTGTGTTGATAGTTATGGCTAGTACACTACTCTTTAAACTTTGTTTTGCATAAACATCCATCAGTTTGTTTGGTTTTCCTCCAACTATGATCTGATGCTTTCTAGAATTAAGCATCTAATGAGCATCTTGCATTGTGCCCTTTATACTGACACATGTGTCTTTGGCGACATATTTCTCACGGGCACATTTTAGTCTGAGCTTCAGACGCGCATCGGTTACACCTATCATCTGACGGGCATCAAACACATTCTGGTAATTGGTGGTGGGTAAACGACTAACCATTGTAGGCTGGATCCTGGATCTCATACCTCCCATAGCCCCCCTGTAATTATTCCTTAACGTTCCCATTCCTGCCATCACCATGACCCTCTTCCTGATCACTTTATACGACTCGTCCGCAATATTTCTGCTCAAAACGTGCACATTCTCACCAGCAACTGTGCAGGAAACCATGTTATTGTTTGCAATGGTGTTTATGATGGCCTTAAAAAATTTTTTTACACAGTATGTTGATGTCTACCCCCCAGGGGGAAATGTTTGTCAGCCCATAATCTTAGTGTATGGCCATTACAAGTATAAGAGACCCGCTCCTTTAAACTGGGAAAACATTTTTAGGAGGCCATCCTCCACATTTCTTCCTGGGCAAATTTTTGGCAGGCCTTTTATTTACTCCATGGGCAATCTTTAGGTGACAGTAAAAAAAATAATATTGAGAATTGTGGTTGCATGTGGCCATCCAGTACGTGGGTTCAAAGACTTATTGGGGTGCGTGTATGTAACTTTGTTGCAGGACAGGCCTTGCATTCAATGCATAAGCAAACAGTATGGGAGTACCAAATGAATACTGGGAACTATGGTTGCATGTGGCCATCCAGTATCTCTGTTCAGTGGCTTATTGGGGTGCGTGTAACTTTGATGCAGAGCAGGCCTTGCATTCAATGCATAAGCAAAGAGTATGGAAGAATCAAACGAATACTGGGAACTATGGTTGCATGTGGTCATCCTGTACGTTGTTTCAAAGGCTTATTGGGGTGCGTGTAACTTTGGTGCAGGGCAGGCCTTGCATTCAATGCATAAGCAAATGTTATGGGAGTACCAAATGAATACTGGGAACTATGGTTGCATGTGGTCATCCAGTACCTCAGTTCAAAGGCTTATTGGGGTGCGTGTAACTTTGATGCAGAGCTGGCCTTGCATTCAATGCATAAGCAAACAGTATAGGAGTACCAAATTAATACTGGGAACTATGGTTGTATGTGGCCATCCAGTACGTGGTTTCAAAGGCTTATTGGTGTGCATGTAACTTTGGTGCAGGGCAGACCTTGCATTCAATGCATAAGCAAACAGTATGTGAGCACCAAATGAATACTGGGAACTATGGTTGTATGTGGTCATCCATGACATCTGTTCAATGGGTTGTTGGGGTGCATCAAAATTTTGGGCAGCCTGCAACTCACTGCATATGCAATAATAGTATAAGAGACTCAATGTTTATTAATGGGAACAACAAAGCATAGCCGGCTGATGGCTCTCTATGAATAGTGAGTGCCGACTGCTGGCCCTCTAAAAATAGATTTTGTGACTTTCAGAGTCCCTCCTTCATAAATGAAACAGGATGTGTCAGATTATGTGTCACACACCACATGGCCAAAGAAGGTTGTAAACTGTTAAAATGACATTTCCCAGTGAATGCATTTGTCTTGGTTGAAAGCAATGGTAAAGTTGAAAAACGTATCAAAAACGCTACGCATGAACATAGTCCAAGTGGTGGAGGAACTTTTTTGTTTTGGGTTACCGTATATACTCGTGTATAAGCCGAGATTTTCAGCCCATTTTTTAGGGCTGAAAGTCCCCTCTCGGCTTATACGCGGGTCATATACGGGGGTCGGCGGGGGAGGGGGAGAGGGGGTGTCGGATTATACTCACCTCTCCGCCAGCGAGGTCTCTGCAGCCCCCTGCTTCTCCCACGATCTCCGGCTCCTTCCTGCAGCGGTCACATGGCACCGCTCATTAAAGTCATGAATATGCACATATTCATGACTTTAATGAGCGGTGCCATGTGACCGCTGTAGGAAGGAAGCGCTGTGGAGAGCGCCGGGAGAAGAGGAGAGGCTGCAGGGATGCGCGGCGGAGGGGTGAGTACAGCGATATTTACCTGTCCCTCGGTCCACCGCAGCGCTGCTAACTGACTCCTTTGGCTGTGAATGTTCAGGCAGATTGTCATGGGTGCATCGCCACGAAGATTGTCGCGATTGCACATTCTGACTTCTCGCAGCTGAGTTGCTGTTTCTTTGTGTTTGGTAATGAGGGAGTTAATTTTACCTAGCTCTTTGCTAAGACTAGGTCCAGCCTCGCCCGGCTGCTTTTGATTATGTTCTAATTAGCTTCCTTTATATAGCTGCCAGTCTGCTGGTTAGATGCCGGTGAAAGCATTCATACAGACTGCAGATAGGATCGGTTCTGAGAAGACTTAAGCTAAGAGCTCTTTTGTTGTTTCTCCTCACCTTGCTTATAGTTTATCTCCTAGACCTTTGGTGTTCCCTCTGTGTTTTAATGTTGTATGCAAGACAGTATTTACTTTATCCCCTGTCTGTCTCGTTTGTCTATACTGTTTGTTAACCTTTACCTGTCCATTCCCTATGGTGGTAATCAGGGTCCTTCTAAGGACTAGATTACAGTGGTCAGGGATTTATAGGAGACAGGGTTTACGCTGGTGGCCTGGACCTCTGTACCATTAACAGTACCTCTAGGTAGAGGGACTAGTCAGGACCCCAGTTTAGGGTCAGCATAGACCCGGTCCACCTCTAGCCAGAGACAGCGTGAAAAGGATTCAGTATTGACCCACAGGATATTATGTCAGGTAATACTATGCTATATATACATGTTAATGTTACCTATTTATATGTTATATAGAATGTTGTCCCACATGATAGATTACTGACATTATATATTTATTCATCTGCTAGACAGCGTGACATTTTCACCGGCCAAACTATAGATTCTCCCCAGCTACCATGGATCCAGTAGCCCAGCTTGCCCTGCAGTTGCAGAAATTGTCCATGGAGTTTACGGACATTAAGTCCAAGGTTTTGTCCCTCCCGGAGCAAACCAGATCTGAACCTAAGGTTGCTCTCCCGGACAGGTTCACTGGTGGGCGGGACAAATTTTTTACCTTCCGGGAGGCATGTAAATTGTACTTTCGGCTACGGCCTCGGTCATCGGGGAGTGAGGAGCAGAGGGTGGGAATTGTCATCTCGCTCTTACAAGGGGACCCTCAATCCTGGGCGTTCTCTCTTCCTCCGGGCTCCCCGGCCCTCCAGTCAGTAGATCGATTTTTTGCTGCCCTGGGGCTGTTGTATGATGACCCGGATCGGGTCTCCCTTGCTGAAACGAAGTTACGTAGGATACAGCAGGGAGATCGTCCGGCGGAGGAATTTTCTTCTGAGTTCCGTAGATGGGCCACAAATACTCAGTGGAATGACCCAGCTCTTAGGAGCCAGTTTTGTCAAGGGTTATCTGACAAATTAAAAGATGTTTTGGCTCAGTATGATTCTCCTCCGTCACTGGAGGCTGCTATGGCCCTTGCTATTCGTATTGAAAAACGGCTTCGGGGGAGGTGCGAGGTAACTCCGCCCCCTGTTATTACTCCACCCACTACTAAAGTCCCTTATATGGAGGTTCCCCTGGTCTGTTCTGAGGAACCTATGCAGTTGGGTGGGACATCATTTTGTAGGAGGGAATCGGCGGTGCGCCGCAAGACAAGAAGGTGTTTCTTCTGCGGGAGAGAGGGACATTTTGTTGGGGGGTGTCCCTCCCGTGCCTCATTGAGCAAAAAAGTCACCGAAAAACTGTTAATCCCAGGTTGTGTGGTGGACGACAACCTGGGAGTAGGTATTTCGTTCCCAGGTCCGTCTCAATTTCTCGTGCCTGCGGAGGTGGTGGTTGGTGCGAGAGTTGAGAGGATTTCTGTTCTTCTTGATAGTGGGTCTGGGGCTAATATGGTGGACGCTCGGTTTGCCCAGGTGCAAGGTATGCAACTGAGTGTATTGGCCAAACCGATCCCTATACTTTCTATTGACGCCAGACCTCTCGGTCAAGGTAGCTTTGTACGAGCTGTTCATAACATAGACCTTCGAGTAGGGGCAATACATAAAGAACAGTTGTCTTGTTATGTGTTGGAGGGTCTTCCTACTCCTATTGTGTTGGGACTTCCCTGGTTGGCTAAACATAACCCAGTGATTGATTGGCAATCCAGAAAGATAAGCCAGTGGGGTGAATTTTGCAAGAATAACTGCATGAACACGGTCATCGGTGCGGTCGTGCCTAGGACTTTGCCTCCTTTTCTGGAGGACTTTGGGGAGATGTTCTCAGAGGAGGGGTGTCAAAAGTTACCTCCTCATCGCACGTATGACTGCTTAATAAAATTGCTTCCTGATGCCTTATCTCGTAGTTTCCCAGGGCCGGAAAGACGGATGACCCGGTTCCTATCCTTCAGGAAGGAGTGGTGGTGTCGGCTGTGTGCTCTGAGCTTGAGGAGGAGGTGTTGGAGGCTCAGGGGGACGCCCCTGTAGGACCTCCAGGGAAACTGTTTGTTCCTAATCAGTTAAGACAAAAAGTTATCGAGGCACATCATAGTTCTGCTTTAGCAGGATATCCAGGGAGTAAAGCAACTGTAGATCTCCTTTCTCGCCGGTTTTGGTGGCCTAACTTAAATAAAGAGGTAATAACTTTTGTCGCGTCCTGTGGAGTTTGTGCTCGCTCTAAGACCCCACATACCCGTCCATCTGGGGTTCCTGAGGAGGAACGATTCTCGTCGTCACTTGCTTCAGTTTGGAGAGGAGTGCTGAATGGTCTGAGTGCTATGGGGAACTGTTTCAAGCGGAGGTCTGATAGGAGGAGAGTGTCTGGTCCGGACCTAGGTGTGAACGATCTGGTGTGGTTGTCTACCAAGAATATAAAACGCAAAGTTCCCTCCTGGAAACTGGGTCCCAGGTTCATCGGTCCATACAGGATCAGTTCTATAATTAATCCTGTGGCATTTCGTCTGGACCTCCCTCCTACGTTTAAAATCCATAATGTATTCCACAAATCGTTGCTTAAGAGGTACGTGGCGCCAGTTATACCGTCACTTCTACCTCCTCCTCCAGTGGTGGTCAATGGTAACTTAGAATTTCAAGTGTTGAAGATCATTGACTCACGTCTGAATCGCCGGTCCCTTCAGTATTTGGTTCATTGGAAGGGATATGGTCCTGAGGAGAGGACGTGGGTCTCTGCGTCTGAGATTAACGCAGATCGATTGGTTCGGACCTTCCACACGACTTACCCGGACTGACCTGGCCCTGAGGGTCCGGAGGCCCCTCGTAGAAGGGGGGGTACTGTCATGGGTGCATCGCCACGAAGATTGTCGCGATTGCACATTCTGACTTCTCGCAGCTGAGTTGCTGTTTCTTTGTGTTTGGTAATGAGGGAGTTAATTTTACCTAGCTCTTTGCTAAGACTAGGTCCAGCCTTGCCCGGCTGCTTTTGATTATGTTCTAATTAGCTTCCTTTATATAGCTGCCAGTCTGCTGGTTAGATGCCGGTGAAAGCATTCATACAGACTGCAGATAGGATCGGTTCTGAGAAGACTTAAGCTAAGAGCTCTTTTGTTGTTTCTCCTCACCTTGCTTATAGTTTATCTCCTAGACCTTTGGTGTTCCCTCTGTGTTTTAATGTTGTATGCAAGACAGTATTTACTTTATCCCCTGTCTGTCTCGTTTGTCTATACTGTTTGTTAACCTTTACCTGTCCATTCCTATGGTGGTAATCAGGGTCCTTCTAAGGACTAGATTACAGTGGTCAGGGATTTATAGGAGACAGGGTTTACGCTGGTGGCCTGGACCTCTGTACCATTAACAGTACCTCCAGGTAGAGGGACTAGTCAGGACCCCAGTTTAGGGTCAGCATAGACCCCGGTCCACCTCTAGCCAGAGACAGCGTGAAAAGGATTCAGTATTGACCCACAGGATATTATGTCAAGTAATACTATGCTATATATACATGTTAATGTTACCTATTTATATGTTATATAGAATGTTGTCCCACTTGATAGATTACTGACATTATATATTTATTCATCTGCTAGACAGCGTGACATTTTCACGGCCAAACTATAGATTCTCCCCAGCTACCATGGATCCAGTAGCCCAGCTTGCCCTGCAGTTGCAGAAATTGTCCATGGAGTTTACGGACATTAAGTCCAAGGTTTTGTCCCTCCCGGAGCAAACCAGATCTGAACCTAAGGTTGCTCTCCCGGACAGGTTCACTGGTGGGCGGGACAAATTTTTTACCTTCCGGGAGGCATGTAAATTGTACTTTCGGCTACGGCCTCGGTCATCGGGGAGTGAGGAGCAGAGGGTGGGAATTGTCATCTCGCTCTTACAAGGGGACCCTCAATCCTGGGCGTTCTCTCTTCCTCCGGGCTCCCCGGCCCTCCAGTCAGTAGATCGATTTTTTGCTGCCCTGGGGCTGGTGTATGATGACCCGGATCAGGTCTCCCTTGCTGAAACGAAGTTACGTAGGATACAGCAGGGAGATCGTCCGGCGGAGGAATTTTCTTCTGAGTTCCGTAGATGGGCCACAAATACTCAGTGGAATGACCCAGCTCTTAGGAGCCAGTTTTGTCAAGGGTTATCTGACAAATTAAAAGATGTTTTGGCTCAGTATGATTCTCCTCCGTCACTGGAGGCTGCTATGGCCCTTGCTATTCGTATTGATAGACGGCTTCGGGGGAGGTGCGAGGTAACTCCGCCCCCTGTTATTACTCCACCCACTACTAAAGTCCCTTATATGGAGGTTCCCCTGGTCTGTTCTGAGGAACCTATGCAGTTGGGTGGGACATCATTTTGTAGGAGGGAATCGGCGGTGCGCCGCAAGACAAGAAGGTGTTTCTTCTGCGGGAGAGAGGGACATTTTGTTGGGGGGTGTCCCTCCCGTGCCTCATTGAGCAAAAAAGTCACCGAAAAACTGTTAATCCCAGGTTGTGTGGTGGACGACAACCTGGGAGTAGGTATTTCGTTCCCAGGTCCGTCTCAATTTCTCGTGCCTGCGGAGGTGGTGGTTGGTGCGAGGGTTGAGAGGATTTCTGTTCTTCTTGATAGTGGGTCTGGGGCTAATATGGTGGACGCTCGGTTTGCCCAGGTGCAAGGTATGCAACTGAGTGTATTGGCCAAACCGATCCCTATACTTTCTATTGACGCCAGACCTCTCGGTCAAGGTAGCTTTGTACGAGCTGTTCATAACATAGACCTTCGAGTAGGGGCAATACATAAAGAACAGTTGTCTTGTTATGTGTTGGAGGGTCTTCCTACTCCTATTGTGTTGGGACTTCCCTGGTTGGCTAAAATAACCCAGTGATTGATTGGCAATCCAGAAAGATAAGCCAGTGGGGTGAATTTTGCAAGAATAACTGCATGAACACGGTCATCGGTGCGGTCGTGCCTAGGACTTTGCCTCCTTTTCTGGAGGACTTTGGGGAGATGTTCTCAGAGGAGGGGTGTCAAAAGTTACCTCCTCATCGCACGTATGACTGCTCAATAAAATTGCTTCCTGATGCCTTATCTCGTAGTTTCCCAGGGGCCGGAAAGACGGATGACCCGGTTCCTATCCTTCAGGAAGGAGTGGTGGTGTCGGCTGTGTGCTCTGAGCTTGAGGAGGAGGTGTTGGAGGCTCAGGGGGACGCCCCTGTAGGACCTCCAGGGAAACTGTTTGTTCCTAATCAGTTAAGACAAAAAGTTATCGAGGCACATCATAGTTCTGCTTTAGCAGGACATCCAGGGAGTAAAGCAACTGTAGATCTCCTTTCTCGCCGGTTTTGGTGGCCTAACTTAAATAAAGAGGTAATAACTTTTGTCGCGTCCTGTGGAGTTTGTGCTCGCTCTATGACCCCACATACCCATCCATCTGGGGTTCCTGAGGAGGAACGATTCTCGTCGTCACTTGCTTCAGTTTGGAGAGGAGTGCTGAATGGTCTGAGTGCTATGGGGAACTGTTTCAAGCGGAGGTCTGATAGGAGGAGAGTGTCTGGTCCGGACCTAGGTGTGAACGATCTGGTGTGGTTGTCTACCAAGAATATAAAACGCAAAGTTCCCTCCTGGAAACTGGGTCCCAGGTTCATCGGTCCATACAGGATCAGTTCTATAATTAATCCTGTGGCATTTCGTCTGGACCTCCCTCCTACGTTTAAAATCCATAATGTATTCCACAAATCGTTGCTTAAGAGGTACGTGGCGCCAGTTATACCGTCACTTCTACCTCCTCCTCCAGTGGTGGTCAATGGTAACTTAGAATTTCAAGTGTTGAAGATCATTGACTCACGTCTGAATCGCCGGTCCCTTCAGTATTTGGTTCATTGGAAGGGATATGGTCCTGAGGAGAGGACGTGGGTCTCTGCGTCTGAGATTAACGCAGATCGATTGGTTCGGACCTTCCACACGACTTACCCGGACAGACCTGGCCCTGAGGGTCCGGAGGCCCCTCGTAGAAGGGGGGGTACTGTCATGGGTGCATCGCCACGAAGATTGTCGCGATTGCACATTCTGACTTCTCGCAGCTGAGTTGCTGTTTCTTTGTGTTTGGTAATGAGGGAGTTAATTTTACCTAGCTCTTTGCTAAGACTAGGTCCAGCCTCGCCCGGCTGCTTTTGATTATGTTCTAATTAGCTTCCTTTATATAGCTGCCAGTCTGCTGGTTAGATGCCGGTGAAAGCATTCATACAGACTGCAGATAGGATCGGTTCTGAGAAGACTTAAGCTAAGAGCTCTTTTGTTGTTTCTCCTCACCTTGCTTATAGTTTATCTCCTAGACCTTTGGTGTTCCCTCTGTGTTTTAATGTTGTATGCAAGACAGTATTTACTTTATCCCTGTCTGTCTCGTTTGTCTATACTGTTTGTTAACCTTTACCTGTCCATTCCCTATGGTGGTAATCAGGGTCCTTCTAAGGACTAGATTACAGTGGTCAGGGATTTATAGGAGACAGGGTTTACGCTGGTGGCCTGGACCTCTGTACCATTAACAGTACCTCCAGGTAGAGGGACTAGTCAGGACCCCAGTTTAGGGTCAGCATAGACCCCGGTCCACCTCTAGCCAGAGACAGCGTGAAAAGGATTCAGTATTGACCCACAGGATATTATGTCAGGTAATACTATGCTATATATACATGTTAATGTCACCTATTTATATGTTATATAGAATGTTGTCCCACTTGATAGATTACTGACATTATATATTTATTCATCTGCTAGACAGCGTGACACAGATGGCGCGATGACGTCGTTAGTGAGCGCTGCGCCCCCTGCCTGATCATTCACTGCCGAGGACCAGGAAGAGGGAGCAGCGCTGCGGTGCAGAGAGGACAGGTAAATATCTCAGGTGCCAGGGTCCTGAGCGACGAGAGGTGAGTATGTCATTTTTTTTTTTTCTTGCAGCAGCATATGGGGCATAATCTGGAACATATGGGGGCATAATATGGAGCATATGGGGGCATAATATGGAGCATATGGGGGCATAATCTGGAACATATGGGGGCATAATCTGGAACATATGGGGGCATAATATGGAGCATATGGAGGCATAATATGGAGCATATGGGGGCATAATATGGAGCATATGGGGGCATAAGCTGTGGAACATATGGGGCATAATCTGGAGCATATGGGGGCATAATATGGAGCATATGGGGGCATAAGCTGTGGAACATATGGGGGCATAATATGGGGGCATAAGCTGTGGAACATATGGGGGCATAATCTGGAGCATATGGGGGCATAATATGGAGCATATGGGGCATAAGCTGTGGAACATATTGGGGGCATAAGCTGTGGAACATATGGGGGCATAATATGGAGCATATGGGGCATAAGCTGTGGAACATATGGGGCATAAGCTGTGGAACATATGGGGCATAATCTGGAGCATATGGGGCATAATCTGGAGCATATGGGGGCATAATCTGTGGAACATATGGGGGCATAATCTGGAGCATATGGGGGCATAATCTGTGGATCATACGGGGGCATAATCTGTGGAATATATGGGGGCATAATCTGGAGCATATGGGGGCATAATCTCTGAAGCATATTGGGCATAATCTGGTGCATATGGGGGCATAATCTGGAGCATATAGGGGCATAATCTGTGGAGCATATTGGGCATAATCTGTGCAGCATATGGGGGCATAATCTGTGGAGCATCATATGGGGGCATAATCATTTTTCACCCTAGGCTTATACGCGAGTCAATACGTTTTCCCAGTTTTTTGTGGCAAAATTAGGGGGGTCGGCTTATACATGGATCGGCTTATACATGAGTATATACGGTAATTATTTTGCCTTATATAAAAGTCATTACACTGGAAAGGATGTTCCTTAACATATTTCACAGGAAAATCCATTTTGGTTTTGTTTTTGTATGTTTTTTGGTGCATCTGTAAAAATGGCTTAAATCTCTGACAACATTGTTCACAGCTATGACCTGGGAGTCAGAAATGCTTCTAGGGGCATTCCCATGATGTTACCATGTCATTTGAGCACTGTTTCCATATTTTAAGACTTTTTTTAGACTTTAAAAGGACCCCCGTGGGGGGATCCCAGTAAAAGTTCTTGGTTTTACCATAGACATACATTGGGCTCATTGCTCGGGTCGAGTACCCGAATATTCCAATTTGCTCGACCCGAGCTACAAGCACCTGAGCATTTTAGTGCTCGCTCATAACTAATAAAAATAAAATGTTTTTTTGTACTTTTGCACATTTGTGAAACCTTAAGCCATAATAAAATCATAAATTTACTATGTGGTGGCACTGACCCTACATCTTTGCAGGTTATTGTAGACATGATGTTAGGACTGTTTTATAGCTATTTTGCTATATATTCAGTACTGTGCAAAAGATTTAGGCAGGCATAAAAATATGCTACAAAGTAATAATGTTTTCTCAAAAATTAAAAGTGTTAACAGTTATTTTTTTTGGCAAAAAACAAAATGTGAAGTGAATGAACAAAAATAAATTTGAATCAAATCAATATGTGGAGACATTGCCCTTTGCCTTCAAAACAGAACAAAATGATACAATCTTATAGATAGACTTTCATATAGTTTTAAAGAAACTTGACAGGGAGGTTGTTCTAAACATCTCAGAGAAATAACTGCAGATATTCTGTGGATGTAGGCTGTAGGATGTAGGATGTTGTGATGTTGAGATCATGGTTCTGTGGGTGCATTATCCAAACTTCCAGGACTCCTTGTTCTTCTTTACACTGAAAAGCTTAATGACTTTAGCTGTATGTTTGGGGTTGTTGTCCACCTACAGAATAAATTTGGAGCCAATCACATACCTCCTTTACAGTATGGCCTGATGGATAATATATGTTCTGTATAGAACAAGACTCAAATAAAAAAAATAATAATATTGTATTAGGTCATAATGTTAATATATAATTCGCTCAAAACATAAAATTTGAGGATGACCTACATAATAAAAAAACAATATATGATGGTATGCTTCAATATACCGTATATACCCATGTATAAGCCGAGATTTTCAGCCCATTTTTTAGGGCTGAAAGTCCCCCTCTCGGCTTATACGCGGGTCATATACGGGGGTCGGCGGGGGAGGGGAGCGGAGGTGTCGGATCATACTCACCCCTCCGCCGGCACGGTCTCTGCAGCCCCACTGCTTCTCCCACGATCTCCGGCTCCTTCCTGCAGCGGTCACATGTCACCGCTCATTAAAGTCATGAATATGCATTTACCTGTCCCCCGGTCCACCAATGCGCACTGCTCCCTCGGTCTGACTCCTCTGGCTGTGAATGTTCAGGCAGAGGGCGCGATGACGTCGTTAGTGTGCGCTCCGCCCTCTGCCATTCACAGCCAGAGGAGTCAGACCGAGGGAGCAGCGCAGTGGTGCAGAGAGGACAGGTAAATATCTCAGGTGCCGGGGTCCTGAGCGAGCGGTGACACCGGCACCTGTCCCCCATAGCGAGCCGCTGTCACCGCCTGCTCAGGAACCCGGCACCAGGCCCCCAGCGACGAGAGGTGAGTATGTCATTTTATTTTTATTTTTTTGCAGCAGCATATGAGGCCTATACTATGGGGCATAATTGTGCAGCATATGGGGGCATAATCTGGAGCATATGGGGGCATAATATGGAGCATATGGGGGCATAAGCTGTGGAACATGTGGGGCATAATCTGGAGCATATGGGGGCATAATCTGGAGCATATGGGAGCATAAATTGTGGAACATATGGGGGCATAATATGTGCAGCATATGGGGCATAATCTGGAGCATATGGGGGAATAAACTGTGGAACATATGGGGGCATAATCTGGAGCATATGGGGGCATAATCTCTGAAGCATATTGGGCATAATCTGGAGCATATGGAGGCATAATCTGTGGAGCATATTGGGCATAATCTGTGAAGCATATGGGGGCATAATCTGTGGAGCATATGGGGCATAATCTGGAGCATATGGGGGCATAAGCTGTGGAACATATGGGGGCATAATCTGGAGCATATTGCTCATAATCTGTGGAACATATGGGGCATAATCTGGAGCATATGGGGGCATAAGCTGTGGAACATATGGGGGCATAATCTGGAGCATATTGGGCATAATCTGTGGAACATATGGGGCATAATCTGGAGCATATGGGGGCATAAGCTGTGGAACATATGGGGGTATAATCTGGAGCATATGGGGGCATAATCTCTGAAGCATATTGGGCATAATCTGGAGCATATGGAGGCATAATCTGTGGAGCATATTGGGCATAATCTGTGGAGCATATTGGGCATAATCTGTGAAGCATATGGGGGCATAATCTGTGGAGCATCATATGGGGGCATAATCATTTTTCACCCTAGGCTTATACGCGAGTCAATAAGTTTTCCCAGTTTTTTGTGGCAAAATTAGGGGGGTCGGCTTATACACGGGTCGACTTATACATGAGTATATATGGTAATAAATAGTTACAAGTATATACATAGCCCTTCAAACTATGTGACATATACATCATATACTAATCGTCAAATAAATATCCATGATGATAGGAGCTAATTAGAGAGAATGCATGTGAATAACAATGTATATGGAGGTCCCATTACTCAACACATTGAAAAAATTGATACTCTCACAAGTAGAGAACAGTGCATAGTGCAATATAAACAATGATGTTATAGGAATATAAAGCATGCCATTTGCATTCATAAGATCAATATGATGTGTAGAATTCCAGGATTATTCATCAATTGATTGCAAAAATACACATTATCCAGTGGGCATAATTATTAACTAAATCTCATATGGATGCTGCATTCCTCCACACCGAGCAGAAGATAATAGTCAACCAAATTGAAAAAAGTGCTAAGTGCAAAATAAATGAGTCATAGTGGGAAGGAAATATGTAGCATATCAAAAAATCACT
The DNA here is from genome assembly GCA_033576555.1 of Oophaga sylvatica. Classification (NCBI taxonomy): domain Eukaryota; kingdom Metazoa; phylum Chordata; class Amphibia; order Anura; family Dendrobatidae; genus Oophaga; species Oophaga sylvatica. The sequence goes on from JARQOD010000001.1 coordinate 260,623,207, forward strand.
AACAACAATAACCACTGAATCTGAGTTGTTATATTCAAATTAATCATGTTACCATTCAGCATAAACACCAAAGACACCCTTGATAAATTTTTCGCATCGGCTTACTCAGATTGCGCTGTTGCATTATGTCACAAGATATATTTAGGAGGGTGTAATATATAGAGAGATGATCAATGGGTTGGATTTACCTATGATATAGCAGAGGAGTGTGGACTTCACGTCTGGGAGCCACATTCCAAGTACTTTGGGGTTCAGCTTCCAGCAAGTCACTGATCAATCCTACCAAGACTCATCGTGGTGAGAGGCACTAACTGGAGATAATGGTGCACAGCAAAAATACAAATAACAATACACAAGGGGTGCAAAAATAGTGGTCCTGTGTCATAACCAGAAAAGAGAGAAGAAGGACCACAATGGATAATGCACACCACAATAATATAATTATAGAAATAGGAATTTTATTGACAAAACCAGATAAAAACATTTAAAAAGAATGAAAACCCAGCATGGTGCCCGCTGTCACTGCAATGGCCAATGTACAATACACAGATAAGGCAATGTTCCACTAAAAAATATATATGTATATACACAGTAACACTAGTGAAAAAATCACAATGAATTAAAACAGTATAAATTGCCCAAAATTGAGCCTGTGTGAACAAGAGCCTAAATTTACAGCATTGTATTGCCTTACAAAATGGATGTGAAGAGCCTGGGTAGAATAACCCACCCAAAGAACCTAGAGGTAAATCCTGACCTGAGAATAGTACCCTAAAAACCCCAGAGGGTCAAAGAGAATTAGACAGAAACAAGTTGTCATTGAAATAAATAAGCATGAAATGTCAGGGATGCCAGGGGTCCTGTAAACCCAGGGTGCACAGATACAATAATTGCAAAGAGCCAACAATGAACACAATAGGGCTCACGTGCAGCAAGTCCTGGATGAAGGCCCTAAAGTGCAGCCAGATGATGGCAAGTGCTGAATAAAGGTCCATATGATGCGGCTATGGTGGAAGCAGGTCCAGAGGCGGGGAGACCCAACGCATGTCGCCGTTACAGGGACGGCTTCATCAGGGGAATGTAGCAAATAGAGTCAAAAAGCTCCTATAAATACCTGATCCAAATAGAAGAATCGCCAGCAGGTGTGCGATGGTCCCAGGAAAGAGACCGGAGGAGGGGCAGCTAGGTACAGGCTCGGCAGACGTCTCTCATGGTGAGAGGCAGACCAAAGCCACACAAAGAGGACACATCACCCAAAAGACAAAGGCAATGGCTTTCAGAAATAAGTGTGTGTTGCCTGCACTGCTCCATAAAAAACAAAAGGAGAACAAACAGGTAGAAGAAAAGGAATTGCAGCACCCTAACTCAGGGCTGCCACTAGGAATTTCGGGGCCCCATACTGGCTAAATTTATGGGGCCCCCTTGAGACTCTGCCCAGTCTCCACCCCAGTTCCGCCTCCACCCTAGCTCCCCACCACGTGAACCTTCCAAAATCCCTCCGCCCTTTCATGGAAAAACTTCACTTCTGCACCACACCCTGACCAATCACACAATAACACCATATCACATACATAGCCATCAGTTTTTGTTTTGACCAAAGATTTTTTAAGAAATAAGTGTGTGTTGCCTGCACTGCTCCATAAAAAACCACGACAAGGTAGACTCTACTGGTATAATAGATAGATGATATATAGATAGATAGGTAGATGATAGATAGATGATAGATGATAGATAGATGATAGATAATAGATAGATTGATTATAGATAATAGATAGAATAGATATCACATATAGATGATATATAGATAGATAGATAGATAGATAGATAGATAGATAGATAGATAGATAGATAGATAGATAGATAGATGATATAAAACATAATATTTTTGCAGATTTGAGTATGAAGCATGAGATTGTTCCTGGCATCACAGAACATGATATTTTCATAGTATATAGTATAATACACTCCTCATGGCCCTCCATATATTAAAATACACTCAGTCCTCCATATAGTATAATACACTACTCAGTCCTCCATATAGTATAATACACTCCTCATAGTGCTCCATATAGTATAATGCACCTCCATAGTCATCCATGTAGTACAATTCACTTCCCATAGTATAATTCGCCCCATAGTTCTTCATATGGTATAATGTATTACCCATAGTCCTTGATACAGTATAATGCAGCCCACATATAGTATAATGCAGTCACCCTATAGAGCATAATGCCGCCACCCCACAGAGTATAATGCAACCACCCCAGAGTATAATATAAACCCCTATAGAATATAATTGAGCCCCCTTATATAGTATAATGTAGCCCCTCCATAGAACACAATGTAGCCCTCCTTATATAGTATAATACAGCCCCTATAGAATATAATATAGCCCCCTCAAAGTATAATGAAGTCCCTATACAATATAATCTAGCCCCCCATAGAATATAATGCAGCCCCATAGACTACTATATAGCCAGCTCATACAATATAATGTAGCCTTCATAAAGTATGATGCAATCACCCCTCATAGAATATAATATAATACAGCCCCCCATAGAATATAATGTATCCCTGAATAGAATATCATACAGTCCGCCTCCCCAAAAAAAATATAACGTAGCCCTCCATAGTATATAACACAGCCACATAGTATATTACACAGCCACCCCATAAAATACAATATATCCCCCAATAGTATATAACACAGCCCACATAGTATAGAGCGCGGCCCACATAGTATACAGCAGGGCCCACATAGTACATAGCGGACCCACATAGTACTGTATATAGCAGGGCCCACATAGTATATAGCACTACCCACATAGTATACAGCAGGGCCCACATAGTATAAAGCAGGGCCCACATAGTATACAGCATGGCCCACACAGTATATAGCAGGGCCCATATAGTAAACAGCAGGGCCCACATAGTATATAGCAGGGCCCATATAGTAAACAGCAGGGCCCACATAGTATACAGCAGGGCCCATATAGTAAACAGCAGGGCCCACATAGTATACAGCAGGGCCCACATAGTAAAGAGCAGGGCCCACACAGTATATAGCAGGGCCCATATAGTAAACAGCAGGGCCCACAAAGTATATAGCAGGGCCCATGTAGTAAACAGCAGGGCCCACATAGTATATAGCAGGGCCCATATAGTAAACAGCAGGGCCCACATAGTATATAGCAGGGCCCATATAGTAAACAGCAGGGCCCACATAGTATATAGCAGGGCCCATATATTAAACAGCAGGGCCCACATAGTATATAGCAGGGCCCATATAGAAAACAGCAGGGCCCACATAGTATACAGCAGGGCCCATATAGGAAACAGCAGGGCCCAACAGTATACAGCAGGGCCCATATAGTAAACAGCAGGGCCCACACAGTTTATAGCAGTGTCCATATAGTAAACAGCAGGGCCCACATAGTATATAGCAGGGCCCATATAGTAAACAGCAGGGCCCACATAGTATATAGCAGGGCCCATATAGTAAAACAAGCAGGGCCCATATAAAAAACACTTCTCACCTCTCCTAGTGCCCGCGCTGCTCCCGGCTCCTGTCTCCTGCTCTGCCCGGCACACAGTGAGTGCGCGATGACATCATCGCACACGCGCTGTGTCAGAGACAGCGGGGAATGATGGGAGAATGATGTTTTTTCTGGAGAGAAGTGGCTTCTTTGCTGCCCTCCTTGAGACCAGGCCTTGCTCCAAGAGTCTCTGCCTCACAGTGCGTGCAGATGCACTCACACCTGCTTGCTGCCATTCCTGAGCAAGATCTGCACTGCTGGTAGCCCGATCCCGCAGCTGAAACACTTTTAAGAGACGGTCCTGGTGCTTGCTGGTCTTTCTTGGGCGCCCTGGACCTTTTTGGCAACAATGGAACCTCTCTCCTTGAAGTTCTTGATGATGCGATAGATTGTTGACTGAGGTGCAATCTTTCTAGCTGAGATACTCTTCCCTGTTAGGCCATTTTTGTGCATTGCAATGATGACTGCACGTGTTTCTTTAGAGATAACCATGGTTAACAGAAGAGAAACAATGATGCCAAGCACCAGCCTCCTTTTAAAGTGTCCAGTGGTCTCATTCTTACTTAATCATGACAGATTGATCTCCAGCCATGTCCTCATCAACACCCACACCTGTGTTAATGGAGCAATCACTGAAAAGAGGTTAGCTGGTCCTTTTAAGGCAGGGCTGCAATGATGTTGAAATGTGTTTTGGGGGATAAAGTTCATTTTCTAGCCAAATATTGACTTTGCAAGTAATTGCTGTTAAGCTGATCACTCTTTATAAAATTCTGGAGTATATGCAAATTGCCATTTGAAAAAGTGAAGCAATAGACTTTGTAAAAATTAATATTTGTGTCATTCTCAAAACTTTTGTCCATGACTGTATAGGTCGGTGAGTCTGACTTCTATACCAGGAAAGATCTTTGAACACATTATTAAACAACATGTATGTAAGTACCTGGATAAGAATGAAGTGATTAAACAGAGTCAGCATGGGTTTGTAACTAATAAGTCATGTCAGACTAACTTTATTTCCTTCTATGACAGAATCACTAGCTCGGTGGATCAAGGAAATGTTGTAGATATAGTATATCTTGACTTCAGCAAAGCATTTGACAAAGTATCTCGCAAAATCCTTATTGAAAAAGTGACTAAGTATGGAATGGACAAGGCAACTGTTAGGTGTTATGTTTAGGTAGCTTTGGAGGCAGGAGCAAAAAACCACATAGGCAGCCGAACACCAGAGAGGTTGGAAACTAATAGGTTGCAGACTCTAAACTTCGTCAAAACGCGCGTGGTGTGGTAGGTTCCCCGGGCTCTGACCTACGGTAATTATGCCTTCATTTAGCTACACTTGATATTGTGATACCACTTTTTTGTAACATCGTTCTTATGTACCGTATATACTTGTGTATAAGCCGACCCGTGGATAAGCCGACCCCCCTAATTTTGCTACAAAAAACTGGGAAAAATCATTGACTCATGTATAAGCCGGGTGTATAAACTGCCCTCCTGCTCTGTGCTGCCCCCGTCCTCCTCTATGCTTCCACCGATCTCCCCCCCGTCCTGCTCCACGCTTCCCTGTCCACCGATCTCCCCCGTCCTGCTCCACGCTTCCCCCATCCACCGATCTCCCCCGTCCTGCTCCACGCTTCCCGTCCACCGATCTCCCCCCCGTCCTGCTCCATGCTTCCCCGTCCACCGATCTCCCCCCCGTCCTGCTCCACGCTTCCCCCGTCCACCGATCTCCCCCCGTCCTGCTTCACGCTTCCCCGTCCACCGATCTCCCCCCTGTCCGCTCCAGCTTCCCCTTCCCCATTCTCCCCCCTGTCCTCCTCTATTGCTTCCACCGTTCTCCCCCCCATCCTGTTCCGTGCTCCTTGTCCTCTCCTCCATCATACTCACCCCTCCCCGTGCCATCGCTGAGGGTCCCTGCAATCCTGCGTTCTCCCTGTCTTCCTGCAGCTCTCTCCAGCACTGAGCGGTGATGTAATACCGCTCATTAAGGCCATGAATATGGAGGCGACGCCCATGGGAGTGGCGTCGCATCCATATTACATGACCTTAATGAGCGGGTATTACGTCCCGCTCAGTGCTGAAGAGCTGCAGGAAGACGGGGAGAACGCAGGATTGCAGGGACCCTCAGCGATGGCACGGGGAGGGGTGAGTATGATCCCAGCCACGGCTCTTGCCGCGGCATCCCCTCCCCCGCTGGTTTCTGCCCTATAACTCATGTATAAGCCGAGGGGGCATTTTCAGCATGAAAAAAGGTGCTGAAAATCTCGGCTTATACACGAGTATATACGGTATCTAATATATGTGCCTATATATGACCTTATTATTGCACTAATTTGTGCTCAGTGTGTTCTTTCATATATGCTATAATGGCGACCTCCTATCATTAGGAATACTGGTGCATTTTTTGTTTTTTTCTATTTAGTTTTTTGTATTTATTTTTTTCAGCATTGTTGATTTTTTGGTCCCACTTGGGCTAAATTTATATTTAATTATTTTTCTATATATTTTTATTATTACCACCATTGTGTGGTGTTCATATGATAGACAAAACTAAATAAATCAATAAACTATGTGGTCTCTTTCGCATCAGTATATTAGTAGCATTGTTTACCATCAGGTGCGTAATGGTATCTAATTAGCTTCATTAATTTACCTGGGTGTTCCCACCTTTCTTGTGTTCTGTGGTTACTGCCATTTTTTTAATGTTTTCTGTGTTTGAATAAAATTTATATCTTTGTATTTTGGTTGTGTGCAAAGCTTTTCTTTTGGTTTTAACTTTTAGATCAACACATATGTTCCAGTTATAATTTCTATAAATAATGTAGGTCAACAGTAACTCCATATTCTCATACCTTTTTTTCATGTGTACGGCATGTCCAATACTGTAGGTATAGAAAGATAGATATTTCCGTTGTTCAGTAAAACAGCCTTCAGACTTAAAACTGTCGAGTCAATGAACAGTTGCCATTTCATGGGGTCATGTTTGCATCCAAGAGCACCAAACAACCCCAAGATGACGTTGCAAAAGGTTACACTGCCGTCATGGTTGAAAAATTGATTAAGGTCTTCTTGACGACTGCGAAAAACAGAAACTCCTGTTCCTCATAATAAGAGATTCCGTTCTTGTTGCCTTGATCTCAATAATCTTGCCTGCCTCTTTGACAATTTCTAATCTCTGACCAAGTTACTCACATCAGCTTGACTGAACAGATGTGGATTAGATATAGACGGCTCAAAGTCTGGGTCTGCAGCAGTTAGTTCATCTTCGTCGTCCTCCATTGTCCATACTTTGGGCGGCTTTGGAACACAAAGACTTTCATCATGTGGCACTGGTCTTATGGCTAAAGGAAGCAGGGCCGGCGTCAGCACCTGGCACATCCGGGCAAGTGCCGGGGCCCTGAGCAGGCGGGGGGGCCCACTCGCCGTCGGGCACCCCGGCGCCTGTTAGCGGTGTCAGCGCTGCCACTGGGCCCCCCCGCTTGTTTAGGGCCCCGGCGACAGCCGGCGCAATACTCACCTCTCCCCGTGCCTCTGCTGCCGCAGCTCCGAGCTCCAGGGGGCGCCTGCGCCAACGCTTCCTCTCTCACAGCAGCGCTGCTGAATGATGTCATCATTCAGCGGCCGGCTGTGGCAGAGAGCGCGCGGACGCCGGACAGGTGAGGTGTGTGTGTGTGTGCCTGCCTGTGTGTGTGTGTGTGCCTGCCTGTGTGTATGTGAGAGAGTGCTGCCTGCGGTGCTGTATGTGTGATGGTGGTGGGGGGAGGCAGGCAGTGATGGTGGTGAGGAGGCGATAATGATGATGATGGGGAGGCAATGATAATGGGAAGGCGATGATGATGATATTAATGGGGAGGCAATGATAATGATGATGATGGGGAGGCAATGATAATGGGAAGGCAATGATGATGATATTAATGGGGAGGCAATGATAATGGGAAGGCAATGATGATGATGATATTAATGGGGAGGTGATGATGATATTAATGGGGAGGCAATGATAATGATGATGATGGGGAGGCAATGATAATGGGAAGGCAATGATGATGATGATATTAATGGGGAGGCAATGATAATGGGAAGGCAATGATGATTATGATATTAATGGGGAGGCAATGATAATGATGATGATGGGGAGGCAATGATAATGGGAAGGCAATGATGATGATGATATTAATGGGGAGGCAATGATGATAAAAAGGAGGCAATGATGATGATGATGGGCAGGCAATGATGATGATGGGCAGGCAATGATGATGAGGGGAGACAATGATGATGATGATAGGCAGGCAATGATGATGATAATGGAGAGTCTTTCCACAGCGCCCTTTCCTGAGCCGTAATAGTGCAGAACGCAGCACAGTGTAGAGGAGAGCTCCATATTTTGTATGGAGCATTATATGTGGTCCAGTATTCTGTATGGAGCATTATATGTGGTCCAGTATTCTGTATGGAGCATTATATGGGGGATGGCGGGGTGACATCCTGCATGGGGTGTTATATGGGTGATGAGGGGGAGACTATGTGGTGCCCATAATATTGTATGGAGGACTGTACTGTCCAGTCTGTACTATGCCCTGTGAGGATTTGGCGGTTTTTGAGCTATTGTACAATTTACAATAGGTATCAGTCATGTAATGGAAGAAGAGAAGTGTTTGGCATTGTACTATACCTATATTTCTCTGCAGTATCTGTGCATCATGAATCGTGGTCTGTGTTAAGGGGGCCCACTGAGACTCTTTCACCCGGGGCCCATAAAAACCTGGAGCCGGCCCTGAAAGGAAGATTAGGATATTCTATTGATATCTTGTTCTTTGCTGAATATCTTGTTACATTTGTAAGGCAGAAGAAGCAATCTGTTACATGATCTCTCTGCTCTCCATATCATTGGGACAGCGAGTGGCATTGAAGGTCGTGATCCATTCAGCAATGCTCTAAGGCTTCTAGAACAAGATGCACAGCATATATGAGGTGCCCACTGTTTGTCCTGATTTCCAATTGAACATTCAAAATATAGTTCATATGCTTTCTTAACAAGTGGAGTCATTTCCTTCTTTTGTGGTTTCATTGTATATTCTCCACATATATAGCAGAAATTATCACTGCTGTTGAGACAGCAACGCAACAATTCAAAATAAATCTTCAGTTTTTACAATGAAAAGTATTCAGTCAAATCATATATATGATAGTAACTAGATGAAGGCCCGATGCTATTGCATCTGGATGGCGGTAATGTCATGATGGGGGCAGGCTTTGCAGCGTTGAAAGTCTCTACCCTCCTTGTGCTCACCCACCTATCCGCTCTCTCTTTCCTCATGTGCTGACTTCTCAAGTCTGTGCTCGCTTGCGATCGCAGAGGATACATTTTGTGAAGTAAAATATTGTTAAAAACAGTAATTGAAATATTTTATCTCACAAAATGAATCCTTGGTGATCCCCTGCTGTAATGTCAGTATTGTCTTTTATTTCCTCCTCTGCCCAAGAGATGTGGTATGCTCCGTACACGGTCTGTACACGGTCAGCCAAATGAATCACTGCGCCTGCGCGAAATTCACATAATAAGTGCTTGCATATGTGTAGATCAGCGATTTGTGTTATTTCAGTGGAAAATTCAGAATATACTGTTTCAGAAAAAGTTCATATATGAGTATTTAGAATTATACTGTTTCGTATAATTTCTCAAAAACCTTACATGATAGTAAAAATCTGAAGTTATTCCTGAAATCAGCATGAAAAAATCTATGAGGTACACACAAAATTGTCCAAGGGACAAAACCTTGGTAACACAGTGTAATTATATAGCCATCACATAGTCCTGATTTCAACATCGATTCTCTTTGGGATTACATAAGGATTTGTATGAGCCTGTCAGTGGGATCTAGTTACCCAATTAATGGTTAAATGAAATACAGTATAATTACAATATAGTTAAAAAATGCAGAAATTTTGTGTAATTTGAGGCTAAAAACAAGCTTTTTCAATATTATAGATAAATAATCTGTTACAGACCACATTAGAAACAAAGGTATAGTATTTTTCTCAGTTTTCTTAATTAAAGGGAATCTGTCACCCCATTTTTGCCCTATGAGATACGGCCACCACCATCAGGGGCTTATCTACAGCATTCTGTAATGCTTGATACCATAAGGAAAAATTGGGAGCTTAAATCCCTAATAAATAGAATAACTAGTGTGAATGAAAATTACAAAATTAATCAAAAAATAAAGTGATTGCAAAAAGTAATTCAAAAAAAATATATATATACTTTATTTCAAAATACAATACATAAAAACATCATTACACACCATGTACAAGAACAATAAAAAACCAGTGAAAAGATGACATGGCCGTGGTGTGGCAATAGCAGACATATATATAAATATGTAGAATACCAAAAAATCTAGTGATTAGGATGAATCAACAAAATGTGCACATTACCAATGACCAAAAGTAAAATGGAACGTATGATAATACATTCGTATGCATGTAAGGCATAGCGGTATATTCCTCCTAATCAAGCAATGTAAAGACTATGTCTTAAATAAAGAGACGAGAAAAGCCCATATACATAAGAAGAAAGAAGCATACGCTCCCAATATCTCATAAAGGTCACTGACTGACTGCCAAAATAAGAGGAAAAGCAGTCATTTCCATTGTAACTGAGGCACATGTCAGAGCTCACCCATTGTATACAGCCTGCGTGCCACACCGAGGCCCCGACGCCGTTTCGCGTTTCCGCTTCCTCGGGGGGCAGTATGTTGATGTGAAAAATATATGGTCCTTTTGTACCCCCAGCGTGTGCTCCCGGACCAATCGCGCTACAAAGCGAGGAAGAAGGGGACCTTACTCTGGTACTCGGCGCATGGGGGCGTGACATCCGGCACTCTGACGTCACATCCGGCGTCTCGGGTGCAACGCGTGTCAGGAACAAGTGTTCCTATTGACGTCAATGAGACGCGTTGCACCCTCAGATACCTTCGTCAGCGGAAGCACACAGGAAGGACCGACCACATGAGTCACACCTAAGGAGTAAGTCTCCTTATAGTGCGGCCATAATACGGGTTTGCATGTAAAGGAATGAGTGAATTTTCTTTGAAGAAGAAAAAAGAGGAAAAGGGGAGAAAGAAAAAGAAAAGAGAAAAAGGAAAAAGAAAAAGAGAAGAGTATATATTTTAGAATGATCATAATAATAACTAATATAAAGCATATGAAAATGGTGCAGAACTCATAAACAATATATCCAGACTAATACAATAGAATACATATAAATATGCCATCCAGAAAAATTAATTAATTGAAAATCCACAATGATATTATCATATTTCCATATACAATATATAATGCATAAGTGAGAAAAATAAAAAATGAAATGATATAAAGAAATAATGAAAATAATGAAAAAGTAAGAAAAGGTGTAAAGAAAAACAAACAAAAACAAAAACAACAAAGAAAAAAACAAAAGAACAATATTATGATGTATGGCAGCAGCATCCTTCGTCTGGGAATGGTCCAAAGAGGGGCACATCGATATGTATGAAGCCAAATGGTCCAAAGAAGGGGGCAAAAAAAGGGAAGAAGTCATCCACTGTAACTAAAGATACACAAAAAACACACAATTAAAATCAATAAAATAAATCTGAAGAGGTGTGACCCCATCTGAAAAACTCCTGAAAAACTACAAAAATGCAAACCCGCAAACCCGTATTATGGCCGCACTATAAGGAGACTTACTCCTTAGGTGTGACGCATGTGGTCGGTCCTTCCTGTGTGCTTCCGTTGACGAAGGTATCTGAGGGTGCAATGCGTCTCAGTGACGTCAATAGGAACACTTGTTCCTGCACGCGTTGCACCGAGACGCCGGATGTGACGTCAGAGCGCCGGATGTCCCGCCCCCATGCGCCGAGTACCGGAGTAAGGTCCCCTCCTTCCTCGCTTTGTAGCGCGATTGGTCCGGGGAGCACACGCTGGGGGTACTAAGGACCATATATTTTTCACATCAACATACTGCCCCCGAGGAAGCGGAAACGCGAAACGGCGTCGGGGCCTCGGTGTGGCACGCAGGCTGTATACAATGGGTGAGCTCTGACATGTGCCTCAGTTACAATGGAAATGACTGCTTTTCCTCTTATTTTGGCAGTCAGTCAGTGACCTTTATGAGATATTGGGAGCGTATGCTTCTTTCTTCTTATGTATATGGGCTTTTCTCTTCTCTTTATTTAAGACATAGTCTTTACATTGCTTGATTAGGAGGAATATACCGCTATACATTACATGCATACGAATGTATTATCATACGTTCCATTTTACTTTTGGTCATTGGTAATGTGCACATTTTGTTGATTCATCCTAATCACTAGATTTTTTGGTATTCTACATATTTATATATATGTCTGCTATTGCCACACCACGGCCATGTCATCTTTTCACTGGTTTTTTATTGTTCTTGTACATGGTGTGTAATGATGTTTTTATGTATTGTATTTTGAAATAAAGTATATATATATTTTTTTTGAATTACTTTCTTGCAATCACTTTATTTTTTGATTAATTTTGTAATTTTCATTCACACTAGTTTTTCTATTTATTAGGGATTTAAGCTCCCAATTTTTCCTTATGGTATCATGTATTGTTTAGGAGAGCATCTCGCCTTATAAAAATGGCTGTTTCAATATTCTCTGTTCCAGAGTATGTTTATAAAAGTCTTATACTGTGTATTTTCACAACTTGTTCGTTTGGACAGATGGACTTTCAGGCATGGGATAAAACGTGGCTTACTAAACTTAACCAAGTTTTCAATGATGATATGACTGTGGCTTTTAACCATGAATCTGAAGATATGGACAACCAAATTGTTAAACTCAAAGGTCTTTTTCATAAAAGAACAAAATGGTGGTGGAATAAGTCCTTTATGGAACGATACATTGATAAAGGTTTGATTCCTAGGGGCCTGCGTGTGCAGGTATTTCCTTCATTTAGTGTGGATAATGAGGAATTTAAACAACAGTGGGAGGAGGCGGCATCCACCTGTTCGAGGAAATTTATGTCCCTACTAATTAAATCT
>JARQOD010000001.1:260635900-260675122 GCA_033576555.1 Oophaga sylvatica
TCACATCCTTTTATTTTTGCAATGCATTCCATTCAGCACAAGTAGAGTCTTTTATTTATACCATTGGTGGTGAGCATGCGCGGTTTTCCCTATCGTCTGCTTGCATTCATTGCAGCTTCTGTCTCCATGGAGTGGCTCTGTTTCTCTGGCGTCAACGTGGTTTGCATGTGACGTCTAGCATCCTCAGCTGTCTCCATGGTGATGCCTCGGTGTATGTGACCGCACGATGACGGCAACTGAGCAAGCGCCGCTATACTCACCAGGGATGGTCATTTTCTGGGCATCTGATTGGCTTACAGACACATAAATATGTGTAGCTTCCTGTCTAGCATTATACATGCCCGCCGGAAGAAGGCTATGCACCGAAACATACGTAGGGACCTTGGCAGCACACTTTGTATAGGTAATTTATGCCTCTCTTATACTTTTATATCGCGCTATAGCACCTTAGCACTTTGGCTAATATTCATTAATTCTATTCATATAATTCTTTCACAGCCACCATCTCTTTTTTTTGTTCTTGTGTTTGATACTATCACTTTTACTAGTTTACTGCGCATGTGATATTTTTTCAATTATGGATGTAATTGCACTATAGCACTTTGCTTTGTTTTTGCACAATGTTATATATTGCATAATTTTGCTCATATCTATATAATGGTCTAATAGCACATTTTTTGTTTTATTAGCACTTTTGCACTTTATATAATGATGTATTTTTATATATAGATTTTGACCGTGAAGTCGTACAGATATTTATTTATTTATATTTATATGTGATTTTTGTGATTTATTCACATTGATTGGCTACACCTTTTACTATATGTGCTCCAGTTTTTATACAGCTGTTACTAATTTTATTATGCTTGTTCAATAAAATATATTAATTTTATATGCACTTTTTGGAATTATGTCATTATTGCACAATTTTTTGTAGGTTTTATGTATGTTTGTGCTTGACATTTGTTTATATACAAAATTGTTTTTGTGTTTTAATATACATCTTAGAGAAGAGCATTTCAGTGATTGGCTTGCTTTGGGGGGCGTCATAGTGCCTATAAAAGCCCTGACCGCCGACCGTCATTTTACTTCTGCCGATCTTAACAGTAGGGAGAGGTTTCTGTTTATCAGTAGGGAGAGAGTTATAGCTGGAAAGAGAAGTTCTTCTGTGCTTGTGCTGATAGCAATTGTGCTGTACAGTTAGTGTGCAGTGACAGGGGAGGATTTTCTTGTGTGCAGCAGCGCTGGTTATTAGGCTGCCTGATAGCTGTATTGCTGTGTGTACACTGCTGTGCAGACTGCTTTTTACACAACACTAATACTTTTATTCTTTTTTTCTGCACAGTTACCGAGCGTTCATTTTTTCCCACACCGTACAGAGCTGTACGCTCCTCACACACTACCGTGTAACGGCTGGTATCATGGACAAATACATGCTGACTATCTGTGTGTGACACCGGAAATATACACAGAGATTGAAATTTTCCCCTACACCGTATACAGCTGTACGCTTGTGATACAGTACCATATATCTGCTCCTTGTATTCTGGTCAAATCCATACTGAGAGAGCGTCTGTGTGTAACTCCGGAAATATATACAAAGGTTGAAATTTTCCCCTACACCGTATACAGCTGTCCGCTTTTGATACAGTACCGTATATCTGCTCTTTGTATTATGGTCAAACCCATACTGAGAGAGCGTCTGTGTGTGACTCTAGAAATATGTACGGAGATGAAATTTTCCCCTACACCGTATACAGCTGTCCGCTTCTGATACAGTACCGTATATCTGCTCTTTATATTACAGTCAAATCCATACTGAGTGAGCATCTGTGTGTGACTCTGGAAATATATCCGGAGATTTAAATTTTTCCCTACACCGTATACAGCTGTACACTCCTGATACAGTACCATATATCTTTTGGTATTTTTGGTACATTTTCCCAAACATAAGGAAATATGGTGGAAGAGGCCAAAAAGCCCAATAGCACCTAAGGCAGGAGGTGTTAAGCCTGCGTCATCGTCTGGCTCCAGAAGGTCTGGAAGGCACCCTTTTCTGGGAGTAGGTAAACCGCTTTTAAAGCTGGATCATCAGGAACAGGTTTTGGCTTACCGTATATACTCGAGTATAAGCCGAGATTTTCAGCCCATTTTTTAGGGCTGAAAGTCCCCCTCTCGGCTTATACTCAAGTCATATACAGGGGGTCTATAGTAGAGAAATCAGCCGCACTCAGTGTTGAATATAGAGCAAACAAAGTTTCCTTTATTACATCAATTGTCTGGACAAAAACACCAATATTTGTGTGGTAGGTGAACAAATTACGGACAGAGCTGGCGGGGTTTAACGTTTCGACCATACGTGGTCTTTCTCAAAAACCTCACTGTGAAATAGAGCATAAATAAAGTGAACAAGCAAGTGACACTCATTATACAAGATACATGGTATGTACAAAAGTGCTATCTACATATATACATCTATATACATATATGTACAAAGAATTTTCTATGTACACTCATTCAAAAAATCCTGAAGATAGATATAGTCATACCAAGATGATTATATGAACAACAACTACTATTACCTTTAGAGTTTTTAAGTAGACATAAATATGGGACAGCGGTACACATAACCCAAAAGGTCAGACAGTGCCCATCTGGGTGATAGCCTGCCAACCAAACTCAAGAGAAAATGGCTTTACTTGCAAGGATAAAGTATATGGTATAGCATATTGAAATCAATTAACATACATCATGGTATCTATGGATCAATTTGTATACATAAATCAATATTTATATACTAGCCAAAATCAGGGGATTGGTATAGCAGCATGGCTATCAGTTGATGCTTAATACGAGTTCGTGCACATTATTATGACATTTGTGATTCCAGGGTAACTGATCGAGCAGGTACAGAAAAACACTAACCTTGTGGTGCAGAAAGTAAATGGAGGATAAGCAGGAGCCAAGTCCAATGCAGGCTACATGTGAAAATAAGTCAGGGAAAAAGGATGAGTAAAAGGAAAAGTGAACACAGTGAAGTGAAAAAAAGAAAAAAATGAAAAAAATGAAAAAATAAAAAATAAAGTATAAAGTCAAACAGATGAAGCGACCGCCGCTAGAGAAATAGCTGGGATAATCTAGCAAAAAACCAACCTGGTTAGTGAAGTAAGGACAAGGGAGCCGTCCGTCCAGAGAGATAAGATGTGGGCCGTGTTTGTCAGTATGGCGCTTTAAGTAGGGCCCAGGAGACTAACTCCGGAAGTAGTGCGCCTAGCGTGACGCTCAGAGGGGCAGAAGTGAGGCTAGACACGCAGGGACGTGTTGTAGTGGACTGCGCATGCGCTGAGTTGCCTGACGTCACAGTGTCACGTTATCAACAGGGAGAACTGAAAGGAGGTATGATACGCAGAAGCGTGTCACCCAGGTTGCGTCTGCGCAGTGGGGAATATGAGAAACATGGGATGGGACCAGCGGAGGAGATAGAGAACAAAAAACAGAGGGGTAGAAGTCAAAGGCAGAATATCAAGGCATAATATATGTAAGGAGAAAAAGGGAGAGATGGGAATAAGGAAAAGGAAGAGGATGAAAGCGGTAGAAAAGGAAAATAAGAAATAAGAGCGGTAGAGGGAATGAGGAACAAAAAACAGAAGGGACACGATATTAAGATATGCTATACGTAAGGTAAGATGAGAGAAATGGGAATAAGGTAAAGCAAAATGGAAAAGATAAAGGAGGAAAAAAGGGGGAGAAAATAAGGGGGAAGAGAGGAGCAAAAATATAAATAGACAATAAGGGGAAAAAAAGGAAGGAGTAAACAAATGAGAAAATTGGGAACATGAAAAAGATAAAAATAGAAGGTAAAAAATAAAGAGTAAAGAATAAAAAATAAAAAATAAAAAAATCAAAAAAAGGGGGGTTTTTTTGTTTGTTTTAACTGAAAAAAGGGGGGGAAAAGTGAATGGAGTGAACATGGTCATGAAATGAAGAAGAAAATAAAAGAAAAATTAATGGAAACATTTTTTGAAAAAATAAGATAGAAATAACAATAAAAAATAAAAATAAAATTGGAACATAAAAAATAATAATAAAAATAAAAAATAAATAATAAATAAAAAATTGAAAGAATTGAAAAAAATTGAGAAAAAATAAATAGAGAAAAAATAAAATAAAAAAATAAAAAATAAAAAAAAAATAAAAATACAAAAATGAAAATTAAAAAATAAAATGATGGAGAGTATTGATGTTCATAAAACTTACCAATGAGTGATTGAAGAGAGAAAATAGAGGAAAAAGGACTTTTAATGGACTTATTCACACATGGTTTCCCTATCAAGGAATCTATAAGAGAGAAATGTTAGTGCACCATACTGGACCAGTGAACCTGGAGACAAAAAAAGTCAAACAGTCATAAGCAATACAAAAAAAGTCAAACAGTCATAAGCAATACAGGAAAACCTTTAACAGAAGGTAAAGTCTAATTCCCTATTGAGACCTTTGGGAGCCATGGTCTGCAATGTATGAATCCAAAAGGATTCCCTTTGTTTGAGGAGCCTAATGTGATTGCCCCCCCGTCTCGGTTTGTCAACCTGTTCTATCACTTGGAAGCGGAGTTGCGAAACAGAATGGTTTGCTTTGGAGAAGTGGTCTGGGACTGGCAGCCATGTTTTATTTAATCTAATAGTAGATTTGTGGCTTGAGATTCTTTCTCTGATATGTTGTGTGGTCTCCCCTACATAGAGGAGGCCACATGGACATTTTATCGAATATACCACAAAATTGGTGTCACATGTGTAAAAGCCATTGATCTTATATCTTTTCCCAGAATGTGGGTGGACGATATTATCAGTTTTGATTACATTGGCACAGCAGGAACATCCCAAGCATGGGAATGTTCCCCTCCTCTGTGTCCCTATAAATGTTTGTTTAGGTACTTTAGTAAGGCTACCAATGTCTGCTCGGACCAATAGGTCTTTGAAGTTTTTGGGTCTCCTTTTGCACATGAGTACAGGTGTTTGAAAAGCTGAAATTTGTGGATAGGATTCATTTAAATGATGCCAATGTTTATTGATAATTTTGTAGATTATGTTCATTGAAGGATGATGTGTATGAATAAAGGGAATCCGTTCAGGTTTTGGGGATATGTTGGTGGGGGATTCATAAGACAAAATTCTCTGTTTTTCCATAGACAGAATATTTTCTGGGTATTTCCTTTCTCTGAATTTATTGGCCATCTCATCAAGTCGTGTCTCTACCAGACGAGGATCGGAGACAATTTTCTTCACTCTATGGAATTGAGAACGGGGAAGACTCTCCCGTGTAGATTTGGGGTGGCAGCTTGTGAATAATAGAAGGTTACTGGAGTCGGTAGGTTTGGTATATAGGTCTGTGGATAATCCACAGACATCATTCTTAGTTACCATGGTATCTAGAAAAGGAATTTTGTGCAAGTCACAGTTGAGTGAAAATTGTAATTCAGGTCTGATGTTATTGATCTGAGTTGTGAATGAGATAAGAGTATCCAAGGTGCCATCCCAAAGGCAGAAAATGTCATCTATATACCGGAGCCAACATTTAGAGTGAAGTAGAAACAGATTATTGTTGTAGATGTATCTGTTCTCAAAGGCATCCATGTAGAGGTTGGCATAGGCTGGGGCCATATTGGATCCCATGGCTGTACCACAGGTTTGGTAATAAAATTGGTCACCAAACAGAAAATGGTTCTCATTGAGAACCAAGGTTAATAGTTCCAAAATGAATTGTTGAGAAGTGGTGCCTAGATTCGATGAGCGGAGAGATTCTTTGACAGCCTCTATACCAAGGTCATGCTTGATCGAGGTGTAGAGGCTTTTGACGTCTAATGTAACTAGGAGGCACCCTAATGGAATGTCTGGCAGGAATTTAATGGTGTTGATAAAATGTCCAGTGTCGAGGACAAAGGACCTGGTTTCTTTGACCAGTGGTGTCAGAGATTTCTCCAGGAAGATGGACAAAGGTGCTAAAATCGAGTCAGTCGATGCCACAATAGGGCGCCCTGGGGGATTAGTCAGAGATTTGTGGATCTTAGGAAGTATATATATGACTGGTGTGATTGGGTATAGGTTGGTCAAAAAGGTAGATGTTTTTTTATCTATGCAGTTGTTGACTAGATATTTATTGAGTAAAGAATCTATTTTCCTCCTAATTTGCGGGGTGGGGTCAGACGGAATTCTCCTATATGTTGATTCATCAGATAGTTGATTCTCGATCTCTTTGATGTAATCAGTTTGATTCATTATCACTATTGCCCCACCCTTATCCGCTGGTTTGATGGTTATGTTCTTATTGACTTTAAGAGACTCAATAGCTTGTTTCTCCAGTGGTGTGATGTTACTTTTGGTAGGGAATAAGCCTTTCTGTTGTTGCCTAAGAGTCTCATGTATCTCCCTATCAATAAGGTCAATATATGCTTCAGCTGCATGGTGTGTTCGAGGTGGATGAAATGAGCTTTTATTGAATAGTCCTAGGGACATTATAGATAGTTCAGAAGAGGAGGCAGCGGTTCCCTCTAGAAGGGAGGTTACGTTGCTACCTGACACATTTTGGAGACCAAAATGAGTTTTGAGCCGAATGGAGCGGTAAAAATACTGGAGATCCTGTTCCAGTTTAAAACTATCAAAAGCAGGAGTTGGGCAAAATGACAGTCCATGTTGTAACACCGATAGTTCAACTGGATTGAGTGTATATGAGGAGATGTTGATCACAGCTCTGGGGTTCCTACCTGTGATCTCGTCACCATACGATCGGTCACGTTTGTGGATTGACCTCCTTGTCTTTCTCCTCTGTTGGGCGATTGTTGCCCCTCCTGGGCTGCCTTCTTCCTAAAAAATGGCTCTGATTCTGGTTGTAGGTGGAACCACTGCTGTCTGAGCTGAAGGAACCAGGTCGCCTTGAGCCATAGTTGCCTCGCCATTGTCCCGGATTGGAGGTGTCGTTCCACCTATATACTCTTTCTGACTTGTAATCCTCTTCGTCTCTGTAGAATTTACTCCTTTTCTTTTCCTGTAGTGATTTACGATTGTCCTCAATGATTTTATCAACCTTGGTTTTCAAGTTTTGCCAATCCTGTGTGGATAAGGTAGAACTAAGTTGTTCCTCAATCGACTTAACCTTTGCTTCAGTTTCCGAAATTGCTGATTGCAAAGTTTCAATGGTCAAGAGTATAATGTCCAATGAGCACTTGTTAAGAATTTTTTTGTATTTCTCACAGTAGTCGGGTCTGTCAGAAAATAACGTAGGTCGAAGATTGCACCGGAGACCTCTAGGGATACGGTTTAACTTGTAATACTCAGCCAAAGTGACTGAATGAAGATCATAGGACATCAATCTTCTACATTCCCTTTCATAGTCCCTGCTTCTGATCTCTTGTGCTGGGGTATGTAAAAAATCACTCGGATTTGTGATTTTAGATAGGATAGTAGATGCTGTAATATCATCAAAGGCGAAGGTATGGGTAGACATCAGGGTACAGGTGCAAACATCAACGGGGTATCAGATAAGCAAAGAAATGATGTGCACACTGTGTAACAAATTGATAGGTGCTGGCTGAACGAAAATGTCCAATATAGTAGAGAAATCAGCCGCACTCAGTGTTGAATATAGAGCAAACAAAGTTTCCTTTATTACATCAATTGTCTGGACAAAAACACCAATATTTGTGTGGTAGGTGAACAAATTACGGACAGAGCTGGCGGGGTTTAACGTTTCGACCATACGTGGTCTTTCTCAAAAACCTCACTGTGAAATAGAGCATAAATAAAGTGAACAAGCAAGTGACACTCATTATACAAGATACATGGTATGTACAAAAGTGCTATCTACATATATACATCTATATACATATATGTACAAAGAATTTTCTATGTACACTCATTCAAAAAATCCTGAAGATAGATATAGTCATACCAAGATGATTATATGAACAACAACTACTATTACCTTTAGAGTTTTTAAGTAGACATAAATATGGGACAGCGGTACACATAACCCAAAAGGTCAGACAGTGCCCATCTGGGTGATAGCCTGCCAACCAAACTCAAGAGAAAATGGCTTTACTTGCAAGGATAAAGTATATGGTATAGCATATTGAAATCAATTAACATACATCATGGTATCTATGGATCAATTTGTATACATAAATCAATATTTATATACTAGCCAAAATCAGGGGATTGGTATAGCAGCATGGCTATCAGTTGATGCTTAATACGAGTTCGTGCACATTATTATGACATTTGTGATTCCAGGGTAACTGATCGAGCAGGTACAGAAAAACACTAACCTTGTGGTGCAGAAAGTAAATGGAGGATAAGCAGGAGCCAAGTCCAATGCAGGCTACATGTGAAAATAAGTCAGGGAAAAAGGATGAGTAAAAGGAAAAGTGAACACAGTGAAGTGAAAAAAAGAAAAAAATGAAAAAAATGAAAAAATAAAAAATAAAGTATAAAGTCAAACAGATGAAGCGACCGCCGCTAGAGAAATAGCTGGGATAATCTAGCAAAAAACCAACCTGGTTAGTGAAGTAAGGACAAGGGAGCCGTCCGTCCAGAGAGATAAGATGTGGGCCGTGTTTGTCAGTATGGCGCTTTAAGTAGGGCCCCAGGAGACTAACTCCGGAAGTAGTGCGCCTAGCGTGAACCCCAGAGCTGTGATCAACATCTCCTCATATACACTCAATCCAGTTGAACTATCGGTGTTACAACATGGACTGTCATTTTGCCCAACTCCTGCTTTTGATAGTTTTAAACTGGAACAGGATCTCCAGTATTTTTACCGCTCCATTCGGCTCAAAACTCATTTTGGTCTCCAAAATGTGTCAGGTAGCAACGTAACCTCCCTTCTAGAGGGAACCGCTGCCTCCTCTTCTGAACTATCTATAATGTCCCTAGGACTATTCAATAAAAGCTCATTTCATCCACCTCGAACACACCATGCAGCTGAAGCATATATTGACCTTATTGATAGGGAGATACATGAGACTCTTAGGCAACAACAGAAAGGCTTATTCCCTACCAAAAGTAACATCACACCACTGGAGAAACAAGCTATTGAGTCTCTTAAAGTCAATAAGAACATAACCATCAAACCAGCGGATAAGGGTGGGGCAATAGTGATAATGAATCAAACTGATTACATCAAAGAGATCGAGAATCAACTATCTGATGAATCAACATATAGGAGAATTCCGTCTGACCCCACCCCGCAAATTAGGAGGAAAATAGATTCTTTACTCAATAAATATCTAGTCAACAACTGCATAGATAAAAAAACATCTACCTTTTTGACCAACCTATACCCAATCACACCAGTCATATATATACTTCCTAAGATCCACAAATCTCTGACTAATCCCCCAGGGCGCCCTATTGTGGCATCGACTGACTCGATTTTAGCACCTTTGTCCATCTTCCTGGAGAAATCTCTGACACCACTGGTCAAAGAAACCAGGTCCTTTGTCCTCGACACTGGACATTTTATCAACACCATTAAATTCCTGCCAGACATTCCATTAGGGTGCCTCCTAGTTACATTAGACGTCAAAAGCCTCTACACCTCGATCAAGCATGACCTTGGTATAGAGGCTGTCA
This sequence comes from Oophaga sylvatica, assembly GCA_033576555.1. Taxonomy (NCBI): domain Eukaryota; kingdom Metazoa; phylum Chordata; class Amphibia; order Anura; family Dendrobatidae; genus Oophaga; species Oophaga sylvatica. The sequence continues at coordinate 260,645,524 of JARQOD010000001.1, forward strand.
AAGAATCTCTCCGCTCATCGAATCTAGGCACCACTTCTCAACAATTCATTTTGGAACTATTAACCTTGGTTCTCAATGAGAACCATTTTCTGTTTGGTGACCAATTTTATTACCAAACCTGTGGTACAGCCATGGGATCCAATATGGCCCCAGCCTATGCCAACCTCTACATGGATGCCTTTGAGAACAGATACATCTACAACAATAATCTGTTTCTACTTCACTCTAAATGTTGGCTCCGGTATATAGATGACATTTTCTGCCTTTGGGATGGCACCTTGGATACTCTTATCTCATTCACAACTCAGATCAATAACATCAGACCTGAATTACAATTTTCACTCAACTGTGACTTGCACAAAATTCCTTTTCTAGATACCATGGTAACTAAGAATGATGTCTGTGGATTATCCACAGACCTATATACCAAACCTACCGACTCCAATAACCTTCTATTATTCACAAGCTGCCACCCCAAATCTACACGGGAGAGTCTTCCCCGTTCTCAATTCCATAGAGTGAAGAAAATTGTCTCCGATCCTCGTCTGGTAGAGACACGACTTGATGAGATGGCCAATAAATTCAGAGAAAGGAAATACCCAGAAAATATTCTGTCTATGGAAAAACAGAGAATTTTGTCTTATGAATCCCCCACCAACATATCCCCAAAACCTGAACGGATTCCCTTTATTCATACACATCATCCTTCAATGAACATAATCTACAAAATTATCAATAAACATTGGCATCATTTAAATGAATCCTATCCACAAATTTCAGCTTTTCAAACACCTGTACTCATGTGCAAAAGGAGACCCAAAAACTTCAAAGACCTATTGGTCCGAGCAGACATTGGTAGCCTTACTAAAGTACCTAAACAAACATTTATAGGGACACAGAGGAGGGGAACATTCCCATGCTTGGGATGTTCCTGCTGTGCCAATGTAATCAAAACTGATAATATCGTCCACCCACATTCTGGGAAAAGATATAAGATCAATGGCTTTTACACATGTGACACCAATTTTGTGGTATATTCGATAAAATGTCCATGTGGCCTCCTCTATGTAGGGGAGACCACACAACATATCAGAGAAAGAATCTCAAGCCACAAATCTACTATTAGATTAAATAAAACATGGCTGCCAGTCCCAGACCACTTCTCCAAAGCAAACCATTCTGTTTCGCAACTCCGCTTCCAAGTGATAGAACAGGTTGACAAACCGAGACGGGGGGGCAATCACATTAGGCTCCTCAAACAAAGGGAATCCTTTTGGATTCATACATTGCAGACCATGGCTCCCAAAGGTCTCAATAGGGAATTAGACTTTACCTTCTGTTAAAGGTTTTCCTGTATTGCTTATGACTGTTTGACTTTTTTTGTATTGCTTATGACTGTTTGACTTTTTTTGTCTCCAGGTTCACTGGTCCAGTATGGTGCACTAACATTTCTCTCTTATAGATTCCTTGATAGGGAAACCATGTGTGAATAAGTCCATTAAAAGTCCTTTTTCCTCTATTTTCTCTCTTCAATCACTCATTGGTAAGTTTTATGAACATCAATACTCTCCATCATTTTATTTTTTAATTTTCATTTTTGTATTTTATTTTTTATTTTTTATTTTTTATTTTTTTATTTTATTTTTTCTCTATTTATTTTTTCTCAATTTTTTTCAATTCTTTCAATTTTTTATTTATTATTTATTTTTTATTTTTATTATTATTTTTTATGTTCCAATTTTATTTTTATTTTTTATTGTTATTTCTATCTTATTTTTTCAAAAAAATGTTTCCATTAATTTTTCTTTTATTTTCTTCTTCATTTCATGACCATGTTCACTCCATTCACTTTTCCCCCCTTTTTTCAGTTAAAACAAACAAAAAAACCCCCCTTTTTTTGATTTTTTTATTTTTTATTTTTTATTCTTTACTCTTTATTTTTTACCTTCTATTTTTATCTTTTTCATGTTCCCAATTTTCTCATTTGTTTACTCCTTCCTTTTTTTCCCCTTATTGTCTATTTATATTTTTGCTCCTCTCTTCCCCCTTATTTTCTCCCCCTTTTTTCCTCCTTTATTTTTCCATTTTGCTTTACCTTATTCCCATTTCTCTCATCTTACCTTACGTATAGCATATCTTAATATCGTGTCCCTTCTGTTTTTTGTTCCTCATTCCCTCTACCGCTCTTATTTCTTATTTTCCTTTTCTACCGCTTTCATCCTCTTCCTTTTCCTTATTCCCATCTCTCCCTTTTTCTCCTTACATATATTATGCCTTGATATTCTGCCTTTGACTTCTACCCCTCTGTTTTTTGTTCTCTATCTCCTCCGCTGGTCCCATCCCATGTTTCTCATATTCCCCACTGCGCAGACGCAACCTGGGTGACACGCTTCTGCGTATCATACCTCCTTTCAGTTCTCCCTGTTGATAACGTGACACTGTGACGTCAGGCAACTCAGCGCATGCGCAGTCCACTACAACACGTCCCTGCGTGTCTAGCCTCACTTCTGCCCCTCTGAGCGTCACGCTAGGCGCACTACTTCCGGAGTTAGTCTCCTGGGGCCCTACTTAAAGCGCCATACTGACAAACACGGCCCACATCTTATCTCTCTGGACGGACGGCTCCCTTGTCCTTACTTCACTAACCAGGTTGGTTTTTTGCTAGATTATCCCAGCTATTTCTCTAGCGGCGGTCGCTTCATCTGTTTGACTTTATACTTTATTTTTATTTTTTCATTTTTTTCATTTTTTTCTTTTTTTCACTTCACTGTGTTCACTTTTCCTTTTACTCATCCTTTTTCCCTGACTTATTTTCACATGTAGCCTGCATTGGACTTGGCTCCTGCTTATCCTCCATTTACTTTCTGCACCACAAGGTTAGTGTTTTTCTGTACCTGCTCGATCAGTTACCCTGGAATCACAAATGTCATAATAATGTGCACGAACTCGTATTAAGCATCAACTGATAGCCATGCTGCTATACCAATCCCCTGATTTTGGCTAGTATATAAATATTGATTTATGTATACAAATTGATCCATAGATACCATGATGTATGTTAATTGATTTCAATATGCTATACCATATACTTTATCCTTGCAAGTAAAGCCATTTTCTCTTGAGTTTGGTTGGCAGGCTATCACCCAGATGGGCACTGTCTGACCTTTTGGGTTATGTGTACCGCTGTCCCATATTTATGTCTACTTAAAAACTCTAAAGGTAATAGTAGTTGTTGTTCATATAATCATCTTGGTATGACTATATCTATCTTCAGGATTTTTTGAATGAGTGTACATAGAAAATTCTTTGTACATATATGTATATAGATGTATATATGTAGATAGCACTTTTGTACATACCATGTATCTTGTATAATGAGTGTCACTTGCTTGTTCACTTTATTTATGCTCTATTTCACAGTGAGGTTTTTGAGAAAGACCACGTATGGTCGAAACGTTAAACCCCGCCAGCTCTGTCCGTAATTTGTTCACCTACCACACAAATATTGGTGTTTTTGTCCAGACAATTGATGTAATAAAGGAAACTTTGTTTGCTCTATATTCAACACTGAGTGCGGCTGATTTCTCTACTATATTGGACATTTTCGTTCAGCCAGCACCTATCAATTTGTTACACAGTGTGCACATCATTTCTTTGCTTATCATATACAGGGGGTCGGCGGGGGAGGCGGAGCGCAGCTGTTATATATACTCACCCCTCCGCCGGCGCGGTCTCTGCAGCCCCTGCTCTTCTCCCACTGTCTCTGGAGCCTGTGTTCAGCGGTCAGGTGGTACCGCTCATTAAAATCATGAATATGCACATATTCATGACTTTAATGAGCGGTACCACGAGACCGCTGAACACTGGCGCCAGAGACCGTGGGAGAATAGCAGGGCAGAGACGCTCCGGCGGAAGGGTGAGTATAAGCGATATTTACCTGTCCCGTTCCACTGCTGCTCTCCGCTGTGTCCTCGGGTCCTCTTGCTGCGATGTTCAGGCAGAGGGCGCAATGACGTGGTTACTGCGCGCCGCGCCCTCTACCTGATCATTCACTGCGGGAGGACCCGTAAGACAGCGGCGCTCAGCGGTGGACCGGGTGTCAGGTAAATATCGCAGGTGCCGGGGCCCTGAGCGAGCGGTGACACCGGCACCTGTCCCCCATAGCGCGCCGGTGTCCCCGCCTGCTCAGGACACCGGCACCTGGCCCTCAGCGATGAGAGGTGAGTATGTCTTTTTATTTTGCAGCAGCAGCTGCGGCAGCATAAGGGGCCTATTCAATGCAGCATCTATGGGGGCATTATACATGGGGCATCTATGGGGGCATAATCTATGGAGCATCTATGGGGGCATAATACATGGGGCATCTATGGGGCATAATCTGTGGAGCATCTATGGGGGCATAATCTGGTGAGCATCTATGGGGGCATAATCTGTGGAACATCTATGGGGGCATAATCTGTGGAGCATCTATGGGGCATAATCTATGGAGCATCTGTGGGGCACAATCTATGGAGCATCTATGGGGCACAATACATGGGCAGCATATGGGGCACAATACATGGGAAGCATATGGGGCACAATCTATGGAGCATCTTGTGGGGCATAATACATGGGGCAGCATATGGGGCATAATATAATTTTCCACCCTAGGCTTATACTCAAGTCGATAAGTTTTCCCCGTTTTTTGAGGCAAAATTAGGGGTCGGCTTATACTCGGGTCGGCTTATAATTGAGTATATATGGTACATTGCCGATATAGCCTCAGGCTCTATTGCCTCCTCTTCTGAAGTTTCAAAAAATGCAAGCACTGAGTCGTCAGTGCAGGCTCCTGGTCACATTAACCCCTGGCACACCGCAATCAGACATGTTCGCGGTGTACCGGGGGCACAGGGGAGCATCGCGCAGGGAGGGGGCTCCCTGCGTGCTCCACTGAGGCCCTCAGAACAGCGCGATGTGACCACGTGGTTCTGAAGGCATCTTCCCTGCAGGACCCGGATCCAAGATGGCCGCCGGGTCCTACAGGGAGGCGGATTCCTCAGTGCCTGCTGAGAGCAGAACCTGAGGAAGCGTCCTGCACTGCCTGTGAGATCGCTGGTCTCACAGTGTGCTGTGTACACTGTGAGACCAGAGATGTGACCCAAAACTGTGATTTCCCACCATGGCACAAAGTAAAAAAGTTAAAAAAAATGAAAATAACAAGTGTAAAAAAAAATTCCAAAATAAAAAAAAAAAATTCCCCAATAAATTCATTTCTTCCTGTAAATAAAAAAAACTAACAAATAAAAGTACACATATTTAGTATCGCCGCGTCCGTAATGAACCCCCCTATAAAACTGTGCCACTAGTTAACCCCTTTAGTGAACCGCTTTTAAAAAAAAAACAAAGCAAAAAATCAATGCTTTATCATCATACCGCCGAACAAAAAGTGAAATAACACGCGATCAAAAAGACCGATATAAATAAACATGGAACTGCTGAAAACTTCATCTTGTCCCGCAAAAATAGCGCTGCCATACAGCATCATCAGCGAAAAAATAAAAAAGTTATAGCTCGCAGAATAAAGCGATGCAAAAATAATTATTTTTTTATATAAAATTGTTTTTACTGTATAAAAGCGCCAAAACATAAAAAAATTATATTAATGAGGTATTGCCGTAATCGTACTGACCTGAAGAATAAAACTGCTTTATCAATTTTACAACACGCAGAACGGTATAAACGCCCCCCCAAAAGAAATTCATGAATTGCTGATTTTTGTTCATTCTAACCTCCCAAAAATCGAAATAAAAAGCGATCAAAAAATGTCACGTGCTCAAGTATGGTACCAATAAAAACGTCAACTCGTACTGCAAAAAATAAGACCCCACATGACTTTGTGGGTCTAAATGTGCAAAAATTAGCTCTCAAAATGTGGTGATGCAAAAACTATTTTTTGCAATAAAAAGCGTCTTTTAGCGTGACAGCTGCCTATCATAAAAACCTGCTATAAATAGTAAATTAAACCCCCTTTATCACCCCTTTAGTTAGGGAAAAATAATAAAATTAAAAAATGTATTTATTTCCATTTTCCAATTAGGGTTATGGTTAGGGTTGTGGCTAAAGTTAGGGTTAGGGTTGAGGCTAAAGTTAGGATTAGGGTTAGTGTTAGGATTAGTGTTAGGGGTGTGTTAGGGTTAGATTTGTGGTTAGGGTTATGATTAGGGTTGGGACTAGGGTTAGGGGTGTGTTGGGGTTAGGGTTGGAGTTAGAATTTGGGGGTTTCCGCTGTTTAGGTACATCAGGGGCTCTCCAAATGTGACATGGCGTCTGATCTCCAATTCCAGCCAATTCTGCGTTGAAAAAGTCAAACGGTGCTCCTCCACTTCTGAGCTCTGCCATGCGCCCAAACAGTAGTTTACCCCCACATATGGGGTATCAGCGTACTCAGAAGAAATTGGACCCCAAGAGTTATTGTGCAATTTGTCCTCTTACTCTTGGGAAAATAAAAAATTGGGGGCGAAAATATCATTTTTGTTCTTACGTCAGTACGTTATAAACCTCTGTGAAGCACTTGGGGCTTCATAGCGCTCACAAAACATCTAGATAAGTTCCTTGTGGGGTCTATTTTCCAAAATGGGTCACTTGTGGGGGTTTCCACTGTTTAGGCACATCAGGGGCTCTCCAAATGCGACATGACGCCCGCAGACCACTACTTCCTTTCCGAGCCCCGACGTGTGCCCATACAGTACTTTTCTCCCACATATTGGGTATCAGCGTACTCAGGACAAATTGGACAACAACTTTTGGGGTCCAATTTCTCCTGTTACCCTTGTGAAAATAAAATATTGAGCACGAAAAAATCATTTTTGTAAAAAAAATAAAGATTTTTTTATTTTTACAGCTGTACGTTATAAACTTCTGTGAAGCACTTCGGGGTTCAAAGTGCTCACCACAAATCTAGATAAGTTCCTTGGGGGGTCTATTTTCCAAAATGGGGTCACTTGTGGGGGGTTTCCACTGTTTAGGCACATCAGAGCCTCTCCAAATGCGACATGACGCCCGCAGACCATTCCATCAAAGTCTGCAAACCAAAACGTCACTACTTCCCTTCCGAGCCCCGACGTGTGCCCATACAGTAGTTTTCTCCCACATATTGGGATCAGCGTACTTAGGACAAATTGGACAACAACTTTTGGGGTCCAGTTTCTCCTGTTACACTTGGGAAAGTAAAATGTTGGGGACTAAAAGATCATGTTTGTGGAAAAAATATGATTTTTTTATTTTCATGCTTGGGCATTATAAACTTTGGTGAAACACCTGGGGGTTCAATGTTCTCACCACAGATCTAGATAAGTTCCTTGAGGGGTCTAGTTTAAAAATTGTGTCATTTGTCAGGGGTTTCCACTGTTTAGGCAAATCAGGAGCTCTCCAAACACGACATGACGTCCAACCAATTCTGAGTTGATAAAGTCAAACGGAGCTCCTTTCCTTCCAAGCTCTGCCATGCACCCAAACAGTGGTTTACCCCACATATGGGGTATCAGCGTACTCAGGACAAATTGCACAATAACTATTGGAGTCTTGTTACCCTTGGAAATATAAAATTTGGGGTGAAAAGATCATTTTTATGGAAAAAATATGTTTTTTTAATTTTACGCTATACGCTATAAACTTGTGTGAAGCACTTGGGGGTTCAAAATGCTCACACAGATCTAGATAAGTTCCTTAGTGTTAGGGGTCGAGTTCCTGCTTATGCACAAGGGAAATCTCGAACCATCCCTGCTGCGGTCTCCCATTCATCTCTGGCTGCGGTGGATTCTGCTCAGCAGAGATGTCGGTCCCAGTGTCTCGCCCAGTCTAACACTGTGCAGAGGATTACTGCTGCCTCTCCAGGTTCTGATATTGTAGCCAGTGCATGTCAGCGGCTAGCAGACGTCTTTGGGACTAAGTCCTGCATTGTTCCATCTGATCATGCCCAGGCAAGGTCTCCCATTGGAGATCAGGGGTCACATGCTCGGTTACAGCAGCGACTCCCATTGGTCCGCCAGGAAGGTCCTGAAAATGCTTGTGTTCTGGAACAGCTTCTCATTGTTCCTTTTCTGGAAGGTAGGTAGCTGCTACTATAAAAGTTGTGCATGACCGCTCGGCCGTGCGCTAGTCTCAATTGTGTTATGTGCTTTGCGCCAGTATGATCATGCACGCATGTGGTTAGGGCTCGGTTGAAATAAGCCCCTAGAACACCGGCAGCTCCGGTGAGGAGATTGGTATGCACGTGTTCAGGGCTTGGCTGAAATAGCCTCTAGAATACCGGCTACTCCGGTGAGGAGTCGCGTGTTTGCGTTGCTGACTGCATGATCACAGACTGCTATCTGCACAGCAGTTATCTGTGTACCCCTGTGGTGTTAACAGGACACAGTCTCTATCTCTGCGTCACTACCTCAGCGACTCTGTGGTGTAACAGAGTTCGCTTATACTGCCATATAGTGCCATAGCATCTATGTTTGTGACTCTGTAAAGTAACAGAGTTCGCTTATACCGCCATCTTACTAGCAGCAGGCTCTGCCTGCATTGTGGATCCCGGGCTGCGAACGCACCTATTATTTATATTTATTTGGTGCGTTCCACCAGCCCTAACACTTAGGGGGTCTAGTTTCCAAAATGGGTTCACTTGTGGGGGATTTCCACTGTTTAGGCACATCGGGGGCTCTCCAAATGCAGAATGGTGTCCAATCTCAATTCCAGCCAATTTTGGTTGGAAAAAGTCAAATGGTGCTCCTTCCATTTCGAGCTCTGCCGTGCGCCCAAACTGTGGTATCAGCGTACTCAGGACAAATTGGACAACAACTTTTGTGGTCCAATTTCTCCTGTTACACTTGGGAAAATAAAAAATTGGTGACTAATAGATAATTTTTGTCGGAAAAAAATAGGATTTTTTATTTTCATGCCTGGGCATTATAAACTTGTGTGAAGCACTTGGGGGTTCAAAGTGCTCACCACAGATCTAGATAAGTTCCTTAGGGGGTCTAGTTTCCAAAATGGGGTCACTTTTGTGGGGGTTTCCACTGTTTAGCATCAACGTCTGCATTCCAAAACGTTATTACTTCCTTTCCAAACCCTGCCGTGCGCCTAAACAGTTTCCCCCCACATATGGGGTATCAGCGTACTCAAAACAAATTGGACAACAACTTTTGGGGTCCAATTTCCTTGGGAAAAATTAAAAATTTGGGACTAAAAAATCATTTTTGTGGAAAATTGTTTTTTTTTCACACCCAGGCATTATAAACTTTTGTGAAACACTTGGGGGTTCAAAGTGCTCACAATAGATCTAGCTAAGTTCCGTAGGGGGTCTAGTTTCCAAAATGGTGTCACTTGTGGGGGGTTTCCACTGTTTAGGTGCATCAGATGCTCTACAAACGCGACATGGCGTCCAATCTCAATTCCAGCCAATTTTGGTTTGAAAAAGTCAAACGGCGCTCCTTCCCTTACGAGCTCTGCCGTGTACTCAAACAGTGGTTTTCCCCCGCATATGGGGTATTGGCGTACTCAGGAGAAATTGTACAACAACTTTATCTGTCCATTTTCTCCTTTTACCCTTGTGAAAATAAAAGATGTTTGTAAACGATTATTTTTGTGACTAAAAAGTTAAATATTCATTTTTCCTTCCAAGTTGCTTCAGCTCCTGTGAAACACCTGAAGGGTTAATAAACTTCTTGAATGTGGTTTTCAGTACCTTGAGGGGTGCAGTTTTTAGAATGGTGTCACTTTTGGGTATTTTCTGCCATATAGACCCTCAAAGTGACTTCAAATGTGAGGTGGTCCCTAAAAAAAATGGCTTTGTAAATTTTGCTGTAAAAATTAGAAATCGTTGGACAACTTTTAACCCATATAATTTCCTACCAAAAAAAAATTTTGGTTCCAAAATTGTGCTGATGTAAATTAGACATGTAGGAAATGTTATTTCTTAACTATTTTGTGTGACATATTTCTCTGTTTTAAGGGAATAAAAATTCAAAGTTTGAGGCTAAGTGCACACGTTCAGGAATATTGCGTTTTCCGCGTTTTTTCCGCGATTTTCCGCGGTAAAAACGCGAAAAAAAAACGCAAGCATTAAGCATCCTATACATGTTAATTGATTCCGCATGTTTTGGCCAACATGCGGAAAAAATAGCAACATGTTCATTAATTTTGCGGAATGTAAGCGGTTCATGTGCGGTGGTACCCAGGGTCTGGAGGAGAGGAGACTCTCCTCCAGGCCCTGGGTACCATATCCCTGGTAAAACAATAATTAAAATAATAAATATTGATATTCTCACCTTCCGGCGGCCCCCGCAGCCTTCCCGCCTTCAGCGACGCTCCCGGCAACTCCCGGTCCCAAGAGTCCTTTGCGAGAATCACCCAGATGGCGTAGCGGTCTCGCGTGATGCCACGTCATCGGGGTGATTTGCTGCAATGCATCCTTGGGACCGGGAGTTGCCGGGAGCGTCGCTGAAGGCGGGAAAGCTGCGGGGGCCGCCGGAAGGTGAGAATATCATTATTTATTATTTTTTTATTATTTTTACATTAGATCTTTTTACTATTGATGCGACATAGGCGGCATCAATAGTAAAAAGTTGGTCACACGTGTCATACACTATGTTTGACTCGTGTGACCAACCTGTCAATCAGTTTTCCAAGCGATGCTACAGATCGCTAGGAAAACGCTAGCATTCTGCAAGCTAATTACGCTTGCAAAACGCTATTATTCTGGCGGGAATACGCATACAAAAAAAGTGCGTATTTCCCGCGGGAGAAGTGCGGGATTGCCGTGGAAATTTCCGCGGCAATTCCGCAACGTGTGAACTTAGCCTCAAAATTGCAAAATTTTCGCCATATTTGCATTTTTTTCAAGAATAAACGCAAGTTATATCGAAGAAATTTTACCACTAACATGAAGTACAATATGTCACGAGAAAACAATCTCAGAATCGCCAAGATCCGTTGAAGCGTTCCAGAGTCATAACCTCATAAAGAGACAGTGGTCAGAATTGTAAAAATTAGCCCGGTCATTAACGTGCAAACCAACCTTGGGGGTGAAGGGGTTAATAAAGCTGGGAAATTTTCATCACCTAGTCTTCCCTAATGATGATTATATAAACATAATTTTTATTTATGAAAGTAATGTGTGCATAATTATTGGTTAATTATTATATGCAGAATTATTATACATTTAAATGAAAAATGTTGATTTTTCCGTCTCACTTGTTTATTTTAAAATGATTTTAAACTGATAAAGTGAAAATAATAACCAAAACAACTCAAAGGGTACAAAAATACATTTCTAACATTTCAAATGACAGTTCAAAAAAGTACCAGTGACCACTATACTGTAGCCACCGTTTTTTTCAATAACAGTCATAAGTGTTATGATTCGGTAGCGAGGAGGACAGCAGCAAAAATAGACAGGCAACCAGACACCGGAGAGGTTGGTAACTAGCGGGTTGCAGACCCTAATCTGACAGCACAACTAGAAGCAGCCATGGGGCGTGCCTACGGCGCCCTAGACGCCTCGACACAGTTGGAGAGATTACTAAGCCTAAAGACAGAAAGGGGAAAGCTAACTGCCATGGACTAGAGACCCCAAAGGAATAGAAAGCCCCCAAACATATATTGGCGGTGAGACAAGATGAAATACAAATACAGGCAGAAAATAGAGTGAGCAAATGCTGTGGCCAAATCTGTCTAGATAGCACAGGACAGGAAAGAATACTGTCTGCAATCCGGCAAAAACTCTAAGAAAATCTCCAACACGTTCTGATATACAAAAATACTGAGACCACACGATCTCTCCCCTACTAGATCAGAACTACAGTGTAACTGGTAGCAAATAAGCGGATACTGATATAACAGGGAACTGAAAATGCAAAATGAGAAACAGAGGCCAGCACATTCCCAGCTGGGGAACCTGGCTGTACAAACTCCAGGAGGGCAGAAAACTGAGATAGACAAAAATTAAAACAAAAGAAATAAACAGCAAATAACTTATCTGAAAGCTGCAGGACAAGCAGGAAGCAAGCTGACTTCCAAATGGGACCAGGAAGAACAACTTATCACCGGCGAGGATCATGGGAAGGTTACTCACTTAAATCTCCCCAGTCATCAACACCAGATTGCCAATCATCGCTCCCAGCTGATGAATCTCTGTCAGTCAAGGCAGCTCCATTACTATCAGTAGCCACCAGAGGGAGCCCAAGCTCCGAAGTCAAATCCAGAGCGTTCACAACACGTAAGCCTTCCAGTCATAGATGTTAATGTTAGTTTCATTATCTGCTACTGATCAACTTTTTGGCCAGTACCTAACACAGCCTCTCAGACACTATTCAAAGTGTTCTGTTTTCCATACCCATAAATGTCACATTTAAGAAGGACTCACAAGTTCTCTATAGAGGTTAGGTCTGGTGAAGAAGAGGATCATGTCATTATCCTTTCATATTTAAGGCCTTTACTTACTAGCTAAGCAATGCAATACTTCAATGCATGTGTTGTACCATTATCCTGAATAAAAATTATGTTTTTATTGAAAAATAAAGACTTTTCCTGTACCAATACTTGAAGAAAATGTATAATAACTACTGGCAGTTGGCTTGGGAGTGAGTTGATTTTAAGTCCATCTTCAACCTGAAAAGGTTCAACTAGCTCATTTTAGCAATAACAGCTCAAAAACCCCACCTGGCATGTGAGAAAAAGGGAAGATCTGTACTTCTTACTTATCCAGCCAAGAGGCCATCCGTTCTGCAAGAATCACTCTTATCTTATCAACCCATAAAAGCTTTGAAAAATTTGTGTTCAGATATTTCTTAACCCAGTCATGACATTTCAACTCAAATGTCTTGTTTACTGGTGGTCGGATTTCAGCCTACCTTATCTTGGCTATGTCTCTGATCACTGAATACCTTACACTTCTGAACAATACAGAGAGGATGCAATTCTCGAATATGACAGCACTGGTTGATGATGGGTTCCTGGTCCTTTCACATTTGATTCTTCTCAATTCTTTGGTAGCTAATGTGTGTCTTTTTTTCTCAACATTTTTTTGTGATCCTGTTAGCTATTTGCAACAAAACATTTGATGTTTAAGTGTTCATGCCTGTTTTCTTAGCAATTCCAAGAGTGCTGCATTCCACTGTAAGGGCCCCATCACACATAGCAACACACCAGCGATCCTGACAACAGTATGCACTTGTCAGGATCGCTGGTGTGTCGCTACATGATCGCTTGTGAGCTGCCAAACAGGCAGCTCAGGTAGCGATCGGGACAGGGACACTGTGGGTAACGTCACTTAGTTACCCGCAGTGTATGTTGGATACCGTCCCGCTGGTGCAGGGAGCTGGTAACAAAGGTACACATCGGGTTTCCAGGCGCTACGCGGTGCCTGGTAACCCGATGTGTACCTTGGTTACCAGCTCCCCTGCAGCAGCGCGCTGGTTTCCAACGTACACATTGGGTTTCCAGGCACCTCCTGGCGCCTGAAAACCCGATGTGTACCTTGGTTGCCAGCTGATCGCTGGTCTCCTGCCTGCCACACGCAGCGATGTGTGCTGGCCAGCTGGAGACTAACAATCAAAAAAATGTCCAGGACATTCAGCGACGATCAGCGATACCCAGCAGGGGGGCTGATCGTTGCTGAATGTCACACAGCGATATCGCTGGGGAGATCGCTGTTGCGTCACAAAACTAGTGACTCAGCAGCGATCTCGCTAGTGAGATCGCTGTGTGTGATGGGGGCTTTAGACTTTTAACAAATTTTGACTTTTCAGAGTCAGTTGTATATCTACTTTGGCCTCTTTTGCCTTCAAGTTTAAGTTTATATAGCTTTGAGTTGAAAATGTGCATACAAATGATTATATGGTCAAAATCCTCAATTGCCTAATAATTGTACACTCAATGTAGAAAATTAAAAGCTGGATGATTCTAAAAAAGGCACTGGATAAATCATAAATGACTAAATGAAGAATAAACATAATGTATTCATTATTGGTGTCTGCTGATTGGTATGGCTGCAGCCCTGACATGAATTTTATCAAAGACTTTGTCCAGAGGGTGAATGTATGTCGCATATACATAGTCTATTCTTTTTTATTGGATGTAAAATATTGCTTGTTGACTGCGTGGCTGTAATGAGCTTATTCAGCATTAAATAATGCAGTCTATTTGTCCACTACTATTACAAACATTTTCCCTTCTTTTTAAATGAGAAAAGCTTTGGTATTTTTCAGTCTCCTTTTTTAACAAAAATAAATGGAGATTTCAATTTGATTCAAGTTAGTTTTGAAGTCAAGTTTGAACCTTATCTTGAGAATAATGAAAGACTGAAAGATGAAAGATGTTTATTGCAGTTATCCTTTCTAAAATTAGGCTTTAAGTCAGAACACTAACGCTTTGAGAAATGCACATAAATCATGCAAATATATTAATGAACTGGAAATTTTAAAATTAAATGAATTTTAATATTCAATTATAATACCTTTCGTAAAAAAAATCTATTTTGGCACGGAAAAAAGTTGTATCATTGTTTGACCATTAGATCACATTAAATATATTGCAGGCATGTTCCTTCTGTCTCATAGTTTTTATTAATTTTCATTATGAAAAATACAATTATTTTTTAGGTTATGTTCACATAATAAATGTAAAAGCAATGAAAGCCATGTCGGAATGCCAATGGACCTATTTTTGTTTCAATGAAGTCCACTCTTGGCATCTGCAGTGGTGTTACACCCGGTCCCAGCGCTGCCTCTGCACTCCGTTCTGCTCACTCACCTGTTCCTCGGGCTGTCCCTCTGCGGCGGTCTGTGCGTGGGCTGGGGTCTCCTGTCCCATCTGCTCTCCGGCGTCCTGAGTCCTTCTCCACTTCCTGGCATGCTGCTGGCAGGCCTCCAGACAGTCGGCTTAGGACGCTAGGCCGCGCCCACCGCCTCTCTTAAACGGCAGCGTGCATCTTTTGAAATAGCTAATTATCCAATGGCTGCGCACTCAGTACTATATCTGGTCACTCCACCATTAGGGGAGTGCCGGAGCAACGTGTTCTATCATTGCTACATCCGGTTCTGTTCCTGTTCTGTCTGCGCTGCGTCTGCAGTCTCTGTGCTTCGCTGATACTGTTTGTCTCCTCAGATCATTGCTAACCCGTATCTGGCTAATCTGGACAATCTCGGCTATTACTGGCGCAAGTGTCATCCCGTTCCGCCATCAGCCATCCGTACCCGTGGACCGTGACAAAGTCACTGAAGCCAGCCTTCTACCATCCGTTCTGGACCAGGACCTTACCCTTCTCCGTCAAGAACTTTCCACGGACTCTGTAAATACTTGTTACCCTTTTGGTCCCTCTGGGACAGCTGCCACGTGTCCGGGGTCTAACTGGAGGTAGCACCTGTGTCCTCCGGGTATTCCATTCTGGTCCTGTTCGAGGGGCCTTACTACGGGTACCCGGGGCTCACTAGTTACGCCCCCTTCGGAGCCCCCCGGACCGCGGTCTCGAGGTTCCACATTAAAAAATAAATACGAATGTGAACTTCACCACCTCTGCCTCCGCTTCCATTCGTTACAGCTTGCTCCGGCCATGGAACCCGCTGGATCCCAGAGACCTCCGACCACGGATCTGTGCCAGGAGGTGGCCCGTTTGGGAGTTCAACAGGACAAGATCACGACTTATCTACGCAGCTTGTCTACCCGCATGGATTCCCTAGGGTCCTCGTCTGCACCTGACTCTTCTATCAATAATCAGGTACCAGTTCCCATGGCAAATCAAGGTCCCCGTCTGGCGGCTCCTACCCGTTTCCAGGGTGATCCTACTCTGTGTCGGGGTTTCCTCAATCAGTGCACTCTACACTTCGAAATCTTGGGGCATATGTTTGCTTCTGACCGAGCCAAGGTGGGCTTCATCATGTCACACCTGGGAGGAGAAGCCCTCGCCTGGCTAAACCCGCTATGGGAGAGAGGGGATCCGGTGGTTAACGATCTTCAATCTTTCCTAGAGGTTTTTCGCAGGACTTTCGATGAACCTGGTCGTACCACTTCGACTGCATCAGCTCTGCTCCGCCTGCGCCAAGGTACTCTCACGGTAGCTCAGTATGCTGTTAAATTCAGCACCCTCTCGTCTGAATTATCGTGGAACAATGAGGCCCTGGTTGCTAACTTCTGGGAAGGCGTATCCGGAAGAATCAAGGATGAGCTGGCGGGACGGGACAGACCTACTCTCTTGGAAGAGCTAATATCCTTGGCAACCCGAATTGACCTGCATTTTCAGGAGCGCTCCATGGAGATCAAGCGGGACCAAAGGTCCTATCACCTGGACTCTAGTTTGTACAAAACAGGTACTTCACCCTCCGCCTCCGAGGCCATGGAGGTGGACCATGTAAGTTTGGCCACCCGCCGCCGGGAGGCACGTCGCAAGGAGGGATGTTGTTACTACTGCGGTAGTTCTGAACATTTGATTCATTTCTGTCCTAAAAAGTCGGGAAACTCCAGTGCCTAGGTCCGGTAGGAGGGGCCAACCTAGGTAAAGAGCAGTCCTCTCCCTCTTTACACATCTCTGTCACCGTGTCCTTGTCACGCTGTCTAATGATATGACTACAATGTCAGTAAACTATTTATACAGGAACCACACTCTATACAACATATAGTTTAGCAACATCAGAATGTAAGTATAAAATAGATTTACCTGACACAATATCAGCAGAACTTAGGGTTAATCTTCAAGACTAGATGTGCAGAAACGATATCAGTTGAACTCAGGGTTAATCTTGAGGACTTGATGAGCTGTAACAGGAAAGAGGAGGACCGGGGTCTAACCTGACCCTACACTGGGGTCCTAACTAATCCCTTACCTTGGAGGTACTGATAATGGTTCAGAGGTCCAAGTCTCCAGCCTAACCCTGTCTCCTATCAGACCCTGAACCCTGTAATCAGTCCTAAGAAGGATCCTGATTACCACCAAAGGGATAGGGGCTGATCTCAGCTAAATACACAGATTAGACATATAAGACAGACAGGATAGCACTCTCTTGCATACACACTCAAACACCGAAGGAACATAAATGGTCTGGGAAATAAACTCTAAGCAAGTTAAGCTTAAAACAACTAAGGAGCTCTCAACTAGAGTCTATACAGATTCATTCCTATCTGTGGTCTGCATGAAGAGTTTCACTGGCAACTCCCAAAGCAGACAACCAGAAACTTAAAGGAAACCAATCAACAAATAATCAATTGCAGCCGGGAGAAACTGCACCCAGTCCCAGCACCGAGCACAGACAGAATTAACTCCCTAGCTGCCAAACACAAAGAAACAGCAACTCAGCTGTGAGAAGTCAAAATGTGCAACCGCAACGATCTTCGTGGCAATGCACACATGACAGTCCTATGGAGCAATAAAATTCTCCGAACACTGTCTACTGGATTCTGGAGCTGCAGAGAACTTCATCCAGCAGGCGGTTGTGGATCATTACCGCTTACCAGTCCAGCGTCTTCCTGATCCGTTACAGGTGTCCGCCATGGATGGCAAACCGCTGACCGAGCCCGTCCAGTTTCAAACCGAGTTGGTGGAACTCCGGGTAGGTCTAATGCATACTGAACGAATGCGATTTTATGTATATCCTGGTTTATCCCATCCCATGCTTCTAGGTTTACCTTGGCTTCAGATGCATGAACCAGTCCTTAATTGGAAAACTGGAGAAGTTCTGCCTTGGGGAGATACCTGCATGAATCGTTGCTTAACCCGGATTCAACCCGTTTCGCCTCCAGTCCAGCCTGATAACCTGCCAGGGTTGCCTTCCGCCTATTGGTCCTTCTCTGACGTCTTTGGGAAAAAAGAGGCTGAGAGACTACCTCCACACAGGTCGTATGACTGTCAGATAGAGCTTCTTCCAGGAGCATCACCCCCTCGCGGGAGAGTTTATCCTCTTTCACAGGCAGAGACTCAGGCCATGTCGGACTACATTCAAGAGAATTTGGCTAGAGGATTTATCCGAAAGTCATCGTCACCGGCAGGAGCTGGATTCTTCTTTGTGAAGAAAAAGGACGGATCCTTGCGGCCCTGCATTGACTATCGGGGTCTAAATCAAATCACGGTAAAAAACAGGTATCCATTGCCTCTTATTTCAGAGCTGTTTGATCGTCTCCGAGGGGCCAAGATCTTCACCAAATTGGACCTCAGAGGGGCCTACAACCTGATCCGAATCAGAGAGGGAGACGAATGGAAAACAGCCTTCAACACCCGTGACGGCCACTATGAATACCTGGTAATGCCAATCGGCCTAAGCAATGCACCTGCGGTTTTTCAGGAATTTGTTAATGACATTTTCAGGGACTTGCTCTATACTTGTGTCGTGGTTTACCTGGACGATATTTTGATTTTTTCTGCTGACTTGACGTCACACCGGAGGCAAGTACGCCTGGTCTTACAAAGACTGAGAGAGAACAGGCTCTATGCCAAATATGAGAAATGCCTCTTTGAGCAGTCCTCTTTGCCTTTCCTTGGGTACATTGTATCTTCCACAGGATTAAAGATGGATCCGGAGAAGTTGTCTGCAGTTCTCAACTGGCCTCGTCCGTCTGGGCTAAAAGCCATACAAAGGTTCCTCGGATTCGCCAATTACTACCGGCAATTCATTCCACACTTTTCCACCCGAGTGGCTCCAATCACAGCCTTAACCCGGAAAGGTGTAAACTCTAAGGAATGGTCCTCCGAGGCAGAAGAGGCCTTTGTTTCTCTCAAAAAAGCCTTCGCTTCCGCACACGTTCTCCATCGTCCTAATTCAAGTGAGCAATTTTTTCTTGAAGTTGACGCTTCTTCCATAGGTGCAGGAGCAGTTCTGACCCAGAAGTCGTCTACCGGGCGGATGATCTCGTGTGTTTTTTTTTCCAAGGTTTTTTCTCCTGCAGAAAGGAACTACTCTGTCGGTGATCGCGAACTGTTGGCCATCAAATTGGCTCTGGAGGAATGGAGACATCTTCTTGAAGGAGCTCATCACCAGGTAATCATATTCACCGACCATAAAAACCTTGCCTATCTCCAATCTGCTTTAAGACTGAATCCCCGTCAGGCTCGTTGGGCATTATTTTTTGCCCGTTTCAATTTTGTACTTCATTTCCATCCAGCTGACAAGAACATCAAGGCAGACGCACTCTCTAGGGCCTTCTTGCCTCCTCAACTGGAGGAGGAACCTCAGCACATTATTGAACCTTCTAGGTTAGTCTCTGTTGCCTCCACTGATCTGGCCCGGCTTCCTCCTGGGAAGACTTTCGTGTCTGCTTCTGACCGTACTCGTGTTCTGCGCTGGGGTCATTCTTCTAAGTTGGCTGGCCATGCTGGTCTGAAAAAGACGCAGCAACTCATCTCCCGGTATTACTGGTGGCCTACCATGGTCAAGGATATCCAGGAGTTCGTCGCAGCATGTCCTTCATGTGCTCGTAACAAAACTGTTAAACATCTACCAGCCGGCAGGCTTCTGCCTCTTCCGATTCCGTCCGCTCCCTGGCAGCACATCGCAATGGATTTCATCACGGATCTTCCCATCTCTTCTGGCTGCTCAGTGGTCTGGGTTGTGGTGGATCGCTTCTCTAAAATGGATCACTTCGTTCCGCTATCTGGCCTCCCGTCTGCTCCAGAACTGGCCACTCACTTCATCCAGCACATCTTTTGTCTACATGGATTTCCTCTCCACATCGTGTCCGACAGGGGCGTCCAGTTCACCTCTAAGTTCTGGAGAGGACTCTGTAAAATGGTAAAAATTGAACTAGATTTTTCTTCTGCATATCATCCCCAGTCTAATGGGCAAGTGGAGAGGATCAATCAAATCCTGGCTGGATACCTGCGTCACTTCGTCAACGCTCATCATAATGACTGGGTAGAATTACTGCCCTGGGCGGAATTCTCCTACAACAATCAAGTAAGTGAATCTTCTGGAAAGTCTCCCTTTCAGATTGTGTTTGGACTGCAACCCGGAATTCCTCTTCCTGTCTCGGGATTGTCGGATGTTCCGGCAGTCGATACCTTGTCAAAGAATTTCTAGGACATTTGGAGAGAGACCAGGTCGGCTTTGGAGAAAGCTTCTCAACGTATGAAAACGCATGCGGACAAAAGACGTTTGGAGGCTCCTATCTTCGTCCTGGAGACAAGGTATGGCTCTCCTCCAAGTACATCCGTCTGAAGTTACCATCGTACAAATTGGGTCCTCGTTTCATTGGTCCCTTTGAAGTTTTGAGACAGATCAACCCGGTCTCTTATAAACTGAAATTGCCTAATTCTCTAAGAGTACCTAACTCCTTTCATGTTTCCCTCCTCAAACCAGTAGTGTTGAGCTCCTTTTTTAAGGACCCGGGTACCACTCCTGATCCGGTCTCTGAGGATGATGTTTTTGAGGTAAAACATATCTTGGCCTCTAAGCGAGTAAGAGGTAGGATCTATTACCTGGTGGACTGGAGGGGTTTTGGTCCTGAGGAGAGGTCTTGGGAGCCTAAAGAGAACATCCAGGCCCCTCTTCTTCTTAAAAGATTTCACGCAGGCTTGAAAAAGAGGGGGAGTAAAGAGGGGGATACTGTTACACCCGGTCCCAGCGCTGCCTCTGCACTCCGTTCTGCTCACTCACCTGTTCCTCGGGCTGTCCCTCTGCGGCGGTCTGTGCGTGGGCTGGGGTCTCCTGTCCCATCTGCTCTCCGGCGTCCTGAGTCTTTCTCCACTTCCTGGCACGCTGCTGGCAGGCCTCCAGACAGTCGGCTTAGGACGCAAGGCCGCGCCCACCGCCTCTCTTAAAGGGGCAGCGTGCATCTTTTGAAACAGCTAATTATCCAATGGCTGCGCACTCAGTACTATATCTGGTCACTCCACCATTAGGGGAGTGCCGGAGCAACGTGTTCTATCATTACTACATCCGGTTCTGTTCCTGTTCTGTCTGCGCTGCGTCTGCAGTCTCTGTGCTTCGCTGATACTGTTTGTCTCCTCAGATCATTGCTAACCCGTATCTGGCTAATCTGGACAATCTCGGCTATTACTGGCGCAAGTGTCATCCCGTTCCGCCATCAGCCATCCGAACCCGTGGACCGTGACAAGGTCACTGAAGCCAGCCTTCTACCATCCGTTCTGGACCAGGACCTTACCCTTCTCCGTCAAGAACTTTCCACGGACTCTGTAAATACTTGTTACATCCTTTTGGTCCCTCTGGGACAGCAGCCACGTGTCCGGGGTCTAACTGGAGGTAGCACCTGTGTCCTCCGGGTATTCCATTCTGGTCCTGTTCGAGGGGCCTTACTACGGGTACCCGGGGCTCACTAGTTACGCTCCCTTCGGAGCCCCCGGACCGCGGTCTCGAGGTTCCACATTAAAAAATAAATACGAATGTGAACTTCACCACCTCTGCCTCCGCTTCCATTCGTTACAGGTGGCATGGCTTTTGTTCTGAAAGCAGTTCTCATTGCATATGTGACCAGAACCTTGATGTTCTTCTTCCATTTTTCCACTTCTATTGAAGAAAAATGATATTTTCCCACTGACTAAAAACATTTTTTAATATATTTAGAGATGTTTATAAACAAGCTCGTCCACCGAAAAAATGTAAACAAGGCACTTCTCAAAACAATGCATAAACCTGTTTCAGGGCTACAAAATCCCTCAAAATATTGAAGAAATCCATAAAAATGTAAGACTATTTAATCTTAGTTCAAAACTATTAAAAACAAAGATATTATCAAAAATACTATCTTTAAAAAGCAGAGATGCCTCTAGAGGCCACTGGGGATGACATAATTATCAATACTCATTAAGATTTCCATAAATCCTTTCCAAAAAGGGGAAAATAAGCAAAAATGCCCAGTGGCTAATAAAATACAATATTTATGATATAGTGGCACCCCTATATTAATGGACAGGGAAATTTTGGAAAGTAAATAATTGCTATTCTAGCTTATTCCAATAGTATACCAGGCAAAAGAAAGGAGAGGTTCAATGCCAGTATACAAACACTGCTTATATCTAGATATACAGTACAGAACAAAAGTTTGGACACACCTTCTCATTCAAAGATTCTTCTGTATTTTCATGACTATGAAAATTGTAGAATCACACTAAAGGCATCAAAACTATGAATTAACACATGTGGAATTATACATTACACTTTACAAAAAAGTGTGAAACAACTGAAAATATGTCTTATATTCTAGGTTCTTCAAAGTAGCCACCTTTTGCTTTGATTACTGCTTTGCACGCAGAAAAGGTGAATGGATGGACTCTACATGCCTGGTTCCCACCGTGAAGCATGGAGGAGGTAGTATGATGGTGTGGGGGTGCTTTGCTGGTGACACTGTTGGGGATTATTCAAAATTGAAGCGGTGAGTGGTCCAGCTCACCCCAAACCATCTCGATTGGGTTCAGGTCTGGTGACTGTGGAGGCCAGGTCATCTGGCATAGCACCCCAACACTCTCCTTCTTGGTCAAATAGCCCTTACACAGTCTGGAGTTGTGTTTGGGGTCATTGTCCTGTTGAAAAATAAATGATGGTCCAACTAAACGCAAACCGGATGGAATAGCATGCTGCTGCAAGATGCTGTGGTAGCATGCTGGTTCACTATGCCTTCAATTTTGAATAAATCCCCAACAGTGTCACCAGCAAAGCACCCCCACACCATCACACCTCCTCCTCCATGCTTCACGGTGGGAACCAGGCATGCAGAGTCCATCCGTTCACCTTTTCTGCATGCAAAGCAGTAATCAAAGCAAAAGGTGGCTACTTTGAAGAACCTAGAATATAAGACATATTTTCAGTTGTTTCACACTTTTTTGTAAAGTGTAATGTATAATTCCACATGTGTTAATTCATAGTTTTGATGCCTTCATTGTGATTCTACAATTTTCACAGTCATGAAAATACAGAAAAATCGTTGAATGAGAAGGTGTGTCCAAACTTTTGGTCTGTACTGTATATGTTTTGTAAAAATGCCTCCCATAATACATCACATTATGCATATATAGCAGGTATTAATCTATTCATAGTACATAGTGTTGATAATTTCTAGTATCCTATATCAAAAATGTCAATATTGCACAAAGCCCCTAAACCAGATGTAATTATCAGTTCGCAGATATCACATTGCACATTGTCCCTTATCCAATTATGTGATCAGTGGGTCATATTAGCTATGGGAACTTATTGTATAAACTAAAGGCTTAAGTGCCTATACAGGGACGCCCCCAGAAGAAGCGAGGCAAAATTCACGTTGGGGTGAGTGGGAACTGAGGCTGGCATCACCTCTTACTCAGCTAGACACGGTTACAGGTAATAAATGGTTTACCTATATTGGCACTTCAGCCTTAATTTGAACAGTAAGGTCTCATAGCTAATATGACCCACTGATCACATTTTTGGATAATTGACAATGTACAATCGGATATCTACAAACTGATTATTACATCTGTAATAAAGACGTGTTTCTGATAAGTCACGTTTCAGCATCTTTTAAAGGTTTAAGAAATCAGGCATTTGCATGTAACAATTCAATTTTTATTTGGCACTATAAAAAATTTCTTTCTGTAAAATATGTATTTCAACTATTACTAGAGATGGTTGAATCTTTTAAAATTTGTATTTGATTTTTAGTTTTTATAGCAGCTAATCATTTCACAGGAAATCAAAATGCTGCACAATGCTACTTGCTTGGAAAAGATGTGCATAACACTTTGATGTCTCTTAGAACTGTGTTGAACCATTTCAAATAGAGATGAAAGGATTGATTTATCAAGAATCGAATTTAAAATGAATTTCCTGATATTTGTGGTTCCACATGAATTGAAACACTTAGAAATTCGATCCTCATTAATTAAAAAAAAACTTGCTCAGCACCATTACCACACTCCAAAAGTCTAAGTGTTATTTCGCATGACCAATCCTGGTAGAGATGCAATCCTCTTCAGGGTGACAACTTACTCCTGATCCTGCTGCAAAACGTATCATTTCACTAGAAGATAAGTGGAAGCTGACATGTTTTGAAAATTTTAGCCATGGCAGGCAAATAATTTTGTTTTGAAACTTTTTTGTATCTTCTGGCTAGAACTGTGCTGAGTCCTTCTTGAGTAATTGAGTCCGGATGCTACCACTCCAAACAAAAATTATTTCACTAAAAGTGAGAATGAAGCTGAGATTTATAAAAATTTTGAATTATTATTGAAAATGACGAGCTTTGATTTTTTTTTTCTTTGAGCCCAGCCTTTTTGTGTTTCATTCCAGTTGACAGTCATAAAATAGTGATGTTTACCCAAAGAACAGATGAAGGTAGAAAATAAGAGGCAATGAAAAAGCATTGAGAAGCATCATGGGGCACCAAAAGAGTGACATGAAAATTTTGGAAGTTGCTCTTATTTTATGCTTTGTTCAATCGTTGTCTCCAAATGGTTAATTGTGCAATGTAACAAGTTTTGTAACCCGTTTCAAAGGCTTGGCACTTATCACCTGCCAGTAATGGGAGTCAGCAAGCTCCAGTTTCAATGCTGCATAATATTACCTCTCACCTCTCCAAAGGAGGCGACTGAAAAATATGCAGCAACATATGCAGTGGTGAATTCTGTCATGTTGCCATTTCACCAATCAATCAGTGCTTTAGTCATACCGCTCTATTGCTGTAAATCCTGACTGTCTAATGCCCAGATACCCATCTGGCAATGAGTATAACTTTTCTTCAAGGGTATAGGTTTCTTAAAAAATGTTGCAAATAGCTTCTGAAACATGCTCCTACATGGTCAGACACAGCCATCACACAGTACACAGCAGAGGCACATATATAAGATTGAAAATTAAATAGGAGATGCGCTCACCAGTAATATCAGAGAATGTTCAACAATATAGAAAAAATAGCCTATGTGGATTGCTTACCTTTTTGCGTTATGCTGCAGTGATGATCTGTCCTGATGTTGCGTTCAGTTAGTTGCGGGGGATCATGCAGCACTATGATGGTGAAAAGTTCTCCTGATCTTAGAGAATCCACACTTGGTTCATCCCTAATGAAGGTGATCGCAACTGCAAAAACTCATTGGATGAACAAACACTATGCTTCTCAGAGAGTTTGTACTGCACAGTGACGTCATATGCTGCAAGTCAGCAATTTGCTTGAGCTTGTGCTGGTAGAAAAGTGACCAGCTGGCACTATACCTGCACAATTCATTATCGACAAAATTCATTGAAGGCACTTTGAATCTTTCTACAAATTCAGTGTAGGGTCTCACGATCAGGAGAACTTTTTGCCATCATAGTGCTACAGGATCCCCGGCAACTAACTAGACGCAACATCTAGGACGGATCATCACCACAGAATAATGCAACCAGGTAGAGAAACCACATAGGCTATTCTTTACTATATTGTTGAACATTCTCTGATAATTCTGGAGAGCGCATCTAAAATGTAATTTTCATTTTTCATTGGACATTGCTTTGTGTGCACTAGGACAAAGGGTTCTTCTGAGTATGCAGCTATAAAAGAAACAGTATATATTAGCGCTAATGCTCATCCTTTTTTACAATTATAAGATTATCTAAGCACAGGAAAAAAAGTCTTAACAAATCCAATTGTTGAATGTATTTTTATTCCAAGATCTATTTAATAAATGTACTTTATTTATGGGACAACTCATTTAAGTCAGTGATTTTATGGAAAAAACTTTACGTATAAAAAATCATTATTAACCATATCGTTGAAAGACTTATTTCTTTGCTACAGTATATATCTCAAATATTTTGAATGAAATCTTTACTGATATTTTTAAAAAATAATCAAAATTAATTGCAAATGATGTTATTGTATTGACTGAAGCCATCCTTGAAGTAGAGAATTGTCCCTTGCATGACTCCTTCATATCAGTAGCAATAAAAATCTGGTCATCGATTACTATATTTCTAATCTAATTTTTTAAGAGTAGCCACAAAGCAAACAGGCTGATGTGGACTGATTCCATATTAGTTTGAAATTAATGGTGACTGAGGTAATCTTACATCAAAGGCAACTCACATAATGAAAGTTTATCATGTAAAAACATTTTCTCTAATGGAGTTAAAAGCTTTTGAACGCACAATGTTGTTAATCAAAACATGAAATACTTTTGGTCAGGTCCGCTATTTTGGTTCTCTAGATTTGCCAAAAACAAAATTATTAAATGTTTTCCTCTTAAAATTAAAATATGTTCTATTAGAGAGATGTCAACAAATACTTTTAAATGCATTATATATTTTTTGCAAATATATTTCATTTTTAAGGCAGAAATAAGGTAGTGCTTAACTAAAATGATCCTATTACTTTTACAGCCATATCTGATTCCTTTCCTTCATGATTCCTTTCATTCAAGTTACGTTGCTGTGTGGCACAAAGATAGCAATGCGGACAGTGATGGATAATGCAGGCATGATCCTGCTTAACATTAAATTGACTGGGACTTGTGGTGCCATCCAGCTATGAAATCTATGGACATGTTAAAATAAAATGAGATTTTGTTTAGCTTTTGATTGTGTATTTTCACTGTGCAATTAAAGTGGATGTAATTTATAGAAATCTCTTTCCCAAAGTGATTTGTTTTACAGTGTGAACTAACCTGAGGTGTGTGTTTGAAATCGGCAACATGTCCAATTCTCTTGCGAGTTCACTGGGTTTTTTGTGTGGATTTTCCCCAAAATTTTGAATTAGAAAATCCGCATGTAAAATGTGCATGTGAATTTTTAGTGCATTTCTGCAGTGAAAACACGCTAAAAACACACCCGCTAATGACTGCTTTAATACGCTTTGTCAAAATCAAATATCATAAAGTATTAAAAACAATGCAACTTTTATTAAAACATAACATACTAACAAGAGACAAAAACAGCAAAGTAAAAAATACGATAAATAAGCCCGTTTAAAAAATGCACTAATAATGCAAGTAAACTAATATACGTAATAGGAGCAGAAATGCTCCAAAAAACGGCAACATCAAAAACTCAACAAAAATTTATAGTGGGAAGCTTTTTTGCACACTGTTGATCATCAGCTGTAATTGGCTTTCTGCTGAGTCATGGTTGAGACCACACCCTATTTAACCTCCAGTAGCTTTCGTCAAGCTGCCAATATACGTACTTACCTTTATCTGTTGATTTGTTAAGACTGCCTCTTGAATCATACAGACACTAGTTCCTGACTTTGAGCTGTATTTATGAAAACTCAATTCTCTCACTATTCTAACTAGAGTTGAGCAAAACAGTTCGGTCAGATTCAAAAGTCACCGACTTTCGCCAAAGTCGGGTTTCGTTGGCCGAAACCCGGCCATAGCGTGCAGTCGGAAATGCGGTCGGCAAAATGAGTGCCAAAGTCGAATTTCCCAAAATCTTTCAGGCGCCTTTTTTCAGCCAATGAGTAAGGACGTACACTGTGGGCAGCGAGATGACATGAGCAGCGTCCACCACCATCTTACAGAAGGGCATTGCAGTGATTGGCTTGCTTTGGGGGGCGTCATAGCGTCTATAAAAGCCCTGAGCGCCGACCTCCATTATACTTCTGCCGATATTAACAGTAGGGAGAGGTTGCTGACGCTGATTATCAGAAGGGAGAGAGTTAGGGCTGGAAAGAGAACTTCTTCTGTGCTTGTGCTGATTGCAGTTGTGCTGTACAGTTAGTGTGCAGTGACAGGGGAGGATTTTCTTGTGTGCAGCAGCGCTTGTTATTAGGCTGCCTGATAGCTGTATTGCTGTGTGTACACTGCTGTGCAGACTGCTTTTTACACAGAACTAATACTTTTATTCTTTTTTTCTGCACAGTTACCGAGCATTCATTTTTTCCCACACCGTATAGAGCTGTATGCTACTCACACACTACAGTGTACCGACTGGTATCACGGACAAATACATGCTGACTATCTGTGTGTGACTCCGGAAGTATATATGGAGATTGAAATTTTCCCCTACACCGTATACATCTGTACACTTCTGAGACAGTACCGTATATCTGCTCTTTGTATTACAGTCAAATCCATACTGAGTGAGTGTCTGTGTGTGACTGGAAATATATACGGAGACTGCAATTTTCCCCTACACCATATACAGCTGTACACTTCTGAGACAGTACCGTATATCTGCTCTTTGTATTACGGTGAAATTCATACTTGCAGAGAATCTGTGTGTGACTCAGGAAATATATATGGAGTTTGCAATTTTCCCCTACACCGTATACAGCTGTACACTTCTGAGACAGTACCGTATATATGCTCTTTGTATTAAGGTGAAATCCATACTGAGATAGCGTCTGTGTGTGACTCAGGAAATATATACAGAGATTTAAATTTTTCCCAACACCGTATACAGCTGTACGCTCCTCATACAGTACCATATATCTGCTGGTATTTTTGGTGCATTTTCCCAAACATGTGGAAATATGGTGGAAGAGGCCACGGACGTGGGCAGGGGGGGCCAGCTGGGACTGATGGTGGTGGTTCATCTCCTGGTAGTGCCAAAAGCACAATAGCACCTAAGGCAGGAGGTGTTGAGCCTGGAAGGCTTCCTTTTCTAGGAGTAGGTAAACCGCTTTTAAAGCCGGAGCATCAGGAACAGGTTTTGGCTTACATTGCCAAAACAGCCTCCAGCTCTATCGCCTCCTCTTCTGAAGTTTCAAAAAATGCAAGCGCTGAGCCGTCAGTGCAGGCTCCTGATCAGGAACAACACCTTTCCTTGTGTCCTTCACCCCCAGCACAATTGAAGTATGCGGCAGGCCACACTTCAGATTACTCCCTGGAGCTCTTTTCACATACCATGCCTGGGTTATCAAGTGAAATCCTGAATTCCCCTTTCCAAGATGAATATGACATGGAGTGCACTGAATCACAGCCACTGCTATCTGATTCTGCTGGTACATTCACCCAGAGCACTGCATTGCCCTCGCAGTTTACTGAGCCAGAATCTGACCCTGATGAAACTCAGGTGCCCTTTCTCGCATACTCTACCACCTTACACTGTGACACAGAGAAAGGTGCAGATGAAATTGAAGAGGAGGTGATGGATGACCCAGTTGTTGACCCGGATTGTCATCCATTGGGGGGAAGAGGGTGCCGCTGGCAATAGTTCAGAAGAGGAGGAGGATCCGCAGCAGGCATCGACATCGCAGCTGCGGTTATCTGGCAGGCCCATAGCAGACCAAAAACATGTTAAAAAAACAAAAAGAATGGCAGGACAGCTTGGCCAGACGGTCAAATTAGCACAGCGTGCAAGCCCTGAAAATTTATCCCAAAATAGGAAGAGTGCAGTGTGGCACTTTTTTGACCAAAATCCTATTGCTGAGGCAAAGGTCATCTGTAAGAAGTGTGGAAGGACCTTTAGCCGAGGGAAAAATCTCTGAAATTTGAATACCAGTTGCATGCTTAGACATTTAAACACCATGCACTTGCAAGCTTGGATGGACTACAAAACCTCACTGGCTTTGAATGCCTACCTTGCCAAACTGATCTCATTAGAGATGATGCCCTTCTGTTTGGTTGAAAGTGCAGCATTCAGAGACTTCATGGCCTACGCTGTCCCATGCTATGACCTACCCAGTCGGCACTTATTTTCTAGAAAAGCAATCCTGCCCTCCACCTGCATGTGAAAGATCACATTTT
>JARQOD010000001.1:260675222-260794635 GCA_033576555.1 Oophaga sylvatica
GCCCGTGACGAACAGGTTCGCTTTCAACGCTATCAGCGCCCAGCGTTTTTCTTTGCCACTCAGTTGGTCTTTGAGTGCGCCAATCGCTTATACGTTGGGCCCTCTTCTAGCGGCGGGGGGGAAGAACAGAGTTCGCACCTTTGCCGCAGCGCTTACGGTGTTTATTTGGCCTCGGGGGGGAAAAACAGAGTTTGCTTCTTCGCCTTTTTGCCGCGGGGGCTTGCCTCACGGTGGACCGGGCTGAAAACCACTTATTTTTATATTATTTTGTCGTTCCGCCACCTTTTAACACCAAAGGCCATGGACCCAATTTCATGGATTTTATTTCTGCCTTTTTCCTGTCTCTCAGAGAATGACAGTTTCTGGGTAATCTGTGATAGGTTTTTCAAGATGATACATCTTGTCCTTTTCCAAGTTGCCTTCCCCCCCGAATTGGCCCCTTTGTTCTTTCACACGTGGTTGGGTTACATGCATTCCGGGAACATTGTGTCTGAAAAGGAGTCCATTTGTTTCCAAATTTTTGGGGACATTTTTCTAAATTGGGTTTTTTCAGTTGTCTTTCTCCTCTGCTTTCACCCCTCAACCAAGGCAAACCGAGAGAAAAAACCCAACCCTTTTGGAGACTATTGAGATGTTTTGTGTCGCTGATAAGAGACTGGTCTTTTTTTGCCTTTGGGTGATTTTGCTCTTAAAGGGAATCTGCCCCCCAAAATTGCCTTCAATAAAGAATGGAAAAATAGTGCGCCCAAAAAAAAGCTAACGGGGGGAAATTTTTCCTGATCCCCCTTTTTCATATCAAAAACCTTTGAAAGTGGTTATTTTCGGGTCAATCACTGCATCCGGTCGGTGGGCGGCGGGTTTCGTCCCCCCCCCCCCGCTCCCGTACATTGCATACGCCGTCTGTGAATCCCACAGACGGCGTTGGGTTCCCGCATTGGCTTTTTAAAACCGGCCCCTATGCCAGTGTGCTTTGCCCGACAGGGGGAAACTAAAATCATACAAGCTGCCTACTCTTTCCTTGCCCCCAAATGACTGCTTGCCCCTTTGGCGACTCCGGGGCAAGGGGAAACACACTGCCAGCGCCGGGGGCCATTTTTGAATTTTACAATTGCGGGGGAACCAATCCCCTGTGGGATTCACGACGGGGAACCAAATCTCTCCCCGGCTGTGACGACCTAGGATCACCTTTGGAAAATCCCTGCTACTTCTGTGTTCGTTAGTTTGATCCGGGGAAACCAATAGGGTTTTTCCCGCCCCTATGTATTTACTTTGCTAATTTTTCCCAGCTTGCAAGCAAAGTCTTTTCCCCCCTTTATTTGGGCTTGGCCCAAGCACATATTTTGGCAAAGTCAATTAAAATTTAACTGATGACTTGTGCCCCCCGGGCCCGGTGAAACGTCCACCCCCGGGGTCGTTAACCTGTTAACCCCCTTAAAAACCAATGACTGCATTCCCTTTGGGGAAATGCAGTTCCCCGGACCGGACGGACTGTCACGTCATCCCTTTTTTCTACCACTGGTCTAAACACCAGGTAGATCAGTGCCGACAGCTGTCACAGACAAAACGGCCGGGGAACGGGGGGGGGCCTTTCCCTCCCCCACCTACCGCTGTGCTTTTGGCAGTCAAACTGATACCCCAAAAAAAAGCAGCGTCGCGCAGGAAAGTAAATTTAACACTCCGCGCGATCAGTGCGGGAGCCGGCGCTGCAGTGGCCGACTTCCTGCACTGACAGCCAGGAGCGGCGCCCCCGCCGCCCCTGCTGTTAACCCCCGACTGCTGCGATCGAGCGCGATGCAGCGCTCAGGGGAGCAAGGTCGGGAGCCCCCGCCTCAGATCGGCGCCCTGCAATTTATTTGCAGGGCCCGATCTCTGCCTTAAAGACCCGGGGGTTGTCATGACAACCTCCGGGCACTACATAGAAACTGCTGGACATGCTCACAGCACTTTCACATAGGACAATGCAGCAATCGGAGCATTGCAATGCATTGTAACTGCAAAAAAGTAAAAAAAGTGAAAGCCCATAAAGGGCAATTTTAAAAAAAAAAAATCATTTTTTTAAAAAAATTAAAAAAATATTAAAAAATAATTTTAAAAAAATCCCCTAAAAATACACATTTTTAGTAATAAAAAAAAAAAAAAAAAAAAAAATACACATTTTCATCGCCACGCCGTAAAAAACCCATCTAAAAAAGCGAAACCCTAGTTAACCCTTCAGTGAAAGCCTTAAAAAAAAAACACAAAAAAGTAGAAATTATACTTTTTCCAAAGGGCGATCACAACCGCTTGGAAAAAGTGCAATAACACGCGATCAAAAAGTCAGATATAAAAATCATAGTACCGCTGAAAATGTCATCTTGTCCCGCAAAGAACAAGCCGCTATACAGCTCATCAGCGAAAAAAAAAAAAGTTATAGCCGCGGAAAACGATCAAAAATAATATTTTTTCTATAAAATTTTTTATTGTGAAAAAAACCCGCCAAAACATAAAAAAATAATAATTAGTTCGCTGTAATCGTATGACCCAAAATAAAGCTGTTTTAAACAAATTTACCACACACGGAACGGGGAAAAAAAAACAAAAAACTTTTTCCGAATTGCTTTTTTTGTTCTTTCTGCTTCCACAAAAATGGGAATAGGAAAGCATAAAAAAAACGTTATGTCCCGAATAGGTACCAAAAAAAACGCAGCCGTCCCGCAAAAAATAAGCCCACAGATAACTCTTCGGCCAAATAGGGGAAAAATTATAGCTCTCAAAATTCGCGATGAAAAAAATTTTCTTACAAAAATTATTCCAAAAAAAAGCACCCCTTTTAGTGTGTGACAGAAGCTTAACATGAAAAAAGGTATAAACGGTATCGCGTAAATCGATCGATCCGAGTAATAAAGTCCCTAAATAAAACACTAAACCGCACAGGAAAAGACGCAAAAAAGAAAACCAATTCTTCACCTTTTGTGGATTTGTTCATTGTGCCTCCAAAATCGCAGTAAGGCGATCACAGTGGTTCCCCCAATATGGGATATCACGTACCAGACAAAATGCACACAACTTTTGGGGCCCTATTTCTCCTGACCCTTATAAAAATAACATTTTTGGGCAAATAGATTTTTTTTGTGGAAAAAAATATTAATTTTTTTATTTTCACGCCTACGTTATAAACTTCTGTGAAGCACTTTGGGGTTCAAATGCTCACCACACAACTAGATAATTCCTGGGGGCTAGTTTCCCAAAATGGAGTCACTTGTGGGGTTTCTACTGTTTAGGCACATCAGGGCTCTCCAAACGGACAGACACCCGCAGACCATTCCCAAAATCCATTTAAAAAGCGCTCCTTCCTTTCGAGCTCTGCCAAACTTAAAATAGTTTTTTAAACCCCCCAAAAGGGGTATCGCATACCAGATAAATTGCCCAATAACTTTTGGGGGTCCTGTTTCCCTTTGAAAATCAATTGGGGGTTTTAAAGATCATTTTTGTGGGAAAAAATAATTTTTTAATTTTACTGCTCTACGTTATAACCTTCTGTGAAGCCCTTGGGGTTCAAAGCTCTCACCACACATCAAGATAAGTCCTTGGGGGAAGTTTCCAAAATGGGGTCCCCTTTTTGGGGGTTTCCACTGTTTAGGCACACGGGACTCTCCAAATGCGACAGGCTCCAATCTCAATTCCACCAAAAAATCAAAATTGCGCGCTTCCCTTCAAAGCTCTCCATGCCCCCCCAAAAGTGGTTTACCCCCACATATGGGTATCACGAACTCAGGACAAATTGCAAATAACTTTTGGTGTCCTGTTACCCTTTGGAAAATTAAAAATTTGGGGGGAAAAACATTTTTGTGGAAAAGATATATTTTTTATTTTCAGCTCTACGTTATAACCTTCTGTGAAGCCCTTGGGGGTTCAAAGCTCTCACCCACACTAAAAATTCCCTTGGGGGTCTATTTCCAAAATGGGTCACATGTGGGGGGTTTCCATGTTAGCACACAGGGGTCTCCAAATACGACATGGCGTCCAACTCAATCCAGCCAAAAAAGTCAAATGCGCTGCTTCCCTTGGCTCTGCCATGCGCCCAAATATGTTTACCCCCACATATGGGGTATCCGACTCAGGACAAATTGACAATAACTTGTGGGGGTTTCTACTGTTTTTTAGGCACTCGGGGCTCTCCAAACGTAACATGACACCCCAGACCTTTCCATCAAATTTCTTTGAAAAAGGCCTCCTTCCCTTTCGAGCTCTGCCAGCTTAAAATAGGGTTTACCCCCACAAAAGGGGTACAGCAACTCAGGAAAAATTGCACAATTTTTTTTTGGGGGTCCGTACCCTTTGGAAAATAACAATTGGGGGTGGAAAATCATTTTTTGGAAAAGATAAGATTTTTTAATTTTACCGCTCAGTTATAACCTTCTGTGAAGCCCTTGGGGTTTCAAAGCTCCACACACATCTAATAAGTTCCTTGGGGGTCAGTTTCCAAAATAGGGTCACAGTGGGGGGTTTCCACTTTTTAGGCACAAGGGGTCTCCAAAACGACCAGGCTCCAATCTAAATTCCAGCCAAAAAAGTCAAATGGCGCTGCTTCCCTTCCGAGCTCTGCCAGGCCCCAAATAGGGTTTACCCCCACATATGGGGTATCGCGTACTCAGGAAATTGCACAATAATTTTTGGGGGTCCTTTTACCTTTGGAAAACAAAAAATTTGGATGAAAAGATCATTTTTTGGAAAAAATATGATTTTTTAATTTAACGGCTCTACTTTATTAACCTTCTGTAACCCTTGGGGTTAAAAGCTCTCAAAACACATTTAATAATTTTCCTTGGGGCTAGTTCCAAAATGGGGTCACTTTCGGGGGTTTTCCACTGTTTAGGCACACAGGACTCTCCAAATGCACATGCGTCCAATCTCAATTCCACCCAAAAAAGTCAAATGGCCTACTTCCCTTCCAAGCTCTGCCATGCGCCCAAATAGGGGTTTTACCCCCCACACATGGGGTATCGGTGTACTCAGGAAAAATTGTACAACAAATTGTGGTCTTTTTCTACGAACCCACAAATTTAAAAAAAGTGTCAAAGAAAAATTTGGAAAAAAATTAAATGTTCATTTTTTCCTTCCACATTGCTTCAACTTGGAAGACCTAAAGGGTAATAAACTTCTTGAATGTGGCTTTGAACACGTTGAGGGGTGCAGTTTTTAGAATGGTGTCACTTTTGGGTATTTTCTGTCATATTGACCCCTCAAATTCACTTCAAATGTGAGGTGGCCCCTAAAAAAAGGTTTGTAAATTTTGTTGGAAAAATAGAAAATTGCTGGTAAAACTTTTAACCCTTAATAACTTCCTAACAAAAAAATTTTGGTTCAAAATGTGCTGAGTAAAGTAGACATGTGGGAAATGTTATTTATTTTACTAATTTTTGTGACATATCTCTCTGATTTAATGGCATAAAAATTAAAAGTTGAAAATTGCAAAATTTTCAAAATTTTGCCATATTTCCATTTTTTTTCAATAAATAAACGCAAGTTATATTGAAGAAATTTCACCACTATCATAAGTACAATATTCACGAGAAACAAGGTCAAATCGCCAAGATCTGTTGAAGCGTTCCGAGTTATAACCTCATAAAGAGACAGTGGTCAGAATTGTAAAAATTGGCCTGGTCTTTAACCTGCAAAATGGCTTGGTCGTTAAGGGGTTAATGTCGCTGTAAATTTACAGCGGCATTTAACATGATCGCACAGGAAGCGCGTTTCTAATCCTGCCTATAGGTGGCCTGGGGTCAAATGAACATGGTTACCGATGAAATAAAAGACAACTCCGAGTCTTCAGGAGACCCCTGTGGCTGTCATTGCTGGATAACTGTGAGTGGCGCCCAGTTGTTGTGCTTACAGCAAGTGAGCATTTCTGTTACACAGAGCAAGCTGTAGCCCTGCTCTGTGTAGCCAGGTGATTGGATGATAGCAGCTTCTATTCTCCCATGGAGGTTATTGAAGCAAGGCAAACTTAAAAAAAAAAATGTTTTCAAAAACATATAATATATATAAAAAGAAAGTTTAAATCACCCCATTCGCCCCATTCAAAATAAAACAATAAAAAAATACCATATTTATATCACCGGATGAAATCGCATGATCTATCATTATATACAAAATAATTAACCAATTGTAAATGGCTAACGAGTAATTTGTCAAAACTCCAAAATTACAGTTTTTGGTTGCCGCAACATAGCATTAAAATGCAATAACAGGCGATCAAAACATTGTATCTAAACTTAATGGTATGCCTACAAATGCCAGCCCGGTTGTGCAAAAAATAAGACCTCACTCAGCCCCCAGGTCCTAAAAATAGATACGCTACTGGTCTCGAAACGACACAATTTTTTATTTACTTGGTTTTTTTTTAACAAACTTTAGATTTTTTTTTTCACCACTTAAATAAAAAATACCCTATACATGTTTGGTATCAACAAACTCAGAATGACCTGGAAAATCATATTGGCAGTCAGTGAACATAGTAAAAAAAACAAACAAAAACATCACGTGAAGTTGCAATTTTTTTGATGTGGTTCATTCAGCCACATTTAACCCTTTCCCGACAGTGCTTTACATGTACTGCCATGTTTGGTCTTTTCCGCACTTTGAATTCTTTTTCCTGTTTCCAGTACGCTATATGGTAAAACCAATGGTGTTGCTCAAAAGTATAACTTGTCTCTCAAAAACAAATGGCTATATTGATGGAAAAATAAAAAAAAGTTATGGCTCGTGAAGAAGGAGAGGAAAAAACACAATGCAAAAACAGAAATGGCCCAAGGTGAAAGGTTAAGAGACATGCATCATGTAATTGGCTGCTCATTTTCTGTATCTGCATGAAATATTTGGACAGTGCACAAGCTGTTAC
The DNA here is from genome assembly GCA_033576555.1 of Oophaga sylvatica. Classification (NCBI taxonomy): domain Eukaryota; kingdom Metazoa; phylum Chordata; class Amphibia; order Anura; family Dendrobatidae; genus Oophaga; species Oophaga sylvatica. Next base: position 260,682,103 of record JARQOD010000001.1, read on the forward strand.
CAAAGCTGTTTACTAGAACATATTAAGATATAATTATACAATTATTATGGGCTTAATGTGAAGACTCTCACCTTTAGTTGAGATTATTCATATCCTAATTGGAGTTAGGGTGTAGGACTTACAGCCTTTATTATGTAGCTTCCTCTATTTTTAAGGGACCAAAGCTAATTGACAATTTATCAAAAGCTAATTAATGGGTTCCATTGGCTATTCCTACATTAAATTGATGATCAATTAAGCAGATAAAATGTCTTGAGCTGATTGCACGAGTGGCATTTGCAATTGGAAGCTGTCGCTGTGAACCACATAATGCGGTCAAAGAGTTCTTAATTGAAGAAAAACAGACCATCATTGGATGAAAAAAATAATATAATCCATTAGAGAATATCAAAATACATAAAAAGAGTGCTCTGGAACTCAAAAAGGCCTGGATATCAACGCAAGACAACAATGGTGATGATCTATTAACCCCTTCTGACATCGGACTACTTTCCGTCTATGGTACCTGGGCCCATATGAACTTGGACGGGATAGTACGTCATCACGATCACTGCTCTCACGGGGGGAGCGCAGCTGATCACAGCCGGGTGTCAGCTGCTTATCACTGCTGACACTCGCACTGAAAGCAGCCGCTGAGAAGCCTCCTGCCGCCTGTCAACGCTGTTCGACAGAGTGCAGTGCAAATTAAGCACGATATGACATTATACAGTGATGTCCCCCCTGGGACAAAGTAAAAAAGTAAAAAAAAAAATTAACATGTGTAACAATAATTAAAAAAAATCCTAAATAAATAAAAAAAATATTTCCCAATAAATTAATTTCTTTATGTAAATAAAAAAAAAACAATAAAAGTACACAATTAAGTATCCTGCATCCGTAACGACCCGCCCTAAAAACTGTCCCACTAGTTACCCTTTATTGAACCCCTTAAAAAAGAAAAAAAACAAGGCAAAAAAAACGCTTTCTCATCATACCGCCGAACAAAAAGTAGAAGAACATGCAATCAAAAAGATTGATATAAATAAGCAGGTACCACTGAAAACGTCATCTTGTCCTCAAAAAACAAGCGCCATAAACAGCATCATCAGCGAAAAAATGAAAAAGTTATAGCTTGCTGAATAAAGTGAGCAAAAATAATTATTTTTTATTTAAAATATTTTTTATTGTATAAAAGCGCCAAACAAAAAAAATATAAATTAGGTATCAGTGTAGTTGTACAACCAGAAGAATAAAACTTCTTTATCAATTTTATCACACAGGAACGGTATAAAGGACCCCCAAAGAAATTCCTGAATTGCTGGTTTTTGTTCATTCTTGCCTCCCAAAAATCGTAATAAAAGTGAACAAAACATGTCATGTACCCAAAAAGGTATCGATAAAAACATCATCCGTCCCGCAAAAAATAAGACCTCACATGACTCTGTGGGCCAAAATATGGAATAATTATAGCTCTCAAAATGTGGTGATTCAAAAACGATTTTGTTCAACAAAAGCGACTTTAGTGTTTGACCGCTGCAATTCATAAAAACCCAATATAAAAACCCATTAAAATATAGTAAATCAAACCCCCCTTTTTCACCCACTTAGGGAAAAATAATAAAATAAAAAAAATGTATTTATTTCATTTTCCCCATAGGATTAGGGTAGGGTTGGATTAGGGTTAGGGGTGTGTCGGGTATAGGGTGAAGTTAGATTTGGGGGGTTTCCACTGTTTAGCTCATCAGGGACTCTCCAAACGTGACATGGCATCCGATCTCATTCCAGCCAATTTTGCGTTGAAAAAGTCAAACGGCGCTTCTTCCCTTCCGAGCTCTGCCGTGCACTGAAAAGTGGTCCCCCCCATATTGGTATCAGCGTACTCAGGGACACTAACTTTTGAGGTCCAATTTCTCCTGTTACCCTTGGGAAAATAAAAAAATTGGACCTGAATTAATTTTATTGTGAAAAAAAGTTATATATTCATTTGTTTTAAACATTCAAAAAAATCCTGTGAAGCACCTGAAGGGTGTTAGGGATCGAGTAACCGCTGCTGCACAAGGGGAATCTCGAACCCGTCCCCGCTGCGGTCCTCCATCCATCTCCGGCCGCAGTGAACCTGCTCAGCATAGACGTCGGTCCCAGCGTCTCGCCCGGTATATACTGTGGCAGAGACTTGCTGCTCCTGAATCCCTGTTGTAACCAGTGTTGGAGCAGGAAGATTTGGGACTAAGTCCTCTGCTTCTCCACTTGAGCATGCCCAGGACAAGATCTTCCATTGGAGATCAGGGTTCACAGCTCGGAACAGCTGCGACTCCTATTGGTCCTCCAGGAAGGTCCTGAAGTTGTTGTGTTCTGAAGCAGCTTCCTATTGGTCCTTTCTGGAAGTCTCATGCTCGTGGCTACATAAAAGGTGGCTTAACAGCATGGCTGTGCGCTAGTATCAGATATGTTACGTGCTTGTGCCAGTGTGGTTATGCATTGGTTTAGGGACCCCGGCTGAAATAAGCCCCTAGAATACCGGCACCTCCGGGAGAGATGTGTTATGGTTCAGGGCATCTGGCTGAAATAAGCCCCTAGTAGGGTTGAGCATTCCGATACTGCAAATATCGGGTATCGGCCGAATATTGGCTGTATCGGAATTTCCGATTCCGAGTTCCATATTTTCGTCATATCGGATACCGGAATCGGGATTGTCACTTCACTGTCAGTGTCCGTCGGTCGGGTCTGTCAGGAGTCAGCGGCACTTACCTGGCAGAAGATCTCCGGCGGTCACGGGCTGGACTGCTTCATGGCGTCAATCTTCTTTCCCCGGCGGTCACATGCAGTTTCTCGCGATAACTGCAGTGACTGCTGGGTAATCCCGGCCGTAAAGCAGTCTGTCCGATGACGTCACCGCCGGGGAAGCAGGTAATCAGCTGTGCTGCGTTGCGATGACAGGCTCTGCCTGTCATTGCGATGTAGCAGAGCTGGATCGTCGTGCGACTGTCGTTACTATGGACTGCGTCGGACAGGTGGTATACTGTTGGTTTGTTTTTTTTCTTTTTTTACAGGAGATCGATGGCGTCGCAGGAATGAGAGAGTAATAAAATAAATGAAAACTGTGTTGTCTCTTTTATTTCATTAAAATACTTTTTTCTTGCTGTGTCTTTTTTTTAAACATTTAAAAACTTTGGGATTAATAATGGATCGGTGTCTTATTGACACCTCTCCATTATTAACCGGGCTTATTGTCACCGTGCAATCAACGGTGACATTAACCCCTTATTACCCCGCTTGCCACCGCTACAGGGCAAGTGGGAAGAGCCGGGTAAAGTGCCACAATTGGCACATCTTTTGATGCGCCAAATGTGGGGCTGCTGTAGCCTGGTATTATCGGGCTGTTGAGGGCCAAAATCCATGGGCCTTGACAGTCTTTTAATACCAGGCCGCAGCAGTCTGCATTTTACTTGGCTGGTTAACAAAAATAGGGGGATCCCCACGCCGTTTTTTTTTTCGAGGGGATCCCCTATTTTTGTTAACCAGCCAAGCTAAGCAGACTGCTGTGACCTGGTATTATCAGGCTGGCAAGGTCCATGGATATTGGATCCTTACCAGCCTGAAAAACCAGGCCTCAGCCGTCTGCTTCATCTGGCTGGTTAACAAAAATAGGGGGGACCCCACGCCAATTTTTTTCGAGGGGATCCCCTATTTTTGTTAATCAGCCAAGCTAAGCAGACTGCTGTGACCTGGTATTATCAGGCTGGCAAGGTCTATGGATCTTGGGCTCCTTAACAGCCTGAAAATCCAGGCCTCAGCGGTCTGCTTCATCTGGCTGGTTAACAAAAATAGGGGGGACCCCACGCCAATTTTTTTCGAGGGGATCCCCTATTTTTGTTAATCAGCCAAGATATGCAGACTGCTGTGGCCTGGTATTATCAGGCTGGCAAGGTCCATGGATCTTGGCTCCTTAGGCGCGGGGCTGTGCCTAGAAAACCCGCTGTGTACCTTGGATACCAGCGCCCTGATGCAGGGAGCTGGTATCCAAGGTACACAGCGGGTGAGCTCGCTGCTGCGTCACAAAACTAGTGACTCAGCAGCGATCTCGGTAGCGATATCGCTATGTGAGACGGCCCTTAAGCGATGTTACCCGCAGTGTCGCTGTCCCAGATCGCTGCCTGAGCTGCCTGTTTGGCAGCTCAGCAGCGATCATGTAGCGATACACCAGCGATCCTGACAAGTGCATATCGTTGTCGGGATCGCTGGTGTATCGTTATGTGACACCCAGCCTTTACTCTCCTGTCAGCCAGGAGAGGAACTCATTCATTTGGGGGTTTACTGTGAGGCTGCAGCAATAGCTGCGGTCCCTGCAGTAAACATTAACCCTTTTTGAAGGATTACACCGTGGGACCTGACTGTGCATGGGATAGGTAATTTTGCTTTTTTATTTTATTTTTATTACAGGAAATGGTTTTTGCAGTAAAATAAAAGATGGTCAAAAACATGTGTCTTTATTTCATTAAAATGATTTTTAATTAAAGTGTTTGTGTTTTATTTTTATTTCATGCAATAGGATTAATAATTGATAGTTGTCTAATTGACAGCTCTCAATTATTAACCTGGCTTAAGGTCACCTTTCAATAGCAAGGTGGCTTTAACCCCATATTAACCCATTCGCCACCGCTACAGGGCAATGGGAATAGACGGGCAAAGTGCCAGAAAGGGCGAATCTAATTATAGATTTGTCTTTCCTGGGGTGTCTGGGGGCAGATGTTAGTAGCCGGGGTGGGCCAAAATAATGGTCCCTCTCTGGGCTATTATTATCTGCCCCCACTCACTGGCTTTGTCTGTCTGGTTGCGAAAATAGGGCGGGAGCCCACGCATTTTTTTTCAGCAATTTTACACCTCATATATATATATATACATGTCATTGAATTTGTGACACATATATATATATTTTATATTGTAGTTCATACACTTCTACATAGTATAATAGCCGCTAATTCAATTGCCGGCTTTTGTGAAAATGCAGAACCCGACATGAAATGACACTTGGTGTACATAGGGTTAACCATGTCCTTTGCTATCTGATTTGCACAAACAATTACATCAGTCTATGTGTGCAAAATTTCACACCTGTAGGGGTTAATTAAAGGTGTAAATTCGTAGCAAAAAAGTCCGTTTTTTTTACAACGAATTTACACCTTTAATTAACCCCTACAGGTGTGAAATTTTGCACACATAGACTGATTTAATTGTTTGTGCAAATTAGATAGCAAAGGACATGAAAAGACATGGTTAACCCTATGTACACCAAGTGTCATTTCATGTCGGGTGCTTCTGTCTTTTCACAGAAGCCGGCTTTACCCGGCAATTGAATCAGAGGATATTTTACTATGTAGAAGTATATAAACTATACATATATGTATATATATATATATGTCACAATGACATGTATATATATATATATGTATTCTATGTGTGTATATTTAGTGTTTACAAGGAAAGAATGGGGTTTTTTTAGTTACGATATTTTGTTCCCATAGACTTACATGGGACTTTCGGTATCGGGTATCGCCGATATTTTAATGGTATCGGCGATACCATTCCGATTCCGATACTTTTGGATATCGGAAAGTATCGCTCAACTCTAGCCCCTAGTATGCCGGCTTCTCCGGTGAGGAGTTTGCTGTGTGCATTGCTGACTACTTTATGTTGAAGCCGCGCAGTCCGGAAGTAACCCGGTGGCGGCACGCGGACATCGCTATTAGTCAGCGTTTAGGTTGCGACTCTGTGGTGCAACAGAGTTCTCTTATAACGCCATATAGCGCCACATCCTTTTATTTAGCGGCTTTGTGAAGTAACATAGTTTGCCCACTTCGCCATATAGTGCTACGGCGACCATATCTGCAACTCTGCGGGATAACAGAGTTTGCTCATACCATCTACTGCACCATCTTACTAGCAGATTCTGCCTGCACTGTGGACCCGGGCAGCGAAACGCACTTTCTATTTATATTTATTTGGTGCGTTCCGCAACCCTTAACAAAGGGTTAATAAGCTTCTTGACTTTGGTTTTGAGCACCTTGAGGGGTGCAGTTTTTAGAATGGTATCACTTTTGGTTATTTTCTATCATATACACCCCTCAAAGTGACTTCAAATGTGATGTGGCCCCCCAAAAAATGGTGTAAAAATGAGAAATCGCCGGTTAACTTTTAACCCTTATAACTTCATAACAAAAAAAATTTTGGTTCCAAAATTGTGCTGATGTAAAGTAGACATGTAAGAAATGTTACGTATTAAGTATTTTGTGTGCCATATCTTTGTGATTTATGGGCATGAAAATTCAAAGTTGAAAAATTGTGAAATTTTCAAAAATTTCGCAAAATTTCCGTTTTATTCCCAAATAAACGCAAGCTACATCAAATAAATTTTACCACTAACATGAAGTACGATATGTCTTGAAAAAACATTACAGAATTACCAGGATCCATGGATGCTTCATCAGGCATAGACTAATACAACATCTGAAGAATCACATATTTATACACATATTTATACACATTTATACACATATTTATACACATTTATACACATATTTATATTTTTTCTGTGCTATTTTGTGTATAAATATGTGATTCTTCAGATGTTGTATTAGTCTATGCCTGATGAAGAGACCTGAGTAGTCTCGAAAGCTTGCAATTTGTTACCATCTTTTCAGTTAGCCATTAAAAGGTATCAACCACTGAGGACTCTCAAGTCTAAATATTTTTCAGGATCCATGGAAGCGTTCCAGAGTTATAACCTCATAAAGGGACAGTGGTCAGAATTGTAAAAATTGGCCTGGTAATTAACATGCAAACCACTCTTGGGGGTAAAGGAGTTAAAGCAAAATTAGAGGATAAAATGTAACTTTTTAAAGTGTTCTTAAAAGATAAAAATAATATGCTAAGTGGTTAAACACTATATATAGCAGCAACCAAGGGTATTGGGTAAGTTCAAGTGGAAGTTGAAGCAATAGTGATAACTCACTAGATGGGTCCAAACCAAAAAATAAACCCTCTACTTTATGCCCAAAATGACCCTGAGGGAGTGAGATGACCTGGTACAAACGATCGTATGCATACTTTCAACTTTTGAAATAAACTAACAAGATTCACTCAAGAAACATGCATACGTACATACACAGCTCTGGCAAAAAAATAAGAGACCACCACATCAAAACCCTGTCATGGGCAGCTCATTCTCCAAACCTGAACCCCATTGAAATCCTCTGGAATGTGATCAAGAGGATGATGGATAGTCACAAGCCATCAAACAAAGAAGACCGGCTTACATTTTTGCACCAGAAGCAGTGTGAAAGACTGGTGGCAAGCATGCCAAGACACATGAAAGCTGTGTTTAAAAAAAATGGCTATTCCAAAATATTGTTTTCTGAACTCTTACTGAGTTAAAACATTAGTATTGCTGTTTCTAAATGATTATAAAATTGTTTTCTTTGCATTATTTGAGGTCTGAAAGCACTGTTTTTTTAATTTTTACCATTTCCCCTTTTCAGAAAGAAAAAACAAAATGTATTGCTTGGAAATTTGGAGACATGTTGTCAGAAGTTTGTAGACTAAAATAAAAATTTACATTTTACTTAAAAATATACCTATAAAGAGAAAAATCAGGCAAACTGAAAATTTGGAAGTGGTATCTTAATTTTTGCTAAGGCTGTATATATATATATATATATATATATATATATATATATATATATATAAACAAAATGAGCATTTATTTTGCAGTAAGCAAATTAATAAGAAATAACAGTTAAGGCAAATACCATAGGGTACTTAGTTGACACTATTTTGATCAAAATAGTGTAAAAGCCATCCCACTGTGAAAAGGTTCAGGAAAGGTTCAGGATAAACCCTTACTCTTGTAGTTCACCTTGATAGGTGCCAGAAGACCTTAAAATAGATGAAGTCAGAGCAGTAACCAGATCTGACTGTTTTGCATCTGCCTATGAAAGGCTATATTGATACAATCTAAAAAGGGAGAGCCATATCCCTGTTTGTGCAAGCAGGGCTGCCAGCAGGAATTTCAGGGCCCCAAACTGGCAAAATTTTCAGGCTACCTTGAGACTCTGCCCAGGCTCCACCCCAGCTCCACCTCCACCCCTTGAGCCTTCCACAGTTCCACCGCCTACTCTTGGAAAAACTCTACTTCTGCACCACATTCTCACCAATCACACATTAACAGTTTCCATCGAACACCAGTTCACATTCAAAGCCAGCAGGATTTGTTTTGGCCAAAACATTTTTTTAAGCTGCCTCCACTACAAGGTAGACTCTTTTGGCAAGACCCTAATCTACTCTAACCTATTAAGCATTTCTTGAAATATGGAATACTCTTTTTAGGTATATTTTTCTTTATTTTTCTTTAGGTGAATGTGTCATATATTTTTTAAAATGAACAATAATAAAACATACAAGGGACAAATACCGTCACCCCAAGACCAGATATCATATTACCACCACATAGTGTCCGAACAATACCACATACAAGGGACAAATGCTGCCCCACCATGACCAGACCACATATTACCTTCACGTAGTGACCTAATAATATCATATACAGTATATGGGACAAATTCCCCCACATCATGACCACACCACATATTACCACCACATAGGGATTGAATAATACCACATACAAGGGACAAATATCACCACACCATGACAAGAGCGCATATTACCATCAAATAGTGACCAAATAATACCACATACAGGGACAAATATCACCATGCAACAACCAGATCACATATTTCCAACACATAGTAACCGAATAATAGCACATACAAGGACAAAATGACACCACACCATGACCAGACCACATATTACCATCACATAGTGACCAAATAACAACACATACAAGGAACAAATACCAACACACCATAACCATAACACATTTTCCCACCACATTGTGACCGAATAATGCCACATACAAGGAGCAAATGCCGCCACGCCATGACCAGACCATATGTTACCATCACATAGTAACTGAATATTACCACTTACAAAGAACAAATAGCGACACACCATGACCAGATCACATATTGCAATCACATAGTGACCAAATGATACCACATATAAGGAACAAATACCACCACAACATGACCAGACCACATATTACCATCACATAATGACCAAATAATACCACATGCAGAAATAAATACTGCCACATCATGATCAGATCACATATTGTGCAGTGATGTCAGCTGCTGAATCCTGCCCTTGGGGCACGGACCGCTGAGGAGGGGGCCAAGACTGGGCCCCCCTCCTCACCGAGTCCCATATGCCAGTAACGGCAGTAATGCCATGATGATGGCCCTGTGTACAAAGTACAAACAACTGAATCACAACCCAAAAGTATGAACCAGAGCACCTGTTGGTATATAGTGGGTACACAAACTATTCAGAACCCTTAAAATTTTTCATTCTTTGTTTCATTGCAGCCATTTTGTAAATTCAAAAAAGTTCATTTTTTTCTCATTAATGTGCACTTTGCACCCTATCTTGCCTGAAAAGAAATGTAGAAATTTTTGCAAATTTAATAAAGAAAAACAGAAATATCACATGGTCATAAGTATTCGAAACCCTTTTCTAAGTATTGAGTAGAAGCATGGCCATTAGTCTTCTTGGGAATGATGTAATAAGTTTTTCACACCTGGATTTGATCCTTGCAGATCCTCTCCAGCTCCATCAGGTTGAATGGTAAACGTTGGTGGACAGCCATTTTCAGGTCTCTCCAGAGATTTTCAATCAGGTTTAGGTCAGGGCTCTGGCTGGGCCAGTCAAGAGTGGTCATAGCGTTGTTCTGAAGCCACTCCTTTGTTATTTTAGCTGTGTGCTTAGGGTCATTGTCTTGTTGGAAGGTGAACCTTCGGCCAAGTCTGAGGTCCTGATCAAGCATCCAGGATATATCTGTACTTGGCCGCATTCATGTTTCCTTCAATTGCAACCAGTCATCCTATCCCGGCAGCGGAAAAACACTCTCATAGCATGATGCTGCCACGAGCATATTGCACTGTTGGGATTGTAATAGGCAGGTGATGAGCAGTGCCTGGTTTTCTCCACACATACAGCTTAGAATTATCACCAAAAAGTTCTTTCTTTGTCTCATCAGAACAGAGAATTTTATTTCTCATAGTCTGGGAGTCCTTCATGTGTTTTTTAGCAAACTCTATGCGGGCTTTCATATGCCTTGCACTGAAGAGAGGCTGCTGTCAGGCCACTCTGCCTTAAAGGCCCAACTGGTGGAGGGCTGCAGTGATAGTTGACTTTGTGGAACTTTCTCCCATCTCCCTACTGCATCTGTGGAGCTCAGCCACAGTGATATTAGTGTTTTTCTTTACCTCTCTCTCCAAGGCTCTTCCCCCACGATTGCTCAGTTTGGCTGGACTGCCAGGTCTAGGAAGACTTCTGGTGGTCCCAAACTTCTTCCATTTAAGGATTATAGAGGCCACTGTGATCTAGGAACCTTGAGTACTGCAGATATTCTTTTGTAACCTTGGCCAGATCTGTGCATTGCCACAATTCTGCCTATGAGCTCCTTGGCCAGTTCCTTTGACCTCATGATTCTCATTTGGTCTGACATTCACTGTGAGCTGTGAGGTCTTATATAGACAGATGTGTGCCTTCATAAATCAAGTCCCATCAGTTTAATTAAACACAGCTGGAATCCAATGAAGGAGTAGAACCATCTCAAGGAGGATCATAAGGAAATGGATAGCATGTGACTTAAATATGAGTGTCTGAGCATGGGTCTGAATACTTATGACCATGTGATATATCAATTTTTCTTTTTTAATAAATTTGCAAAAATTTGTACATTTCTATTTTTTTTCAGTCAAGATGCGGTGCAGAGTGTACATTAATGAGAAAAAAATGAACTTTTTTGAATTTACCAAATGGCTGCAATGAAACAAAGAGTGAAAAATTAAAAGGGATCTGAATACTTTCCGTACCCACTGTAAGTGCAATGTGACGTTCACATGTGTGTTTATTTTTTCCTACTTATTCGTAATATTTAACTGTACCGTTACAAAAAGATAAATTAAGTAAAAATTTACATTATATGGACTAAGGCCCTTTCACACATCGGTCTTTTTGTATCAGGCATGATCCGTCAAACACCTGAAGGGACGGATCCGGCGCTGAAACAAAAAAACTGATGCAACGGATCCGTTTTTTTTGCTGGATCCGACCTGAACTTTTGAACCCAGAAAAAGAGGGTTTCTGATGCCCGGAGACACTGGAAAAAGTAGTAGTAGTAGTAGTAGTAGTAGTAGTAGTAGTAGTAGACCTTGATTTCCAGAATCCGGATCAGACTTTTGCCGGATTGCACAAAATTTGATCCGGTTCCATTGACTTCTATTGTTTGCGGCCGCCTGATGCACATCAGGCGGCTCCGGCAAAAAAAAAAAACGCTACATGCTCCGTTTTGTCCGGCCGCCGGAATGTACATTTCCGCCGGATCCGGACAAAAACGGAGACAACGCAATGACATCAGGCACGATCCGGCGCTAATGAAAGTCAATGGTAAAAAAACGCATCCGGTACCGGATCCGTTTTTTTACCAACACGCCGGATCATGCCTGATACAAAAAGACGGATGTGTGAAAGAGGCCTTACACTTTAGTAGTTGTAGATGAATTTTAACATAACTATATAAAAAAAGCTTATGGTTGATGGGGTCATGTAACAGATAGTTTTTATAGTAGCATATACTATTCTCTGTATGATGCTGACCAATGATAAGTAGGCAGCAATGCAGTAGAAAAAAATCAGGCCCCCTCCCCATAGCTTAGATCAGATTTGTCAGTGTGTTTGAAAGACAGCCCTGAGCTCCTGGTCTAGCCTCTGCCATGAATAGAAAGCACATATGATTAACACTTTTCATTTGAGGTAACTGTTGGAGAAGGGGTCAAACAGCTGAGTTTAGCACCCTCACATAGCAAATGCTTCAATCAGATCGCCTCCTCATCCAGCATGGTCACCTATGCTGTTCTGCTCCTTTACACATTGCCTGTTCAGGTATGTGTCAGTAAGCACACTTATGTCTTTTGTACTCAGGGCAACTTGTAATAGGTATGCAATGAGATCAGAGCTGTCATTACATCCCACACAGGAGTAGCCCAAACATATTGCTCCTGTGTGAGATGTAATGGCATATTGCTTTGATCTCACTGCAGTTACAAGTTCCTTGAGCACAGCAGAGATAAATGTGATTACATCTCACTTTCTGAGAAACCAGCTGTAAGCTACTGTGGAAGTATATTCTTTTTTCTCCAGTGTGTTGCTGCCTCTTTATGATTGTGCAGTGTCATACAGGGAAAACAAGTACATGCCCCTAGTGAAAACTCTGATAACATCCACTTGGCTTTAACAAAACTTAACTCATAAGGTGCCAAAGTTGTGATTGTTAATATCCCCACAACAGAGAGGCAAAATAAAGAAAATAATTACAAAAATAGTTTTGTTCAGCTATGCAGCTTCTATTCCAACTGATGTCCAGTTCAGCATGAAATATTTGGCAAAAGGTCCTCTTTAACCAAGATACATGTAGTTGATGTTTCATCATTTAACTTACAGTAGGCATGAAAGAGTTTATCCGAACAAAAATCATGTTATCTCCCATCAGTAAGATTGGGGATAACTTGCTGATCCATGGGGGTCTGACCCTATGGATGGAGATTTAGAAATGATTGCGCTTGCATACTTCCAATTCAGACAGGGCTGCAAAACCTCATTGTTTGTCTATCAGTACTTTAATCTCGGGAATGCTGACGTCCAAGCAGTTATGTGCTCTCCAGAGGTAGCCTAACTGCCATTAGTTACCGAGATGAGATCCTCAGACCCCTTGTGTGACCATATGCTGATGCGGTTGGCCCTGGGTTCCTCCTAATGCAGAACAATGCCAGACCTCATGTGGCTGGAGTGTGTCAGCAGTTCCTGCAAGATGAAGACATTGAAGCTATGAACTGGTCTGCCTGTTCCCCAGACCTGAATCAGATTGAGCACATCTGGGACAGCATGTCTCGCTCCATCCATGTCTTGCACCACAAACTGTCCAGGAGTTGACGGATGCTTTAGTCCAGGTCTGGGAGGAGATCCCTCAGGAGAACATCCACAACCTCATCAGCAGCATGCCCAGGCATTGTAGGGAGGTCATACAGGCACGTGGAGGCCACACCTGATACTGACCATCATTTTGACTTGTTTCCACATTAATTTTGTCTTGTTTTGATTTTCATTTTGACTTGTTTCCACTTTCATTTTGGGGGTCTCTCCAAATCCAGGCCTCCATTGGTTCAAAAATGTGATTTCCATTGATGACTTTTGTGTGATTATGTTGACAGCACATTCAACTTTGTACAGAACAAAGTATTTAATGAGAATATTTCATTCATTTAGATCTAGGATGTGTTATTTGAGTGTTCCCTTTATTTTTTTGAGCAGTGTATTATGAAACATGTGAAATATGTTCATTCAGTGGAAGTATATCTTAATTCACTGCTCTTTGGAGAATAAACAATTATACAGTAGCTTTTGATCAGTAACAAGAAGCATGGATCTCTGATACCTATTTATCTTCATAGGAAGACAACCCGGCCTTTTGCTGTATAATACCAGCTTGCATAATGCACTGTACATGCCTTGGATAATCTATCCAAGATTTTATTACAGAGTTTGTACATAAATTAGTTTAAAAGACTTACTGCCGAGAGAGGATCAACTAATCCGCTAAATGAATTTTAAAATACATTCTCACAACAGTTGATAGCCGCAGACCCCCTCCATGTGCTTGGTAATTACCCCAATATTTCCTTCACACTTGTTTAAAATGGCTCCCACTTGGGTTCCCTATGAAGATGAGCTTTTCCCTTTGCTCCAGAGCTGATCTGAACCACAAGAGAAAGGCACATTGGCTTATCACACAGCCTCATTCCATCTGCTGCCAGTGGGGGTTCGGATAATCACAGTCATTGCTATAAAGGACAAGCAGTCTGAGAGATGCAGATAGAAGTCAAAATAATGGAGAAATGGCTTTCTGTAGTGAGAATGACATAACTAAGCATAATCATATTTAAGCAATTTCAAAGGCAAAGTAGCAAACCCTTTAAATCTGCAGCCTGCCTCTTAAATTTAAAAATGCAAAGTTCAAAGCTGTATATCACCTTCATATAAAACTTGGCTAAAATAAGAGAAATATGAAGAGGTATCTGATTAAAATGTGTAAATACATTAATTTATAAATAATGTAAAATTATGGGGTGATTACAGTTTATTGATATTTCAAAAGTTACTTGTTTCTTAAAATCTTCATACACTTATATGTAGTATATTTGTATAACATGATTTTATATTATCACAGTCATTCCCCTTCTTTTGCCTACATTTACCTATGGGAGGATTTCAGTTAGATTAGTAGATGTGAAGCTAATACAGTTACATAATGATTATATATGCTAATTATTTAACGTACATTGACAGCAAAGGTGTCAATGTACTTTCAAGAAATATAACTACATGTTGCATGTGTCAAGCACATAGAAACAAATGCTTTCATGTAAATTGACAAACTAACTGTTGGGTACATAGGGATAAATCTCATTTGGACAAGTTCCAATTACATACCGGGACTATTGTTGTTAAATACTGAGGTCATCAGTGAAGAGCCACAAGTGACCCATGCATTAATGATTAGTAAACTTGGTGACCAATATTGTTATATGATAGTGATGATCAAATCTGCCAAATTCATATAGACAATTTCCTCAAATTTGGCTGGGAATTTTTATTTGCAGAAAATGTATTTTTGCAAATAAAACATGACTTATGCTTTAGGGCTGCTCTTACCTCCCAGAGCATAATAAACGTCGAGGTGGAGAAATAAAAAGTAGTACACTCACTTTGCTGCTCACCTGTCTCACCATCACAGATCCCCACCCTGTCCTTCTTTTGGTTCCTGAGCTGGGAGTGTCTCAAGTGATGTCATAAGTGTGTCATCAAAGCCCCACTCAGTTCATTGGTCACTTGAGCCCCAGTCAATGGAGAAAGAGCCCATGTGAGTTAAGTAAAGCAGTGAAAAAGACATCACCTGCTAGGAAGACCAGAAAAGACAGCAGCTGGAAGGAGCAAGAGGATGACTGGGAGAATTAGGGGCGTGGTAGGTGAAGTGACAGGATAAGTGAGTGGTAAAGTGAGTATACCATTTTTAATTTTGTAAGCCCTTTCTCTGACCTTCACAAATCCAACAAATTTGGAGGCTATGCAGTTGCCCTTTTAACTGGATTTGCATAAAGGAAATCACAAACTAAATCTCCTTAAGCCAATCCGCTCATCCCTTCTATACAATCTAAGATGTAGTTGTTGAGCAGCCATCCCTGTGGAGCTGTTTTAATTGACCTTAAATGGATATGCTAAATTACCATTCTTAAAAGGATGACTATTGTTAGTCTCTTTTGAGGGCAACCCTGAATAAGCAGTTTACATTCAGCTACATAAACAAAGACATTAATGTTTGCTCTTGCATGCTTAAACAATGTAGTATACATGTGGACATTATAAACATAATATCAATATTATTTTCATGATAATCTGGTACAACTACAGTTAGGTCCATAAATATTTGGACAGAGACAACATTTATCTAATTTTGGTTCTAGACATTACCACATTGAATTTGAAACAAAACAAATCAGATGCAGTTGAAGTTCAGACTTTCAGCTTTCATTTGAGGGTATCCACATTAAAATTGGATGAAGGGTTTAGGAGTTTCAGCTCCTTAACATGTGCCACCCTGTTTTTAAAGGGACCAAAAGTAATTGGACAAATGACTCCAAGGCTATTTCATTGACAGGTGTGGGCAATCCCTTTGTTATGTCATTCTCAATTAAGCAGATGAAAGGGCCGGAGTTGATTTGAGGTGTGGTGTTTGCATTTGGAAGGTTTTGCTGTGAAGGAAACATGTGGTCACAGGAGCTCTCCATGCAGGTGAAACAAGCCATCCTTAAGCTGCAAGAACAGAAAAAAACCCATCCAAGAAATTGCTACAACATTAGAAGTGGCAAAATCTACAATTTGGTACATCCTGAGAAAGAAAAAAGCACTGGTGAACTCATCAATCCAAAAAGACCTGGGAGCCCACGGAAGACAACAGTGGTGGATGATCGCCGCATACTTTCTTTGGTGAAGAAGAACCCGTTCACAACATCAACTGAAGTCCAGAACACTCTCAGTGAAGTAGGTGTATCTGTCTCTAAGTCAACAGTAAAGAGAAGACTCCATGAAAGTAAATACAAAGGGTTCACATCTAGATGCAAACCATTCATCAATTCCAAAAATAGACAGGCCAGAGTTAAATTTGCTGAAAAACACCTCCAGAAGCCAGCTCAGTTCTGGAAAAGTATTCTATGGACAGATGAGACAAAGATCAACCTGTACCAGAATGATGGGAAGCCAAAAGTTTGGAGAAGAAAGGGAACGGCACATGATCCAAGGCACACCACATCCTCTGTAAAACATGGTGGAGGCAACGTGATGGCATGGCCATGCATGGCTTTCAATGGCACTGGGTCACTTGTTTTTATTGATGACATAACAGCAGACAAGAGTAGCCGGATGAATTCTGAAGTGTACGGGATATACTTTCAGCCCAGATTCAGCCAAATGCTGCAAACTTGATTGGACGGCGCTTCATAGTACAGATGGATAATGACCCCAAGCATACAGCCAAAGCTACACAGGAGTTCATGAGTGCAAAAAAGTGGAACATTCTTCAATGGCCAAGTCAATCACCAGATCTTAACCCAATTGAGCATGCATTTCACTTGCTCAAATCCAGACTTAAGAGGGAAAGACCCACAAACAAGCAAGACCTGAAGGCTGCGGCTGTAAAGGCCTGGCAAAGCATTAAGAAGGAGGAAACCCAGCGTTTGGTGATGTCCATGGGTTCCAGACTTAAGGCAGTGATTGCCTCCAAAGGATTCACCACAAAATTTTGAAAATAAAAATATTTTGTTTGGGTTATGTTTATTTGTCCAATTACTTTTGACCTCCTAAAATGTGGAGTGTTTGTAAAGAAATGTGTACAATTCCTACATTTTCTAACACATATTTTTGTTCAACCCTTCAAATTAAACGTTACAATCTGCACTTGAATTCTGTTGTAGAGGTTTCATTTCAAATCCAATGTGGTGGCATGCAGAGCCCAACTCGCGAAAATTGTGTCACTGTCCAAATATTTCTGGCCCTGACTGTATATATATTGCAATAGCAATATAAAAAAACAATGTGCGTGGTCCAATTAAATTATCATAAGTGCAAGCTATGGCCGTGAAAATCAAAGGCTAGCACTTTTCAAAGAAAATCCATTGTATGCATGAGCCTTAAGGGTGCTAATTTTGCATACCTACTAAAAACCATTAAAAAAACACCACTGGGGCAACACATCATCAATTTTCTAAGTAAATATAATTCTAAAGGTGCTATTGACATGACATTCCCACCAGATATCAGTATCAACCCATCCAATCCACATATGCAAATAAATCAAACCAAAGATGTTCATAAATAAAGTTATGTGAAATAATGAGAAATATCACAGGAAAAATTATTGAACAAGCTTACTGAAAGTTTTTTTAATACGTGATACAAAAGCCTTTGTTGGTAATGACAGCTTCAAGACGCCTCCTATATGGAAAAACTGATCACATGCATTACTCATATGTGATTTTTGGCCCATTCTTCCGCACAAACACTTTTCAAATTCTGAAGGTTCCTTGGGCTCCTTCTATAAATTCTGACCTTTAGTTCCTTCTATGAATTTTATATTGGATTCAGGTGAGGTGACCAACCAGGACATTCTATCAGCTTAAATTTCTTTCTATGGAACCAGTTTAGAGCTTTCTTTGCTCTGTGTGTGGGATCACTCTCTTGCTTAAATGTCCACCATCATTTCATCTTTATCATCCTGGTAGATGGCAGCAGATTTTTATCAAGAAAGTTTTGGTACAATTGTCCAGTCATCATTCCTTCAGTGGTATGAAATTTGCCAGTGACGTATGCTGAAAAATAGCCTCAAACCATTATGTTCTCACCTCCAAACTTCACTGTTGCAATGGTGTTTTTGGGGTGATATGTAGTGTCTTTAGGCCTTTAAACATGGTATGTATTATTGCATCCAAAGAGATCAATTGTGGTCTCATCAGACCAGACTATATTATCCTAGTATTTTACAGACTTGTCCAGGGTAGGGCTGACCAGGCGACATATTGGGGAAATGCCCTGTCCGCACAGATGAGAGAGAATTGGTAGCACAGGCCCTTTAAAAGCGCAAGAAATGTACAGTGGGTATGGAAAGTATTCAGACCCCTTTAAATTTTTCACTCTTTGTTTCATTGCAGCCATTTGGTAAATTCAAAAAGTTCATATTTTTCTCATTAATATTCACTCTGCACCCCATCTTGACTGAAAAAAAAAACAGAAATGTAAAAATGTTTGCAAATTTATTAAAAAAGAAAAACTGAAATATCACATGGTCATAAGCATTCAGACCCTTTGCTCAGACACTCATATTTACATCACATGCTGTCCGTTTCCTTGTGATCCTCCTTGAGATGGTTCTACTTCTTCATTGGAGTCCAGCTGTGTTTAATTAAACTGATAGGACTTGATTTATAAAGGGAGACACCTGTCTACATAAAACCTCACATCTCACAGTGCATGTCAGACCAAATGAGTATCATGAGGTCAAAGGAACTGGCCAAGGAGCTTACAGAAAGAATTGTGGCAAGGCACAGATCTGACCAAAGTTACGAAATATTTTCTTCAGTACTCAAGGTTCATAAGAGCACAGTGGCCTCCATAATCCTTAAATGGAAGAAGTTTGAGACCACCAGAAGTCTTCCTAGACCTGGCCGTCCAGCCAAACTGAGGTATCGTGGGAAAAGAAACTTGGTGAGAGAGGTAAAGAAGAAGCCCAAGATCACTGTGGCTGAGCTCCACAGATGCAGTAGGGAGATGGGAAAAAGTTCAACAAAGTCAACTATCACTGCAGCCCTCCACGAGTCGGGTCTTTATAGCAGAATGACCAGACGGAAGCCTCTCCTCAGTGCCAGACATATGAAAGCCAGCACAACGTTTGCTAAAATGCACATAAAGGACTCCCAGACTATGAGAAATAAGATTCTTTGGTCTGATGAGATGAATATAGAAGTTATTGGTGATAATTCTAAGCGGTATGTGTGGCAAAAACCAGGCACTGCTCATCACCTGCCCAATACAATCCCAACAGTGAAACATAATGGTGGCATCATCATGGTATGGGAGTGTTTTTCAGCTGCAGGACAGGACAACTGGTTGCAATTGAAGAAAACATGAATTCAGCCAAGTACAGAGATATCCTGGATGAAAACGTCTTCCAGAGTGCTCTGGACCTCAGACTTGGCCGAAGGTTCACCTTCCAACAAGACAATGACCCTAAGCACACAGCTAAAACAACAAAGTAGTGGCTGAAGAACAACTCTGTGACCATTCTTGACTGGCCTAGCCAGAGCCCTGACCTAAACCCAATTGAGAATCTCTGGAGAGACGTGAGAATATCTGTCCACCAACCTTCACCATTCAACCTGAAGGAACTGGAGAGGATCTGCAAGGAAGAATGGCAGAGGATCCCCAAATCCAGGTGTGAAAAACTTGTTACATCATTCACAAGAAGACTCAATATCGAGCAAAGGGTCTGAATACTTATGACAATGTAATATTTCAGTTTTTCTTTTTTAATAAATTTGCAAAAATTTCTACATTTCTGATTTTTTTTTTCAGTCAAGATAGGGTGCAGATTGTACATGCTGATGTGATGGATGCCTTGCTGTTTAGTAAAGTTGAACTGTTGGAAAAGAACCGTGACATTGTGGTGCTTCATGGAACCTTGGAGCCAGAGGCTGGAGTGACATATCACACACACAGTGCAAAGGACTTATTGTTTTCTCTGGGAGGTGAAAGGGTGTGGGAACAGTAAAGCCAGTTGCCATGACTACCACCCTGGCTGCCTTTCAGTAACAATATCTCTAACTTTTTGACTGTCATCGTACCAGACAAACTGTTAGTAAAAGGTGCAGGAGCCTAGGAACAAATGGAGGAGGATGAGGCTGAAGGGGTGATGGGCATGCAACAGTCAGGAGATGTAGAATATAATGAATACCTCTCTGTTGTCCTTGCTTGGCAGTAGAGGATGGAAAAAGCAAGCTTGAGTCTTTCCACACCGCCAACACACCAAGTAATTGGACCTCATGGAAGCGGTCGACACATGAGCGCCATCCTGTTGCACTATCTGCAACAAGATTGTTGGCCGTTCTGTTAGGATTAGAAATAGTGCTGATTACTGGGCTACCACTTTGTTACATCCGCAATACAAGAGTAAATTTAGCCAGATGTTTCACCCCTTCAAAAGGAACACGCGTATGCTGAAGTATCGAAACACGCTTGCAGACAATCTTAATAGTGATTTTTCTGATGACAACAGTGAGGCTCACAGTGTGCATCGCAGTTATATACTTCCAACCATGCTAACGTCGAGTAGTCAATGCAAAAACATTATCAGCAGCAGAGGAAGCACGGTGGCTTAGCGGTTAGCACTGCAGTCTTGCTGCACTGGGATTCTGATTTAAAATCCCAAAAAAGGTCAACTTCTGCAAGGAGTTTACCGTATATGTTCTCCCCGTGTTTGTGTGAGTTTCTTCCGGTTACTATAAGATATTTAGATTGTGAGCCCCAATGGGGATAGTGCCAAAGAATGTTTGTGAAGCACTGTGTAATTAATGGAGCTATTTAAGTGAGGAGTATAGCTTAGAGAGTCCACCTTAACAAAAGTATAAAACATTACCTTTATTGATTCATTACTGAAAAGTTTTTCAACTCCCAACAACATCGGAAAACATGACACCAATTATAATATACACTGATTCCCCACCATATACATACAAAAGGTTATTATCCCTATGCATTTCCTCCCCATTAGAATAATATAGGACACCACCAGCAACGTGTCTTCATCGTTGCTGTTGGTGTCTGTCCTATATTATAATATTACAGTCACATAAGAACTGTGTCATGACGTTGTGGATTGCTTCTGTGCCATAATTAGAATCAACACAAATAAAGTTAAGTGAAAAAAATGTGCACCGCTTGTGTAATCTCTTCAGACGCTCCTTTAACACGTCCCCCTGCTCATCACACAGCACCACAATCATAGCCAAAGTCATACAAAAACATTAGTGAAAACACGATGATTTACCTAACTGTGCCCGACTATTGCCGACTTTGAGTAAAAATGCTTGTGAAAGCGAACTCAAATCCGAATGTGCTACGTACATGCCGAATGTGAGATTGGCAAATGTTTTCCGAACACGTTCATTCATCTGTATTCATGACAACAGACATCTTTTTCATTTCATATACATTCAGTGTTTCACTGTTAATTCAAAATGAAATAAATGAATGATGAAACAGCACTGACACAAAAAGTATTGTATGTGCTTTGCTATTGTTAACCTGATTAATTTTTAAAGACTGATACAATCAGAAAAAAAATCACTGTTATTACAGTATATAAATGCCCTAAAGTTTGAACATGGTGACAGAGAACTAATTTGTGTCTCTCTTGTTGAAATGAGTGTATTATGTTAGATCTATGGCTCTCATTGATTCAAAGGTTTTGGTTTTTAAATCAACATAACTAACTTGATTCATGTTACATTACCTCATGTGACACCCTTCACTTGTTGATGTAAAACAGCAATTTTATAAATGGAATCTTCTAATGAATACAATAATGAATTCATTTACGAACTGACTTCCAGTATTAATCATGACACATTAGCACACCTTGAGAGTATGTTAACAATAATCATAAATAATTCCTCTTTGACAACACAACCATTGCCAAATCTGCCTTGCATAGTCATACTATTATCATAATAAAGGTGGCAATACAGATGAGTATATTATATTGATCAAAAATAAATTTTTTTCCATATCATTTTACACAGAATACAAGGACAAAAAAACATACGATTTTACACTTAAAAAAATGAAACAATTAAGTTTCAGACACTTTAATATGTTGTTCCACAACCTACAAGATCTTTCCTTCTGGTGTGTGATACCTACCTATAGTACATGCTGGATGTAAGCTCTGTGTGTTAATTGTGCTGTTGCCTTAAATTGCTTTCATATATCAACACAGATTAATTTCTGGATTATTTTTTTCTTACGGGCGCTAACGAATATTCTCTGGCTTGTGCTGACAGTTACTGATGAATTCCATGTTCCCCCCAAAATTTTTCCCTTTGCTTTCAACACAGAAACATACAGTACAGACCAAAAGTTTGGACACACCTTCTCATTTAAAGATTTCTGTATTGTCAGGACTATGAAAATTGTACATTCACACTGAAGGCATCAAAACTATGAATTAACACATGTGGAATTATATACTTAACAAAAAAGTGTGAAACAACTGAAAATATGCCTTACATTCTAGTTTCTTCAAAGTAGCCACCTTTTGCTTTGATTACTGCTTTGCACACTCTTGGCATTCTCTTGATGAGCTTCAAGAGGTAGTCACCGGAAATAATTTTCACTTCACAGGTGTACCCTGTCAGGTTTAATAAGTGTGATTTCTTGCCTTATGAATGGGGTTGAGACCATCAGTTGTGTTGTGCAGAAGTCTGGCGGATACACAGCTGATAGTTCTACTGAATAGACTGTTAGAATTTGTATTATAGCAAGAAAAAAGCAGCTAAGTAAAAAAAGATGAGTGGCCATCATTAACCCCTTCCCGGCCTATGACGCCTACGTAGGCGTCATGCTATAAATCATGTTCCTGCGGGTCGGGTGACCAGGGTCACTGAAAGGTCACCCGACCCGCAGGCACAAGACCCTTTGTGCATCACCACAGTGGGGGTGGCTTAACCCCCACGTGGCTACGATCACTCTGATTGGCTGTTAAAAGTGAAACAGCCAATCAGACCGATTTGTAATATTTCACCAATGAAATTTGGTGAAATATTACAATCCAGCCATGGCCGATGCTGCAATAGCATCGGCCATGGCTGGACACCGAGTTACGACCCCCCCCACACCAAGTAATGGCGGTGATCGGCCGCTGCCATCAATTCATGGCAGCGATCGGTCACCGCCGTTACTATCTGCTGCTCTGCGCTCCGTCCTCTCCCCTCTGCTTCGGTCCGCTGCCCCACGCCTTCTGATCCCCCCCAGTGTCATCTCACCTCCCCTGGTCTTCTGGCGCTTGTGGATCCATCCCGGCGTCCGTCCGGGAGTCTTCATGGGCGCCGCCATCTTGGAAAATGTGATCAAAATAAAAAAATGTAAATAAACGCCCCCTTTATCACCCCCATAGGTATGGACAAAAAATAAAATATATTTTTTTTTCTTTTAGGATTAGAATTACAGTTAGGGTTAGGTTAGGGTTAGCCTTAGGGTTAGGTTAGGGTTAGGGTTAGCATTAGGGTTATGCTGGATTTATATCGCATTATGGCAGTCCGTTAGACAGACTGCGTTACACCATGGTATAACGCGGTGTAACGCAGTCCGTTAACGCTACCATTCACCCCCATTTGCGGGCGCATCGCAACGCATGCCGTAAAGCGGCATGAGTTTGCGACGTACTGTCATTCAGTGACGGAGCCTCGGCCGCGGGCTGCAGCGTCTGGGCTCCGTCACTGCTAGTGCAGATGAATCATCTGCTGATTCCTCTGCGCTAGCAGGAATAGCATAACACGTTCGCGTTATGCTATACCGTTACCAGCCCGTCAACGCTACGTGTTGAACGGGCTGGTAAAACGTAATGTGAACATAGCCTTAGGGTTAGGTTAGGGTTAGGACTAGGGTTCGCATTAGGGTCAGGGTTATAATTAGGGTTAGGGTTAGGCTGGATTCATATCGCGTTATGGCAGTCCATTAGACGGACTGCGTTAAACCATGGTATAACGTGGTTTAACACAGTCCGTTAACGCTTAAATTCACCCCATTTGCGTGCACATCGCGATGCATGCTGTAAAGCGGCATTCGTTCGCGATGTGCCGTCATTCAGTGATGGTTAGGTTAGGGTTAGCCTTAGGGTTAGGTTAGGGTTAGGGTTAGCATTAGGGTTATGCTGGATTTATATCGCATTAATGCAGTCCGTTAGACAGACTGCGTTACACCAGGTATAACGCGGTGTAACGCAGTCCGTTAACGCTACCATTCACCCCCATTTGCGGGCGCATCGCAACGCATGCCGTAAAGCGGCATGAGTTTGCGACGTACTGTCATTCAGTGACGGAGCCTCGGCCGCGGGCTGCAGCGTCTGGGCTCCGTCACTGCTAGTGCAGATGAATCATCTGCTGATTCCTCTGCGCTAGCAGGAATAGCATAACACGTTCGCGTTATGCTATACCGTTACCAGCCCGTCAACGCTACGTGTTGAACGGGCTGGTAAAACGTAATGTGAACATAGCCTTAGGGTTAGGTTAGGGTTAGGACTAGGGTTCGCATTAGGGTCAGGGTTATAATTAGGGTTAGGGTTAGGCTGGATTCATATCGCGTTATGGCAGTCCATTAGACGGACTGCGTTAAACCATGGTATAACGTGGTTTAACACAGTCCGTTAACGCTTAAATTCACCCATTTGCGTGCACATCGCGATGCATGCTGTAAAGCGGCATGCGTTCGCGATGTGCCGTCATTCAGTGATGGAGCCTAGAGCGCGGCCTGCAGCGTCTGGACTCTGTCACCGCTAGCGCACATGAATCATCTGCTGATTCCTCTGTGCTAGCGGGTATAGCATAACGCGATCGCGTTATACTATACTGTTACCAGCCCGTCAGCGCTATGTGTTGAACGGGCTGGTAAAACTTAATGTGAACCTAGCCTTTAGCATTAGGGTTAGAATTAGGGTTACGGTTAGAATTAGGGTTAGGGTTGGAATTTGGGTTAGGATTGGAATTAGGGTTACGGTTAGAATTAGGGTTAGGGTTGGAATTAGAGTTAGGGTTGGGGTTAGGCTTGTGGTTAGGGTTATGGTTAGGGTTGGGATTATGGTTAGGGGTGTGTTGGGGTTAGGGTTATGGTTAGGGCTTGGATTAGGGTTAGGGGTGTGTAGGGGTTAGGGTTGTGGTTAGGGGTGTGTTGGGGTTAGAGTTGGAGTTAGAATTGAGGGGATTCCACTATTTAGGCACATCAGGGGGTCTCCAAACGCGACATGGCGCCACCATTGATTCCTGCAAATTTTGCGTTCAAAAAGTCAAACAGTGCTCCCTTTATTCCGAGCCCCGACGTGTGCCCAAACAGTGGTTTTACCCCCACATATGGGGTATCAGCGTAGTCAGGAAAAATTGTACAACAACTTTGGGGGGTCTAAATTCTCTTGTTACTCTAGGGAAAAAAAATTGGGGACTAAAAGATCATGTTTGTGGAAAAAAAATGATTATTTATTTTCACGGCTCTGCGTTAAAAATTTCTGTGAAGAACTTGGAGATTCAAAGTACTCACCACACATCTAGTGGAGTTCCTTGGGGGATCTAGTTTCCAAAATAGGGTCAATTGGGGGGGTTTCTACTGTTTTGGCACATCATGGGCTCTGCAAACGTAACATGACTCCCGCAGACCATTCCATCAATTCGGTATTACAAAATGTCACTACTTCCTTTCCGAGCCCCCACATGTGCCCAAACAGTGGTTCCTCTCCCACATATGGGGTACCAGCGTACTCAGGACAAACAGGACAACAACTTTTGGGGTCCAATTTGTCCTGTTACCCTTGTGAAAATAAAAAATTGTAGGCTATAAAATCATTTTTTGAGGGAAAAAAATGATTTTTTATTTTCATGGCTCTGGGTTATAAACTTCTATGAAGCACTTGGGGGTTCAAAGTGCTCACTACACATCTAGATAAGTTCCTTGGGTGGTCTAGTTTCCAAAATGGGGTCACTTGTGGGGGGTTTCCACAGTTTAGGCACATCAGGGGCTCTGCAAACGTAACATGACGCCCGCAGACCATTCCATCAAGTCGGCATTTCAAAACGTCACTACTTCCCTTCCGAGCCCCGACGTGTGCCCATACAGTAGTTTTCTCCAACATATGGTATATCAGTATACTCAGGACAAATTGGACAACAACTTTTGGGGTCTAATTTCTCCTGTTACCCTTGGGAAAATAAAAAAATTGGGGACTAAAAGATCATGTTTGTGGAAAAAATATGATTTTTTTATTTTCATGCCCGGGCGTTATAAACTTGTGTAGCCCTTGGGGATTCAATGTGCTCACCACACATCTAGATAAGTTCCTTGCGGGGTCTAGTTTCCAAAATCAGGTCACTTGTGGGGAGTTTCTACTGTTTAGGCACATCAGGGGCTCTGAAAATGTAACATGACTCCCGCAGATCATTCCATCAAGTCGGCATTTCAATACGTCACTACTTCCCTTCCGAGCCCTGATGTGTGCCCAAACAGTGGTTCCCCCCACATATGGGGTACCAGCGTACTCAGGATAAACTGGACAACAACCTTTGGGGTCCAATTTCTCCTGTAACCATTGTGAAAATAAAAAATAGGGGGCTAAAAAAATCATTTTTTGAGAAAAAAAATTATTTTTTAATTTCACGGCTCTGCGTTATAAACTTCTGTGAAGCACCTGGGGGTTCAAAGTGCTCACTGTTCATCTAGATAAGTTCCTTAGGGGGTCTAGTTTCCAAAATGGGGTCATTTGTGTGGGGAGCTCAAAGTTTAGGCACACAGGGGCTCTCCAAACACGACATGGTGTCCGCTAACGATTGGAGCTAATTTTCCATTAAAAAAGTCAAATGGCGCTCCTTCCCTTTTGAGCCCTGCTGTGCGCCCAAACAGTGGTTCCCCCCACATATGGGGCACAAGTGTACTCAGGAAAAAACTGAACTACAACTTTTGGGGTCCAATTTATCCTGTTACCTTTGGGAAAATAAAAAATCGCGGGCTAAAAAATGATTTTTGAGGAAAAAAAATGATTTTGTTATTTTCACTGCTCTGCGTTTATAAACTTCTGTGAAGCACTTGGGGGTTCAAAGTGCTCACTACACATCTAGATATGCTCCTTGGGGGTTCTAGTTTCCAAAATGGGGTCACTTGTGGGGGGTTTCTACTGATTAGGCACATCAGCGGCTCTGCAAACGCAACATGACGCCCGCAGAACATTCCATCAAGTCTGCATTCCAAAATGGTGCTCCTTCCCTTCTGAGCTCTCCCATGCGCCAAAACAGTGGTTCCCCCCCCACATATGGGGTATTGTTGTACTCAGGACAAATTGCACAAAAACTTTGTGGTCCAATTTCTCCTGTTACACTTGTGAAAATAAAAAATAGCTGACTAAAATATCATTTTTGAGGAAAAAAATGATTTTTTTATTTTCACTGCTTTGCGTTATAAACTTCTGTGAAGCACTTGGGGGGTTAAGAGTGCTCACAACACATCTAGATAAGTTCCATAAGGGGTCTAGTTTCCAAAATGGTGTCACATGTGGGGTTTTTTCACTGTTTAGGCACACAGGGGCTCGCCAAACGCGTCATGGTGTCCGCTAACGATTGGAGCTAATTTTCCATTCAAAAAGTCAAATGGTGCTCCTGCCCTACTGGGGCCTGGTGTGCGCCCAAGCAGTGGTTTATGAACACATATGAGGTATCTGTGTACTCAGGAGAAATTGCCCAACAAATTTTAGGATCCATTTTATCCTGTTGCCCATGTGAAAATAAAAAAACTGAGGCTAAAAAAATTTTTGTGAAAAAAAGTACTTTATTTTTTTACGGATCAATTTGTGAAGCACCTGTGGGTTCAAAGTGCTCACTATGCATCTAGATAAGTTCCTTGGGGGGTCTAATGACCAAAATGGGGTCACTTGTGGGGGAGCTCCAATGTTTAGGCACACAGAGACTCTCCAAATGCGATATGGCAACTGCTAAATATTCCAGCATATTTTCCACTTAAAAAGTCAAATGGCGCTCCTTCCATTCTGAGCCCTGTCGTGCGCCCAAACAGTGGTTTATGACCACATATGAGGTATCGGTGTACTCAGGAGAAATTGCCCAACAAATCATAGGATCCATTTTATCCTGTTGCCCATGAGAAAATGAAAAAACTCAGGCTAAAAGAAAATTTTTGTGAAAAAAAGTACTTTATTTTTTTTACGGATCAATTTGTGAAGCACCTGGGGGTTCAAAGTGCTCACTATGCATCTAGATAAGTTCCTTGGGGGGTCTAGTTTCCAAAATGGGGTCACTTGTGGGGAGCTCCAATGTTTAGGCACACAGGAACTCTCAAAATGCAACATGGCAACCGCTAAATATTCCTGCATATTTTCCATTCAAAAAGTCAAATGGTGCTCCTTCCCTTCTGAGCCCTGCCGTGCGCCCAAACAGTGGTTTATGACCACATATGAGGTATTGGTGTACTCAGGAGAAAATGCCCAACAAATTTTAAGATCCATTTTATCCTGTTGCTCTTGTAAAAAATGAAAAAATTGATGCTAAAAGAAAATTTTTGTTGGAAAAATTAAAATGTCCATTTTTTCCTTCCACGTTGCTTTAGTTCCTGTGAAGCACATGAAGGGTTAATAATCTTCTTTAATGTAGTTTTGAGTAGCTTGAGGGGTGCAGTTATTATAATGTTGTCATATTTGGGTATTTTCTGCCATATAGACCCCTCAAAGTGACTTCAAATGTGAGGTTGTCCATAAAAAAAATGACTGTAAATTTTGTTGTAAAAATGAGAAATCGCTGGTCAACTTTTAACCCTTATAACTTCCTAACAAAAAAAAATTTTGCTTCCAAAATTGTGCTGATGTAACGTAGACATGTGGAAAATGTTATTTATTAAATATTTTGTGTCACATATCTCTCTGGTTTAACAGAATAAAAATTCAAAATTTGAAAATTGCAAATTTTCTAAATTTTCGCAAAATTTCCATTTTTTTCACAAACGCAAAAATTATCGATCTAAATTTACCACTATCATGAAGCCCAATATGTCACGAAAAAACAGTATCAGAATCGCTAGGATCCATTGAAGCGTTCCTGAGTTATTACCTCATAAAGGGACACTGGTCAGAATTGCAAAAAATGGCAAGGTCTTTAAGGTCAAAATAGGCTTGGTCATGAAGTGGTTAATATAAGAAATGAAGGTCAGTCCGAAAAATTGGTTAAACTTTGAAAGTGTCCCCAAGTGCAGTTGGAAAAACTATCAAGCACTACAAAGAAACTGGCTCAGATGAGGACCGCCCCAGGAAAGGAAGACCAAGAGTCAC
The DNA here is from genome assembly GCA_033576555.1 of Oophaga sylvatica. Lineage (NCBI taxonomy): Eukaryota > Metazoa > Chordata > Amphibia > Anura > Dendrobatidae > Oophaga > Oophaga sylvatica. The sequence continues at coordinate 260,711,444 of JARQOD010000001.1, forward strand.
CTCTGCTTCTGAGGGTAAGTTTATCTGAGTCACCAGCCTCAGAAATCGCAGGTGTACAGCAGCTCAGATTAGAGACCAGGTCAATGCCACACAGAGTTCTAGCAGCAGACACATCTCTACAACAACTGTTAAGAGGAGACTTTGTGCAGCAGGCCTTCATGGTAAAATAGCTGTTAGGAAACCACTGCTAAGGACAGGCAACAAGCAGAAGAGACTTGTTTGGGCTAAAGAACACAAGGAATGGACATTAGACAAATTTGCTGATGACACAAAGCTAGGAGGGGTAGCTAATACTAGAGAAGAGAGAGAGAGGATTCAAAAAGATATACATAAACTGGAGCAGTGGGCAGCAACTAACAGAATGGATTTTAACAGGGAAAAATGCAAAGTACTACATCTGGGCAATAAAAATGAAAAAAGCATATACAAAATGGGAGGAATAGGGCTAAGTAACAGCACATGTGAAAAAGACTTGGGTATACTAATTGATCACAGACTTAACATGAGTCAACAGTGTGATGCAGCAGCAAAAAAGGCAAATGCAATTCTAGGATGTATCAACAGAAGCATACAGTCTAGATCACGTGAGGTCATTATTGCCCTCTACTCCTCTTTGGTCAGACCTCATCTGGAATACTGTGTCCAGTTTTGGGCACCACATTTTAAAAAGGACATCAACAAACTGGAGCAAGTTCAGAGAAGAGCCACCAGAATGGTGACCGGTCTGCAAACCATGTCCTATGAGGAACGGTTGCAGGATTTGGGAATGTTTAGCTTGCAAAAAAGAAGACTGAGAGGAGACTTAATAGCTGTCTACAAATATCTCAAGGGCTGTCACATTGTAGAAGGATCATCTTTATTCTCATTTGCGCAAGGAAAGACTAGAAGCAATGGGATGAAACTGAATGGGAGGAGACACAGATTAGATATTAGAAAAAACTTTTTGACAGTTAGGGTGATCAATGAGTGGAACAGGCTGCCACAAGAGGTGGTGAGTTCTCCTTCAATGGAAGTCTTCAAACAGAGGCTGGATAGACATCTGTCTGGGATGATTTAGAGAATCCTGCTTTGAGCAGGGGGTTGGACCAGATGACCCAGGAGGTCCCTTCCAACTCTACCATTCTATGATTCTATGATTCTATGATTCTATGACCAGTGGAAATCTGTGCTTTGGTCTGATGAGTTCAAATTTGAGATCTTTGGTTCCAACCACTGTGTCTTTGTACGACGCAGAAAAGGTGAACGGATGGACTCTGCATGCCTGGTTCCCACCGTGAAGCATGGAGGAGGATTTGTGATGGTGTGGGGGTGCTTTGCTGGTGACACTGTTGGGGATTTATTCAAAATTGAAGGCATACTGAACCAGCATGGCTACCACAGCATCTTGCAGCGGCATGCTATTCGATCCGGTTTGCGTTTAGTTGGACAATGATTTATTTTTCAACAGGACAATGACCTCAAACACACCTCCAGGCTGTGTAAGGGCTATATGACCAAGAAGGAGAGTGATAGGGTGCTAGGCCAGGTGACCTTGCCTCCACAGTCACAAGACCTGAACCCAATCTAGATGGTTTGGGGTGAGCTGGACCGCAGAGTGAAGGCAAAAGGGCCAACAAATGCTAAGCATCTCTGGGAACTCCTTCAAGACTGTTGGAAGACCATTTCAATTGACTACCTCTTGAAGCTCATCAAGAGAATGCCAAGAGTGTGCAAAGCAGTAATCAAAGCAAAAGGTGGCTACTTTGAAGAAACTAGAATATAAGACATATTTCAGTTGTTTCACACTTTTTTGTTAAGTATATAAATCCACATGTGTTAATTCATAGTTTTGATGCCTTCAGTGTGAATGTACAATTTTCATAGTCATGAAAATACAGAAAAATCTTTGAATGAGAAGGTGTATCCAAACTTTTGGTTTGTACTGTATATATATATATATATATATATATATATATATATATATATATATATATATATATACAGTATATATATTCTATATGTAGGGGTGAGGGGACGCCGAGCTATCACACCGTTGTCATTGGTAAATATCACCTTATTAACCTTTCCTTTCATTGTGCATTTTTTGCATGGTTTGTTCTTTCATCGCTAACTAGATAGCAATTATCATTATGCCATTATGGTTAATATGGTTTAGATGCATATGTTTTGCATTGGCGCTTATTAAGTGCATCTGCCTCTATACCCTATATTGCTACTCCACTGGGAGCATATTTTGTTATTTCTATAGCATGGGGTTTGATGTGTGTATATATAAATATCAGAAACACATTTAGATGGCAGTTAGTGGGTGCTTAACCCCTTCATTATTATATCATATATGTGATGATAGTTATTTGTGAGGCATTTGGTGATTTGTAATTTACACGGAACAATTGATATTATATTATTGGTACCATCATTGTTTTGGTGGCTACTTAATATGTTATTTGTATTATGGCTCGGTGTCCCTTAACAGTTATTCTGCTGTTTTATGGAACATTTTAATGTTTTTCTATTAATAAAAATTTGATTTTATTATCTATGGGATCTCTTCTCCTTTTTCCTTTCATTTGATTTTTTATTAAGGGAATTGTGTATATCATGTATATATTTATGTATTCTATGTGTGTATATGTATTCTTTCTATTCTTTATTAAACCTGTTAGTGTGATTTTACAGTATAGCTGGGGATGAATTGCCGGCTTTTCTAAAGGACACCGGTGCGATTTTCTCGCAAGTCACACGTGTGGTCCATTTGTAATCCGATTTTTCATCGCACCCATAGACTTGCATTGGCGATTCTCGCCCGATAATTGGTGACAATCGCAGCATGCTGCGATTTTCTCGGCCCGAGGAAAACAGCCGAGAAAAAATCGGATGCTGGGAGCTGCCCCATAGATAAACATTGGTCCAAGTGCAATGCGATATTTAATCGCATTCCACTTGTCCGTTTTTGTCGCCAGTGTGACCTCAGCCTAATAGTCAACATCCCAATTACCTCTCCTTCCCCTCCCTCAACCTCCGTTTACTTCTTATTTTTCATATGTTTTTGTGGGTGTTTTCTTCGGTTTCAGTAACATCTCCTTCCTTTTTAAAAAGCCTGCCCTTTTTATTCTTTTTAGTCCAGCGTTGAAATGTGCTATGGATAAAAAAAGTTTACATTCAACTCATCTTGGTCCTCAGGATTCTTCATTACAGAAGCGTAGCCTGTTATCATGTTATCTTCCAAATTGGTAAAACCAGGAGTAGAACAAACAAAGAAAAACTATAACTTAACACCTGTTCTGTGTTTGGAGATACGCCTGGTTTTGGTGTAGAAATACTGATGAAATACCGACCATAAATAATGATGTATGAATAAAGCTTAAGATAGAGTGAAAAAGTAAACACCTCACTACCTACCTCCGCTGTTTGCTTTTCCCAATATGGCCCTCGCAGCATCAACATACTGATAACATGCACTGAAACCCCATGCGTCTTCATGCTAGGTAGCGATTCTGAGCTTACAATGCTCATGTGCAAGGATGTCCCTAGCTTAGTTGTAGCCGGAAGTCCCAGTCTAGAATGTGCTTCATAAATTTGCAGTACATTTTATGATATCACAACATCACTACCTTATGACATGAAGGAACAGAGATGATGGGGTTTCAGTGCAAGGTGGTGCTAAGAACAGGCACTGAGGATTAGGCAAAGTAGAGTGAGCTGCAGACATGGATGTACAGGTGAGCTGTGAGTTGAATCTTGTTTTTTATTTTTATAACTTTTTCTGGCTCACTATGGTTTAGAAAAATGGCATCCAGCTGGCTGCTACATTGCCGAATTTGCATGAGGTGAATTGCATAAACTACGCATTCTGATAAATACAGTTTTTTGTAAATTCTGAGTAGAATTTGTTTCCACTTGAATAAGTTTGCCTAAGTCAAGTACTCACCTGTCCTGCTTCTTCCATAGCTCATTGATCAGTCCTGATTCATCCAGACACTTTTTTCCTTTTCTTCTCCATCACATCATCTTTTGGCTGCTTTATTCTGCATGTTGGCTTCCAGCATTAAGAAGACCTCTAATTTCATAGTGCATGTTGCCCTACTGATCATTGCTTCATTCATTCTTTATTGTACTGCCTGAGTGCTGTACTCTGTTTTTTCTAATTCCTGCTTAATTCAAAAAGAAATAAAAGTGTTCTATTCTGGATACTCTTCTCGATTGACCCCACACCAATCTATCTATAAAATACCCTTTTAATAAGAGTTGCAATACATTTATATGCATAAGGTCTTATAGTTACTGTGTCCAATGTATTGAGTATCAGCATGGTTAAGCAAAAAGATATAAGTATAATTTAGGAAGTATGTACAGTGGATGAAATAAATAATTTCAGTTCTTGAAAAATGGTCTGAAAACATCAAACTTGTTACATTTCTTTTTTTGGAGTTTTTCACTGTAAATAAATGTTATTTTTGAAAGAATTATAGCACCCCTTAAATCTTAAGAACTTGCAGTTAAAAGTCAATCATGGAAAGACCATAATATCATCCAGATTTTCCATCTGTTTTGTAGCTGTGGCTTCTGGTGCACAGACATTTTAATTGCTCCTTATTCTTGGGTAATCATTTTATGATAGGTTTATTATCACATCTTCCTTATCAGGGCAGAGCATTGCTATGTACCCTAGTGACAAATTATGCATTGTGACAGAAGACAGGTCTATGTTTATATGTGCAATAAAGCACTTTTCAAATGGAAAGAGTTCAGTGTATTTCAATTCATCAAATACTACTTGTGATTTTACACAGATTTTATACTGCTGATTAGCTCATTAGTGAGGTTAATTGAATACATTACTGGAAGAATTACACAGAGAGAATATGAACCAGAAGATGAAGCATTTCAAATGGCAGACCCGCTAGCAAAATGAGCGTCTGGCCTCTGAAATGTTTTTAGACTTTGTTTATTATGCTTCTTTTTTATTCTATGATGAATACAGACTTTTATTTTTATGAAGAAAAAAAAATATTTTATTTTTAGTAGCTTAACCCTTCACTACGTATGACATTACAGTGGTAAAATAAGTATTTGATCCCTTGCTAATTTTGTAAGTTTACCCACTGACAAAGACAAATCACATTGCATAAATTATAGAAAAATATTTAGACTGAGAGTCCTCAGTGGTTGATACCTTTTATGCTAACTGAAAAGATGGTACAAAATTGCAAGCTTTCGAGACTACTCAGGTCTCTTCATCAGGATAGACTAATACACATCTGAAGAATCACATTTTTATACAAAAATACACAGAAAAAATGCATAGGTAGGACAAGTGACATGAAAGCAGAACTGTCATTATGGCAGAGGATTAACATAAATTGACTAGTTCATAGATAGATGAAGGTTTTATTACCTCTGATTAGGGTCTGGTATTGTGTTGTGATGACCCTAAAAGGTCAGGGAGGCAGAATTCCTTAATTGTTGTAGAACGACATAAAACTCTGGGATATATTCAATACAGCATAAGATGTCAAAGTGTCATCATATGATTTAATTCCCAACTTTTCTATCTTCTCAGATTTAAAGGGTTAGATTTAAACTACAGAATTTCCATATCTGTCAGGCTATGCCGGGCACAAAGTTGCCACAGAAACCATTGTTTTCATCTATGTGGGCGATGAGTTTAATCCTTGTCAGTTTGCCCGTCCCCCACATAGTTAATCCCTCTGCCATAATGACAGTTCTGCCATGTCACTTGTCCACCTATTGCATTTTTTCTGTGCTATTTTGTGTATAAATGTGATTCTTCAGATGTTGTATTAGTCTATGCCTGATGAAGAGACCTGAGTAGTCTCGAAAGCTTGCAATTTGTTACCATCTTTTCAGTTAGCCATTAAAAGGTATCAACCACTGAGGACTCTCAAGTCTAAATATTTTTCTATCTACTGGCTAACACGGTACGAAGATACACATCTTTCCTATATCAAAATTGCATAAATTATATACATTTATTGGAATTTTAAAGTGAGAAATAAGTATTTGATCCCCTAGCAACCATTAAGAGTTCTGGCTCAAACAGACCAGTTAAACGCTCTTAATCAACTCGTTACCTGCATTAGACAGCTGTATTACATAGTCACCTTTATAAAAGTCTCCTGTCCACAAACTCAATTAATCAGTCAGACTCTAACCTCTACAACATTGGCAAGACCAAAGAGCTTTATAATGATGTCAGGGTCTGGATTATAGACCTGCACAAAGCTGGAATGGGCTACAAAACCATAGGTAAGGTGCTGGGTGAGAAGGACCCAACTGTTGGTGCAATAGCAAGAAAATGGAAGAAATACAAAATGACTGTCAATAGACATTGATCTTGGGCAACATGCAAAATCTCAACTTGTGGGCTATTCTTGATCATGAGGAAGGTGAAAGATCAGCCTAAAACTACACGGGAGGAGCTTGTTAATGATCTCAAGGCAGCTGGGACCACAGTCACCAAGAAAACCATTGGTATCACATTACGCCGTAAAGGTTTAAAATCCTGCAGTGCCCGCAAGGTCCTCCTGCTCAAGAATGCACATGTGCAGGCCCATCTGAAGCTTGCCAATGAACATCTGGATGATTCTGTGAGTGATTGGGAGAAGGTGCTGTGGACAGATGAGACAAAAATTGATCTCTTTAGCATTAACTCAACTCGCCATGTTTGGATGAAGAGAAATGCTGCCTAAGACCCAAAGAACACCATCCCCACTGTCAATCATGGAGGTGGAAACATTATGTTTTGGGTGTGCTTCTCTGCTAAAGTCACAGGACTACTTCACCGCATCAATGGAAGAATGAATGGAGCCATGTACCGTAAAATCCTGAGTGAAAACCTCCTTCCCTCCTCTAGGACATTAAAAATGGGTCTTGGCTGGGTCTTCCAGCAAGACAATGACCTCAATCATACAGCCAAGGCAACGAATGAGTGGCTCAAAAAGAAGCACATTAACCCCTTTCCTACATATGACGTACTATCCTGTCCATGTGACTTGGGACTTAATTCCCAAGGCCCGGATAATACGTCATAGGTGATCAGCTGCGCTCCCTGGGGAAGCGCAGCTGATCGCGGCCGGGTGTCGGCTGATTATCACAGCTGACACGCGGCACTATGTGCCAGGAGCAGTCACAGACCGCTTCTGGCACATTAACCCCTGGCACACTGCGATCAAACATGATCGCAGTGTACTGGGGGCACAGGGAAGCATCGCGCAGTGAGGGGGCTCCCTGCGTGCTCCCCTGAGACCTTCAGAACAGCGAGATGTGACCGCGCTGTTCTGAGGGCTTCTTCCCTGCAGGACCCCAGATCCAAGATGGCCGCGGGGTCTCTCCGGGTCCTGCAGGGAGGCGGCTTCCTCAGTGCCTGTTGAGAGCAGGCGCTGAGAAAGCCTGCAGCACTGCCTGTCACATCGCCGATCTGACAGAGTGCTGCGCACACTCTCAGATCAGCGATCTGACCTTATACTGTGATGTTCCACCCTGGGACAAAGTAAAAAAGTAAGAAAAATAAAAACAACATATGTAAAAAAAAATTCCAAAATGAAGTAAAAAAAAATATTCCCAAATAAATTCATTTCTTTAATGTAAAAAAACAACACAGCAATAAAAGTACACATATTTAGTATTGCCGTGTCCATAACGACCCGCCCTATAAAACTGTCCCACTAGTTAACCCCTTTAGTGAACCCCTTAAAAAAAAACAAAATAAAACAAGGCAAAAAAATGCTTTATCATCATACTGCCAAACAAAAAGTGGAATAACACGCGATCAAAAAGACGGTTATAAATAATCATGGTACCGCTGAAAACTTCACCTTGTCTGGCAAAAAAACGAGCCTCCACACAGCATCATCAGTGAAAAAATAAAAAAGTTATAGCTCGCAGAATAAAGTGATGCAAAAACAATTATTTTTAATATATTATTGTTTTTATTGTATAAAAGCGCCAAAACATACAAAAATTATATAAATGAGGTATCGCCGTAATCATACTGACCCAAAGAATAAAACCGCTTTATCGATTTTACCACTCTCGGAATGGTATAAACGCCTCCCATAAAAGAAATTCATGAATTGCTGGTTTTTGTTCATTCTGCCTCCCAAAAATCATAATAAAAAGTGATCAAAAAATGTCAAGTGCCCAAAAATGTTACCAATAAAAATATCAACTCGTCCCGCAAAAAATAAGACCTCACATGACTCTGTGGGCCAAAATATGGAAAAATTATAGCTCTCAAAATGTGGTGATGCAAAAACTATTTTTTGCAATAAAAAGCGTCTTTTCACGTGTGACAGCTGCCAAACATAAAAACCTGATAAAAATAGTAAATCAAACCCCCTTTTATCACCCCCTTAGTTAGGGAAAATTAATAAAATTTAAAAAATGTATTTATTTCTATTTTCCCATTAGGGTTAGGGTTGTGGCTAAAGTTAGGGTTAGGATTGGGGCTAAAGTTAGGATTAGGGTTAGGGTTGGGATTTGGGTTAGGGGTGTGTTAGGGTTAAGGTTGGAGTTAGAATTGAGGGGTTTCCACTGTTTAGACACATCAGGGGTTCTCCAAACGCGACATGGAGAACTCAATTCCATCAATTTCTGCATTAAAAAAGTCAAACGGTGCTTCTTCCTTTCTGAGCTCTGCCATGCGCCCAAACAGTAGTTTACACCAACATATGGGGTTTCAGTGTACTCAGGACAAATTGCACAATAACTCTTGGGGTCCAATTTCTTCTGTTACAATTGGGAAAATTAAAAATTGAGGGCAAAAATATCATTTTTGTGGAAAAAAATATGATTTTTTATTTTTATGGCTCTACATTATAAATTTCTGTGAAGCACTTGGCGGTTCAAAGTTCTCACCACACATCTAGATAAGTTCCTTTAGGGGCTCTAGTTTCCAAAATGGGGTCACTTGTGGGGAGTTTCCACTGTTTAGGCTCATCATTGGCTCTCCATACGCGACATGACACCTGCAGACCTTTCCATCAAAGTCTGCATTACAAAACGTCACTACTTTTATTCCGAGCCCCGACATGTTCCCACACAGTAGTTTTTTCCCACATATGGGGTACCAGCACACTCAGAACAAATTGGACAACAACTTTGGGGTCCAATTTCTCCTGTTACCCTGGGGAAAATAAAAAAAATTGGTGACTAAAAGTTCATTTTTGTGGGAAAAAAAAGGATTTTTCATGCCCAGGCATTATAAACTTGTGTGAAGCACTTTGGGGTTCAAAGTGCTAACCACAAGTCTAGATAAGTTCCTTAGGGGGTCTAGTTTCCAAAATGGTGTCACATATGGGGGGTTTCCACTGTTTAGGCACATCAGGGGCTCTGCAAACTGAACATGAACATGACACCCATCAAAGTCTGCATTCCAAAACATCATTACTTACTTTCCGAGCCCTGCCGTGCGCCCAAACAGTATTTCCCCACCATATATGAGGTATCAGCGTATTCAGGACACATTGGACAACAACTATTGGGGTCCAATTTCCTTGGGAAAAATCAAAAATTGGGTACCAAAAAACATTTTTGTGGAATGTTTTTTTTTTTCACACCCAGGCATAATAAACTTTAATGAAACACTTGGGAGTTCAAAGTGCTCACAATAGATCTAGATAAGTTCCTTAGGGGGTCTAGTTTCCAAAATTGTGTCACTTGTGGGGGGTTTCCAATGTTTAGGCACATCAGGGGCTCTCCAAACGTGACATTGCGTCCAGCCATTTCTGAGTTGAAAAAGTCAAACGGCGCTCCTTCCCTTCCGAGCTCTGCCATGCACCGAAACAGTGGTTTACCCCCACATATTGGGTATAGTCGTACTCAGGACAAATTGCACAATAACTCTTGAGGTCTAGTTACCCTTGGGAAAATAAAAATTTGGGTGAAAAGATCATTTTTGCGGAAAAAATATGATTTTTTTAATTTTTACAGCTCTAAGTTATAAACTTGTATGAAGCACTTGGGGGTTGAAAGTGCTCACCACAGATCTAGATAAGTTCCTTAGGGGTCTAGTTTCTAAAATGGTGTCACTTGTGGGGTTCCCACTGTTTAGGCACATCAGGGGCTATCCAAATGCGACATGGCGTCTAATTTCGATTCCAGGAAATTTTGGTTTGAAAAAGTCAAATAGCGCTCCTTCCATTCCGAGCTCTGCCGTGCGCCCAAACAGTGGTCCCCCCCCACATATGGGATACCAATGTATTCAGGGCAAATTGGACAACAACTTTTGTGGTCCAATTTCTCCTGTTACCCTTGGGAAAATAAAAAATTGGTGACTAAAAAATTTTTTTTGTGGGAAAAAAATAGGATTTTTTATTTTCATGCCTGGGCTGTTAGGGCTGACGGAACGCACCTAAAAGATATTAAGGAGAGGTGCGTTCGCAGCCCGGGGTCCACCGTGCAGGCAGAGCCTGCTGCTAGTAAGATGGCGCAAATAGACAGTATGAGCGAGCTCTGTTATCTCGCAGAGTCGCAGATGTAAATGTCGTAGCACTATATGATGGTATAAGCGAACTCTGTTAGACCACAGAGTCGCTAAACAAAAACGCTGAGGCGCTATATGGCGGTATAAGCAAACTCTGTTACTTCACAGAGCCGCTGTGAAAAAGACTGTGTCCTGTCAGACTCACAAGTGACACAGATAACTGCTAAGCGTTTGCAGTCTGTGGTCATGCCATACACACAGCAAACTCCTCACCGGAGGTATTCTTGGGGCTTATTTCAGCCGAGTCCCTAACCACATGCATAAGACCACACTGGCGCAAGCACGTAACAGATATGGTACTATCACACGGCCGTGCGGTTATGCAACCCTTTTATAGTAGCCACGAGTACAAGACCTTCCAGAACAGGCCAATAGGAAACTGCTTCAGAACACAAACAGCTTCAGGACCTTCTTGGAGGACCAATAGGAGGCTCAGCTGTATCCGAGCATGTGACCCCTGATCTCCAATGGGAGATCTTGCCCTGGGCATGCTCAGATGGAGAAACAGAGGACTTAGTCCCAAAACTGCCTGCTCCAATGCTGGTAACAACAGAGGATCCAGGAGAGGCAGCAGCAAGTCTCCGCACAGCATCAAACTGGGCGAGACGCTGGGATCAAAGTCTCTGCTGAGCAGGCTCCACTGCAGCTGAAGATGGATGGGGACCGCAGCGGGAATAGCTTGAGATTCCCCCTGTGAAGAAGTGGGAACTCGAACCCTAACATTTCCCCCCCTCCTATGGCCCCCATTCTTTGGGCCTCACTGCGTTCAAAGGCGGTGATGAGCTGCGGAGTTTGAATGTGATCGGCAGGCTCCCAGGACCTATCCTCGGGCCCATAACCCCTCCAATCCACCAAATAAATTTTTTTGCCCGTACCACCTAACACCCTACAATGGCATTCACCTCATGATCATCGGTAGATGAACCTGACGTCCCAGCAGATGATTCTGAATACTGGGAGATTTCCACGGTTTTCAGAAGGGACACATGAAAGGAATCGGAGATACCAAGGCGAGGCGGAAGGGCTAAGCGGTAAACTACAGGGTTTTCCTGCTCAAGGATCTTAAAGGGGCCCAAATAGTGAGGTGCCAACTTTGTAGACTCTACTCGCAGCCTAATGTTCCGGGCAGAGAGCCATACTTAGTCGCCCGGAGCAAAAGTCAGAGCGGGGCACCGATGAACATCAGCTGAAGACCTCATCCTCTCCTTGGAGGCCTGGATGGCATCCTGGTTTTGATCCCAAATGTCCCATGCCTCCACAGCCCAGTCTGCCACCCTGGAGTCGGCGGAAGACATGGACATGGGCACCGGAACCCGCGGATGCTGATCGTAGTTCAAGAGGGATGGGGTCTGTCCGGTGTAGCCAGCCACAGCATTATTGAGAGAAAACTCAACCCACGGTAGCAAAGATGCCCAGTCTTCATGCCTGGCTGAGACAAAATGTCACAAATATGTGACCAAGGTCTGGTTGGCCCTCTCTACCATCCCATTCGTCTCGGGATGATACGCAGAAGGGAGATTTAACTCAATGCTGAGTAGCCGACACAGCTCTCTTCAAAACCGAGACGCAAATTGGGGACTGACTGATCACTGACGATTTTGTCTGGCATTCCGTGTAAATGGAAAATATGCCTAATAAATAATGTTGCCAAGGCCCGTGCAGACGGTAACCATGGAAACGGCACCAAGTGCACCATTTTGGAGAAGTGATCAGTTATCACCCAAATGATGGTGCAACACCGAGACTTGGGTAAACCTACCACAAAGTCCATCCCGACCATCTCCCAAGGTCTGTCTGCCACCGGCAGAGGAAAAAGAAAACCAGCTGGCCGTTGTCGAGGGGACTTATTCTTGGCGTAGGACACGCACGCCTGAACATATTCCCTGACGTCCCGGACCATATGTGGCCACCAGTATGTCCTCGCCAGCAACTCAGATGTCCTTTTTGTCCCAAAATGTCCACCCACCCTGGACAAATGTGCCCAAGAAAGTACTTCCGCTCTCAAATTCGTGGGCACAAAAGTCTTGCCCGGAGGCACAGACTCAAGCGAGACCGGAGCCACAGTTCTCAGGCTTTCAAAGGGGACAATAAGCCGAGGCTCCTCCTCCACATCCTCAGAGGACACGACGGAGCGAAACAGAGCGTCGGCTCGAATGTTCTTCTCACCGGAGAGAAAATGGAGGGTGAAATGGAACTGTGAGAAGAAAAGGGACCATCTGGCCTGGCGAGAATTTAGCCGCTGGGCGGTCTGTAAATAGACTCCATTCGGAAAAGGCCAACTTCATGGCTAGCAACTCTTATCCCCAATGGAATAATTCCTCTCCGCTGGTGTGAAGGTCTTGGAAAAGAAGAAGCAAGGATACTTCCGACCTTGAGCATCCTTTTGAAAAAAGACTCCTCCAACACCAACAGACGAGGCATCTACCTCCAATATAAAAGGCTTATCAACCTCGGGCGATGTAAGATGGGAGCGCTAGCAAAATGGGATTTGATTGAAGTAAAGGCCTTGGAGACCTCCTCTGACCACAATTTGGTATTGGCTCCCTTCTTGGTGAGGGCTACCAAGGGGGCTACCAAAGTAGAGAAGTGGGGAATGAATTGGCGATAGTAATTAATGAACCCCATAAAGCGCTGCACCGCTTTAAGAGAGTGGGGTTCTTGCCAATCCATTACAGCCTGTAGTTTGGCAGGATCCATAGTCAATCCCTGGGCGGAGATGATATAGCCCAGGAAAGGTAGAGACTCCTGCTCAAACACGCACTTCTCTAACTTCACATATAGGGAATTTGCCCGCAAGAGGTCGAAGACCTTGCAGACATCTCTCCGTGGGAGACCATATCTGGAGAAAAGATGAGAATGTCATCCAGATAGACTACCACTGAGGTGGCAAGAATCTCCCGGAAGATGTCATTTGCAAAATCTTGGAAGACGGATGGAGCTTTTCAGAGCCCAAAGGGCATCACCAGATATTCGTAATGACCATCTCTGGTATTGAACGCCGTCTTCCATTCGTCCCCCTCACGGATGCGGATTAGGTTATAGGCACCACGTAGATCCAGCTTAGTAAATACCCTTGCTCCCCGAAGCCTATCAAAAAGCTCAGAGATTAGCGGCAATGGGTATTTGTTTTTAACGGTAATGGCGTTAAGACCCCTATAATCAATGCACGGTCGTAATTCTCCATTCTTCTTCTGCACAAAGAAAAATCCTGCCCCTGCTGGTGACACTGACTTCCTAATAAACCCTCTTGCCAGGTTCTCCTGAATATATAGTGACATGGCCTCCACCTCAGGAAGAGAGAGAGGATACACCGTCCCAGGCAAGAGGTCTATAGGACAGTCTTAGGGGCGATGAGGCGGAAAAGTCTCCGCTGCCTTTTTGGAGAATACGTCCGCGTATGACCAATAAACCTTGGGGAGAGAGGCAAGGTCTACAGGTATCTCCGTGGAGGAGACCTGAACGTTCCCCCTGAGACATCTGCCTCTACAACAATCACCCTAACCCAGTATTCTCCCAGAGGACCTCTCAATATGGGGAGAGTGGTGGCGGAGCCAGGGTAATCCCAACAGAACCTCATCTATTCCCTCAGGAAGAACAAAAAAGGATATATTCTCCTGATGGGAAGGGGACATAGACAGAGGAAGAGGGACAGTCTGTTGGGTGATCTGTGAGGACAGGATTGCTCCATTCAACATTCACACCGACACTGGCTCGGAGAGCGTTACTAGAGTTATAGAATGGCGAGAAGCAAAGGAGGAGGACATAAAATTCCCCTCTGCCCCAGAGTCCACACAGAGCTTAGCGGGAAGAGTGGATGACCCTAGAGAGATTAAACCTTTAAGGAGCACTTTCTGAGCAAAAGCCGTCGCGTCTAATGACCCTGCTCCCATGGTCACTGAAGACGATCGTTTACACATCTGCTGGGGAAATCGGTTAGCATAATGTCCCGGCTGCTGACACACTCTACAGACCACGGATACTCGAGTGGTCTGAGACTTAGATCCCGCTCGAGAAGCCTCCATGGTCTCTTGGGAATCGGATGCTCGAACGGGGAATTTAAGAGGTTTGGCAAAGGTAGGAGCCAGCCGAAACCTCTGCCTACACTGGATCTGCTCCAACCTCCACTCGTGAAAACAGAGGTCAATGCGGGTAGAAATAGAGATGAGCTTCTCCAGTGTGGCAGGAATCTCCCTGGTATCCAAAGCGTCCTTTACATGGTCTGCCAATCCTCTCCAGTACACCGGAATGAGAACTTTATCCTGCCAATCCAACTCAGAGGCCAAAGTCCGAAATTGGACTGAAAACTGGCTGACCATGGACAAGCCCTGTGACATTGCCAGCAGTTGGAGTGCCGTATCGTGTGTGACTTGAGGTCCTACAAAGACCTTTTTCAGAGCCTCCAAAAAACGAGGAGCACTCCGCACCACACGATCGTCGCGCTCCCACAGCTGCGTTGCCCATTCCAACCCTCTGCCTGACAGAAGAGACACAATGAAGGCCACTTGTGCTCGTTCTGTGGGAAAACATGCTGCCAGCAGCTCAAGTTGTATAGAGCACTGACTCACGAATCCCCGACAATGTTTACTGTCACCGGCAAACTTGTCTGGAAGCGAGAGGTGGGATAAATTCAGAGCAGAGGTAGCGGAGGAGAAACTGGCTGCGGCTACGCTAGAAGCCTGAACAGAGACTGCGGTAACATCCACAGCTGAGGTTGCACGCTCAAGAGACGCCAACCTACCCTACAGCTGCTGGATGTACTGCTGTAGACGCTGGTTATCTGCCATTTTACTAGCCAGACCTTGGTGCTAGTATTATGTTAGGGCTGGCGGAACGCACCTAAAAGATATTAAGGAGAGGTGCGTTCGCCGCCCAGGGTCCACCATGCAGGCAGAGCCTGCTTCTAGTAAGATGGCGCAAATAGACAGTATGAGCGAGCTCTGTTATCCCGCAGAGTCGCAGATGTAAATGCCGTAACTCTATATAACGGTATAAGCGAACTCTGTTAGACCACAGAGTCGCTAAACAAAAACGCTGTGGTGGCATATGGCGTATAAGCGAACTCTGTTACTTCACAGAGCCGCTGTGAAATAGACCTGTCCTGTCAGACTCACAGGCGACACAGATGACTGCTAAGCAATTGCAGTCTGTGGTCATGCCATATACACAGCAAACTCCTCACCAGAGGTGCCGATATACTAGGGGCTCATTTCAGCCAGAGCCCTGAATCCAAACACACAAACTCCTCACCGGAGGTGCAGGTATTCTAGGGCTTATTTCAGCCGAGTCCCTAACCACATGCATAAGACCACACTGGCGCAAGCACGTAACAGATATGGTACTAGCGCACGGCCGTGCGGTTATGCAACCCTTTTATAGTAGCAACAAGTACAAGACCTCCCAGAACAGACCAATAGGAAACTGCTTCAGAACACAAATAACTTCAGGACCTTCCTGGAGGACCAATAGGAGGCTCAGTTGTATCCGAGCATGTGACCCCTGATCTCCAATGGGAGATCTTGCCCTGGGCATGCTCAGATGGAGAAACAGAGGACTTAGTCGCTGCCTGCTCCAATGCTGGTTACAACAGAGGATCCAGGAGAGGCGGCAGCAAGTCCCGCACAGCATCAAACTGGGCGAGACGCTGGGACCGACATATCTGCTGAGCAGGCTCCACTGCGGCCGAAGATGGATGGGGGACCGCAGCGGGAATAGCTCGAGATTCCCCCTGTGCAGAAAAGGGAACTCGAACCCTAACATGGGCATTATAAACTTGTGTGAAGCACTTGGGGGTTCAAAGTGCTCACCACAGTTCTAGATAAGTTCCTTAGGGGGTCTAGTTTCCAAAATGAGGTCTATTGTTGGGGGGTTCCACTGTTTAGGCACATCAGGGGCTCTGCAAACTGAACATGACACCCATCAAAGTCTGCATTCCAAAACCTCATTACTTCCTTTCCAAGGGCTGCCGTGCGCCCAAACAGTTTTTGATCCCCCACATATGGGGTACCAGTGTACTCAGGACAAATTGGACAACAAATTTGGGATCCAATTTCCTTTGGAAAAATCAAAATTTGGGGACTAAAAAATCATTTTTGTGGAAAAAATTTTTTCACACCCAGGCATTATAAACTTTAGTGAAACACTTGTGCTCACAACAGATCTAGATAAGTACCCTAGGGGGTCTAGTTTCCAAAATGGTGTCAATTGTGGGGGTTTCCACTGTTTAGGCACATCAGGGGCTCTCCAAACGCAACATGGCATCCAATCTCAATTCCAGCCAATTTTGGTTTGAAGAAGTCAAACGGCCCTCCTTCCCTTCCAAGCCCTGCCATGGGCCCAGTGGTTTTCCCCCACATATGGGGTATCGCCATGCTCAGGAGAAACTGCACAACAGCTTTTTCTGTTCATGTTCTCCTTTTACCCTTGTTAAAATAAAAAAATTGTTTGTAAAAGATGATTTTTGTGACTAAAAATTTAAAAATTCATTTTTTCCTTCCATGTTGCTTCAGCTTCTGTGAAGCACCTGAAGGGTTAATAAACTTCTTGAATGTCGTTTTGAGTACCTTGTGGGGTGCAGTTTTTAGAATGGTGTCACTTTTGGGTATTTTTGCCATATAGACCCCTCAAAGTGACTTCAAATGTGAGGTGTACCTAAAAAAATGGTTTTGTACATTTTGTTGGAAAAATGAGAAATCGCTGGTCAACTTTTAACCCTTATAACTTCCTAACAAAAAAATTTGTTTCCAAAATTGTGCTGATGTAAAGTAGACATGTGGGAAATGTTATTTAGCAACTATTTTGTGTGAAATATTTTTTTCTGCTTTAAGGGAATAAAAATTCAAAGTTTGAAAATTGAAAAATTTTCAAAATTTTCACCTTATTTCCATTTTTTTCATAAATAAACGCAAGTTATATTGAATAAATTTTACCACTATCATGAAGTACAATATGTCTCGAGAAAACAATCTCAGAATTGCAAAGATCTGTTGAGGCGTTCCAGAGTTATAACCTCATAAAGAGAAAGTGCTCAGAATTGTTAAAATCGGCCCGGGCTTTAACGTGCAAACAACCCTTGGGAGTAAAGGGGTAAAGGTCATGGAGTGGTCCAGCCAGTCTCCAGACTTAATACCATAGTAAACTTATGGAGGGAGTTGAAGCTCCGAATTGCCAAGTGACAGCCTCAAAATCTTAATAATTTAGAGATGATCTGCAAAGAGGAGTGACCAAAATTCCTCCTGACATGTGCGCAAAGCTCATCATCAACTACAAAAAACATCTGACTGCTGTGCTTGCCAACAAGGGTTTTGCCATCAAGTTTTAAGTCTTGTTTGCCAGAGTCATCAAATACTTATTTCTCACTGCAAAAGGCAAATAAATTTATAAAATTTATGCAATGTGATTTTCTGTATTTAATTCTTGCTATTCTATCTCTAAATGTTAAAATTAACCTACCCTTAAATATTTTCCACCCTTTAGGTACATCATAGGTCACATTTCTGGCAATGATCCCACATCACATGACAGCTGATTTGATGAATTCTCATGTGCCAATAAGAACTGCAGGTGGAATCACGATCAACTCATGCCTGTTAACATGTTAAATGCCACTGTCAATCTCTGACAGTATTATTTAACATGATTGGGCCAAAAACACGTAAAAAACCACACCCATTTGCACTCCTGTTAGATGATCATGTGGCGCTGGTGGGTTGGCAAAACAACCGAGAGTCTGCAGAAGATCGCCCTGCTTGTTATTGCTGATCTGCTATGAAATCTGGCCTGTGGCAGATATTGATTTTTGCTACAGATAGCCTTCCTATGGATAGCAAAAGTGATCAGATAATTGCAGCTTCAAGTCTCCTAAAAAGATTATTTAAGATGTAATGTAGAAAAAAGATGCTATTGACCACAGAAAATGGAGGCTCTCTTTTTTTTTTTTTACAAATTTGGGATTTTATTTTCACCACAGTTAAAAAAAATATCTACACATGTTTGGTATTTGTGAAATCATAATGATCTGGAGAATCATAATGGCAGGTCAGTTTTAGCATTTAAAAATAATATATATTTGACCTATAGTTCAAGTTACAGATAGAGGAACATGGGATAAAGCACAAGAGCAAAAATCGTGGGGGAGAGAAATCGGGCATGCAAGTATCACTAAGTGATTGATTAGTGTAAGGCCCAGATGGAATTTAACTTTTCCAACACGATAAGTGTAATTGGAGCTGCAGTGTAGATTACTGCTGTTTGATCCACCTTGGATGATAAGAGTATTAGTGTAATAATATCACCAAGCAGTTTTAAGTTCAACATGCAGTTTGCATTGCAGCCTAGTAGTATGCTAAGACACTGATAGGTATGGCAGAAAGTCACACTAGTTGACATAAAGTTTATACAGTTCCGACCATTATGCTGATATAGTCAATAATTGGTCCATTAAAAATACAGGAGATGTGTAGAAACTTTACCTCCTCAGTATTGTTTGCTGTGAAAATAAGGATGTCTCCATGACATCGACGTTCACCAGTAACAGGAACTTCATGGCGTAAGTGGTAACGTGATGCACACGTGACAGAAGCCAGTAAGAGGCGGTAACAAAACCCACATGTTTTAGAAATCAGATGGTTTCCTTCATCAAGGATTGTCCTGTTAAGATAGTTGCTTTAAATTCATGCATTAATACCTCTCAGCAGTTGATTTGTGAAATGCGAATAATTCGACTTCACTATTCAAACCTCTTGGTTTCAGGCTATCTACCGTATATACTCATGTATAAGCCGACCCGTGTATAAGCCGACCCCCCTAATTTTGCCACAAAAAACTGGGAAAACGTATTGACTCGCATATAAGCCTAGGGTGAAAAATGATTATGCCCCATATGATGCTCCACAGATTAGGCCCCCATAAACTGCAGATTATGCCCCCATATGCTGCACAGATTATGCCCAATATGCTCCACAGATTATGCCTATATATGCTCCATATTATGCCCCCATATGCTCCAGATTATGCCCAATATGCTCCAGAGATTATGCCCCATATGCTCCAGATTATGCCCCCATATATTCCACAGATTATGCCCCCATATGCTGCACAATTATGCCCCTGTATGATCCACAGATTATGCCCCATATGCTCCAGATTATGCCCCCATATGTTCCAGATTATGCCCCCATATGTTCCACAGATTATTCCCCCATATGCTGCACAATTATGCCCCAGTATGATCCACAGATTATGCCCCATATGCTCCAGATTATGCCCCCATATGCTCCAGATTATGCCCCGTATGCTCCAGATTATGCCCCCATATGTTCCACAGATTATGCCCCCATATGCTGCAGATTATGCCCCCATATGTTCCACAGATTATGCCCCCATATGCTGCACAATTATGCCCAATAGTATACGTCCCTTATGCTGCTGCTGCAAAAAAAAAATGACATACTCACCTCTCGTCGCTGGGGGCCTGGTGCTGGTGTCCTGAGCAAACGGTGACACTGGCGCGCTATGGGGGACAGGTGCCGGTGTCACCGCTCGCTCAGGACCCTGGCACCCGGGATATTTACTTGTCCCCGGACCACCGCTGCGCTGCTCCCTCTTCTGGGTTCTCGGCAGTGAATGATCAGGCAGGGGCGCAACGCGCACTAACGAAGTCACCACGCCCTCTGCCTGATCATTCACAGCCAGAGGAGTCGGACGATGGAGCAGCGCAGCGGTGGAGAGAGGACAGGTAAATATCGATATACTCAACCCTCCGCCGGCGCATCTCTGCAGCCTCTCCTCTTCTCCCGGCGGTCTCCGCAGCTCTTCCGTCCTACAGCAGTCACGTGGCACCGCTCATTAAAGTCATGAATATGTGCATATTCATGACTTTAATGAGCGGTGCCATGTGACCGCTGCAGTTAGGAGCCGGAGATCGTGGGAGAAGCCGGGAGGCTGCAGAGACCGCGCCGGCGGAGGGGTGAGTATGATCCGACACCCCCGCTCCTTCTCCCCCTCCGACCCCCGTATATGACCCGCGTATAAGCCGAGAGGGGGACTTTCAGCCCTAAAAAATGGGCTGAAAATCTCGGCTAATACACAAGTATATACGGTAATTAAAAAATCCAGCGGCTTTCAGCCCACAAGATTTACTTAATGAATTCTTTCCTGCGCTAGTGCTTATGAATAATTTGTATGCAAGTTACTTCTGTGGCCTGTATTAAGCCCCCATGGTGTTCTGAAAAATACTTTAATGAGGCATGGTCATCAAATTTTTTCTTTATATTATGTTGTTCATTAATTCTAGTATTCAAGAGATGTTTCATGTGTCCCACAGAAAACTTTCTTTTTCTCTTGTTCCCCTCTCTGAAAGTTGAACTATAGAGCAAATATATTTTATTTTTAGTCTGTTAATTTTTAAGACTACTGTGGTTGTCCTATTTTGCAGCTAGTTCTACTTACTTACACCAGTACCACTATTTACATTTATTATTTACTACTAGTTTTAGCATTAAGTAAATCTAAAAAAATAAAAATTGTGGAGTTGCACTTTTTTTTCAATTTCACCACATTTGGAATTTCTTTCCTGTTTTCTAGTACTCTATATGTTAAAATCAATGGTGTTGTTCAAAAGTGCATCTAATCCTGCAAAAACAAACCCTAAAATGGCCATTATGACTGAAAAAAAAAACAGTTATGGCTCTGGGAAGAAGAGGGGAAAAAACGAAAACAGGAAATCCTAATGTCGTGAAGGGCTTAATTTCAAAATCAGTCATTTCTGGTAAAAATCTATAATTGAGACTTTTAGGATTTATTGCAAGTCACTTAACTTCTTCATGTGTTAGTTACAAACCTTACTGAAAAGGTAGCATTCAAGCAAATTTTTTTTGCACACAAAATAGTAACTCGTTAGCAATATTCAGGTTGTGTGATTTGTATAATTCCTGCTCAGTTGCATTTATACATCCCCATCACTCCCTTTATATAGGGGAACTGAATCATATGATGTCAAGTTTTACTACCTATCAATCCAATAAATGGTGTGGAAGAGCAGCTCACTCAACTGACACAGAGGTAGGCACAGGAACACTGTTTCTTCAAGTCCAGCTCAGCAGAAATCAGTATCCAAAGGTTCAGCTTTCCTACACAGGACACAATTCACTGGAGCTTCTGTCTCCATTACTTCTGAATGCTGACTGCTAGAGTTGAGCGAAACAGGTCGGTCAGATTCATAAATCGCCGACTTTCGCCAAAGTCGGGTTTTGTTGGCTGAAACATGACCATGTGGTCAGCAAAACGAGCGCCAAAGTCAGTTTTTGCCAGAATGCTTTCAGGTGACTTTTTTCAGCCAATGAGCAAGGACGTACACTGTGGGCAACGAGATGACATGTGCAGCGTCCACCACCATCTTAGAGAAGGGCATTGCAGTGATTGGCTTGCTTTGGGGGGCGTCATAGCGTCTATAAAAGCCCTGAGCGCCGACCTACATTTTACTTCTGCCGATCTTAATAGTAGGGAGAGGTTGCTGAGTAGGGAGAGAGTTAGGGCTGGAAAGAGAAGTTCTTCTGTGCTTGTGCTGATAGCAATTGTGCTGTACAGTTAGTGTGCAGTGACAGGGCAGGATTTTCTTGTGTGCAGCAGCGCTGGTTATTAGGCTGCCTGAAAGCTGTATTGCTGTGTGAACACTGCAGTTTAGACTGATTTTTACACAGCACTAATAATTTTATTCTTTTTTTTCTTCACAGTTATCGAGCGTTCATTTTTTCCCACACCGTATAGAACTGTACGTTCCTCACACGCTACAGTGTACCGGCTGGTATCACGGACAAATACATGCTGACTATCTGTGTGTGACTCCGGAAATATATACGGAGATTGAAATTTTCCCCTACACGGTATACAGCTGTCCGCTTCTGATACAGCACCGTATATCTGCTCTTTGTATTACAGTGAAATCCATACTGAGAGAGCGTCTGTGTCTGACTCCGGAAATATATAAGGAGATTTAAATTTTCCCCTACACAGTATACAGCTGTCCGCTTCTGAGACAGTACTGTATATCTGCTCTTTGTATTACGCTCAAATCCATACTGAGTGAGCGTCTGTGTGTGACTCCAGAAATATATACGGAGTTTTAAATTTTTCCTTACACAGTATACAGCTGTCCGCTTCTGACACAGTACCGTATATCTGCTCTTTGTATGACGGTGAAATCCACACTGAGAGAGCGTCTTTGTGTTACTCAAGAAATATATAAGGAGATTTAAATTTTCCCCTACACAGTATACAGCTGTCCGCTTCTGATACAGTACAGTATATCTGCTCCTTGTATTACAGTGAAATCCATACTGAGAGACCATCTGTATGACTCCGTAAATATATAAGGAGATTTAAATTTTCCGCTACACAGTATACAGCTGTCTGCTTCTGATACAGTACCGCATATCTGCTCTTTATATTACCGTGAAATCCATACTGAGTGAGCATCTGTGTGTGACTCCGGAAATATATACGGAGATTTAAATTTTCCCCTACACCGTATACAGCTGTCTGCTTCTGATACAGTTGCGTATATTTTCTCTTTGTATTATGGTGAAATCCATGCTGAGAGAGCATCTGTGTGTAAGTCCAGAAACATATACGGAGATTTAAAATTTCCACTACACAGTATACAGCTGTACGCTTCTGAGACAGTACCGTATATCTTCTCTTTGTATTACGGTGAAATCCATACTGAGAGAGCATCTGTGTGTGACTTCAGAAATATATACGGAGTTTTAAATTTTCCCTTACACAGTATACAGCTGTCCGCTTCTGATACAGTACCGTATATCTGCTCTTTGTATGACGGTGAAATCCACACTGAGAGAGCATCTTTGTGTTACTCAAGAAATATATAAGGAGATTTAAATTTTCCCCTACACAGTATACAGCTGTCCGCTTCTGATACAGTACAGTATATCTGCTCCTTGTATTACAGTGAAATCCATACTGAGAGACCATCTGTGTGACTCCGTAAATATATAAGGAGATTTAAATTTTCCGCTACACAGTATACAGCTGTCTGCTTCTGATACAGTACCGCATATCTGCTCTTTATATTACGGTGAAATCCATACTGAGAGAGCATCTGTGTGTGACTCCGGAAATATATACTGAGATTTAAATTTTCCCCTACACAGTATACAGCTGTCCGCTTCTGATACAGTACCGTATATCTGCTCTTTGTATTACGGTGAAATCCATACTGAGAGAGCGTCTGCGTGTGACTCCGGAAATATATACGGAGAGTAAAATTTTTCCCTACACTGTATGCAGCTGTACGCTCCTCATACAGTACCATATATCTGCTGGTATTTTTTGGTACATTTTCCCAAACATGAGGAAGTATGGTGGAAGAGGCCACGGACGTGGGTGGGGGGGTCCAACTGGTAATGATGGTGTTCGTGGTGCATCTGCTGGTAGTGCCAAAAGCACAATAGCACCTAATGCAGGAGGTGTTGAGCGTGGGTCATGGTCTGGCTCCAGAAGGCCTGGAAGGCTCCCTTTTCTGGGAGTAGGTAAACCGCTTTTAAAGCTGAAGCATCAGGAACAGGTTTTGTCTTACATTGCCGAAACAGCCTCCAGCTCTATCGCCTCCTCTTCTGAAGTTTCAAAAAATGCAGCCCTGATCCATAAGGTGCGAAGACTGTGCTCGCACATACGTCGCTCGCCCGTAGACTCCAGTCATATGCAGAGGTTGCAGTGATCGCTCCACCTCCACAAGCACAGCTTAATCATAGATGTTGCAACAAGGTGGAACTCACCATGCACATGGTTGAGAGGCTATGCAAACAGGGGCAGGCTTTAATGCATTTGTGGGAGGATACATGGGCAGGCAGTTTGAGGGCAGACATCGAGTTGTCGGGTGTGCAGTGGTCAAAGCTGAAAGACCTCTGTAAAGTCCTTCAGTGTTTTGAGGAATGCACACGGCTGGTAAGCGCAGACGACACCATCATAAGCATGAGTATCGCACTTATGAGTCTGCTCATGCAAACTTTGATGCACATTAAGGATCAGGCGTCTGCAGAAGAGGAGGAGGGAAGCCTTCATGACAGTCAGACATTGTCTGCTCAGGGAACTGTCCTGGACAAGGTGGAGGAAGAAGAAGAAGAGAAGGAGGAGGATAAGGGAGATGATTATTTTGGGGAGGAGGATGCTACTCAGGGGGAAAGAAAATGTTGGCTAGCCAAGGTCAGGTACAGAGTTTGTGCCTGACTGGAGGGATGTGGATTTGGCAGAAAATGCTCCTACACCCACCACTGGCAGTGCATCCTTGACACCTGGAACATTGGCCCACATGTGTGATTATGTCTAGCGGAACCTTATAAGGGACCCTCGCATTGCTAAAATTATGAAGGATGATGACTACTGTTTGGCCAGCATCCTCGATCCACGCTATAAAGGCAAATTATAGAACATCATGCCACAGGAGAACCTAGAGCTAATATTGGCGAACAAACAAGCAACTCTGGTAAACCGTTTGTTAGAGTCATTCCCAGCACACAGCAGCGGTGCAGGTTCTACCATGAGCCGTACTGGGCCACATGGAAGAGGTGTTCGTGGTGCACACAGCCGAAGTGGCGTTGGAGACAGGGGCTTCATGACCATGTTGTGGACTGATTTCCCGAGCACCGCTCACACGACTGTTAATACTGAATCGATTGCAACAGACAGGAGACAGCAGTTGTCAA
This sequence comes from Oophaga sylvatica, assembly GCA_033576555.1. Classification (NCBI taxonomy): domain Eukaryota; kingdom Metazoa; phylum Chordata; class Amphibia; order Anura; family Dendrobatidae; genus Oophaga; species Oophaga sylvatica. Next base: position 260,736,668 of record JARQOD010000001.1, read on the forward strand.
TTATCGTTCAAAATTACCTCTCCTCCCCTATCGATGTTCTCCCTCACAGTTCATTCCTCTTTGACTACTGGGCATGTAAACTGGACACCTGTTGTGAATGGGTTTGAGATGAGTTCTGAGCAGAGGCTCCCTCTGGTGGTTACAAGCGGTGCTAGTGAAGATTGTGAGGACTGGGAATCAGGTGTTACTGACTGGTCTTATATAAGGGAGTCATTTTCCCATCAGGGTTGCCGGTGATCAATTGTTCTGGTCTGAATCCTTCATTCCAGTTTCCCTTGTAGCCTGCTGTGTCGTTTCTGCATCTCCTGCTTACAGATAAGACTTTTGCTTCTTTTGTGTTTGTGCTATATTTTTGCATTTTGTACTGCACTTCTTTGGGGGCCTTCAGGGTCCCCTCTGGGGGCTTCTGCCCTCTCAGTTTAGTTCAGCCACTGAGTTTTGTTCTTTTGCTTTTTCCAGTTTTTTCAGTGGCTGCTGTTTTGATTTTGTTACACCAGAGAACTAATTTAGGTGGTAGAGGTCGTGTGATCTCAGGTGATTTTGAAATTAGTAGAGTTGGTGCTTTTCAGGGTTTTCTGGGATTGCAGTAAGTACCCTTCCTATCCTTTTCTATTTAGATAGTTTGGGCCCCAGCGTTTGCTCATACTATTTTCTTTCTGTGTCAGTATTTCCTCTTGTCTAACCGCCATTACATGTTTGGGGGCTTTCTATTATCTTTGGGGTTCTGCTCCGGGGCAGATAGCTTTCCTGTTTCTGTCATTAGGTGTAGTTAGTTTCTCAGGCTGTGACGAGGCGTCTAGGACCAACGTAGGAACGCTCCACGGCTGCCTCTAGTTGTGGCGGTTAGTCAGGGTACTGCAATCTCATAGATTCCAACTGCTCTGGTGTATTGCCTTTTTGCCTGCTCTCCTCAGCTACCGAAACATAACAGTATCACCGGCCTAAAAAATTGAAAATTGTATGGGACTCACAGAAGGGAAAAATATTGTGAAAGAAAAAAGGTTGTCAGAGTTGTCAGAGATATTTTTCTGTTTGTTGCATTTTTTTTTTTTTTCCCTCTGTATCTCTGGGTGCTGGGGAGGATCTTTTCTCCCTATGAAGTTTGCACGGTTGTCTGGCCGTGTGGATCAGCTTGCCACTGAGGTTCAGAGTATTGCTGCATATCTTGCTAGGTTGCCTGTTGTGGAACCTAGGATCCCCATGCCAGATTTGTTTTTGGGGGATCGAGCTAAGTTTCAGAATTTCAAAAATAATTGTAAATTGTTTTTTGCCTTAAAATCTAAGTCCTCAGGAAACGCAGCGCAGCAGGTTCAAATTATCATCTCTCTCCTGCGCGGAGATCCTCAGGATTGGGCTTTTTCCCTGATACCTGGGGATCCTGTTTTGAGTGATGTTGATGCGTTTTTTCAGGCTTTGGGGTTATTGTACGATGAGCCTAATGTCACTGATCAAGCTGAAAAAACCTTGTTGGCATTAAATCAGGGGCTTGATGACGCTGAGTTATACTGTCAGAGATTCCGTAGGTGGGCAGTCCTGACCAAGTGGAATGACGACGCTTTGGCGGCCCTTTTTCGAAGGGTCTGTCAGATAATGTAAAGGATGTTATGGTGGGATTCCCTGTCCCCTCTGGTCTCAATGATTCTATGTCATTAGCGATTCAAATTGACAGACGTTTGCGTGAGCGGAGAAGTATGCGTGGAATGGTGTTGCCTTGTGAACCAGCTTCTGAACCCATGCAGTGTGATGGAGTGGTGTCTGGGGCACAGCGTCATGAGTTTCGAAAGCGCAATGGGTTATGTTTCTACTGTGGTGATGCCTCTCATGCTATTTCAGTCTGCCCTAAGCGGGGAAGACGTTTTGCACGCTCAGTTGTCTTGGGTAGTGTTCAGACTAAGTTTTTATTAACTGTCACTCTGATATGCTCTCTGTCCTCATTTTCTGCTCAGGCTTTCGTTGATTCTGGAGCAGCTATTAACCTGATGGATTATGATTTTGCTAAACGTTGTGGGTTTCCCTTGATACCCCTACAGAAGTCTGTTCCCCTACTGGGGATCGATTCTACCCCTTTGGCTGAGAATAAACCCCAGTTTTCTACTCAGGTGATAATGAGGGTTGAACCTGATCACCAGGAGTGCTGCAAATTTTTGGTTCTATATAATCTGCATGACATTATCGTGCTGGGTTTCCCTTGGTTACAGTCTCATAATCCTGTTTTGGATTGGAAATCTGTGTCTGTAACCAGTTGGGGCTGCCAATGTGTTAATACCAACACTCCTGTTTTTTCTGCCTCCCCCAGGCTCAGGATGTTCCTGACTTTTTGTTTGATTTTTCTGATGTGTTTAGCGAAAGTAAATCTGCATCCTTGCCTCCCCATAGGAGCTATGACTGCGCTATTGAATTAGTGCCGGGTAGAGTTGAGCGATACTTTCCGATATCCTAAAGTATCGGAATCGGAATGGTATCGCCGATATCACTAAAATATCGGCGATACCCGATACCGATACCGGAAGTCCCATGTAAGTCTATGGGAACAAAATATCGAAATTAAAAAAAACCCATTCTTGCCTTGTTGGTTAATTGTACATGAAGGAAAACAAGAAAGAGTAATGTAGAATGTATTGGGGAAGGTTGAGGAGACATTAAAGGCATAGATGTTTAACCCAATCAAATGGAATAGCATAAATATTTTTTTTTTTAAAGATGTTCGGATTGACGAAGAAATTGACAATGTTAACTTTTTTATATTTTGGCAAATATGTATATTACACAACTTCCATGCTCTTCATCTTCACCTTTTTAACTTTTCACACACTTTCTCCTTCATAATCTTCTGCAGCATCATCTTTTTCATCAAATTATTCTTCATCTTCACCTTCTTTATCTTCTTCTTAAACTTCTTGCTATTCATCTTTGTTAACATTACTCATATTCTTCTTATTAAACTATTATTCTTATTCATATTCTGCTTCATCTTCTTCATCATATTCTTATTTGTGACAGAGAATCCTGTACTTGTAATCTGTCAAAGTATGAATTTTTCATCCTTCCGTTCTTGCTGTCACAAAAGATTTAAATTACAACAGTATTTGTCCGTGTTCAGTTTAGCCTGCAGCAGCAGGCATTTTCCAGGGGCACCACGAGGAGGAACGGACTCACCCCCATACACTGCTTAGTCTTCTTCTGCTTAGAATTTAGAGCATATATTTTGCTCTTCATTTTGGTCTTATACTTCATGTTCTTCTGCTTTTAGATCTTCTGCTTATTGTTCTTGTGTCTCTTGTTCCGTATCTTGTATTTGTAGCACAATCTTGTACCAGCTGATGTTACTGGGACACGGTTACTAAGCAGGAGGTACCTGTGCTCCAAATCACTACCAAGGACCAGCAGACGTTGCTGGAACTCGGATACCGAGATGGAGGCACCTAGGCCAAAGGCACTGCGGAGAACCAGTTGACGGTACTGGAACCCGGACGGGTAGCAGAAGGTACAAGAGCCAATGCAAGTAACGAGGACCAGCTGACTGTGCTGGAACCCGGAGGGGCAGCAGAAGGAAAAGAGCCAATGGCACAACCGAGGACCAGCTGACGTTACTGGGACACGGTTACTAAGCAGGAGGTACCTGTGCTCCAAAGCACTACCAAGGACCAGCAGACGTTGCTGGAACTCGGATACCGAGATGGAGGCACCTAGGCCAAAGGCACTGCGGAGAACCAGTTGACGGTACTGGAACCCGGACGGGTAGCAGAAGGTACAAGAGCCAATGCAAGTAACGAGGACCAGCTGACTGTGCTGGAACCCGGAGGGGCAGCAGAAGGAAAAGAGCCAATGGCACAACCGAGGACCAGCTGACGTTACTGAACCCCAGTAACACAGGAGCAAGTGTTGACTGTGCTAACAGCACTTCCGAGCAACAACTGGCGGTGTTGGAGCCCAGGGTCAAGGAGGATGTTTAAATACTAGATCAAGTAATTTCCTTGTTACCTGTCAATTTTAAATGTCTATACTTCAAACAAGAGAAAGATAACCTTTACTACCATAAGATGATGATTTCATTTAAACTAATATCTAGATAAATAAAGAATTGACAAACATAAACACATACATTAACATGTTGAACAGCAATGCAAACCACAAAATAAATTAGTTAAGGAATCTGCTATACGGTTGTACATAAAAGCATACAAGTACATATCTGAATCCATTAATGATGGATAAGTAACAGTATGTACAACATTTTTATTGTATAGACAATGAATGTCTGACTTCAAAACATCATCAGCATTACAAGTTATCTGTGATATTACTAAAATGTTCCATTTGCTGAATAATGTCCCTAAATATTTTATACAAAATTATACAATTTCCATCATGTAATACTCATAATATGTGGCAATAATCATTTTTATTAACAAACATAACCTTTAAAAAGTGCATAGTGCATAGTGAAAATTGCTATTTATGGCTGACTGTCGACTTGGAAGCATGACAACAGATAGATAAGGTATATATAGATGACACTGCATAGCCACAGATGGTGAATGGCGATGTAATACTGTACCTCAATAAAGTGTGCGTCACTACTACATAATTTTTTTTATATAGCTTTATAAACAGGGTACGTGGATGTATGCTGGCCTTTTTTGGACGCACAGACTGCCTTCCTGCTGAGACGCGTTGGGTAGTGAACTGTGTGTGCATGTTCACTGTTAGTCTGAGGTTTCCTTTTTGGAGTGCAGATCACGCTCCAGTTAGTTCTTCAACACTGCTGGTCTGTAGTTGCTGAGCGTTGTCACTGGCACATCCTTGAAATTTTTCTCTAATTGTTGCGCTCCATTCTATTACAAATAAATAAAATCTATTAGTGTGTGACGCGCTTCCATCGTATACAATAAAATTGGTTTGCAAACCTATAGAAGTACACAAAGAGGGCCTTTCACACCTACTGAACAGTTGTGTTGTGCAGTGTTCACTGCAGTCTCTGCGGAATAACCACACTTAGGCCTTATAACTTTTCAGACTTTCTTTATCAATCTACCAAGATGAAGAAGGCAGGGAGTAAGGCACGTGGTCGTGGAGTTTCTTCAGGGAGAGGACGTGGGGATTCTGTGGCTGCTGCGGCCCCCAGTGACACAGCATCCACCAGTTTTCCCCGGGCCGTGAGCGTTCCTTTATGCGCACTTTTGTAGGAGCTCGGAGTACCCCCCTGCTGCGGGAAGAACAAATTGAAGCCGTTGTTGTTTGGATCTCAGCCAATGCATCGACTTCAATTGCTTCCACCTCCTCAGGACCACAGCACTGTTGGGCAACCATCTGTCTCTTCACCGCCTGGCAAATTGCCCAGGCAGTCAGAGAGTTCTGTACAGGAGCCAGCTGAGTGTCTGCTTCTGTTCTCAGAATCTATTGGCTTGCAAACAGGGGCCCAGCCAAGCAGCATTCTGTAATGTGAAGAGGGAGTATGCAGTGATGCGCAACAGCTGTGTCTCTCTGAATCTGAAGAGGCGGGTGAGACAGTGCCGATGGTCAGCACACCGCAGAACGCATCTGATGATGATGATGAGACCCAGGTGCCAGTTTCTGTTGAGCATGGTGCTGGCCAGACCACCCAACAGCAGGTGTTGGAAGAGGGTAGTGGAGATGATGAGGTCCAAGACCCAACATGGCATGAAGAACAGGAAGGTGGTGGGAGCAGCTCAGAGGAATAATAATAATATTTATTTATATAGCGCCATCATATTCCGCAGCGCTTTACAGTTTAGCAGTTTCAGAACACAAGTCATAAGTAACAACGTTAACAATACAATAATTTAAGCTAAATAAGTCGCCCCTGCTCGTGACAGCTTACAATGTACAATGAGATGGGGGAGATACAAAGTATAGGTGTTTATATACAATGGTGCATTTACAATGATGTTCCAGCCATCTTAAGGGACTGAGGGATGGAGATAGTGAATGGGCTAGAGACACACACACACTTACACAGAATACATAGAATGACTTTGATTAGTGAATGTGATAGGCCGCTCTGAACAAATGTGTTTTGAGGGAGCGCCTGAAACCATGCAAATTGTGGATAGTCCTAATTTCTTGGGGTACAGCATTCCAGAGGATTGGCGTAGAGCAGGAGAAGTCTTGGAGTCGGGAGTGGGAGGTACGTATTAGTGCAGAGGTTAGTCGAAAGTCGTTTGCAGAGCGCAGCAGTCGGTTAGGCCGATAGATAGAAATGAGGGAGGAGATGTAGGAGGGGTGCTGCACTGTGGAGAGCTTTGTGGGTGAGAACCAGTACTTTGGTTGAAAGCTGGGAGAGGCCTAGAGAAATGGTTAGTGATAGAAGGAAGATAAGAGGAAGACATTGCCCCAACGGTACAAACAGGAGGGAGAGTTAGGCTGCAGACTCGGTTGCCTGTAGCCTCCAGTTTGGCACCTGTTCGGAGCAGTTGTCTTCCAAAAGTCAAAAAGTGCGCTCCCAGGACTTGCACTGCGTGGTCCTTTTTTCACACACTTGCACATGATATTTGCTATGTGAAATGCAAGCTGTGTAATTAAAAATTAAAAATAGCTAAAAGTGTCAGTCACCTCAATACCACAAATATGTGGAAACATGTGCGGACAAAGCACGTAGTTGAGTTACAAAGACACACTAGAGATGTAGGCCAACCTACAGCAGCACCTACATCTTCAGGTTGTGTTGAAGCCTCTTCATCGAGCTCACACACAGCTGGTTATGCTTCCTCACAGGATCGCCATGGAAGAACCTCGGCCACTGTTGTCCAGAGACAAACTGTCATTCCACACACAGCAGCAAGTTCCCTGTCATCCTCACACTCCCAGGCCACAAAACAGCCAGCGGTAGCACAGGCATGGGATAAAAGACGGCCATACTCCGCAAACCATGCACGAGCACAGGCTCTGAATGCTGGCATTGCAAAACTCCTGTCCCTTGAAATGCTGTGATTCAGGCTGGTGGAGACAGACAGTTTCCGTAACTGAATATCATTGTCAATCCCACAATACAATGTGCCAAGCCGATTTCATTTCAGCAGGCAAGCCGTCCCTGGTCTGCAAAAGCATGTTGAGGGAAAAATTAAACATGCGCTACTAAAAGCCCTCAGTAGCAAGGTCCACCTGACCACCGATGCGTGGACCAGTACCCATTGTTATGATCTGCTACAACCAGTAAGGAAAGAAGGGAATTCTGTCCCTACAATACAACTAAGCTGAATCCCTACGATGTAACGGGGAACCTGATCCTGCGACCAGACCCGCTAAAGTCCTCATCTAGTGTGAACGAAGACCTATAGTTGCGAGGGAGTAATCCCTACAAGATCTAGGGACTGTGAGAAAAGGTGGACACCTCCTAACATAAATTGTAGCATGGATAATTAAACAGAAAAATAAATACTTTGTGATCCTAACATCAAGCAAAACTGACAGATTAAGGCACCTAAGCACCCGGCTAGCTTAACAGTAGATAATACAATGAAGTCAAGCAAAGCCAGAAGGGCGGAGCCAGACTAAATAGGGAAAAAAGGTCATGTGACCAGCAAACTGAAACAAAACCTAACAAGAGGGTTCTAACACCCATGGCCAGGGACAATACCTTTCCCTCACTGCCCATTGGGTCAATGTTGTGCAGCCGGGTACTGATCTTGCGAGTGGCGCTGTACGTGTTCTGCCAACTCCAAGGATTGCAGGAATCAAGTCTGTACACATTGATTCCTCCTCCTATTCCAGTTCCTCAGAATCATCGCTGCAGGAGCCGTCACGGTCTACCTCCACATGGACCCGTGAACGTTTACCTGTTGCGACCGATATGAGCACAGCCGTGTCCAAATGTCAACAGGCCATCCTGAAATTAATTTCCATGGGGAATCTTAGCCACACAGCGCAGGAGCTCTGTAATGCCATAAAGCAGGAGAGCGACGTGTGGTTTTTGGAAGAGAATCTACAGGCAGGCTTGGTAGTGTGTGACAATGGCCGAAATCTGGTGTCAGCTCTGGGCCTTGGCAACCTCACTCACATACCATGTCTGTCATATGTGCTCAACTTGGTCGTGCAGAGTTTTTTGAGGGACTATCCGGATCTTGATGCACTGCTGCACAAGGTCCGCCTAGAGTGCGCTCACTTGCGACGTTCCAGCATGGCCAGATCGCTGATTGCAGCTCTGCAACGCAGATTTCACCTTCATGAACATCGCATCATATGTGACGTACCCACCAGGTGGAATTCCTCGTTACATATGTTGGAGCGGTTGTGTGAGCAGCAGCCAACAGTAATGGAGTATCAGCTGCATCAGGCGCAGTCAACTCGCAATTTGCGGCGTTCACACTTCACCACTACTGAGTGGGCCTCTATAATAAGAATAATAATATTATTTATTTATAAGCGCCATAATATTCCGCAGTGCTTTACAGTTTAACAGTTTCAAAACACGAGTCATAAGTAACAACGTTAACAATACAATAATTAAAGCAAAATCAGCCGCCCCTGCTGGTGAAAGCTTACAATCTACAATGAGGTGTGGGAGATACAAAGTACAGGTGTTTATATACAATGGTGTTTTTACAATGATGGTCCAGCCATTTTAAGGAAGTGAGGGATGCATGGAGATAGTGAATGGGCTACACACACAGAATTACACATAGAATGACTTTGATTAGTGAATGTGATAGGCCACTGTGAACAAATGTGTTTTGAGGGAGCGCCTGAAACCATCCAAATTGCGGATAGTCCTAATTTCTTGGGGTAGAGCATTCCAGAGGATTGGCGCAGCGCGGGTGAAGTCTTGGAGTTGGGAGTGGGAGGTACGGATTAGTGCAGAGGTTAGTCGAAGGTCGTTTGCAGAGTGCAGCAGTCGGTTAGGCCGATAAATATAAATAAGGGAGGAGATGTAGGGGGGTGCTGCGCTGTGGAGAGCTTTGTTGGTGAGAACCAGTAATTAGAATTGGATCCTATAATGAATGGGCAGCCACTGCCAGTGTAATGAGTGGCGAATAACTCTATGAAGGATATCTGCCACGTTTTGCGTGCGTTTGATGAGTCAACGCGGATGGCGAGTGCAGATGATGCACTAGTCAGCCTGACTGTCCCCCTTATCTGCCTGCTTCAAAAAACACTGCAAGCACTAAGGCATGAGGTTTTGGAAGAGGTGGAGGATGAGGAGTCACAAATTCCATCACCTTCTGGACAGTCAGCGCAACGTGGTTCCTCACAAAGGGCTGGAGGACTTTCAAAGTACCATGCTGTATCAACAATTGAACCTCCAGAGTCGCTGTCTATATTTTCATAACCATTACAAACTTTTAATGTATTTACAAAGCACATAATGTACATTTTTTGTCTATCCTTTTGTAATGCTATTGTGTTTCCATAAACTGATGTTACAGAATTATGATACAAAGTTTTTAAATTTTGAGTTTTAAATTTTGTAAATTTATATGTATTTGAAGGACTTTGTGAGGAGGATGAGGAGGAGTCAATGGAGGAGGAAGACATCGCTCCAGAGGGAGGTAGACAATGCTCTAGTCAGTATGTAGACCAAGGGTGGGGTGATGCACAGCAGGCGGAGATGACGCCTCTTGCAGGGGACAACGTTTCTTGGCCAGTTGGGAGTCTGCAGCACATGGTTGATTTCATGCTGCAGTGGCTGAGAAACGACCGCCGCATCGAACACATTCACACCACGTCTGATTATTGGGTGTACACCCTCCTAGACCCTCGCTACCGGGACAACTTACAAAGCCTCATCACACCGTTGAACCGGGAGCGTAAAATGCGGAAGTACCAAGACACACTGGTGCAATCCATAATGTTCTCCATTCCAGCCGAGAGCACTGCTGCTGCTACTGATTTACAAAGCAGCTCTGTGCGTCGAGGCAGTGGAGACAGCTCTGCAAAAAGAGGGAGCACAAGCAGCGCCTCTGCACAGGGCAAGAACAGTATGTTCCAAATGTGTCGAAGTTTTGTGGCAGCGCCACCAATGTCTACACCATCCGAGACGGCTCCAGTCAGCAGGAGGCAACATTTCCGTAAGATGGTGACAGACTACATGTCTTGCCCTCTCAGTGTACTCCCAGATGGCTCTTCCCCATTCAAGTTTTGTGTCTCTAAGCTGGATACATGGCCAGAGCTTAGCCAGTATGCATTGGAGGTGCTGGCTTGATCTGCTGCAGTGTATTATCGGAGCGCGTCTTTACTGCTGCAGGTGGTGTACTAACAGACCGTTGCATGCGACTATCCTACGATAATGTAGAACGGCTTACTTTTCTGAAAATGAACTAGGCATGGATCTCGCCTGAATTTGCCTGTCCGGTTTCAGATTAACTAACTGGTTGGCAACGTTTTCCATGTCTCCTGTTATGTTCATCTTTCTACCACCTGAGCTATACTCCCTGGGCTACAACACTGCCAGTTGCTGCTCAGAAGTGTCGTGTCCACAGACCAATACACAAGCTATAGTGATAGTGGGGTTCAGTAACGCCTGCTGTTCCCCTGCTGTGTGTCCGGCAAAAATTACTGCTACCTAGCTACACATGTTTAAAAAAACATGACATGTTAAAGTGGCTAGTGCTACACATAGATATCAGGCTACACCCTTATTTCTAAGCTGTAAACAAGTGAAACGTCAAATTTAAAACCATTCAATGATTAGTGTTGGTAACAAATCTGTAACTAAATAATTGTGACATATTAAGGCAGATATCCACATGTCTAACACAAATGCTAACACAAAAGCATACTTATGCTATAGGGTACTGATGGTGAACCTTCTCACTCCATAACTTTGACCAATCCAACTCACATCATGCCTCAAATGCTGCAATGTTGGAAGTGCATAATGTGGGTTGAACTTTGACAACAGCTGCAGTGCGAAGGTTATCCTTCTGTGTTCTTGGCTTTTAAATAAAAGCATACAAGTAAATATAATAATACATTGTTGATTAAGGGACATGATGTACACCTGTAATATTGTGCAAACAATGGATGTAGGACTATTCCTCTTCAACATTACTTATATTTGTGTCATTTGAAAAAATATATATTTTAGTTAAAAATTAAAAACCCATGTTCAGTAGCTGTGAAAGGCCCGTTTGTGTACTTCTATATTGTTTGCAACCAATGTATTGTATACGGATGGAAGCGCGTCACACTAATAGATTAGATTTATTTTAAATGGAATGTAGCAGAACCAATTGGAGATAAATGAAAAGGATGAGCCACTGAGACACGCTCAGCAGAGTACAAGCAGCAGTGCTTGAACATGTAACTGGAGCGTGATCTGCACTCAAAAAAGTAAAAAACACAGACTGAAGTGAACACTGAAACACAACTGTCCACAATCTGTGAAAAGCTCCTTTCTGTACTTCTATAGTGTTTGCAACCAATGTATTGTATACGGATGGAAGCGCGTCACACTAATAGATTAGATTTATTTTAAATGGAATGTAGCAGAACCAATTGGAGATAAATGAAAAGGATGAGCCACTGAGACACGCTCAGCAGCGTACAAGCAGCAGTGCTTGAACATGTAACTGGAGCGTGATCTGCACTCAAAAAAGTAAAAAACACAGACTGAAGTGAACACTGAAACACAACTGTCCACAATCTGTGAAAAGCTCCTTTCTGTACTTCTATAGTGTTTGCAACCAATGTATTGTATACGGATGGAAGCGCGTCACACTAATAGATTAGATTTATTTTAAATGGAATGTAGCAGAACCAATTGGAGATAAATGAAAAGGATGAGCCACTGAGACACGCTCAGCAGAGTACAAGCAGCAGTGCTTGAACATGTAACTGGAGCGTGATCTGCACTCAAAAAAGTAAAAAACACAGACTGAAGTGAACACTGAAACACAACTGTCCACAATCTGTGAAAAGCTCCTTTCTGTACTTCTATAGTGTTTGCAACCAATGTATTGTATACGGATGGAAGCGCGTCACACTAATAGATTAGATTTATTTTAAATGGAATGTAGCAGAACCAATTGGAGATAAATGAAAAGGATGAGCCACTGAGACACGCTCAGCAGAGTACAAGCAGCAGTGCTTGAACATGTAACTGGAGCGTGATCTGCACTCAAAAAAGTAAAAAACACAGACTGAAGTGAACACTGAAACACAACTGTCCACAATCTGTGAAAAGCTCCTTTCTGTACTTCTATAGTGTTTGCAACCAATGTATTGTATACGGATGGAAGCGCGTCACACTAATAGATTAGATTTATTTTAAATGGAATGTAGCAGAACCAATTGGAGATAAATGAAAAGGATGAGCCACTGAGACACGCTCAGCAGAGTACAAGCAGCAGTGCTTGAACATGTAACTGGAGCGTGATCTGCACTCAAAAAAGTAAAAAACACAGACTGAAGTGAACACTGAAACACAACTGTCCACAATCTGTGAAAAGCTCCTTTCTGTACTTCTATAGTGTTTGCAACCAATGTATTGTATACGGATGGAAGCGCGTCACACTAATAGATTAGATTTATTTTAAATGGAATGTAGCAGAACCAATTGGAGATAAATGAAAAGGATGAGCCACTGAGACACGCTCAGCAGAGTACAAGCAGCAGTGCTTGAACAAGTAACTGGAGCGTGATCTGCACTCAAAAAAGTAAAAAACACAGACTGAAGTGAACACTGAAACACAACTGTCCACAATCTGTGAAAAGCTCCTTTCTGTACTTCTATAGTGTTTGCAACCAATGTATTGTATACGGATGGAAGCGCGTCACACTAATAGATTTGATTTTTTTCTAATATAATGGAGCTGCACCAATTCCACTAAATAAAATAAAAAAAAAAAAAAAAAAAGTGACACGTGCAGATGCCTACAAACAGCGGTGGATGCAGAGCAAACTACAGCGTCACCTGCACTGTCACACACACACCTTGCACAGAGCTGTTAAAACAACACTGGCAAAATGAAGCTTTACACAGCGGTTGGTAAACTAGCCTGCCTCAAGCACAGTAGTACACAAAATCGCAATATCTAACTGTCCCTCAGAGTCAGCACAGCAGCGTTCTGTCCCTAACTGAGTTCACAGCACAGTGACGCTAAAATGGCTGCGGCGCCTTTTATAGTGCATTCTGACATCATTTCAGCAGCCAATCACAGCCATGCCATTAGTTAAGATGACCGCATCATTACAGGATGTGCCCACACTTCGTAGGATTCCTCATTGGCTGACTAAAATCACATTGCCTCTCAAAGAATTATGGGAACTTCCGATTCCGGTATACGATATGGAAAAAGTATCGGAATTAAGTATCGGAATTCCGATAACGCGAATATCGGCCGATACCCGATACTTGCGGTATCGGAATGCTCAACACTAGTGCCGGGTAGTAAATTCCCTAAAGGTCGCCTTTTTAACTTGTCTGTACCTGAACATGACGCTATGCGGTCTTATATCAAGGAATCATTGGAGAAGGGTCATATCAACCATCCTCTTCACCCTTAGGTGCCGGTTTTTTCTTTGTGGCCAAAAAAGATGGTTCATTAAGGCCGTGTATTGATTATCGTCTCTTGAACAATATTACTGTGAAATATCAATACCCGTTACCCTTGATTTCTGACCTGTTTTCCAGGGTGAAAAACGCTACTTGGTTTACCAAGCTTGACCTCAGGGGGGCGTATAACCTTATTCGCATTAAGCACGGGGATGAATGGAAGACGGCATTCAATACCCCTGAAGGGCATTTTGAGTACCTAGTGATGCCCTTTGGGCTCACTAATGCTCCTTCCGTCTTCCAGTCCTTCATGAATGACATTTTCAGGGATTTTGTGGACAAATTTCTGATTGTTTATTTGGATGATATCTTGATTTTTTCTAATGACTGGGACTCTCATGTGAAACATGTTCGAACTGTATTCCAGATTTTGAGAGAGAATGCTCTGTATGTGAAGGAATCAAAGTGTCTTTTTGGCGTACAGAGGATCTCATTTCTGGGATTCATTTTGTCCCCATCTGTTATTGAAATGGACCCTGTCAAGGTTCAGGCCATCTGTGATTGGGTCCAACCTACTTCATTAAAGGCTCTTCAGAGATTTTTGGGTTTTGCCAATTTTTATCGTAAATTTATTGGTAATTTCTCGGTTATTGTTAAACCATTAACTGATTTGACCAGAAAGGGTTCTGATGTGGTGAATTGGCCTCCTGAGGCAGTCTCTGCATTTCAGGAACTTAAGCAGAGATTCACTTCTGCTCCTGTTCTACGGCAGCCTGATGTTTCTCTGCCATTTCAGGTGGAGGTTGATGCCTCTGAAATTGGGGCAGGTGCCGTTTTGTCCCAAAAAGATCCAGAGACCTCTAAAAGTAACCCTTGTGCCTTTTTCTCTCGAAAATGTTCTCCTACTGAACGTAATTATGACGTGGGTAATCGGGAGTTGTTGGCCATGAAGTGGGCTTTTGAAGAGTGGAGACATTGGCTGGAGGGAGCCAAACATCAGGTGGTGGTCCTTACGTACCATAAGAATCTGGTCTATCTGGAATCTGCCAAGCGACTCAATCCTAGACAGGCCAGGTGGGCCTTGTTTTTCACACGTTTTAATTTTGTGGTTTCCTTTCTTCCTGGCACTAAGAATGTTAAGGCGGATGCCCTCTCGAGGAGTTTCCTTGCGGACTCTCCTGAGTTATCTGATCCTTCTGTTATTTTGAAAGAGGGTGTAGTTCTTTCCGCCATCTCGCCCAATTTGAGACTTGCTCTGGAGGGGTGTCAGGAGGATAGGCCCGAGCGCTGCCCTGTTGGAAAATTGTTTGTCCCGGACCAATGGAAAAAGAGTGTGATGTCTGAGATTCATTGTTCCGCATTGGCTGGGCATCCCGGAATTTGTGGTACCAGAGACTTGGTTAGTCGGTCCTTTTGGTGGCCTACCTTGTCTCGTGATGTCAGGGAATTTGTGCAGTCCTGCGGGACTTGCTCTCGCTCCAAGCCTTGCTCTCGCTCTAGTGGTTTGTTGATGCCATTGCCTGTGCCCAAGAGACCATGGACCCATATCTCTATGGATTTCATTTCCGATCTTCCTGTTTCTCAGAGAATGACCACCATCTGGGTAATTTGTGATAGATTTTCCAAAATGATACATCTTGTGCCATTACCTAAGTTGCCTTCCTCCTCTGAATTGGTGCCGTTGTTCCTTCAGCACGTGGTTCGTTTACATGGCATTCCTGAGAACATTGTGTCTGACAGAGGAGTCCAGTTTGTTTCCAGATATTGGAGGACTTTTTGTTCTAAACTGGGTGTTCAATTGTCTTTCTCCTCGGCATTTCATCCTCAGACCAATGGTCAAACTGAGAGAACAAGCCAGACATTGGAGACTTATCTAAGATGCTTTGTGTCTGCTGATCAGGATGACTGGGTCTCTTTTTTGCCTTTGGCTGAGTTTGCTCTTAATAATAGGGCTAGCTCTGCCACTTTGATGTCTCCGTTTTTCTGTAATTCTGGGTTTCACCCTCGATTTTCTTCAGGACAGACGGAGGCTTCTGTCTGTCCAGGTGTTGACTCTGTTGTGGAGCGTATGCAACAGATTTGGGACCAGGTAGTGGAGAGGTTGTCCCTCTCTCAGGAGAAGGCCCAGCGGTTTGCTAACCGGCATAGGACTGATGGTCCTCGGTTTAAAGTTGGGGACGTGGTCTGGTTGTCCTCAAAGAATATTCCTATGAGAGTAGCATCTCCTAAATTTAAGCCTAGGTTCATTGGACCTTATAAGATCATGGAGATTATTAATCCTGTTTCTTTTCGTTTGCTTCTTCCAGGGACATTTAAGATCCATAACGTGTTCCACAAGTCCTTGTTGAAGAGGTTTGTTGAGCCAGTGGTTCCTGCTGCTGTGCCTCCTGACCCTGTTTTGGTTGAGGGCAATCTGGAGTATGTGGTTGAGAAAATATTGGATTCTCGTTTTTCTAGACGGAAACTCCAGTATTTGGTTAAATGGAGAGGTTATGGTCAGGAAGACAATTCTTGGGTGTTTGCTTCGGACATCCATGCTAGGAGACTTATCCGTGCGTATCATGAACTCATCCTGACCGACCTGGTTGCTCAAATGAGGGTTCGGTGACCCCTCCTCAAGGGGGGGTACTGTTGTGAATGGGTTTGAGATGAGTTCTGAGCAGAGGCTCCCTCTGGTGGTTACAAGCGGTGCTAGTGAAGATTGTGAGGACTGGGAATCAGGTGTTACTGACTGGTCTTATATAAGGGAGTCATTTTCCCATCAGGGTTGCCAGTGATCAATTGTTCTGGTCTGAATCCTTCATTCCAGTTTCCCTTGTAGCCTGCTGTGTCGTTTCTGCATCTCCTGCTTACAGATAAGACTTTTGCTTCTTTTGTGTTTGTGCTATATTTTTGCATTTTGTACTGCACTTCTTTGGGGGCCTTCAGGGTCCCCTCTGGGGGCTTCTGCCCTCTCAGTTTAGTTCAGCCACTGAGTTTTGTTCTTTTGCTTTTTCCAGTTTTTTCAGTGGCTGCTGTTTTGATTTTGTTACACCAGAGAACTAATTTAGGTGGTAGAGGTCGTGTGATCTCAGGTGATTTTGAAATTAGTAGAGTTGGTGCTTTTCAGGGTTTTCTGGGATTGCAGTAAGTACCCTTCCTATCCTTTTCTATTTAGATAGTTTGGGCCCCAGCGTTTGCTCATACTATTTTCTTTCTGTGTCAGTATTTCCTCTTGTCTAACCGCCATTACATGTTTGGGGGCTTTCTATTATCTTTGGGGTTCTGCTCCGGGGCAGATAGCTTTCCTGTTTCTGTCTTTAGGTGTAGTTAGTTTCTCAGGCTGTGACGAGGTGTCTAGGACCAACGTAGGAACGCTCCACGGCTGCCTCTAGTTGTGGTGGTTAGTCAGGGTACTGCAATCTCATAGATTCCAACTGCTCTGGTGTATTGCCTTTTTTCCTGCTCTCCTCAGCTACCGAAACATAACAGACACCTGGCCAGAATTAGCACAATATGCCTTACAGGAGCTCGCTTGCCCTGCTGGTAGTGTGCTATCAGAAAGAGTCTTCAGTGCTGCTGGATCAATCCTGACAGAAAGAAGGACCCGGCTGTCGACTAAAAATGTTGGTGATCTCACTTTCATTAAAATGAACAATGCCTGAGTTTCAAAGGATTTTGTACCAGCTTTCCCTGATGACACATAGGTTGCCAGCAAAATGGCTCGCTTTGTCCTCCTCTTCCTCCGACTTCTCCAATTCCTCCATTTGCAGCTGCTGAACGTCCAGCCTACACCTCAACATATGGCAGTTTTTCCACCTCCTTACTGGGCTGTACCACCCCAGGGCCAGCGTCAGCTCCTGGTGCACCCGGGCAAGTGCCGGGGCCCTGAGCAGGTAGAAGGGCCCGCTTGCTGTCAGAGAAACCGACGTACTTTGAGGGGCCCTGTGCCAGTGACGGTGCCCATGAGTGTACCCCCCTACTTGCTTAGGGCACCAGCACTTTCAATATTTACCTCTACCTGCTCCACCACTGTGACGTCTTCCGCGTTTCCTGACAGTGACATTCAGATCAGAGAGCGCAATAACGTCACGTCTGAGCGCCCTCTTCCTGAACAGTCACAGTTCAAAGAGCTGGAAGATGGCGATGCTGACGAGTCCAGAGTAGAGCAGTGCCTAGTGAGGAGAGTTATTTCATTTTTTTTAATGTTTGGAGCAATATATGGGGAGCATTATACACTGGAGAATTATATATGGGACCCATCATACACTTGAGCATTATAGATAGGGCCCATTATACACTGGAGCAATATATATGGGGCCCATCATACACTGGAGCATCATATACGGGTCCCATTATACACTGGAGCATCATATGGGGCCCATTATATATGGAGCATTACATAGGCCCATTATACACTGGAGCATCATCCATGGGGCACATCATATACTGGAGCATCATTGGGGCCCATTATATGTGGCTCATCATATGTGGCACATTATATATGGATCATCTCATGGAGCTCATTATATATGGAGCATTATATATGGTGAACATTATATTTGGAGCATTAGGTGGGGCTCATCATACACTGGAGCATCATATATGGGGCCCATCATATACTAGAGCATCATATGGGTTTCATTATTTATGGGGCTTCATATAGGGCCCTTTATATATGGAGCATCATATGGAGCACATATGGGGCCTATTCTGTATGGAGCATTATATGGAGCCCATTCTGTATGGTGCACTATGTGGTGCCCATAATACTGTATGGAGGAATATACTGTCCGGTTTTTGAGCTATTGTAGAATTTACAATAGTTATCACTCATGTAATGTAAGAAGTGAAGTATTTGGCATTGTACTATACCTATATTTCTCTGCCGTATTGGAGCATCATGAATTGTGGTATGTGTTAAAGGGGCCTACTGAGACTCTTTGGCCCGGGGCCCACGAAAACCTTGAGCCAGCCCTGCCCCCCAACAACTTTAGCCAAATAACCCCCAGTTTTCGATGCCTTACTATTATTATAAAGTTAATTAAGGTTGACAAGCTTAAGTAATAAGAATTGATGTCGTTGGCATTGAAATGGGCACTGTAGGAGTGTTTACTGTTCTCCACTCACTGGCGACTGTTATTCCCCATTGACTTGCATTGGAGTCGGGTTTCGTTTTATGTCGAAACTGACTTTTGCCGCTTGTTAGTCAGCCGATCTCGTTCGACTCGACTTTTGGTAAAGTCGGATGGTCCGAAACCCGACTCGACCCTCCCGGAGGCAAAGTCGCTCATCTCTACTGACTGACTCAGGAGGACAGCTATTTGAACTCCAGACCACATGACTCCTCCCCATGTCACTGATCACATGACTGTGACACCACACAGGTCCTGTCAGCACGGCGCCGGCTCTGCTGGTGGAGATAAGGTGGACATCCTTCCACATAAAAGCCAGCCCATTTAACAAATTTGTGTGCTGAAGGAAAGTCTGGGTTTTATATCACTGACACCATCAAGCGTAGTGACACATATCACCCCTCCAGTACTTTACCAGTGACTTTAAAAGTAATCTGTCATCAAGATTTACCCACAGAAGGTATTTGGAGTTCTTTATCAGCCTTCTAATATACTCTTTAATGATGTTTATGTTAACCCTGATTGCTAAATGTTCAGTTGTGGTCAAAAGTATTGAAATTGCTCTAAATTTTGATTTTCACAAAGTTTTCTGCTTCAGTATCTTTAGATACAGTGGGAAAATAAGTATTTGATGCACTGTTGATTTTGCAAGTGTTCCCATCTACAAATAACAGAGGTCTGTAATTTTTATCATAGGTGCAATTCATCTGTGAGACAGAATCGGAAAATAAAAAAAAAACAGAAAATCATATTGTATGATTTTTAAATAATTAATTTGCATTTATGAGAAATGGATGAGTAATGGTTTCCAGACAAATTTCTCACTGCTTTTTTGTAGGGTTATACATACCATAGAAAAGTACCCAAGAACATGTAATACTGTTTGGATGAGCAATACAATACCAATACAGTTTTGAACATTTTTTTGAGGGTTAGATATCACCAAAACGTACGAAGGAAGACGTAATTCTGTATGGATGAGCAATAAAGTGTCAAAACATGTTTGAAATTTTTTTTTGAGGGTTAGATAACACTGAAATATACCCAATAACATGTAAAACTTTATGGATAAGCAATATAATAAACACATTTTTGGAGTGTCAGATACACCAAAATGTACCCAAGAAGATGTGATACTCTATGGATGAGCAATATAATACTGCATATACCAGTGCAATTTACCCCAGAGCTCGTAATAGTATACTGATGAGTCATTTTATACCAAATATTTTTAATCCTTTTTTATGGATGATATACCACCAAAATGTATCCTGGTTCATATAATAGTATATGAATGAGTAATTCAATCCAGATAACTTTTTCAACACTATTTTGGAAGGTTATGTACCACCACAAAATAACCCAGAACATGTAATAGTAAATGGATGAGTAACTAAATCCATATAAATTTTGTAGCGCTTTTTTAAAGGGTTGTATACCATTGAATTTACCCAAGAGCACGTAATATTTTATGGATGAGTAATTGAGTCCAGAAATATCTTTAAATGCAATTTTGCAGTTTTACATACCACCATATTATAACAATAACCGCGTTCAACTGTTTGGATGACTAATTTAACCCCTTAGTGACTGAGCCAATTTGGTACTTAATGACCAAGCCAATTTTTACAATTCTGACCACTATCACTTTATGAGGATATAGCTCTGGAATTCTTCAATGGATTTCACTGATTCTTTTTTTTTCATGACATATTGTACTTCATGTTGGTTGTAAAATTTCTTTGATATGACTTGCATTTATGTATGAAATAAACAGAAATTTGGCAAAAATTTAGAAAATTTTAATTTTTGTGCCCTTAAATCAGAGAGTCATATCACACAAAATAGTTAATAAATAACATTTCCCACATGTCTACTTTACATCAGCAATATTTTGGAAACATAATATTTTTTGTTAGGACGTTATAAGGTTTAAAATTTGACCAGTGATTTCTAATTTTTCCAACAAAATTTACAAAAAACATTTTTTTAGGGACCACGTCACATTTGAAGTGAGTTTGGGGGGCCAATATGACAGAAAATACCGAAAAGGGACATCATTCTAAAAACTTCATCTCTCAAGGTGCACATTAGAGTTGAGCGATACTTTCCGATATCCTAAAGTATCGGAATCGGAATGGTATCGCCGATATCACTAAAATATCGGCGATACCCGATACCGATACCGGAAGTCCCATGTAAGTCTATGGGAACAAAATATCGAAATTAAAAAAAACCCATTCTTGCCTTGTTGGTTAATTGTACATAAAGGAAAACAAGAAAGAGTAATGTAGAATGTATTGGGGAAGGTTGAGGAGACATTAAAGGCATAGATGTTTAACCCAATCAAATGGAATAGCATAAATATTTTTTTTTTTAAAGATGTTCGGATTGACGAAGAAATTGACAATGTTAACGTTTTTTATATTTTGGCAAATATGTATATTACACAACTTCCATGCTCTTCATCTTCACCTTTTTAACTTTTCACACACTTTCTCCTTCATAATCTTCTGCAGCATCATCTTTTTCATCAAATTATTCTTCATCTTCACCTTCTTTATCTTCTTCTTAAACTTCTTGCTATTCATCTTTGTTAACATTACTCATATTCTTCTTATTAAACTATTATTCTTATTCATATTCTGCTTCATCTTCTTCATCATATTCTTATTTGTGACAGAGAATCCTGTACTTGTAATCTGTCAAAGTATGAATTTTTCATCCTTCCGTTCTTGCTGTCACAAAACATTTAAATTACAACAGTATTTGTCCGTGTTCAGTTTAGCCTGCAGCAGCAGGCATTTTCCAGGGGCACCACGAGGAGGAACGGACTCACCCCCATACACTGCTTAGTCTTCTTCTGCTTAGAATTTAGAGCATATATTTTGCTCTTCATTTTGGTCTTATACTTCATGTTCTTCTGCTTTTAGATCTTCTGCTTATTGTTCTTGTGTCTCTTGTTCCGTATCTTGTATTTGTAGCACAATCTTGTACCAGCTGATGTTACTGGGACACGGTTACTAAGCAGGAGGTACCTGTGCTCCAAAGCACTACCAAGGACCAGCAGACGTTGCTGGAACTCGGATACCGAGATGGAGGCACCTAGGCCAAAGGCACTGCGGAGAACCAGTTGACGGTACTGGAACCCGGAGGGGCAGCAGAAGGAAAAGAGCCAATGGCACAACCGAGGACCAGCTGACGTTACTGGGACACGGTTACTAAGCAGGAGGTACCTGTGCTCCAAAGCACTACAAAGGACCAGCAGACGTTGCTGGAACTCGGATACCGAGATGGAGGCACCTAGGCCAAAGGCACTGCGGAGAACCAGTTGACGGTACTGGAACCCGGACGGGTAGCAGAAGGTACAAGAGCCAATGCAAGTAACGAGGACCAGCTGACTGTGCTGGAACCCGGAGGGGCAGCAGAAGGAAAAGAGCCAATGGCACAACCGAGGACCAGCTGACGTTACTGAACCCCAGTAACACAGGAGCAAGTGTTGACTGTGCTAACAGCACTTCCGAGCAACAACTGGCGGTGTTGGAGCCCAGGGTCAAGGAGGATGTTTAAATACTAGATCAAGTAATTTCCTTGTTACCTGTCAATTTTAAATGTCTATACTTCAAACAAGAGAAAGATAACCTTTACTACCATAAGATGATGATTTCATTTAAACTAATATCTAGATAAATAAAGAATTGACAAACATAAACACATACATTAACATGTTGAACAGCAATGCAAACCACAAAATAAATTAGTTAAGGAATCTGCTATACGGTTGTACATAAAAGCATACAAGTACATATCTGAATCCATTAATGATGGATAAGTAACAGTATGTACACCATTTTTATTGTATAGACAATGAATGTCTGACTTCAAAACATCATCAGCATTACAAGTTATCTGTGACATTACTAAAATGTTACATTTGCTGAATAATGTCACTAAACAGTTTATACAAAATTATACAATTTCCATCATGTAATACTCATAATATGTGGCAATAATCATGTTTATTAACAAACATAACCTTTAAAAAGTGCATAGTGCATAGTGAAAATTGCTATTTATGCCTGACTGTCGACTTGCAAGCATGACAACGGATAGATAAGGTATATATAGATGAGACTGCATAGCCACAGATGGTGAATGGCGATGTAATACTGTACCTCAATAAAGTGTGCGTCACTACTACATAATTTTTTTTATATAGCTTTATAAACAGGGTACGTGGATGTATGCTTGCGCCTTTGTTTTGACGCACAAACTGCCTTCCTGCTGAGACGCGTTGGGTAGTGAACAGTTGTGTGCAGTGTTCACTGTAGTCTGAGGTTTTCCTTTTTGGAGTGCAGATCACGCTCCAGTTAGTTCTTCAACCACTGCTGGTTGTAGTCTGCTGAGCGTGTGTCACTGGCACATCCTTGAAATTTTTCTCTAATTGTTGCTGCTCCATTCTATTACAAATAAATAAAATCTATTAGTGTGACGCGCTTCCATCCGTATACAATACATTGGTTGCAAACACTATAGAAGTACACAAAGGGGCCTTTCACACCTACTGAACAGTTGTGTGCAGTGTTCACTGAAGTCTCTGCGGAATAACCACACTTAGGCCTTATAACTTTTCAGACTTTCTTTATCAATCTACCAAGATGAAGAAGGCAGGGAGTAAGGCACGTGGTCGTGGAGTTTCTTCAGGGAGAGGACGTGGGGATTCTGTGGCTGCTGCGGCCCCCAGTGACACAGCATCCACCAGTTTTCCCCGGGCCGTGAGCGTTCCTTTATGCGCACTTTTGTAGGAGCTCGGAGTACCCCCCTGCTGCGGGAAGAACAAATTGAAGCCGTTGTTGTTTGGATCTCAGCCAATGCATCGACTTCAATTGCTTCCACCTCCTCTCAGGACCACAGCACTGTTGGGCAACCATCTGTCTCTTCACCGCCTGGCAAATTGCCCAGGCAGTCAGAGAGTTCTGTACAGGAGCCAGCTGAGTGTCTGCTTCTGTTCTCATAATCTATTGGCTTGCAAACAGGGGCCCAGCCAAGCAGCATTCTGTAATGTGAAGAAGAGGGAGTATGCAGTGATGCGCAACAGCTGTGTCTCTCTGAATCTGAAGAGGCGGGTGAGACAGTGCCGATGGTCAGCACACCGCAGAACGCATCTGATGATGATGATGAGACCCAGGTGCCAGTTTCTGTTGAGCATGGTGCTGGCCAGACCACCCAACAGCAGGTGTTGGAAGAGGGTAGTGGAGATGATGAGGTCCAATACCCAACATGGCATGAAGAACAGGAAGGTGGTGGGAGCAGCTCAGAGGAATAATAATAATATTGATTTATATAGCGCCATCATATTCCGCAGCGCTTTACAGTTTAGCAGTTTCAGAACACAAGTCATAAGTAACAACGTTAACAATACAATAATTTAAGCTAAATAAGTCGCCCCTGCTCGTGACAGCTTACAATGTACAATGAGATGGGGGAGATACAAAGTATAGGTGTTTATATACAATGGTGCATTTACAATGATGTTCCAGCCATCTTAAGGGACTGAGGGATGGAGATAGTGAATGGGCTAGAGACACACACACACTTACACAGAATACATAGAATGACTTTGATTAGTGAATGTGATAGGCCGCTCTGAACAAATGTGTTTTGAGGGAGCGCCTGAAACCATGCAAATTGTGGATAGTCCTAATTTCTTGGGTACAGCATTCCAGAGGATTGGCGTAGAGCAGGAGAAGTCTTGGAGTCGGGAGTGGGAGGTACGTATTAGTGCAGAGGTTAGTCGAAAGTCGTTTGCAGAGCGCAGCAGTCGGTTAGGCCGATAGATAGAAATGAGGGAGGAGATGTAGGAGGGGTGCTGCACTGTGGAGAGCTTTGTGGGTGAGAACCAGTACTTTGGTTGAAAGCTGGGAGAGGCCTAGAGAAATGGTTAGTGATAGAAGGAAGATAGAGGAAGACATTGCCCCAACGGTACAAAAGGAGGGAGAGTTAGGCTGCAGACTCGGTTGCCTGTAGCCTCCAGTTTGGCACCTGTTCGGAGCAGTTGTCTTCCAAAAGTCAAAACGTGCGCTCCCAGGACTTGCACTGCGTGGTCCTTTTTTCACACACTTGCACATGATATTTGCTATGTGAAATGCAAGCTGTGTAATCAAAAATTAAAAATAGCTAAAAGTGTCAGTCACCTCAATACCACAAATATGTGGAAACATGTGCGGACAAAGCACGTAGTTGAGTTACAAAGACACACTGGAGATGTAGGCCAACCTACAGCAGCACCTACATCTTCAGGTTGTGTTGAAGCCTCTTCATCGAGCTCACACACACGCTGGTTATGCTTCCTCACAGGATCGCCATGGAAGAACCTCGGCCACTGTTGTCCAGAGACAAACTGTTATTCCACACACAGCAGCAAGTTCCCTGTCATCCTCACACTCCAGGCCACAAAACAGCCAGCGGTAGCACAGGCATGGGATAAAAGACGGCCATACTCCGCAAACCATGCACGAGCACAGGCTCTGAATGCTGGCATTGCAAAACTCCTGTCCCTTGAAATGCTGTGATTCAGGCTGGTGGAGACAGACAGTTTCCGTAACTGAATATCATTGTCAATCCCACAATACAATGTGCCAAGCCGATTTCATTTCAGCAGGCAAGCCGTCCCTGGTCTGCAAAAGCATGTTGAGGGAAAAATTAAACATGCGCTACTAAAAGCCCTCAGTAGCAAGGTCCACCTGACCACCGATGCGTGGACCAGTACCCATTGTTATGATCTGCTACAACCAGTAAGGAAAGAAGGGAATTCTGTCCCTACAATACAACTAAGCTGAATCCCTACGATGTAACGGGGAACCTGATCCTGCGACCAGACCCGCTAAAGTCCTCATCTAGTGTGAACGAAGACCTATAGTTGCGAGGGAGTAATCCCTACAAGATCTAGGGACTGGGAGAAAAGGTGGACACCTCCTAACATAAATTGTAGCATGGATAATTAAACAGAAAAATAAATACTTTGTGATCCTAACATCAAGCAAAACTCACAGATTAAGGCACCTAAGCACCCGGCTAGCTTAACAGTAGATAATACAATGAAGTCAAGCAAAGCCAGAAGGGCGGAGCCAGACTAAATAGGGAAAAAAGGTCATGTGACCAGCAAACTGAAACAAAACCTAACAAGAGGGTTCTAACACCCATGGCCAGGGACAATACCTTTCCCTCACTGCCCATTGGGTCAATGTTGTGCAGCCGGGTACTGATCTTGCGAGTGGCGCTGTACGTGTTCTGCCAACTCCAAGGATTGCAGGAATCAAGTCTGTACACATTGATTCCTCCTCCTATTCCAGTTCCTCAGAATCATCGCTGCAGGAGCCGTCACGGTCTACCTCCACATGGACCCGTGAACGTTTACCTGTTGCGACCGATATGAGCACAGCCGTGTCCAAATGTCAACAGGCCATCCTGAAATTAATTTCCATGGGGAATCTTAGCCACACAGCGCAGGAGCTCTGTAATGCCATAAAGCAGGAGAGCGACGTGTGGTTTTTGGAAGAGAATCTACAGGCAGGCTTGGTAGTGTGTGACAATGGCCGAAATCTGGTGTCAGCTCTGGGCCTTGGCAACCTCACTCACATACCATGTCTGTCATATGTGCTCAACTTGGTCGTGCAGAGTTTTTTGAGGGACTATCCGGATCTTGATGCACTGCTGCACAAGGTCCGCCTAGAGTGCGCTACTTGCGACGTTCAGCATGGCCAGATCGCTGATTGCAGCTCTGCAACGCAGATTTCACCTTCATGAACATCGCATTATATGTGACGTACCCACCAGGTGGAATTCCTCGTTACATATGTTGGAGCGGTTGTGTGAGCAGCAGCCAACAGTAATGGAGTATCAGCTGCATCAGGCGCAGTCAACTCGCAATTTGCGGCGTTCACACTTCACCACTACTGAGTGGGCCTCTATAATAAGAATAATAATATTATTTATTTATATAGCGCCATAATATTCCGCAGTGCTTTACAGTTTAACAGTTTCAAAACACGAGTCATAAGTAACAACGTTAACAATACAATAATTAAAGCAAAATCAGCCGCCCTGCTGGTGAAAGCTTACAATCTACAATGAGGTGTGGGAGATACAAAGTACAGGTGTTTATATACAATGGTGTTTTTACAATGATGGTCCAGCCATTTTAAGGAAGTGAGGGATGCATGGAGATAGTGAATGGGCTACACACACAGAATTACACATAGAATGACTTTGATTAGTGAATGTGATAGGCCACTGTGAACAAATGTGTTTTGAGGGAGCGCCTGAAACCATCCAAATTGCGGATAGTCCTAATTTCTTGGGGTAGAGCATTCCAGAGGATTGGCGCAGCGCGGGTGAAGTCTTGGAGTTGGGAGTGGGAGGTACGGATTAGTGCAGAGGTTAGTCGAAGGTCGTTTGCAGAGTGCAGCAGTCGGTTAGGCCGATAAATATAAATAAGGGAGGAGATGTAGGGGGGTGCTGCGCTGTGGAGAGCTATGTTGGTGAGAACCAGTAATTAGAATTGGATCCTATAATGAATGGGCAGCCACTGCCAGTGTAATGAGTGGCGAATAACTCTATGAAGGATATCTGCCACGTTTTGCGTGCGTTTGATGAGTCAACGCGGATGGCGAGTGCAGATGATGCACTAGTCAGCCTGACTGTCCCCCTTATCTGCCTGCTTCAAAAAACACTGCAAGCACTAAGGCATGAGGTTTTGGAAGAGGTGGAGGATGAGGAGTCACAAATTCCATCACCTTCTGGACAGTCAGCGCAACGTGGTTCCTCACAAAGGGCTGGAGGACTTTCAAAGTACCATGCTGTATCAACAATTGAACCTCCAGAGTCGCTGTCTATATTTCATAACCATTACAAACTTTTAATGTATTTACAAAGCACATAATGTACATTTTTTGTCTATCCTTTTGTAATGCTATTGTGTTTCCATAAACTGATGTTACAGAATTATGATACAAAGTTTTTAAATTTTGAGTTTTAAATTTTGTAAATTTATATGTATTTGAAGGACTTTGTGAGGAGGATGAGGAGAGTCAATGGAGGAGGAAGACATCGCTCCAGAGGGAGGTAGACAATGCTCTAGTCAGTATGTAGACCAAGGGTGGGGTGATGCACAGCAGGCGGAGATGACGCCTCTTGCAGGGGACAACGTTTCTTGGCCAGTTGGGAGTCTGCAGCACATGGTTGATTTCATGCTGCAGTGGCTGAGAAACGACCGCCGCATCGAACACATTCACACCACGTCTGATTATTGGGTGTACACCCTCCTAGACCCTCGCTACCGGGACAACTTACAAAGCCTCATCACACCGTTGAACCGGGAGCGTAAAATGCGGAAGTACCAAGACACACTGGTGCAATCCATAATGTTCTCCATTCCAGCCGAGAGCACTGCTGCTGCTACTGATTTACAAAGCAGCTCTGTGCGTCGAGGCAGTGGAGACAGCTCTGCAACAAGAGGGAGCACAAGCAGCGCCTCTGCACAGGGCAAGAACAGTATGTTCCAAATGTGTCGAAGTTTTGTGGCAGCGCCACCAATGTCTACACCATCCGAGACGGCTCCAGTCAGCAGGGGGCAACATTTCCGTAAGATGGTGACAGACTACATGTCTTGCCCTCTCAGTGTACTCCCAGATGGCTCTTCCCCATTCAAGTTTTGTGTCTCTAAGCTGGATACATGGCCAGAGCTTAGCCAGTATGCATTGGAGGTGCTGGCTTGATCTGCTGGCAGTGTATTATCGGAGCGCGTCTTTACTGCTGCAGGTGGTGTTACTAACAGACCGTTGCATGCGACTATCCTACGATAATGTAGAACGGCTTACTTTTCTGAAAATGAACTAGGCATGGATCTCGCCTGAATTTGCCTGTCCGTTTCAGATTAACTAACTGGTTGACAACGTTTTCCATGTCTCCCGTTATGTTCATCTTTCTACCACCTAGTATACTCCCTGGGCTAAACACTGCCAGTTGCTGCTCAGAAGTGTCGTTTTCCACAGACCATACACAAGCTATAGTGATAGTGGGGTTCAGTAACGCCTGCTGTTCCCCTGCTGTGTGTCCGGCAAAATTACTGCTACCTAGCTAACATGTTTAAAAAAACATGACATGTTAAAGTGGCTAGTGCTACACATAGATATCAGGCTACACCCTTATTTCTAAGCTGTAAACAAGTGAAACGTCAAATTTAAAACCATTCATGATTAGTGTTGGTAACAAATCTGTAACTAAATAATTGTGACATATTATGGCAGATATCCAATGTCTAACACAAATGCTAACACAAAAGCATACTTATGCTATAGGGTACTGATGGTGAACCTTCTCACTCCATAACTTTGACCAATCCAACTCACATCATGCCTCAAATGCTGCAATGTTGGAAGTGCATAAGTGGGTTGAACTTTGACAACAGCTGCAGTGCGAAGGTTTCCTTCTGTGTTCTTGGCTTTTAAATAAAAGCATACAAGTAAATATAATATCATTGTTGATTAAGGGACATGATGTACACCTGTAATATTGTGCAAACAATGGATGTAGGACTATTCCTCTTCAACATTACTTATATTTGTGTCATTTGAAAAAATACAATTTTAGTTAAAAATTAAAAACCCCATGTTCAGTAGCTGTGAAAGGCCCGTTTGTGTTCTTCTATATTGTTTGCAACCAATGTATTGTATACGGATGGAGCGCGTCACACTATAGATTAGATTTATTTTAAATGGAATGTAGCAGAACCAATTGGAGATAAATGAAAGGATGAGCCACTGGACACGCTCAGCAGAGTACAAGCAGCAGTGCTTGAACATGTAACTGGAGCGTGATCTGCACTAAAAAAAGTAAAAAACACAGACTGAAGTGAACACTGAAACACAACTGTCCACAATCTGTGAAAAGCTCCTTTCTGTACTTCTATAGTGTTTGCAACCAATGTATGTAAAACGGAATGGAAGCGCGTCACACTAATAGATTAGATTTATTTTAAATGGAATGTAGCAGAACCAATTGGAGATAAAATGAAAAGGATGAGCCACTGAGACACGCTCAGCAGAGTACAAGCAGCAGGTGCTTGAACATGTAAACTGGAGCTGATCTGCACTAAAAAAAGTAAAAAACACAGACTGAAGTGAACACTGAAACACAACTGTCCACAATCTGTGAAAAGCTCCTTTCTGACTTCTATAGTGTTTGCAAAATGTATTGTATACGGATGGAAGCGCGTCACACTAATAGATTAGATTTATTTTAAATGGAATGTAGCAGAACCAATTGGAGATAAATGAAAAGGATGAGCCACTGAGAACGCTCAGCAGGAGTACAAGCAGCAGTGCTTGAACATGTAACTGGAGCGTGATCTGCACTAAAAAAAGTAAAAAACACAGACTGAAGTGAACACTGAAACACAAACTGTCCACAATCTGTGAAAAGCTCCTTTCTGTACTTCTATAGTGTTTGCAACCAATGTATTGTTAGGATGGAAGCGTCACACTAATAGATTAGATTTATTTTAAATGGAATGTAGCAGAACCAATTGGAGATAAATGAAAA
The DNA here is from genome assembly GCA_033576555.1 of Oophaga sylvatica. Lineage (NCBI taxonomy): Eukaryota > Metazoa > Chordata > Amphibia > Anura > Dendrobatidae > Oophaga > Oophaga sylvatica. The sequence continues at coordinate 260,766,836 of JARQOD010000001.1, forward strand.
GGATGGAGCCACTGAGACACGCTCAGCAGAGTACAAGCAGCAGTGCTTGAACATGTACTGGAGCGTGATCTGCACTAAAAAAAGTAAAAAACACAGACTGAAGTGAACACTGAAACACATGTCCACATCTGTGAAAAAGCTCCTTTCTGTACTTCTATAGTGTTTGCAACCAATGTATTGTATACGGATGGAAGCGCGTCACACTAATAGATTAGATTAATTTTAAATGGAATGTAGCAGAACCAATTGGAGATAAATGAAAAGGATGAGCCACTGAGACACGCTCAGCAGAGTACAGCAGCAGTGCTTGAACATGTAACTGGAGCGTAATCTGCACTCAAAAAAGTAAAAAACACGACTGAAGTGAACACTGAAACACAACTGTCCACAATCTGTGAAAAGCTCCTTTCTGTACTTCTATAGTGTTTGCAACCAATGTATTGTTACGGATGGAAGCAGTCACACTAATAGATTTGATTTTTTTCTAATATAATGGAGCTGCACCCAATTCCACTAATAAAATAAAAAAAAAAAAAAAAAAAAGTGACACGTGCAGATGCCTACAAACAGCGGGGATGCAGAGCAAACTGCAGCGTCACCTGCACTGTCACACACCAACCTTGCACAGAGCTGTTAAAACAACACTGGCAAAATGAAGCTTTACACAGCGGTTGGTAAACTAGCTGCCTCAAGCACAGTAGTACACAAAATCGCAATATCTAACTGTCCCTCAGGTCAGCACAGCAGCGTTCTGTCCCTAACTGAGTTCACAGCACAGTGACGCTAAAATGGCTGCGGCGCCTTTTATAGTGCATTCTGACATCATTTCAGCAGCCAATCACAGCCATGCCATTAGTTAAGATGACCGCATCATTACAGGAGTGCCCACACTTCGTAGGATTCCTCATTGGCTGACTAAAATCACATTGCCTCTCAAAGAATTATGGAACTTCCGATTCCGGTATACGAAATGGAAAAAGTATCGGAATTAAGTATCGGAATTCCGATAACGCGAATATCGGGCCGATACCCGATACTTGCGGTATCGGAATGCTCAACACTAGTGCACATTCAAGAAGTTTATTAACCCTTCAGGTGCTTCACAAGAACTAAAACTATGTGGAAGGAAAAAAATGAACATTTTACTTTTTTCAGAAAAAATTTGCTTTGGAGCCAAACTTTTTTATATTCATAAGGGTATCAGGAGATAATGGACCACAAAATTTGTTGTGCAAATTCTCCTGAGTATGGTGATACCCGTATGTGGGAGAAAGACACTATTTTGGTGCATGGCAGGGCTTAGAAGGGAGGGAGCATCGTTTGACTTTTGAACGCAAAATTGGCTGGAATCAATGGCGGCCGCAATGTTGTGTTTGGAGACCCCCTGATTTACCTAAAAGTTGGAACCCCTAATTCTAACTCCAACCCTAACACAGGCCTAACCACAACCCTAACCCAACACCACAACCCTAACCCCAACACAATCCTAAACCTAACTAGTCCCAACGCTAACTCTAACCATAACCATAACGTTTAGCCCAATCCTAACCCAAGCCCAACCCTAACCCTAGCTCTAGCCCCAACCCTAGCCCTACCCTAACCCTAATCATAGCCCAACCATAACCCTAGCCCCAACCCTAACTCTAGCTCAACCCTAACCCTAGCTATAACTCAACTATAACCCCAATCATAACCTTAACCCTAGCCCAACCTAACCCTAGCTATAACCACAACTATAACTCACCATAACCCTAAACCTAGCCCCAACCCTAGGTATAACCCCAACTATAACCCAACCTTAACCCTAGCTCTAACCCCAACCCTACAATAGCCCCAAACCAAACCCTAAAGAAAAATGGAAATAAATAATGTTCTTTTTTTTATTATTTTTACCTAAGAGGGTGGAGGGGTTGATTTACAATTTTTTTTATTTTGATCACTGTGATATGGTCTGATACAGTGATCAAAATGAACCAATAGGAAAAATTTCCGAATGCCGGCCAGCAGATATCGGCGGGCGCACTGCCCATGCACCCGCTATTTACTTCCCTGAAGAAGACACCGACGGCCTAGAGACATCACAGGAGGATGCATGAGGGACCGGGGGACATCAGAGGTACCGGGAGCACTCAGGGGACCCATTTCTCTCTCATCTGATGTGCTAGATTGCATTAGAGGAGAGAGAAATTAATGGGAAATCTGACTTTTTTTTGCGGTTGCCATTATTCCATGAATAACGGTGATCGCAACACTGAGGTAAAAACCGACCTGAATAATGTACTCTGGGGTCTCAACTACCCCGGTAGCCGAAACCCCTGATAATTTCCGACACTGGGGGCACTATACACTTATTTCTCAGTGCCAATAAAAAGCGGCGCTGAGGAATAAGTGCTAGTGATGAGCGAGCACACTCGGTAATGCTCAGTACTCGCCCGAGCATCTCTGTACATGCGGTGCTGGGCAAGCGCCGAGCATTTCCAGGACTGTTCGACAGCAATTTGGGTCCACGCGCTGCATGTTTAGAGCACCAATAAACATGCAGGGACTGTGTGTCATGCACTGTAATACCGCAGCCATGTTGGTTGTGGCACTACAGTAATTGGCTGGCTTCACAGCATCATCAGGTCTATATCAGACCTGGCACCGCCCTGCTTGTGACAGTCAGCTCAGGAATCAGCTAGTGTGGGGAGAGTTGCTTCTGAGATAGTGTTTCATTTTTGGGAACTTCAAAGATTGTGTGGGTATACCATAATTTAATACACAAATCCAGCTAAATCAACAGTCCTTCTAAGGACTAATTACGGGGTATATAGATTGCAGTGCTAGATAGGCAGGGAGTGTATGTGGGTATATAGATATCAGCAGCAGGCAGGCATTGTATGTGGCATACTTCATTGCATACATCAAGAAGGTCCAGCTGCTGCTGCCTCTTACAGATATTGACCCTATATACAGTACAGACCAAAAGTTTGGACACAGCTTCTCATTTAAAGATTTTTCTGTATTTTCATGACTATGAAAATTGTACATTCACACTGAAGGCATCAAAACTATGAATTAACGCATGTGGAATTATATATTTAACAAAAAAGTGTGTAACAACTGAAATGATGTCTAATATTCCAGGTTCTTCAAAGTACCACCTTTTGCTTTGATGACTGCTTTACACACTCTTGGCATTCTTTTGATGAGCTTCAAGAGGTAGTCATGGAAATGGTCTTCCAACAATCTTGAAGGAGTTCCCTGAGATGCTTAGCACTTGTTGGCCATTTTGCCTTCACTCTGCCGTCCAGCTCACCCCAAACCATCTCGATTGGGTTCAGGCCTGGTGACTGTGGAGGCCAGGTTATCTAGCGTAGCACTTAGGGATGAGCTTTCCGATATTGCAATATCAGAAATCGGCCCGATATTTGCTATATTGGAATTCCGATTTCCGATTCTGATATTTTTTTGACATCAGAAATCGGAAATCCCATAATCCTTCAGCCTCTGAGCGCTCCGTGGAGCCAATCAGGAGCTGAAGAATTGCTGACAACATTGTGTAACTCCCCTATGCTTGGTAGGAGGCATCCAAACTTGCTAGCTAGGGGCTGCGCTGCGATTGGCTGGCTGGATGGTGTGATTAGGCAGTATAAAAGGCTGTGCCTGCCATTTTAGCCTCACTCTACTGTGAAAGCAGATAGGGATAGGTTGCTGTTGGAGACAGGGAGAGATCTCGAATCTAATAGTTAAATTGCCATTCTGAATCCATCAATAGAGATGAAGGCAGGGAGTAAGGGACGTCCCCGTGGCGGCCGCGGAAGAAGTGCATCAGCAGCTAGACATGGTGCACGTCCAGAGCAAGCAGCAGGCCCAAGTCACTCAGTACCTGCTTTCACCCGGCAGCAGTCATTTATGCGCAGCTTGTTAGGAGCACAGGGCCATAGGCTGATGAGAGAGGATCAAGTAGAAACCGTTGTTGGTTGGATGGCAGCTGAGGCATCCACCTCAATGAGCGCAGCATCCTCCCAGGACCTCTCCACCACATCGGGTAAGGCCACTGAAGAGCAGCACCCATCTGCTTCTTCATCGCCCACTAAATTGTCCAAACATTCAGAAGGCCAGGAGCCAACCTTAATCCTCTTCTCAGAATCTGTTGGCTTGGAATCTGTGTGCCAGCCAGACAGCATTCCTGCAGCTGAAGAAGAGGTAGTGTGCACAGATGCGCAACCACTGTGTGCGTCTGAGGAAGATGTGGAGGCTGGGCCAGTGCCCACAGTGACCAGACCCCAGTCAGCAGATGATGATGAAACTCAGCTGCCAGTTGCTGCTGATGAAAGTGTATTGAATGACGAGGTCCTTGACCCATTATGGCATGCTGAGGGGCAGCAAGCATGTAGGGATAGCTCAGAGGAAGAGCTTGCAGGTGTGGCGCAGCGTGGCAGTCCACTTGGGAGAGGAAGAGGGTAAAAATTTGTTGTCTGCTCCCTCAACTTCAGCACCCGTTAGGAGCAGGACTCTTTGAAAGACCACAAGGGGTGCGCCCAAGAGTTGTGGTGCATGGGCCTTTTTCGACCAAGTTGCAGATGACGTTACAGTAGTCAGATGCAAGCTTTGTCGACAAACTGTGCGGAGAGGGAAGAACGTCAGCAACCTTAATACCACCAATATGTTGACGCATGTCAGGAAGATGCACCCTGTGGAGTGGCAGCATCACACCCAAGATGATTCACCACCTGCAGCTGGTTCCCCACCTTCCATCTCTTCAGCCACCTCTTCCTCCAGCTCGCAAACAGCTGCTCCCACTTCCTCGCCAGAATGCAAGGGTGCATCTGCAGGCAGTGTTGTAAGGCGGCACACTGTCTGTACTTCGTCAGCTTCAGCATCCCAATCGTTGGCATCCTCACACTCCCAATCCAGTGTGCAGCCATCTGTCACACAGGTGTGGGAGAAAAGGCACCCGTACTCGGCAAACCACCTACGAGCACAGGGCATGAATTCTCGCATTGCCAAACTGATTGCAGTGGAAATGCTACCATTCTGGCTGGTGAGCAAGCCAGCCTTTATCAATATGTTGGGGTTTGCAATCCCACAATACAGCGTTCTCAGCCGCTTCTACTTCAGCAGGCAAGCCGTCCCCGACCTTCAACAGCATGTGGAGCGTAAAATTAAGCATGCGCTACAAAATGCAGTTAGTAGCAAGGTCTACCTGACCACCGACGCGTGGACCAGTCAGCATGGCCAGGGACGCTACATTTCCATCACCGCCCATTGGGCAATTGTAGTTGAGCCAGGAACTGAAGTAGACAGTGCAAGTGCGCGGGTCCTGCCAACTCCACGGATTGCAGGCCTCTCCTCCATACAAATTGACACCTCCTCATACTCCTTATCAGACTCGCCTGCACGCAGACGTACCACAACAACCGATTTCAGCACTGCATCAGCTAAACATCAACAGGCCGTGTTGAAATTGGTTTATCTTGGTAATGTTATCCACACCGCAACCGAGTTGTGGAACACGCTCAAGTAGCAGAGAGACATGTGACTTGCGCCGCTCAACCTCCAGCCAGGTATGGTGGTGTGTGACAACGGCCGAAACCTGGTCACGGCTCTGGGCCTAGGTGGTCTGACTCACATTCCATGCCTTGCCCATGTCCTAAACTTGGTGGTGCAGAGTTTCCTTAGGAACTATCCTGACCTTGAGGAGCTGCTGTACAAAGTCAGATACGAGTGCTCTCATTTGCGGCGTTCAAGCATGGCTGCATCGCGCCTTTCAGCCGTGCAGTGCAGATTGGGCCTGCCCGAGCACCGCATCATTGTTGACCTCCCCACCAGGTGGAATTCAACTTTGCATATGCTGCGAAGGTTGTGTGAGCAGCAACCTGCAATTATGGACTTGCAGCTGCAGCAGGCGCAAAGTAGGCGACACACATCTCAGCCCTCCCACTTTACAACCACAGAGTGGGCAACCATGAAGGACATATGCACCATTTTGAAGTTCTTCGAGGACTCCACTCTGATGGTGAGCGCGGATGCTGCCCTACTCAGCCTGACTATTCCCCTTATATGCCTTATAGAATCATCACTTAAAGGACTAAGGGATGAGGTTTCTCAGGAGGAGGAGGAGTATGATGAGACACTTGCACCAACCAGGCAATCTTCATCGGTCCGGTTGGTACAAAGCTCTGTGGGTGCCTCACAAAGGTCCAGGCAGGACACAGCAAGCGAGGAGGATGAGGAGGACTATGAGGATGAGCTAGAGGAGGAAAGTACACAGCGCTCTACTAGTAGTCACCAGATAGAGCATGGATGGGGTGATGCAGATCAGCCTGAGCACATTCCTCCAGCTGGTGACAGTGATGCATGGCCAGTTGGCAGCCTTCAGCACATGAGTGACTTCTTGCTGCAGTGTCTGAGAAAAGACCCACACGTGGCTCGTATTCTCCACACAAATGACTACTGGGTGGCCACCCTTTTAGATCCACGTTGAAAGCCTAATTAAACCGTTGAACCGGGCGCGTAAAATGCAGGAGTACCAAGAAGCACTGGTTAATTCACTCATGTACTCTTTTCCACCACATAGCAGTGATGCGCGTGCACTAGCAGGCACCTCAGTGCGTCCTGGGCCCAGCGGAATCCGTTCAGATGCCGGTAGCAGAAGCAGTACATCTGCTACTGACAGGTTCAGTATACCCAACCTGTTCCAACGGTTTCTGAACCCGCAAACAGTTCGGGCACCATCAGCACATACAGTTCAACGCACTAGGAGGCAACGTTACCCTGTCAGTGGGCTTCAGGATGGATCTGCCCCCTTCAAGTTTTGGATCTCCAAGTTGGATACATGGCCCGAACTTAGCCAGTATGCCTTGGAGGTCCTGGCTTGTCCTGGTGCCAGCGTGATTTCTGAACGCGTCTTTAGTGCAGCTGGCAATGTACTAACAGACCAATGTACCAGACTATCTGCTGCAAATGTGGACCGGCTTACGTTCCTAAGGCCTCATACTCACTGGCGCCGAAAACGGATGATAATCAGAGGAAAAAAAATCGGATGCAAATCTGACCAATGTTAGTCAATGGGTGAATTCTCATTTGCGATTTTTTTCTCATCAGATATTGTTGTGAGAAAAAAATCGCAGCATGCTGTGATTTGATGCGATTTTGGGATGAAAATCGCCAATGCAAGTCAATGGGTGCAATTAAAAAACGAACAGCACTCGCACCATGCACGTGCTGTCCGATTTATATGCACCAGTCTCCTTTGAAAAGCCGGTAATTCATCCCCGGCTACTGTAAAATCACACTGACAGCTCACAAAACACTAGATACATACACATAGAATACATATATATATATATATATATACATGTCATTATAACACATACATATATATATATTTATAGCTCTTACACTTCTACATACTGTAATAGCCGCTAATTCAATTGCCGGCTTTTGTGAAATCACAGAAGCCGACATGAAATGATACATTGTTTCCACACAGTTAACCATGTAATTTCCTGTATTTTGATATATGGTTTGAACTTACAATTACATGAGTGTATTTGTACAAAATTTCAGACATGTAGGGGTTAATTAAAGGTGTAAATTCTTGGAAAAAAATGCGTGGGCTCCCGCTGTATTTTCTCCACCAGACAGACAAAGCAAGCGAGTGGGGGCAGATAATAATAGCCTAGGGAGGGTACATTTTATTTGTGCCCCCCCTGGCTACTAACATCTGCCCCCAGACACCCCAGAAAGGGCAAATCTATAATTAGATTCGCCCTTTCTGGCACTTTGCCCGTCTATTCCCATTGCCCTGTAGTGGTGGCGAATGGGTTAATAAAGGGTTAATGTCACCTTGCTATTGAAAGGTGACCTTAAGCCATGTTAATAATTGAGAGCTGTCAATGTCGGGTGCCAATTGTGGCACTTTACCCGGCTCTTCCCACTTGCCCTGTAGCGGTGGCAAGTGGGGTAATAAGGGTTAATGTCACCGTTGATTGCACGGTGACAATAAGCCCGGTTAATAATGGAGAGGCGTCAATAAGACACCGATCCATTATTAATCCCAAAGTTTTTAAATGTTTAAAAAAAAGACACAGCCAGAAAAAAGTATTTTAATGAAATAAAAGAGACAACACAGTTTTCATTAATTTTATTATACACTCATTCCTGCGACGCCATCGATCTCCTGTAAAAAAAGAAAAAAAAAAAACCAACAGTATACCACCTGTCCGACCCAGTCCATAGTAACGACAGTCCCACGACGATCCAGCTCTGCTACATCGGAATGCCAGGCAGAGCCTGACATCCCGGCGCAGCACAGCTGATTACCTGCTTTCCCGGCGGTGACGTCATCGGATTGCTTTACGGCCGCGATTACCCGGCAGTCACTGCAATTATCGCGAGAAACTGCATGTGACCGCCAGGGAGAAGAGGATGGCGGCCATCAAGCAGTCCAGGACGTGACCGCCGGAGATCTTCTGCCGGGTAAGTGCCGCTGACTCCTGACAGACCCGACAGACGGACACTGACAGTGACATTCTGATTCCGGTATCCAATATGACGAAAATATCGGAACTCGGAATCGGAATTCCGATACAGCCAATATCGGCCGATACCCGATATTTGCAGTATCGGAATGCTCAACCCTACCAGGGATGAATTAGCGGCTATTATACTATGTAGAAGTGTATGACCTATATATATATTATATATATATATATATTAGATGTATATATATATATATTATATATATATAATTATTTGCTTTTTGTGTAAATTTTTTTGTTACAATATGATTTTTACATGACTTTTTACATAGAGATAACTGCTCTATGTAAAACGTCATGTTAAAATCGCATTGCATACAGATGGAAAACTGATGGAAAACTGACAGAAAACGCATGGTGCGATTTAAAATCGCATCAAAATCGCATGCCTTTTTACAACAAATGTACCTTTTTTTTCCTTCAGAAAACGGACCGATTTTTTTCCACCCAGTGAGTATGAGGCCTAAAAATGAACCAGGCCTGGATTTCTGGTGACTTTTGCTGCCCTGGGCCACAGTACACAGGTTACATGCATGGTTGGTAGCAGTATGCATGCTCTGTCATGTGCCTATGTTGCACACAGCGTAATCTGTTATGCCCGTGCTCTGACCTCTACTTGGTAGCACCTGGTTCTGTGACTGACTCTTTCACCTCATACTGTTTTCCATTGGCTCTAGTACCGCCAGCTAGTGCCCATTTCCGTGACTGCCACTTTCACAGCATGCTGTGTTTCTGGGCAACAGTACTGCCAGTTGTACCTCGTTAGACCAAAGTGGAACAAAAGGACGACAGATGCCAAACACCTATAGGCAGAAGCACAAGAGGCGGGATCCAGCTACGCCGGCTGTTTCATGGCAGTGAAGTGTGGACACAAGTGCCTCCCCAAAGGGTAAACCGAGTTCCAGCATCGCCAGTTGGTTCTCGGGAGTGCCCAAGGGCACGGGTACCTTCTGTTCCAAACCGTGTTTCGACAACGCTCGCTCTAACCCTAACCCTTACCCTACTAACCATAAACCCTAACCCTACCCCAACTAATCCTAACCCAAAGAAAAAACACAGCTGTTAAGAGGATGGCAACCAGTTTTCCTGCTACAGTTTTCGCTCTGTGCATTTTTCTAGCAATTTTTTTGCTCCTCTGCCTCTGCATACTCCTTCCCCATTATCCTGAGGTGTTTCCCCTCCATTTTATCCATTATATAGCACTGTAGTGGTCATTTTGTAATTCCGATTTTTTTCTCCCATTGACTTGCATTGATATCGGAAATCTGGAATTCCGATATCAGATATTTTTCCAATATCGGAAATCGGAATTCCTGTACGATTTCGGGCAATATCGCTCATCCCTAGTAGCACCCCATCACTCTCCTTCTTGGTCAAATAGCCCTTACACAGCCTGGAGGTGTTTGGGGTCATTGTCCTGTTGAAAAATAAATGATGGTCCAACTAAACGCAAACCGGATGGAATAGCATGCCGCTGCAAGATGCTGTGGTAGCCATGCTGTTTCAGTATGCCTTCAATTTTGATTAAATCACCAACAGTGTCACCAGCAAAGCACCCCCACACCATCACACCTCCTCCTCCATGCTTCATGGTGGAAACCATCCATGTAGAGACTCATCAGACCAAAGCACAGATTTCCACTGGTCTAATGTCCATTCCTTGTGCTCTTTAGCCCAAACAAGTCTCTTCTGCTTGTTGCCTGTCCTTAGCAGTAGTTTCCTAACAGCTATTTTACCATGAAGGCATGCTGCACAAAGTCTCCTCCTAACAGTTGTTGTAGAGATGTGTCTGCTGCTAGAACTCTGTGTGGCATTGAGCTGGTCTCTAGTCTGAGCTGCTGTAAACCTGCAATTTCTGAGGCTGGTGACTCGGATAAACTTATCCTCAGAAGCAGAGGTGACTCTTGGTCTTCATTTCCTCGGGCGGTCCTCATGTGAGCCAGCTTCTTTGTAGTGCTTGATGCTTTTTGCAACTGCACTTGGGGACACTTTCAAAGTTTTCCCAATTTTTCAGACTGACTGACCTTCATTTCTTAAAGTAATGATGGCCACTCGTTTTTCTTTACTTAGCTGCTTTTTTCTTGCCATAATACAAATTGTAACAGTCTATTCAGTAGTACTATCAGCTGTGTATCCACCAGACTTCTGCAAAACACAATTGATGGTCCAAACCCCATTTATAAGGCCATAAATCCCACTTATTAAACCTGACAGGGCACACCTGTGAAGTGAAAACCATTTCCGGTGACTACCTCTTGAAGCTCATCAAGAGAATGCCAAGAGTGTTCAAAGCAGTCATAAAAGCAAAAGGTGGCTACTTTGAAGAACATAGAATATAAGACATAATCTTAATTGTTACACACTTTTTTGTTAATTATATAATTCCACATGTGTTAATTCATAGTTTTGATGCCTTCAGTGTGAATTTACAATTTTCATAGTCATGAAAATACAGAAAAATCTTTAAAAGAGAAGGTGTGTCCAAACTTTTGGTCTGTACTGTACATAGCCCCAGGTATCATTGGCAAGGAACAATTTTTTTGCATCTTGATCCTGACTATTTAACACCTTCCCGAACCATGACGCCTACGTTGGCGTCATGAAAACCAGTGGCATCCCGACCCATGATGCCTACGTAGGTGTCATGCTATAAATCATGTTCCTGCGGGTCGGGTGACCGGGGTCACTGAAAGGTCACCCGACCCGCAGGCACAAGACCCTTTCTGCATCACTACAGTAGGGGTGGCTTAACCCCCACGTGGCTACGATCGCTCTGATTGGCTGTTAAAAGTGAAACAGCCAATCAGAGCGATTTGTAATATTTCACCAATGAAATTTGGTGAAATATTACAATCCAGCCATGGCCGATGCTGCAATAGCATCGGCCATGGCTGGACACCGAGATATGACCCCTCCACACCGAGTGACTGGGGCGATAGGCCGCCGCCACCGGAAAATGGTGGCGATCGGTCGCCGCCATCACTATCTGCTCCCCTCCTCCTTGCCTCCGCTCCCCCCACCTTCTGATCCCCCCCCCCCTTACCTTCTGACCCCCCCTACTCACCTCTCCCGGTCCTCCGATGTCCCTGGGACCGTCCCGGATTCTTCATGGGCGCCGCCATCTTGGAAAATGGCGGCGCATGCGCAGTGCGCCCGCCTGCCGGCGCATGCGCAGTGCGCCCTCCAGTGTCAAAAAATTTATTTTGATCACTGTGATACTATCTCACAGTGATCAAAATAAAAAAAACAGTAAATAAATGCCCTATTTATCACCCCCATAGGTAGGGACAAATAATAAAATAAAGAATTTTTTTTTTCCTGTGCACACGTTGCAGATTTTGCTGCGAATCCGCAGCAGATCCGGAAACCATGTACAGTTCAATGTAAATAAATGGTAAAAAAAAAACCTCTGTGCAGATGCTGCGGATTTTTCCGCGCAGATTTGGTGCGGTTTTAAATCCGCAGCATGTCAATTCTTTGTGCGTATTCCGCAGCGTTTTTACACCTATTCCATTATCGGTGTAAACCGCAGGGCAAATCCACACAAAAACCGCAGCAAAACCACAGTAAATCCGCAACGTGTGCACAGGCCCCTAATCCGCGCTAAATCCGCAAGTAAATTGCAGGTAATTTTACCTGCGGATTTAGGAAAATCCGCACGGAAAGATCGGTAAGTGAATCCGCAATGTGTGCACGGGGCCTTAGGGTTAGGCTGGGTTCATATTGCGTTATGGCAGTACGTTAGACGAACTGCATTACATCGCAGTATAACGCGGTGTAACGCAGTCCTTTAACGCTGCCCTTCAACTCCATTGTCGGGTGCATCGCGACGCATGCCGTAAAGCGGCACGCGTTCACGAAGTTCCATCATTCAGTGACGGTGCCTCGGACGCGGGCTGCAGCGTCTGGGCTCCGTCACTGCTAGTACAGATGAATCATCTGCTGATTCATCTGCGCTAGCGAGTATAGCATAACGTGATTGCGTTATGCTATACCGTTACCAGCCCGTCAATGCTATGTGTTGAACGGGCTGGTAAAACGCAATATGAACCTAGCCTTAGGGTTAGAGTTAGAACTAAGGTTAGGGTTAGCATTAGGGTTAGCATTTGGGTTACAGTTAGAATTTGGGTTAGGGTTAGAATTAGGGTTAGGGTTGGAATTAGGGTTAGGGTTGGAATTAGGGTTGGGATTAGGGTTAGGTTTGTGGTTAGGGTTAGAGTTAGGATAAGTGTTAGGGGTGTTTTGGGTTAGGGTTGGGATTAGGGTTAGGCTTGTGGTTAGGGTTATGGTTAGAGTTGGGATTAGGGTTAGGGGTGTGTTGGGGCTAGGGTTATGGATAGGGTTTGGATTAGGGTTAGGGGTGTGTAGGGGTTAGGGTTGGGGTTAGGGTTGAAGTTAGAATTGAGGATTTCCACTTTTTAGGCACATCAGGGGTTCTCCATACGTGACATGGCGCCACCATTGATTGCTGCAAATTTTGCGTTCAAAAAGTCAAACAGTGCTCCCTTTATTCCGAGCCCCGACGTGTGCCCAAACAGTGGTTTACCCCCACATATGGGGTATCAGAATACTCAGGACAAATTGCACAACATCTTTGGGGGTCTAGTTTCTCCTTTTACTCTTGGAAAAAAAATTGGGGACTAAAAAAATTAATTTGTGGAAAAAAAAAATATTTTTTTTTTCACGGCTTTGCGTTATAAACTTCTGTGATGAACTTGGAGATTCAAAGTGCTCACCATACATCTAGAGGAGTTCCTTGGGGGATCTAGATTCCAAAATGGGGTCACTGTGGGGGTTTCTACTGTTTAGGCACATCATGGGCTCTGCAAACGTAACATGACGCCCGCAGACCATTCCATCAAGTCGGCATTTCAAAATGTCACATCTTCCCTTCCGAGCCCCGACATGTGCCAATACAGTAGTTTTCTCCCATATGTAGGATATCGTCTTACTCAGGACAAATTGGACAACAACTTTTGGTGTCTAATTTCTCCTGTTACCCTTGGGAAAATAAAAAAATTGGGGACTAAAAGATCATGTTTGTGGAAAAAATATGATTTTTTTATTTTCATGCCCGGGCGTTATAAACTTCTGTGTAGCCCTTGGGGGTTCAAAGTGCTCACCACACATATAGATAAGTTCCTTGCGGGGTCTAGTTTCCAAAATGGGGCCACTTGTGGGGAGTTTCTACTGTTTAGGCACATCAGGAGCTCTGCAAACGTAACATGATGCCCGCAGACCATTCCATCAAAGTCGGCATTTCAAAAAGTCACTACTTCCCTTCCGAGCCCCGACGTGTGCCCATACAGTAGTTTTCTCCCACATATGGGATATCAGTGTACTCAGAACAAATTGGACAACAACTTTTGGGGTCCAATTTCTCCTGTTACCCTTGTGAAAACAAAAAATTGCGGGTTAAAATAATCAGTTTTTGAGGAAAGAAATGATTTTTTATTTTCACGGCTCTGCATAATAAACTTCTGTGAAGCACGTGGGTGTTCAAGGTGCTCACCACACATTTGGATAAGTTCCTTGCGGTCTAGTTTACAAAATGAGGTCACTTGTGAGGGGTTTCTACTGTTTAGGCACATCAGGGGCTCTGCAAACGAAACAAGATGCCCGCACACCATTCCATCAAATCGGCATTTCAAAGCGTCACTACATCCCTTCCGAGCCCTGACGTGTGCCCAAACAGTGGTTCCTCCCCACATATGGGGAACCAGCATACTCAGGACAACCTGGACAACAACTTTTGGGGTCCAATTTCTTCTGTAACCATTGTGAAAGTAAAAAATAGGGGGCTAAAAAATCATCTTTTGGGAAAAAAAATTGATTTTTCATTTTCACTCTCTGCGTTATAAACTTCTGTGAAGCACCTGGGGGTTCAAAGTGCTCACTGTGCATCTATATAAGTTCCTTAGGGGGTATAGTTTCCAAAATGGGGTAATTTGTGGGGGAGCTTCAAAGTTTAGGCATACAGGGGCTCTCCAAACACGACATGGTGTCCGCTAACGATTGGAGCTAATTTTCCATTAAAAAAGTCAAATGGCGCTCCTTCTCTTCTGAACCCTGCTGTGCGCCCAAACAGTGGTCCCCCCCTACATATGGGGCACCAGCGTACTCAGGAAAAACTGGACAACAACTTTTGGGGTCCAATTTATCCTGTTACCCTTGGGAAAATAAAAAATAGCGGGCTAAAAAATGATGAAAAAATGATTTTGTTATTTTCACTGCTCTGCGTTTATAAACTTCTGTGAAGCACTTGGGGCTTCAAAGTACTCACTACACATCTAGATAAGCTCCTTCGGGGGTCTATTTTCCAAAATGGGGTCACTTGTGGGGGGTTTCTACTTTTTAGGCACATCAGGGGCTCTGCAAACGCAACATGACGCCCGCAGAACATTCCATCAAGAGCTGCATTCCAAAATGGCACTCCTTCCCTTCTGAGCTCTCCCATGCGCCAAAACAGTGGTTCCCCCACATATGGGGTATTGGTGTACTCAGGACAAATTGCACAACAACTTTTGTGGTCCAATTTCTCCTGTTAGGCCTCTTTCACAATTCCGTTGTGTGACGTCCGCCTATCCGTGAAAATGGCGGATCCGTCAGAAAAGTAAAAAAACGGATGCAAAAATGGTCAGTTTTCTGAGAGAGAGAGAGAGAGAGAGAGAGAGAGAGAGAGAGACCCCGGACACTGGTTTCTGCATTTTACTATGGTTTTCAATAGAGGCGACGGATCCGCAGGCGGATTCCGTCAAAAACGGATGCTGGCGGATCCGCCGCCCATAGGCGACCATTGTAAAAAATGGCGGATGCGGCGGATCCGCCGTTGTCCGCCATTTTGGCGGTCAAAAAAAACGTTGCATTGGACGTTTTTTTGAAATGACGGACGCCAATTTTTTGGCGGATCCGTCAAAAAACGGACCTAACGGACGACCATCCGTCAAAATCCGTCACTAATGCAAGTCTATGGGAAAAAACGGATCCGCCAAAAAAAATGGCGGATCCGTTTTTTTAACATTTTGACGGATTTTGACTGACGTCGCACGACTGAAGTGTGAAAGAGGCCTTACCCTTGTGAAAATAAAAAATAGCGGGCTAAAAAAATAATTTTTGAGGAAAAAAATGATTTTTTTTATTGTCACTGCTCTGCGTTATAAACTTCTGTGAAGCACTTTGGAGTTCCGAGTGCTCACAACACATCTGGATAAGTTCCACAAGGGGTCTAGTTTCCAAAATAGTGTCATGTGGGTTTTTTCACTGTTTAGGCACACAGGGGCTCTCCAAACGCGTCATGGTGTCCGCTAACGATTGGAGCTAATTTTCCATTCAAAAAGTCAAATGGCACTCCTTCCCTTCTGAGCCCTGCTGTGCGCCCAAACAGTGGTTTATGACCACATATGAGGTATCTGTGTACTCAGGAGAAATTGCCCAACAAATTTTAGGATCCACTTTATTCTGTTGCCCATGTGAAAATGAAAAAACTGAGGCTAAAAGAAAATTTTTGTGAAAAAAAGTACTTTCTTTTTTTTACGGATCAATTTGTGAAGCACCTGGGGGTTCAAAGTGCTCACTATGCATCTAGATAAGTTCCTTGGGGGTCTAGTTTCCAAAATGGGGTCACTTATGGGGGAGCTCCAATGTTTAGGCACATAGGGACTCTTCAAATGCGACATGGCAACAGCTAAATATTCCAGCATATTTTCCATTCAAAAAGTCAAATGGCGCTCCTTCCCTTCTGAGCCCTGCTATGCACCCAAACAGTGGTTTATGACCACATATGAGGTATCTGTGTACTCAAGAGAAATTGCCCAACAAATTTTAGGATCCATTTTATCCTGTTACCCATGTGAAAACGAAAAAAACTGAGGCTAAAAGAAATTTTTTGTGAAAAAAAAGTACTTCCTTTTTTTTTACGAATCAATTTGTGAAGCACCTGGGGGTTCAAAGTGCTCACTATGCACCTAGATAAGTTCCTTGGAGGGTCTAGTTTCCAAAATGGGGTCACTTGTAGGGGAGCTCCAGTGTTTAGGCACATAGGGACTCTCCAAATGCGACATGGCAACTGCTAAATATTCCAGTATATTTTCCATTCAAAAAGTCAAATGGCGCTCCTTCCCTTCTGAGCCCTGCCGTGCGCCCAAACAGTGGTTTATGACCACATATGAGGTATCTGTGTACTCAGGAAAAATTGCCCAACAAATTTTAGGATCCATTTTATCCTGTTGCCCATGTAAAAATAAAAAATTGATGCTAAAAGAAAAATTTTGTTGGAAAAATTAAAATGTCCATTTTTTCCTTCCACGTTGCTTTAGTTCCTGTGAAGCACCTGAAGGGTTAATAATCTTCTTGAATGTAGTTTTGAGTAGCTTGAGGGTGCAGTTTTTATAATGCTGTCACTTTTGGGTATTTTCTGCCATATAGACCCCTCAAAGTGACTTCAAATGTGAGGTGGTCCCTAAAAAAAATGGTTTTGTAAATTTTGCTATAAAAATTAGATATCGCTGGTCAACTTTTAACCCTTATAACTTCCTAACAAAAAAAAATTTTGTTTACAAAATTGTGCTGATGTAAAGTAGACATGTGGGAAATGTTATTTATTAACTATTTTGTGTCACATAACTCTCTGGTTTAACAGAATAAAAATTAAAAATGTGAAAATTGCAAAATTTTCAAAATTTTCGCATAATTTCCATTTTTTTTTCACAAATAAACGCAAAAATTATCGACCTAAATTTACCACTATCATGAAGCTCAATATGTCACGAAAAACAATCTCAGAATCGCTAGGATCCGTTGAAGCGTTCCTGAGTTATTATTATTAAGGTCTTTAAGGTCAAAATAGCTGGGTCATGAAAGGGTTAATTCAAAAGCAATCCAGAGCACACTTCTTTTTCTCTATTTGCTTGTTTGGAATGCAGAATACAGCCAGATCCTTTTCATTGTACAGCATAAAATCCAACTATTTTAAATGTGTCTCAGCAATCACATCTGAGTGCACAAAAAATTGTGCCATTTTTGTGGTACTGTAAACATTTTTTAGAGTGTCTTATACAATGTCTTGACACCATTTTGCTGCCCAAAATAATATTTAGCTGCCAAAAAAATATTTAGCTGCAGGGCAGATATTTTACATTGGGTTTGTCCACCACACGGATCGCGCTCAAAATTGTGCCATTTCAGGCCTCCATAGAATAGTTTTTAGCATGAAAAGAGATGCGACACTCACCCAGTTGCAGTAAAAAATGGAATCCTTTATTGTACCATTATGAGGTTAAAATAAGGTCCATAGGAGCAGCAGAAGTGTACTGGTATGCGGCGAAGGGAAGACGGACGACTTCCGTGGAAGCGCTTGCTGCACGAAACGGCCATCGTCCGTCTTCCCTTTCCCACATATCGGTACACACCTGCTGTTCCTATGGACCTTGTATTAACCTCATAATGTTACAATAAAGGATTCCGTTTTTTACTGCATCTGGGTGAGTGCCGCATCTCTTTTCATGCTATATACTATGTTGATATTTTTTTTGATGCTGTGCACCATGTACTCATTGGTTTATATCGCATGCTATCAGTTTACACAAAGGATCTGTGTCATTATACAAGTGTATCCATTCCCCTGGTGCCATTCATTCATCGTCTCTCTCTGGAACATAGAATTGTTTTTGTTGTGCCTTAGCCTACTTATTGACACAATTTTGCTGTCTAAAAAAAAAAAATACAGGCCAGATATCTGAAAGTGGGCTATCTCCGTCAGACGCCTCATCTATCTGTGGGCTACATATTGTGGCATTTGAGGCCTCCATTCAACTGTTTTTGCTGTGTGTTACCCTAGTTCTTGACAGTAATTTGCTGTAAAAAAAATAAAAATACAGGCCACATATTTTACAGTGTAGTATCTCCGTCACAGACCTCATCTATCTGTGGCATTTGAGGTCTCCATTCAACTGTTTTTGCTGTGTGTTACACTAGTTCTTGACACTATTTTCCTGTAAAAAAATAAAAATACAGGCCACATATTTTACAGTGTAGTATCTCCGTCACATGCCTCATCTATCTGTGGGCTACAAATTGTGGCATTTGAGGTCTCCATTCAAATGTTTTTGCTGTGATTTACCCTAGTTCTTGATACTATTTTTCTGTAAAAAAAAAAAAAAATACAGGCCACATTTTACAGTGTAGTATCTCTGTCACACTCCTCATCTATCTGTGGGCTACAAATTGTGGCATTTAGGCTTCCATTCAAATGTTTTTGCTGTGTATTACCCTAGCTCTTGATACTCTTTCCCTGTAAAAATATTTTTTTTACAATTTTTTTTCTTTTTTTCTTTTTCAATTAATCCTTCTATGGGACTTTAACTTTTATCACTTTGATTGCTGGTATAATGCTTTACAATGCACGAACATTGCAATGCTTTATACCTGTCAGTGCTGTGTTGATAGTAGCCTCTTAGGCCATGCTCTGAGCTTGTTCCAACAGGCTTTCTGTAGCTGAGTGACCGTAGGGTCGTCATGGCAATGATAAGGCCCTCGTAATGAAGTTGCGGCGGTGCCATTCTGTTGGGAGATAGAGCCCCATCCCTTTCCCAATCTCCTAAATATTACAATTGATATGGTGGCATTTAGGGGATTAAGTGTCCATCCTGACTGTTTGAGCTGAGTCTTGGCTATCATGTAATCCAAGCTCATGGCAGCCATCACTAGTACACAGCTTCATTGCACACTTGATCGCCATGACGTACCCATACTTCAAAGGTCGGGAACCTCTTCTTGTCTATGATGTATGGCTATGCCAAAGGTTGTGAAGAGTTTTAAACATGCTCAATATAAAAAACAAACTAATGGTATATGTTTACACTACAGTATAAGAAATTAAGTACAGGTAGTCAATGCAAAATTTTATAATACTGCGTGTCATAAATGAAACTGATACGTTACAAACATTGCACTATATGTATAAGAAACAATCGGTATATATGCTGCATTGTGGCAAAATACTAAGTGCCATTTAATCTGAATAATGCAAAGTAAAAATGAAACCCCTTAGTGACAGAGTCAATTTGGTAGCTAATGACCAAGCTAATTTTTACAATTCTGACCATTGTCATTTTATTAAGTTAGAGCTCTAGAATGCTTCAAATGAACCCACTGATTCTGAGAATGTTTTTTCTTGACATATTGTACTTCATGATAGTAGTAAAATTTATTCGATATAACTTGCGTTTATTTATGAAAAAAACAGAAATTTGGCAAAATTTTGAAAATTTTGCAATTTTCAAACTTTTACATTTTGTACACTTAAATCAGAGAGTGGTATCACACAAAATAGTTAATAAATAACATTTCCCACATGTCTACTTTACATCAGTACAATTTTGGAAACATATTTTTTGGTAGGAGTTAGGACATTATAAAGATTAAAAGTTGACCAGCAATTTCTTATTTTTACAACAAATTTTACAAAACCATCTTTTCAAGGGACCGCCTCACATTTGAAATGAGTTTGGGTGATCAATATAACAGAAAATACCCAAAAGTGACAACATTCTAAAAACTGCACCCCTCTGGTTGCACGAAACCACATTTTACTTTTTTCAAAATTTTTTTTATTTTGGAACCAATTTTTTTTATTTTCACAAGGGTATAAGGAGAAAATAGAGCACAAATTTTTTTGTGCAATTTCTCCTGAGTATGCCGATATCCCATATGTAGGGAAACACCACTGTTTGGGCACATGGCAGTGCTCAGAAGGGAGGGAGCACCGTTTGACTTTTTGAACTCAAATTTGTCTCTAATCAATGATGGCGTCATGTCACATTTGGAGACCTCCTGATGTACCTAAACAGTGGAAATCCCCCACTTCTAATCCCAATCATAAACATAACCCTGACCACAATCCTAACTCCAACACACCTGTAACGAATAGAAGCGGAGGCAGAGGTGGTGAAGTTCACATTCGTATTTATTTTTTAATGTGGAACCTCGAGACCGCGGTCCTGGGGGCTCCGAAGGGGCGTAACTAGTGAGCCCGGGTACCCGTAGTAAGGCCCCTCAAACAGGACCAGAATGGAATACCCGGAGGACACAGGTGCTACCTCCAGTTAGACCCCGGACACGTGGCAGCTGTCCCAGAGGGACCAAAAGGTTAACAAGTATTTACAGAGTCCGTGGAAAGTTCTTGACGGAGAAGGGTAAGGTCCTGGTCCAGAACGGATGGTAGAAGGCTGGCTTCAGTGACCTTGTCACGGTCCACGGGTACGGATGGCTGATGGCGGAACGGGATGACACTTGCGCCAGTAATAGCCGAGATTGTCCAGATTAGCCAGATACGGGTTAGCAATGATCTGAGGAGACAAACAGTATCAGCGAAGCACAGAGACTGCAGACGCAGCGCAGACAGAACAGGAACAGAACCGGATGTAGCAATGATAGAACACGTTGCTCCGGCACTCCCCTAATGGTGGAGTGACCAGATATAGTACCGAGTGCGCAGCCATTGGATAATTAGCTATTTCAAAAGATGCACGCTGCCCCTTTAAGAGAGGTGGTGGGCGCGGCCTCGCGTCCTAAGCCGACTGTCTGGAGGCCTGCCAGCAGCGTGCCAGGAAGTGGAGAAGGACTCAGGACGCCGGAGAGCAGATGGGACAGGAGACCCCAGCCCACGCACAGACCGCCGCAGAGGGACAGCCCGAGGAACAGGTGAGTGAGCAGAATGGAGTGCAGAGGCAGCGCTGGGACCGGGTGTAACAACACCCATAACTTTAATCCCAAACCTAACCATAACCCTAACCACAAACATAACCCTAACACATCCCTAACCCTAATATCAACCCTAACCATAATCCCAACCATAACCACAACCCTAACTTTAGCCCAACCCTAACCCTAACTTCCAATCACTTTAGCCCAACTCACTTTAGCCCAACTCTAATCCTAATGGAAAAATGGAAATAAATACAGTACATTTTTTATTTTAATATTTAACTATGGGGGTGATAAAGCTGGGATTCATTTACTATTTTTTTTATTTTGATCACTGTAATAGGTTCTATCACAGTGATCAAAATGTACCAATAGGAAAAAATTCCTATTGTTGCCTGCAGCCGGCTGGCAGATCTCGGCAGGCAAACTGCGCATGTGCCTGCCATTTTCTCCCAGAAGAAGATGCCGGCAGCCCGGGGGACTTCACAGCCTGTGTCAGGGAAAACGGAGGTACTGGGGAGGATCTTGGGACCCTATTTCTCTCTCCTCTAATGTGCGATCACATCAAAGGAGATGGAAAATTTGACTTTTTTTGCAGTCATTGTTATAAAAACTGACCCGAATCATATTCTCTAACTCTGGGAGGCGCTATGCCCTTATTCCTCAATGCTGTTAAAAAGTGGCGCTGTGGCATAAGTAACCATAACTGGTGCCATTAAAAGGCTTATCGGTGGTCATTAAGAGGTTAAGAAAAAGTTTGTGCCATGTAATAATAGTTCATCTGCACTTTTGCATTTACAGTTCACATTTACACTTCGTAAAGCAAAACTTACATACAAATTAATTGACAGCAGTCACAGACTATTCTGTTGAACACAGGTTGGGAGAGTAGCCTGAAACAGGTACCGATTTATCATTGCTTTTGTGCTTGATTTTTTGTCTACTTTAGTTTGTGTTTTTGACCTTTTTTATTTGTACCCAACTCATTTTTCTACTTATGCCTTTTTAAAGTCTATTTATAAGTATTTGCCTGATTTTTTTTCTCTTTGTGAGTCAGACTTCAGCGATTACACGTTTTAGCCCGATTCATCAATTGTGACTTTTTTAAAAAGTCACAAAAATTGGCACAATTGCACTCCAATTCACTATGTGTGTATTTTTGAGCATGTCATTATTTTGGCACAATTTTAACTTGTCCATCAAATTACAACTTTTGGCACCAAAAGCATTTCAAGACAGGAAAAAATTCAATTTTTGACTTTGCGTCAAATTCATGAATCATGTGCTCCAGATTGATGAATTTGGAGCTATATACAGCAATTAATAACAATACAAAAAGGGAAGGACTTAAAAAATGTAAATGATGAATTGGGGTCTTGCTTTTAGTGGTTGGGGCTAATTAGTAAAAATGGTAAAAGGAAGTAAATAAAGCACTTATAATATATTATAGGGGTAAATCCTAATGACATGTTCTCTTTATTATGTAGACAAAGTTGACAATGTCAAGACTTATGAAACAATCATAAAAGTAAAGTTTTTTTGTTATCCATTCAAGGAGAGTGCAGCTTTCACTTTAAATGCTGATTTGAAAAATAGGAAAGAAGGAATCATGTTAGACAACGTAAAATGACACATTAGCTAAAATAAGCACATGCAAAGTACAGTATATAGAAAAAAGTCTTACAGTATTCTTTTAACCCCTTAGTGACTGAGCCATTTTGCAGCTTAATGACCGGGCCAATTTTTACAATTCTGTCACTTTATGAGGTTATAACTCTGGAACGCTTTAACGGATCCCGCTGATTCTGCGACTGTTTTTTCATGACATATTGTACTTCACGTTGTTGGTAAAAAATTTTTGATATGACTTGCGTTTATTTATTAAAAAAAACAAAAATATGGCAAAAATTTTGAAAATTTAGCAATTTTCAAACTTTAAATTTTTATGCCCTTCAATCAGAGAGATATGTCACACAAATTTCTTAATAAATAACTTTTCCCACATGTCTACTTTACATCAGCACAGTTTTGGGAACAAAATTTTTTTTGTTACAAAGTTATAACGGTTAAAAGTTGACCAGCGATTTCTCATTTTTACAACACCATTTTTTTTAGTCACTTTTGAAGTCACTTTGAGGGGTCTATATGATAGAAAATACCCAAAAGAGACACCATTCTAAAAACTGCAAAACCAAAACCACTTTCAAGAAGTTTATTAACCCTTTAAGTGCTTCACATGAACTGAAGCAATGTGGAAGGAAAAAATTAATATTTAACTTTTTTTGCAAAAACTTTACTTCGGAACCAATTTTTTTTATTTTCACAAGTGTTGAAAGAAAAAATGAACCATAAAATTTGTTGTGCAATTTCTCCTGAATACGCCGATACCCCATATGTGGGCGTAAACCACTTTTTGGGCGCACGGGCAGATGTTGGAAGGGAAGGAGCGCCGTTTGACTTTTTCAACGCAGAATTGGCTGGACGCCATGTCGCGTTTATAGAGCCCCTGATGTGCCTAAACAGTGGAAACCCCCAACAAGTGACATCACTTTGTAAACTAGACCCCTTAACCCCTTTAACGACCGCCGATACGCCTTTTAACGGCGGTCATTAAGGGTACTTAAACCACAGCGCCGTTAATTAACGGCGCTGTGGAAAAAGTGAATAGCGCCCCCCAGAGGCGCATTTCCTCCGTGGTCTCGGCTGCCGGGGGTAGCCGAGACCCCAGAGAACATTAATCGGGTCGGTTTTTACCGACACCGATGTTGCGATCGCCGTTATTAACCCTATAACGGCGACCGCAAAAAAAAAAAAATGTGCCATTTAATTTCTCTGTCCTCTGATGTCATCGGACATCAGAGGACAGAGAAAAGGGTCCCCGGGACCCCCACTGTGGCCCCCGAACCCTCCTCATAGCTCCAGGGCCCTCCGGTGTCCCCCGGTGCCGGCGCCATGCTTTAAAATGGCGGGCGCACGAGTGCTGCGCCCGCCGCGAGGTGACGGGGGGGATGGGCGATTTTCTCTGGGGTCTCGGCTGCCTGGGGTAGCCGAGACCCCAGAGAACATAATAGGGGCCCCCCCAATCACCACTCTTTTGCGATCGCCAGTATATGAGAAATCAATGCTGCGATCCCTGCCTGTAAATTTCTCTCCCCTCTGATGTGATCGCACATCAGAGGGGAGAGAAATAGTGTCCCGGGACCCCCGATCTCACCCCCCCTGTACCTGGAGAGGTCCCGTGTCCTCCGATCCCCCCCGTGCGGTCCGATCCTCCCCCTCGCCTCCGGTCCTCCCCCTGGCCTCCGTTCAGCCGGCGTCTTCTTCCAGTAAAAAAAAATGGTGGGCGCATGCGCAGTGCGCCCGCCGAATCTGCCTGGCGGCAAATTCAAAAAAATATTCATTCATTTTCTAAAAGTACATTTTGATCACTGTGATAAACTATCACA
Source organism: Oophaga sylvatica (assembly GCA_033576555.1). Taxonomy (NCBI): domain Eukaryota; kingdom Metazoa; phylum Chordata; class Amphibia; order Anura; family Dendrobatidae; genus Oophaga; species Oophaga sylvatica. The sequence continues at coordinate 260,791,512 of JARQOD010000001.1, forward strand.
GTGATCAAAATAAAAAAAAACAGTACATAAACCCCCCCTATATCACCCCCTTGGTTAGGTACATATAATAAAATAAAGAAATTTTATTTATTTTCATTTTTCCATTAGGGTTAGGGTTAGGGGTATAATTAGGGTTATAATTAGGGTTAGGGTTATAATTAGGGTTGGGATTAGCGTTAGGGTTAGGCTGGGTTCATATTGCGTTATGGCAGTCCGTTAGAGGAGTGCGTTATATACGCGGTATAACGCGGTGTAACGCAGTCCGTTAACGCTGCCATTCACCCGCATTTGAGGGCGCATCGCGACGCATGCCGCTTTACGTAAAGCGGCATGCGTTCGCGACGTGCCGTCATTCAGTGACGGAGCCTCGGACACGGCCTGCAGCGTCTGGGCTCCGTCACCGCTAGCGCAAATGAATCATCGCTGATTCCTCTGCGCTAGTGAGTATAGCATAACGATCGCGTTATGCTATACCGTTACCAGCCCGTCAAGGCTATGTGTTGAATGGGCTGGTAAAGCGCAATATGAACCCAGCCTTAGGGTTAGGGTTATAATTAGGGTTAGGGTTATAATTAGGGTTAGGGTTGGAATTAGGGTTAGGGTTACAACTAGGGTTAGGGTTACAATTAGGGTTAGGGTTACAATTAGGGTTAGAGTTAGAATTAGGGTTGGTATTAGGGTTAGGGTTGAGATTAGGGTTAGGGGTGTGTTGGGGTTAGGGTTGGAGCTAGAATTGAGGGGTTTCCACTATTTAGGCACATGAGGGGGTCTCCAAAAACGCAGTGGCGTTCAAAAAGTCAAATGGCGCTCCCTCCCTTCCGAGTCCTGCCGTGTGCCCAAACAGTAGTTTACCCCCACATATGGGGTATCAGCGTACTCAGGACAAATTGGACAACAACTTTTGTGGTCTAATTTCTCCTGTTACCCTTGGGAAAATAAAAAATTAGGGACTAAACGATCAGGTTTGTGGAAAAAATATGATTTTTTATTTTCACGCCCGGGCGTTATAAACTTCTGTGAAGCACTTGGAGGTTCAAAGTGCTCACCACACATCTAGATAAGTTCCTTAGGGGGTCTAGTTTCCAAAATGGGGTCACTTGTGGGGGGTTTCCACTGTTTAGACACATCAGGGCCACTATAAACGCGACATGGCGTCCAGCCAATTCTGCGTTGAAAAAAGTCAAACGGTGCTCCTTCCCTTCCAAGCTCTGCCATGCACCCAAACAGTGGTTTACCCCCACATATGGGGTATCAGCGTACTCAGGACAAATTTTACAAAAACTTTTGGGTCTTGTTACCCTTGGGAAAATAAAAATTGGGGTGAAAAGATTGTTTTTGTGGAAAAAATATGATTTTTTATTTTCACGGCTCTACGTTACAAACTTCTGTGAAGCACTTGGAGGTTCAAAGTGCTCACCACACATCTAGATAAGTTCCTTAAGGGGTCTAGTTTCCAAAATGGGGTCACTTGTGGGGGGTTCCACTGTTTAGGCACATCAGGGGCTCTCTAAACGCGACATGGCGTCCAGCCAATTCTGCATTGAAAAAGTCAAACGGCGCTCGTTCCCTTGCGACCTCTGCCGTGCGCCCAAAAAGTGGTTTACCCCCAAATATGGGGTATCGGCGTATTCAGGAGAAATTGCACAACAAATTTTGTGGTTCATTTTTTCTTTGAACAGTTGTGAAAATAGAAAAAATTGGTTCCGAAGTAAAGCTTTTGCAAAAAAAGTTAAATGTTAATTTTTTCCTTCCACATTGCTTCAGTTCCTGTGAAGCACGTAAAGGGTTAATAAACTTTTTGAATGTGGTTTTGAGCACCTTGAGGGGTGCAGTTTTTAGAATGGTGTCACTTTTGGCTATTTTCTATCATATAGACCCCTCAAAGTGACTTCAAATGTGATGTGGTCCCTAAAAAAAAATGGTGTTGTAAAAATGAGAAATTGCTGGTCAACTTTTAACCCTTATAACTTCGTAACAAAAAAAAAATTTTGTTCCCAAAATTGTGCTGATGTAAAGTAGACATGTGGGAAATGTTATTTATTAAGAAATTTGTGTGACATATCTCTCTGATTTTAGGGTATAAAAGTTGAAAATTTGAAAATTGCTAAATTTTCAAAATTTTCGCCATGTTTCCGTTTTTTTCATAAATAAGCGCAAGTCAGATAAAAATTTTTTACCACTAACGTGAAGTACAATATGTCACGAAAAAACAATCTCAGAATCAGCGGGATTCGTTAAAGCGTTCCAGAGTTATAACCTCATAAAGTTACAGTGGTCAGAATTGTAAAAATTGGCCCGGTCATTAAGCTGCAAAATGGCTCTGTCACTAAGGGGTTAAGGAACTTATCTAGATGTGTGGTGAGCACTTTGAACCCCCAAGTGCTTCACAGAAGTTTATAACGTAGAGCCGTGAAAATAAACATTCATTTTTTTCCTCAAAAATGATACTTTAGCCCGCTATTTTTTTATTTTGCCAAGGGTAACAGGATAATTTGGAACCAAAAAGTTGTTGTGCAATTTTTCCTGAGTACGTTGACACCCCATATGTGGGGTGGAACTACTGTTTCGGCGCATGGAGAGCTTGGAAGGGAAGGAGCGCCATTTTGTAATGCAGACTTTGATGGAATGTTCTGCGGGCGTCATGTTGTGTTTGCAGAGCCCTTGATGTGCCTAAACAGTAGAAACCCCCTGCAAGTGACACCATTTTGGAAACTTGACTCCCAAGGAGCTTATCTAGATGTGTGGTGAGCACTTTGAACCTCCAAATGCTTCACAGAAATTTATAAACGCAGAGCAGTGAAAATAAAAAAATAATTTTTTTCCTCAAAAATGATTTTCTTAGCCAGCTATTTTTTATTTTCCCAAGGGTAACAGGAGAAATTAGAACACCAAAATTGGTGTGCCATTTGTCCTGAGTACGCTGATACCCCATATGTTGGGGTAAACCACTGTTTCGGCGCACGGCAGGGCTCGGGAGGGAACACAATTTGACTTTTTGAACGCCACGTCGTGTTTGGAGATCCCCTGATGTGCCTAAATAGTGGAAACCCCTCAATTCTAGCTCCAACCCTAACTACAACACAACCCCTAACCCTTATCCCAACCCTAACCCTAATCCTAACCC
>JARQOD010000001.1:260794735-260851239 GCA_033576555.1 Oophaga sylvatica
AAACACCCAAGAATTGTCTTCCTGACCATAACCTCTCCACTTAACCAAATACTGGAGTTTCCGTCTAGAAAAACGAGAATCTAATATTTTCTCAACCACATACTCCAGATTGCCCTCAACCAAAACAGGGTCAGAGGCACAGCAGCAGGAACCACTGGCTCAACAAACCTCTTCAACAAGGACTTGTGGAACAAGTTATGGATCTTAAATGTCCCTGGAAGAAGCAAACGAAAAGAAACAGGATTAAGAATCTCCATGATCTTATAAGGTCCAATGAACCTAGGCTTAAATTTAGGAGATGCTACTCTCATAGGAATATTTTTTGAGGACAACCAGACCAAGTCCCCTACTTTAAACCGAGGACCATCAGTCCTATGCCGGTTAGCAAACCGCTGGGCCCTCTCCTGAGAGAGGGACAACCTCTCCACTACCTGGTCCCAAATCTGTTGCATACGCTCCACAACAGAGTCAACACCTGGACAGACAGAAGCCTCCGTCTGTCCTGAAGAAAATCGAGGGTGAAACCCAGAATTACAGAAAAACGGAGACATCAAAGTGGCAGAGCTAGCCCTATTATTAAGAGCAAACTCAGCCAAAGGCAAAAAAGAGACCCAGTCATCCTGATCAGCAGACACAAAGCATCTTAGATAAGTCTCCAATGTCTGGTTTGTTCTCTCAGTTTGACCATTGGTCTGAGGATGAAATGCCGAGGAGAAAGACAATTGAACACCCAGTTTAGAACAAAAAGTCCTCCAAAATCTGGAAACAAACTGGACTCCTCTGTCAGACACTATGTTCTCAGGAATGCCGTGTAAACGAACCACGTGCTGAAGGAACAACGGCACCAATTCAGAGGAGGAAGGCAACTTAGGTAATGGTACAAGATGTATCATCTTGGAAAACCTATCACAAATCACCCAGATGGCGGTCATTCTCTGAGAAACAGGAAGGTCGGAAATGAAATCCATAGAGATATGGGTCCATGGTCTCTTGGGCACAGGCAATGGCATCAACAAACCACTAGAGCGAGAGCAAGGCTTGGAGCGAGAGCAAGTCCCGCAGGACTGCACAAATTCCCTGACATCACGAGACAAAATAGGCCACCAAAAGGACCGACTAACCAAGTCTCTGGTACCAAAAATTCCTGGATGCCCAGCCAACGCGGAACAATGAATCTCAGACATCACACTCTTTTTCCACTGGTCCGGGACAAACAATTTTCCAACAGGGCAGCGCTCGGGCCTATCCTCCTGACACCCCTCCAGAGCAAGTCTCAAATTAGGTGAGATGGCGGAAAGAACTACACCCTCTTTCAAAATAACAGAAGGATCAGATAACTCAGGAGAGTCCGCAAGGAAGCTCCTCGAGAGGCCATCCGCCTTAACAATCTTAGTGCCAGGAAGAAAGGAAACCACAAAATTAAAACGTGTGAAAAACAAGGCCCACCTGGCCTGTCTAGGATTGAGTCGCTTGGCAGATTCCAGATAAACCAGATTCTTATGGTCAGTAAGGACCACCACCTGATGTTTGGCTCCCTCCAGCCAATGTCTCCACTCTTCAAAAGCCCACTTCATGGCAAATAACTCCCGATTACCCACGTCATAATTACGTTCAGTAGGAGAAAATTTTCGAGAGAAAAAGGCACAAGGGTTACTTTTAGAGGTCTCTGGATCTTTTTGGGACAAAACGGCAGCTGCCCCAATTTCAGAGGCATCAACCTCCACCTGAAATGGCAGAGAAACATCAGGCTGCCGTAGAACAGGAGCAGAAGTGAATCTCTGCTTAAGTTCCTGAAATGCAGAGACTGCCTCAGGAGGCCAATTCACCACATCAGAACCCTTTTTGGTCAAATCAGTTAATGGTTTAACAATAACCGAGAAATTACCAATAAATTTACGATAAAAAATTGGCAAAACCCAAAAATCTTTGAAGAGCCTTTAATGAAGTAGGTTGGACCCAATCACAGATGGCCTGAACCTTGACCGGGTCCATTTCAATAACAGATGGGGACAAAATGAATCCCAGAAATGAGATCCTCTGTACGCCAAAAAGACACTTTGATCCCTTCACATACAGAGCATTCTCTCTCAAAATCTGGAATACAGTTCGAACATGTTTCACATGAGAGTCCCAGTCATTAGAAAAAATCAAGATATCATCCAAATAAACAATCAGAAATTTATCCACAAAATCCCTGAAAATGTCATTCATGAAGGACTGGAAGACGAAGGAGCATTAGTGAGCCCAAAGGGCATCACAAGGTACTCAAAATGCCCCTCCGGGGTATTGAATGCCGTCTTCCATTCATCCCCGTGCTTAATGCGAATAAGGTTATATGCCCCCCTGAGGTCAAGCTTGGTAAACCAAGTAGCGTTTTTCACCCTGGAAAACAGGTCAGAAATCAAGGGTAACGGGTATTGATATTTCACAGTAATATTGTTCAAAAGACGATAATCAATACACGGCCTTAATGAACCATCCTTTTTGGCCACAAAGAAAAAACCGGCACCTAAGGGTGAAGAGGATGGTCTGATATGACCCTTGTCCAATGACTCCTTGATATAAGACCACATAGCGTCATGTTCAGGTACAGACAAGTTAAAAAGGCGACCTTTAGGGAATTTACTACCAGGCACTAATTCAATAGCGCAGTCATAGCTCCTATGGGGAGGCAAGGATGCAGATTTACTTTCGCTAAATACATCAGAAAAATCAATCAAAAAGTCAGGAACATCCTGAGCCTGGGGGGAGGCAGAAAAAACAGGAGTGTTGGTATTAACACATTGGCAGCCCCAACTGGTTACAGACACAGATTTCCAATCCAAAACAGGATTATGAGACTGTAACCAAGGGAAACCCAGTACGATAATATCATGCAGATTATACAGAACCAAAAATTTGCAGCACTCTTGATGATCAGGTTCAACCCTCATTATCACCTGAGTAGAGAACTGAGGTTTATTCTCAGCCAAAGGGGTAGAATCGATCCCCAGTAGGGGAATAGACTTCTGTAGGGGTATCAAGGGAAACCCACAACGTTTAGCAAAATCATAATCCATCAGGTTAATAGCTGCTCCAGAATCAACGAAAGCCTGAGCAGAAAATGAGGACAGAGAGCATATCAGAGTGACAGTTAATAAAAACTTAGTCTGAACACTACCCAAGACAACTGAGCGTGCAAAACGTCTTCCCCGCTTAGGGCAGACTGAAATAGCATGAGAGGCATCACCACAGTAGAAACATAACCCATTGCGCTTTCGAAACTCATGACGCTGTGCCCCAGACACCACTCTATCACACTGCATGGATTCAGAAGCGGTTCACAAGGCAACACTATTCCACGCATACTTCTCCGCTCACGCAAACGTCTGTCAATTTGAATCGCTAATGACATAGAATCATTGAGACCAGAGGGGACAGGGAATCCCACCATAACATCCTTTATATTATCTGACAGACCCTTCCGAAAAAGGGCCGCCAAAGCGTCGTCATTCCACTTGGTCAGGACTGCCCACCTACGGAATCTCTGACAGTATAACTCAGCGTCATCAAGCCCCTGATTTAATGCCAACAAGGCTTTTTCAGCTTGATCAGAGACATTAGGCTCATCGTACAATAACCCCAAAGCCTGAAAAAATGCATCAACATCACTCAAAACAGGATCCCCAGGTGTCAGGGAAAAAGCCCAATCCTGAGGATCGCCGCGCAGGAGAGAGATGACAATTTGAACCTGCTGCGCTGCGTTCCCTGAGGACTTAGATTTTAAGGCAAAAAACAATTTACAATTATTTTTGAAATTCTGAAACTTAGCTCGATCCCCTAAAAACAAATCTGGCATGGGAATCCTAGGTTCCACAACAGGCAACCTAGCAAGATATGCAGCAATACTCTGAACCTCAGTGGCAAGCTGATCCACACGGCCAGACAACTGTGCAAACTCCATTGAGAGAAAAAATCCTCCCCAGCACCCAGAGATACAGAGGGAAAAAAGAAAAAAAAAAAAAAAATGCAACAAACAGAAAAATATCTCTGACAACTCTGACAACCGTTTTTTCTTTCACAAATTTTTTCCCTTCTGTGAGTACCATACAATTTTAAATTTTGAGCCGGGTGATACTGTTATGTTTCGGTAGCTGAGGAGTGCAGGCAAAAAAGGCAATACACCAGAGCAGTTGGAATCTATGAGATTGCAGTACCCTGACTAACCACAACAACTAGAGGCAGCCGTGGAGCGTTCCTACGTTGGTCCTAGACGCCTCATCACAGCCTGAGAAACTAACTACACCTAAAGATAGATAAAGGAAAGCTATCTGCCCCAGAGCAGAACCCCAAAGATAATAGAAAGCCCCCAAACATGTAATGGCGGTTAGACAAGAAGAAATACTGACACAGACAGAAAATAGTATGAGCAAACGTTGGGGCCCAAACTAACTAAATAGAAAAGGATAGGAAGGGTACTTACTGCAATCCCAGAAAACACTGAAAAGCACCAACTCTACTAATTTCAAAAACACCTGAGATCACACGACCTCTACCACCTAAATTAGTTCTCTGGTGTAACAAAATCAAAACAGCAGCCACTGAAAAAACTGGAAAAAGCAAAAGTACAAACATCAGTGGCTGAACTAAACTGAGAGGGCAAAAGCCCCCGGAGGGGACCCTGAAGGCCCCCACAGAAGTGCAGGACAAAATGCAAAAATCAAGCACAAAAACAAAAAGAAGAAAATGTCTTATCTGTTAGCAGGAGATGCAGACACGACACAGCAGGCTACAAGGGAAACAGGAATCAAGGATAGAGACCAGAACAATTGATCACCGGCAACCCTGATGGGAAGGTGACTCCCTTATATAAGACCAGTCAGTAACACCTGATTCCCAATCCTCACAATCTGCACAATCTTCACTGGACAGACCAGCACCGCTTGTAACCACCAGAGGGAGCCTCTGCTCAGAACTCATCCCAAGCCCACTCACAACAGTCATCCTACAGCACTCAGGAGAGGAAAAAGCCCCTGTGGAGGAAACTTCTAGGGAACCATGACTGAAGGAATTCCCTTCCCTTGGGCTTAAAGGTTAATGCTAATATTAACTCTTTATAGCTGATATAATGATAATATTGGACATGGTACAAGATATACAATGGCTTATTAAGCAAATACAATAAAGCACTCATCACTATACAAGTAATTGTTAAGAAAAAAAGTTATTAGACAGTGAATACAACAGTGTGGGAGGGCGGGTGATGTTTCCTTCACATCATCAGGTGATAAAAAGAGAGAGAGAGGTAGACAGAGAGTTACCTCTTTATAAGCCCCATCCTCCTCACAGTTAGACACCAGGCACAGACATACTGTGCTCCTTCCTCTTAAAGCCAGATCCCTCTTTCTTAAAGTCTATACCGCTTTACAAACAAAGCTGCAGGAATTAAAGATCCACCCCTCCCAACGTCACATCCCGCTATGCTTAGTGCTTTGGGGATTTCTTTTGTTTTCTTTTAAACCACTTTCTTTAATATCCGTGTGTAAACATGCTCCTACCACACTGGCCAGGTCCACTAAGCAGCACGACTTTAACACCTCAGTTGTAGCTGGACAGCGTAATTGTTACTCAGCTAAAACCTAGGTCTGCCATACTGGTGTCAATTCTATCTTCTGTTTTGGTACTTAAGGGGTTAGGTTGATTAATTTTCTGCTAAAGCCATGAACAGGGTTCTTGCTCTTTATACCCTCAGATATCAGTTCATGGCTGCCAGAGAGAGCTTTATTGCTGCTGGTTCCCTTATTGTGACTGTTTAGTTAAGTATCCTGTAACTCTGACTTTGCCTTTGACTACCCTTTTGATTAACAATTCTGCCTACTACTCTGAATTTCCTGGATTGACTCAGTTTCCCTGAACTCTCTTTACCTCCTCCCTGTCCTGCGGACCTGCTGCCCGGCTGTTCTGCCTAGTGACACATTCCCTTTTTGTCCTGTGGTATAAATTATTATTTTTCGGCACTAAATTCAGAAAAATGGCACACACTATTTATGAATTTAGTATAAAAACAAAAATGGACTCTGTGTCTTGAACTGTTTTTGTTTTTACTTTTGGCACCAAAAGTTGCACTTGATGCCAAAAGTTGCAAAAATTGAACCAGAATGCCGACGTGCTCAAAAATACACCAACGTTTGGACTGGAGTGAAGTTGCACCATAATTTGCGACTTTTTAAACCTTTAACCCCTGGAAGTATTTTCATTTTTGCGTTTTGTTTTTTTGCTCCCCTTCTTCCCATAGCCATAGATTTTATATTTTTCTGTCAATATGGCCATGTGAGGGCTTGATTTTTTGCATAACAAGTTGTGCTTTTGAACAACACCATTGGATTTCATATATCATGTACTGAAAAACGGGAAAAAAATCCAAGTGCGGTGAAATTGCAAAAAAAGTGCGATCCCATAGTAGTTTTTTGTTTAGCTTTTTTGCTATGTTCGCTAAATGCTAAAACTGACCTGCCATTATGATTCTCCAGGTAATTATGAGTTCATAGACACCAAACATATATAGGTTCTTTTTTATCTGCGTGATGAAAAAAAATTCCAAACTTTGTAAAAAAAAAAAAAATTGCGCCATTTTTCAATGCACATACTCGTAGAGTCTCCATTTTTCGTTATCTCTGGTTAGGTGAGGGCTTATTTTTTGCATGCTGAGCTGATGTTATTAATGATACCATTTTGGTGCAGATATGATCTTTTGATCCCCTGTTATTGCATTTTAATATAATGTTGCAGTGACCAAAAAAATGTATTACTGACATTTTGTCTTTTTTCTTACTACTCCATTTAGTGATCAGGTTAATCCTTTTTTTGTTGATAGATCTGGCGATTATGAACTCGGCAATATCAAATATGTTTATGCTTGATTTTTTTTATTGTTTTATTTTGGGGTCATTTGAACTTTTATATTTTTATTTTTTTTATTTTTTAGAACATTTTTTTACTTATGGCAAGCTTCAATAGTCTCCATGGGACACTAGAAGCTGTCATAACCAAATCGCCTCTGCTACATACAGGCGATGATCAGATTGTCTGTATGTAGCAGAATTATGAGCACCGACCACTGGGCGGCGCTCATAGCAATCCAGTAGTGACAACCATAAAGGTCTGCAGGAGACCTCTGGTTGTCATGCCAACCCATCAGTGACCCACGATCACGTGACGGGGGTCAACTATGGGTGAATTTCAGACACTCTTGCCGGAAGCACATGTTAAATACTGCTATCAGAGTTTGACAGTGGCATTTAACAGGTTAATATCGCAATCCACCCGCGGCTGTTCTGGGCACATGTTAGCTGTTGAAAACAGCTGACATATGCTGGAAAAGATGTGCGCTCACCGCCGGAGCCCGCATCAAAGGGAAGGAGTCCGACACTGGTGTATTATTGCGTTGGTGTCGTAAAGGGGTTAAAAATAGAATAATTAATTGGATGCAAACAAAAGAAGACACAAAATACACAAAGCTAGACATAAAAACAGGCACAAAGACAATGATGAATTAGGGCATTTAGGTTTAGTCACTAAAAGGAAGGTCTTCTGCACATATTTTTTTGTCCCTAAAAATATTGATGCTGGGTGGAATATGCATGAAAAGGTACTCATTATATACAAAACATGTCACTCAAAAAACTATCTACTGTGATACACTTTATTAATTTGTGTTTGACCATGAAAACCTAATGCACTGATACATATACAATTGGGTTAAAGTAATTTTAACATTGCACTAAAATGGTATTACCACCTATCCAGATTTAAGTTTCTAAGTTACTAATCCCTGGGAATGCAACTTCTGGAACCCCCACCATTCTGCAGCACCCCACTTAAATATAGTGACAGTTGAGTATGTGCATTCAGCATTTGTCAATAGGTTCTACAGACAATGAATGAGTCAGTATAATCCCCACCAATAAGCAAGTTATTCCCTATTTTATGGAGGTCAAATAAGTAGCTAAATTAAAAATGATGTTATTTACCCTTTCCTTTGTTTATTGTTATTTAACTTTATTTTGTACTGCATGGAAGAGATATATTTTATAAAAGATCATATTTTAAAATTGTAATTTTTTTGTGGACTTTTACATGTTGCAAATATTTTGCCTGCACATCTTGTACAAGGATTAAAGAGCTCCTGCACACTGATGCATTACAACTTATGAGTTGTCAGAAAAAAAAGTGCTAGTGATGAGCAAGCGTGCTCGGATAAGATGTTATCTGAGCATGCTTGTGTATTAATAGAGTATCTACGGCGTGCTCGTATAGTATGCTCGAGTAGCCGTTGGACAGCTGCAACACATACAGGGATTGCCTAATCCCTGCATGTGTTGCGACTGTTAAACAGCCATGAGACATGCAACCGCAGCTACTTGAACATATTATTCCAGCACGCCGAAGATACTCTATTAGCATAGGAGCAAGCTCACTCATCATCAATTGTAGCCTATCATTAAAGTTAAAACTCTTTTATATTCACCACAGCTTTTATGCTAAAAAAGTAATATGAAAGTTTGAAAAGTCACAATGTTTTTGCGTAATGGGAGTTGCAAAAATATTGCACACTTTTAGCATTTTCATGCTAGTTTTAAATCAGCTCTATAAAAAAAGGAGGAGCTTTGGAGGAACTGAGGCTTGATAGGATGTAACCTCGCCCACACTTCAAATAATCAAATGTGTACACATGCAACCTCGCCCACACTTCAAATAATCAAATGTGTACACGTTTTGTACACTGTGGCCAATCATGGTATTATGCATGCTTAAAATGACAGACGCTGCGGGATCATAAGCCCGACTGCATCCATAGTGTCTCTATCTGCCTCATTATAGGGAATCTTCCACCAGGGGTTCTGTCTGAATCATGTATTTCAGAGATTTACACGGAAACTCAGGTGTAAGGATAAATAAAGGATAAAGGATAAATGTGAGCCAGGCCTTACTGCAATTTTTGGGAGGCAGAATGAAAAAATCAACACCAGGTCAAGAATTGGCTTTACTTATTTTTTGCGATGTTCCTCGTATGGTGTAAGTAATTAGTTGACTTTATTCTTTGGGTCAGTGCAATTACATTGATACCAGATATATATCAATATTTTATTTTGGCTGTTGTCATACACTAAAAGATGCTTTTTTTTTTGCAAAAACTAGTTTTTGCATTGCCATATGTTGAGAGCTATAATTTTTCAATATTTCTGTCGACAGATAATGTTAGGGCTTGTTATTTGCAGAACAAGTTGTTGTTATTGTTGGTACAGTTTTCTAGCACATAACATTTTTTGATCACTTTCTATTCCAATTTTTGGGAGGCAAAATGAACAAAAAACAGCAATTCAGGAATTGTTTATTTGTTTTTCTATGTTGTTCCGCATGTGGTAAAATTGATAAGGCAGCTTTGTTTTTTCTGTCAGTACAATTACAGCAATACCATATTTATATCTTTTTTTGTTGTGGCGCTTTTACACAATAAAAACTACTTTATAGAAAAAAATAATTACCGTATGTTTGCATTTCTGAATTCTGAGAGCTATAAATTTTTTATTTTTCAACTGATGGAGCTGTATGCTGGCTTGTTTGCTTTGTGGGACAGGATGATGTTTTCAGTGATACCATTTTTATTACATTCGCCTTTGTTATTTCATTTTTTCCACTTTTTGGTCGGTGGTATGATGAAAAAGCATAGTTTTTTGCCTAATTTTTTAATTTAATTTTTAACGATGTTCACTCAAAGGATTAACTAGTGTGACAGTTTTATGGGGCGGGTCATTCCAGACTTGGCGATACCAAATTATGTATACATTTTTGTTTTTTTTTACCATAAAACATATTTTTATTTTTTATAAATTTGTGATTTTTAAAAAAAATGTGCAATTTTTTTTCCTTTTTTTTTACTTTTTTCTTTGTCCCTCTATGAGACTTTCACTTTCAGCAGTCTGATCATTGTTACAAACCTTTGCAATGCATGAGTTATAACTGCCAGTTCTGCACTGACACAAGCACCTTAGATCGTGCTCTCACTCCTAGTATGTCCAAGGTTGGGAATAGATTCTCAACCAGAATATCTGTGGCCTATTCAGAAATCAAATTGTATTCAAACCTAATTAAATCTGTGGCCTATTCATGAAAATGTTCCTGAAAGCAATTGGGAACACCCTATATCTCTACCCTTGACCTAATAACAATGGACTCGGACCAAAAAGTGGTATTTGAAATAAACAAATGTTGCACTCTGCAAACTAAAGGATGGTATAATACATTTTTGCATTTTATTTTGAACTCAAAGTAAGTCACACTTCAAAATAATCATTAAAAGGTTTTATCCAAAAGCATACACCAATAATGGCTTTTCGTTATAAGACATTCTCATGATGTGAGAAACTTGCGCGAGTCTCTTGCATCACACACGCAAGTGTGACACCGGCCTCAGGCTGATAAAAAATATGTGCTTACAAAAACTATAATGCCAATGCATAGCTAAATGGGGAGAAGAGCTGTCTGATAATTTAGTATTTAGATTCTGCTATTATTGCAATAAAAGTTCAGTCAAAAATTAGATAATAAATAAGAAAATAAATATGTAAAGAGTCAATTATTTTGGTGTAAAACACTTGAACTCATTATAGAAAATGAGTCAGGAAATACAAAACACATATATTTAATTCATTATTTGCTTTTTGATGGAAGGACATATAATGTGTTCAATGGGTATTTTCTATACATCCATAAAGACAGTCTATGAAAGATCATTAAAACTAATCTTAATGTAGACATAGATTGTAAAATAGCCATTGAGGCATAATGGAAAGCTATTAACCAAATTAGCCGCTAATGTTACGAATAGGTTCCATTTTCTACTTTCATACTAGCCTTGCATGCACAACGAAGAATGTATGGGTTGATTTTACATATTGTATCTTACATAAAAAAAAATTTTTTAGGGTACATTAGCATGTCAACTATGTCCATGCAAATTACATTGCTGTTATAGCTACTTCCGAATGCCTTTGTTACAGCAAGCATGATAATCAAAGTAATCACAGATCAATTTTTCACACAAATGTATATACACTGTTCGGTACAGGTTGATTTTTATTAAACTGTAATATGATTTTTCTTTCATATCTTTTTGGTCCTCACAACTATAATATTTGACTATTTTGGAGATTTTGTAGTCAGATTTTTGATGTAGTACTTTATAGTGTAGTTCTAATATATTTACAAAATTCTTCGTTTGAAAATATGATAGATGTTAGACTCCATGTGTACAGAACTCAGTGCCACCATAAGGTTCATCTGTTGTAAGGTCTTAAGTTTATCCAACTAGACCTTTCAGCAGGTGGCAAATGCGAATTTCAATCTTATGAAATTCGAATTTGCCTACTTTGTTGAATATACCAAAATATTTTTGATTTGCAGCTATTAAATTTGTCCTAACTTCAATACTGGAAAGCATATAATTGCTTGTAAAAGACACATGGGGAGAAGATAGAGGACCTTTCAGAACATAAGAAGTTATACAGTCAAGAATGGAAGGACCGCTCTTACTATAGGTGCTGTAGCGTGCCTAAGGGTTGTATAGTAGACGGGAGGTATGTTTCACAGAGATGGTTTGTCTCTGTGATGTAACCCGGAGTGTTTTCTTTAGTGCATGTAAGCACTAAGGGGTCGGTTAATACACTTGGGTCCGGGTTACGGGCAGCACTGAGAGATGGGAGGGTCAGGCTGCCCAGTACGTCAGCCCTGGGTAGGGGCATCACCGTACCTTTATATGTGTTTTAGGACCTGTGGTGATGTCACTACCACATGACTAGTCATGTGATATGTTGTTAGCTGTGGTTATAGCTATATAAGGTAGGCTACTGCTTAACACATGAGACATGTAAGTGCCTTTGCAGAGAGACAGGGGAGACGCACTGGAGCCTCGACGCGCGTTTCACCGCCCATGGCTTCATCAGGCGGTGAAACGCGTGTCGAGGCTCCAGTTCATCTCCCCTGTCTCTCTGCAAAGGCACTTACATGTCTCAAGGTATTTCATCATATATGGACCATTATTAATGCATGTGCCTTATGACCTGTCATAGCTATTTCACTTTCCTTAGATTCAATCTGCTTGGTATTTATCTAACCGTCTGTGTTATCGTTCACACCAAGTTCTATGCTTTGCCACCTATTGACATGCAGATCAGCTGGGGAGCGTTTGTTTCTTTATGTGCTGATTTTCTAACACCTTGCACATTAACTCTTCACTTGTCATTCATCTGTTAGAATACCCTGTCCCTTTGATATTTATTATTTATATATGTAATAAACTTTATTATCTTTCTAATAATCCCTCTTTTGTGGCTTTTGATTATTCATTTAAGTATTTGAGTTTGTTATTTAGTTATTTTCTATTGGATGTTCTTCATAGATACATTTGGTCTTTTTTCTGTTTTTGGTTTCTTATGTTTAGGCTGAGGGATTAGTCCCGCTAGCCACGGTGACTTTTTGTAGGTATATACTGCTTAACACATGGTCTGTATGTGGGGAGGTGGAAGCCTTCTGTGTGTGTTGAGGCTCAAGGACCGAGCCTGAAGTACTGGACATTTGTACTTTGTTTTGCCTGAGTTAAAGGGAATCTGTCACCCTAAATTGGCGGGATATTTAAATGATGGCAGTCAGGTCAGATGGGCGGTGTTTTGGGTACTTGCCTGAACATGTTGTTCGCCGCTGTCTCCATTATTTCTGGGAATTGTAGTCGTTGCCCTCCATATAACGCGCCTGCGCATTGCAATCTGCGGGCAAAGCATACTGCGCGTGCGCAATTCAAGATTGCAATGTGCAAGCGCGTTATATGGATGGCAACGACTACAATTTCCAGAAATAATGGAGACAGCGGCGAACAACATGTTAAGGCAAGTACCCAAAACACCGCCCATCTGACCTGACTGCCATCATTTAAATATCCCGCCAATTTAGGGTGACAGATTCCCTTTAAAGGCTATTTCTTTTCTGTTTTGCTTTGTGGGGTTGTGAAGCAATAAACCCCATGAACTTTTCAAAGGAACGTGCCTCCTGATTGCCTCCCTTCGCACCTGAGCGAGTAAAACCCCTACAATTGGTGGAGAATGCAGGCAGCGTTCCCAGCAGAAAAGTGAGACTGTTACGGCATGTTCTGGGTCAAGTCTGTGGCAAGCCAGGAAGCATGGCTGGGGAAAATGTAGGACCTGCTGAAACACTTGGTCCAGTTGCAGTCACAGCAGCAAGAGACCAACAGGCTGTTGTTGCAGCAGATACAACAGAGCCAGCAGGAGCATCGGCGACAGATGCAGCTTCTGACAACCATCATCCAGGGCAGGACGAGCGCCCCAACCTCAGGTCTGGCTGATGACGCCCACGTCAGGAAGGTGGTAAGACGCACATTGCAGAAAATGACCGCCGGGGATGATGTTGAGGCCTTCCTGATGGTATTTGAGAGGGTCGCTGAGAGGGAAAAACTACCTCCAGAGCAGTGGGCAGAGGTACTGACGGGGGAGCCCCAGAAGGCATACTATGACTTGACTTTGCAGGACACCAAGGAGTATCATAAACTGAATTCTGAGATTCTCGCATGTTTGGGGGAGACAATGACTTTCAGGGCACAGCAAGTTCACCGCTGGGCCTATCACTGGGGCAAACCGCCTTGCTCCCAAATTTTCGACCTGTTGCACCTGGTCCAGAAATGGCTGCAGCCAGAGTCCTCTACGCCTGCTCAGATGGTAGAAAGTATGGTGATGGATCAGTATGTGCACTTCCTGCCGAAGCCCATACAGACTTGGGTTGCCCAGGGTGATCCCCGGAATGCCAATAGACTGGTCGAGAGATACCAGGGGATGGAAGGCTCCTTGGGGAGGCAGCCCATTTAGTACTGGGGTTCCCAGCAGGGGCAGAGTCCCAAAAAGAGGTGGAGTGTCCAAGTTCAAAAGGAGCGGGGGAGGTGGTGCCCAAGGTCCCTACGGGTGATGTTATTTGTTGAAGGTGCCTCGGGCCAGGACATATAGCTGCCCGGTGTCCCCAGACCGGAAGCAGATGGACAGCACCATGAGACGCCTTATTTCATTCTATGCATATCCAGCCTGCAGTGTGAACTCTCCCCCCGAGGGGCCTCAAGCGTGTTCTGTGAAGGTGAACGGTCAAGCAGTAACGGCACTGCTAGACTCCAGGAGCTTAGTGACCCTGGTGAGGGCCACTTTTTCTCTCAATCTACTCCCAGGGAAAAAGGTCGGCGTTCGATGTATACATGGTGATGCAAAGGACTACCCTATGGCCAGAGTGGACATTGAAACGGCGCATGGCACTGAGTCCCATGAAGTCGGCGTCGTTCGGGACTAGTTGCACCCTATAATTATAGGCCAGGATTTCCGTTTGTTTTGGGATCTGGTGGGAAAGGATTCTGAGGTCACTAGCAAGAATAGGGAACCAGTACACCCTAATAAGGTATCGCCACACCCAGAGGCAGACCGGTTTCCTTTTTGTGTCCTGGTAGGGGATGAGGAAGAAGTGTCCTCTGTATCTGGTATTCCGGAGTTAGGGGTGGCCAGTGAGAATTTTGGGACTGCCCAACATAGGGACCAAACTCTGAGGGAAGCCTTCAACAATGTCACGGTCATTAATGGGTTGCACAGGAGCCAGGGGCTGACACAAGATTTCCCTATTTTATGATGAGTGGGGAGCTGTTGTACGAGCTCACGGAAATAAGGGAGGAGTTGGTGGAGCAGTTGATAGTGCCCCTATAGAATCATAGAATCATAGAATGGTAGAGTTGGAAGGGACCTCCTGGGCCTTCTGGTCCAACCCCCTGCTCAAAGCAGGATTCTCTAAATCATCCCAGACAGATGTCTATCCAGCCTCTGTTTGAAGACTTCCATTGAAGGAGAACTCACCACCTCTTGTGGCAGCCTGTTCCACTCATTGATCACCCTAACTGTCAAAAAGTTTTTTCTAATATCTAATCTGTGTCTCCTCCCATTCAGTTTCATCCCATTGCTTCTAGTCTTTCCTTGTGCAAATGAGAATAAAGATGATCCTTCTACAATGTGACAGCCCTTGAGATTTTTGTAGACAGCTATTAAGTCTCCTCTCAGTCTTCTTTTTTGCAAGCTAAACATTCCCAAATCCTGCAACCGTTCCTCATAGGACATGGTTTGCAGACCGGTCACCATTCTGGTGGCTCTTCTCTGAACTTGCTCCAGTTTGTTGATGTCTTTTTTAAAATGTGGTGCCCAAAACTGGACACAGTATTCCAGATGAGGTCTGACCAAAGAGGAGTAGAGGGCAATAATGACCTCACGTGATCTAGACTGTATGCTTCTGTTGATACATCCTAGAATTGCATTTGCCTTTTTTGCTGCTGCATCACACTGTTGACTCATGTTAAGTCTGTGATCAATTAGTATACCCAAGTCTTTTTCACATGTGCTGTTACTTAGCCCTATTCCTCCCATTTTGTATATGCTTTTTTCATTTTTATTGCCCACATGTAGTACTTTGCATTTTTCCCTGTTAAAATCCATTCTGTTAGTTGCTGCCCACTGCTCCAGTTTATGTATATCTTTTTGAATCCTCTCTCTCTCTTCTCTAGTATTAGCTACCCCTCCTAGCTTTGTGTCATCAGCAAATTTGATCAGTTTACCCTCAATTCCTTCATCTAAATCATTGATAAAGATGTTGAACAATACAGGGATCAAAACAGAGCCTTGTGGTACCCCACTTGAGACATTCTTCCAACTGGATGTGCAGCCATTTACAACCACTCTTTGGGTCCGATCACTAAGCCAGTTATGAATCCACCTAACAGTTGCCTTGTCCATTCCATACTTAGTCATTTTTTCAATAAGGATTGTGTGAGATACTTTGTCAAATGCTTTGCTGAAGTCAAGATATACTATATCTACAGCATTTCCCTGATCCACCCAGTCAGTGATTCTGTCATAGAAGGAAATTAAGTTAGTCTGACATGACTTATTAGTTACAAACCCATGCTGACTCTGTTTAATCACTTCATTCTTATCCAGGTACTTGCATACATGTTCTTTAATAATTTGTTCAAAGATCTTTCCTGGTATAGAAGTCAGACTCACCGGCCTGTAGTTCCCTGGGTCCACCTTCTTCCCCTTTTTGAAGATAGGAACAACATTTGCTCTTCTCCAGTCTTCTGGGACTTCTCCTGTTCTCCAAGAATTTTCAAAGATTATGGACAGTGGTTCAAGAATTTCTTCTGCTATCTCCTTCAGTACCCTGGGGTGTAATTCATCTGGACCTGGAGACTTGAATTCATTTATGTTAGCTAAGTGTTTCCTCACTGTCTTTCTGTTTATAGATATCCTGGATTCTTCTATTCCTTTAATAGGACAGTGAAGATCAGTTGATGTTACATTTCCTTTCTGAGAGAAAACAGATGCAAAATAGGAATTTAAAAGTTCAGCCTTCTCAACATCCTGACTTACCATTTCATCATTTTCATCCTGTAAAAATCCTATAGCATCTTTGACTTTTCTTTTACTTTTGACGTATCCCCAAAATCCTTTTTTGTTGCTTTTGACGTCACTTGCAAGCCTTAATTCATTGTCAGCTTTAGATAATCTGATTTGTGCCCTGCACGTTCTGCAGACGGCATTATATTCTTCTTTAGATATGCCTCCCTCTTTCCATTTGATAAACATTTCTTTCTTCCTTTTTAGCATGTGTTTAAGTTCTATGTTCATCCATCCTGGTTTCCTTAAATGCTTCCCATTCTTCCCTCTTTTCGGAATTGTTAACGATTGTGCTTTGAGAATCTCATTTTTCAAGATTTTCCATCCTTCCTGGACATTTTTGTCCTTAAGGATATCCAGCCATTGATCCCTCCAATTCTCTTTCTGAGTTCCTTAAAATCTGCCTTTCTGAAATCTAACCTTGACATCTGAGTCTTCACAGGTCTTCCTCCTCTTGTTATCCAAAATTCTAAAATAGCATGGTCACTACCTCCTAGAGTCCCAGCCACTCTTACCTCCTCCACCATTTCCTCCCTGTTTATGAGGATTAGATCCAAGGTAGCAGATCCCCTTGTTTTCTCCATTACCTTTTGGAAGATAAAGTTGTCAGCAAGAGAGGATAAGAATTTCCTGGACCTGTTAGTTTTGCCTGAGAGAGATTCCCAACAAATGTCTGGATAGTTGAAATCTCCCATGACCACTATGTCATATTTTTTGGAGAACTTGGCCATTTGATGCATAAAGAGTTCATCCATATCTTCAGCTTGCACAGGCGGCCTGTAGTAAATGCCTACAATGGTGTCCTTTCCATTGTTCTGTCCTTGTATTCTTACCCAAACAGTTTCCACAGAACTCCCAGTCTCTGAAGCGTCAATCTCTGTGCAGATATACGCTTTTCTAACATACAATGCAACACCTCCTCCTCGTTTATCAAGTCTGTTTCTTGAAAATAAGTTGTATCCTTCTAGCCTTGTATTCCAATCATGTGTATCATCCCACCAAGTCTCAGTGATTCCAATGACATCATATTTCTTCTCCTGCGTTAGTAGCTCCAGTTCTCCTTGTTTGTTGCCCATGCTTTGTGCATTCGTATAGAAACATTTTAGTTTGTGATTGGTTTCTCTTCCTTCAATATTTTTATTATGTAAATTTTTTTGTCTTTGTTCTTCCCCTTCTCTTCTAATAGCAGAAATCTCAATAGTATTTGTCAAGTGTATTGCTTTTGCTGGCGTTTTGCTTCCCTTCCCATTGTTCTAGTTTAAAGCTCTCCTGATGAGTGTAGCAAGGCGACTTCCAAATACATGTTTTCCAGTCTTCGTAAGGTGCACCCCATCTCTAGCAAGTAGTCCATCGTATAGGTAATTCACTCCGTGATCCAGAAATCCAAATCCTTGCTGACGGCACCATCGACGTAGCCAGTTGTTCACCTGCAGAATCTTATTCAACCTCCTTGTTCCATGGCCATCCACTGGGAGGATGGAAGAGAAGACCACCTGCGCTCCCAGTTCTTTCACTTTCTTACCTAAGTTTTCAAAGTCACTGCAGATGGTTTCCAGGTCGTTTCTAGTGGTGTAATTTGTCCCCACATGTATTAGCAGGAATGGGTAGTCATCTTTAGGTCTGAAGAGTCCTGATATCCTGTCAGACACATCTTTAATTTTTGCACCTGGAAGACAGCACATATAGATGGAAGGTGTTGGACAAGGCCCATTCACACATCTTGGGGGTACACCTAGGGGTGGAAAAAATGCAGGAATGGGTTGTGCAGAGGTTCTATTGGCCTGGATGTCACAGGGAAATAGCAAACTATAGTAGTTCCTATCCTACATGTCAGTTAACTGCCCCTACCTCTCATTTCCAGAGTCCCCTTGTGCCATTGCCCATTATCGAAGTGCCGTTCGAGAGAATTGCCATGGACTTGCTCGGTCCCCTAGTTAAATCAGCACCCGGGGCCATCAGTATATATTAGTCATCCTGGAGTATGCCACATGCTATCCTGAGGCAATTCCCCTGAGAAATTCTTCCGCGAAGAGTATAGCCTGCTAGTTGGTCCATGTGTTTTCCAGGACAGGTTTGCCGAAGGAGATCCTGACCTACCAGGGAACAACTTTTATGAGCAAAGTGATGAGGGAGTTGTGCAAGGTCCTGAAAATCTCCCATTTGCGGACTTCGGTGTACCATCCTCAGTCAGATGGCCTTGTTGAGAGATTAAACAAGACGCTAAAGAGCATGCTCAGAAAAGCCATAGAGAAAGACGGTAGAGACTGGGACTGTTTCTTACCGTTTCTGATGTTTTCTATCCATGAAGTTACACAGGCCACTACGAGGTTCTCGCCATTCGAGCTTCTGTATGGCTGACATCCGCGAGGTCTCCTGGATATAGGCAAGGAAATCTGGGAAGCCGAAGTTACGTCCCACAGAAGCCTCATTGAGCATGTGGCAATGATGCAGCAGAGGATTGCAAAGGTGATGCCAATCGTAAGAGAACACCTCTGCCAGGCACAAGAAGCTCAGGCCAGGGTCTACAACCGGTCAGCAAGAGTGAGGCAGTTCAGTCCGGGAGACCGAGTTCTCGTGCTAGCTCCGACAGTGGAGAGAAAGTTCTTGGCCAAATGGCAAGGGCAATATGAGGGTGTGGAGAAGCTTGGTGAGATAAACTATAAGATTCATCAACCAGGAAAACGGAAACCAAACCAGGCCTACCATGTCAACCTCATCAAGCCATGGCAAGATAGAGAGTCAGCGTTAACTCCGTGCTTGCTGGGCAACCCAGAAGGTGAGGTTGAAGGGGTTACGATAGCAGAGACACTATCAAAGGCCCAGAAACAGCAGTGCCAGGAATTGCTCCAGAAGAACACGGACCTGTTTTCAGAGTTGCGGGGTGCACGAAGTTTGTAGAACATGAAGTCCTGACAGAGCCACATGTGCAGGTGAATGTGAATCACTATCGAATCCCTATTGCCCATCGAGAAGTAATCTCCAAGTAGGTGGAACATAAGTTGAAGTTCGGGGTCATTAAGGAATCCACAGCGGTTGGGTGAGCCCGATTGTCCTGGTCCCAAAGCCTGATGGTGAATGGAGGTTCTGCAATGACTATAGGAAGCTGAATGAGGTCTCCAAGTTCGACGCAAATCCCATGCCACTCGTCGATGAGCTCATCGAAAGACTTGGGCCCGCCAGGTACATAACCATCTTGGATTTGACAAAGTGATATTGGCAGATCCCCATGGCCCAGGAAGCCAAGGAGAAGACTGCGTTTTCTATACCAGATTGATGCTTCCAGTATGTCTGGATGCCGTTTGGCCTGCAGGGACCTTCCAGAGGGCTATGGATAGAATCCTTGCAGCTCATAAGCTATACACCGCTGCCTACCTGGATGATATCGTCATCTTTAGCCCGGACTTTAAAAAAGAGTTTATTCTTCAGACAGATGCCTCAGATGTCGGGTTAGGAGCAGTGCTTTCACAGGAGATACATGGGAGGAGCATCCTCTCCTTTAGCTGAGTAGGAAGCTATCTTCATGTGAAAGAAATTACTCAGTAGTAGAGAAGGAGTGCTTGGCCATAAAGTGGGCGGTGGACACGATACGGTTCTATCTAGTGGGACGTAAGTTTAGATTGATATCCGACCATGCCCCACTCTGATGGATGAAGGAAACAAAGGTAGAAATTCTAGGGTCACCCGCTGGTTCTTAGCCCTGCAGGACTTAAGTTTTCAGATAGAACATAGGGCAGGGAAGCCACACACTAATGCTGATACCCTCTCAAGAATCCCTTGTCTAGTGGGAGAAAGTGCCAAGCCCCACGGCTTTAGGCAGAGGGGGAGGAATGTAGCGTGGCTAAGTGTTGTATAGTAGACGGGAGATATGTGTCACAGAGATGGCTTGTCTCTGTGATGTAACCCGGAGTGTTTTCTTTAGTGCACGTAAGCACTAAGGGGTCGGTTAATACACTTGTGTCCGGGTTATGGGCTGCACTGAGAGATGGGAGGGTCGAGCTGCCCATGTACCTCAGCCCTGGGTAGGGGCATCACCGTACCTCTATATGTGTTTTAGGAGCTGTGCTGATGTCACTACCACATGACTAGTCATGTGATATGTTGTTAGCTATGGTTATAGCTATATAATGTAGGCTACTGCTTAACACATGGTCTGTATGTGGGCAGGTGAAAGTCTCCAGTGTGTGTTGAGGCTCCAGGACCTCCCGTCGCACCTGAGCAAGTAAAACCCCTTCAGTGCTTACACTGTACATGAGAGAGAACCCCATTTGTACAAGAACTTTCAATTTACAGGCAAGAGAGAGGACTATGTTGACCATAAGAGCTTACTTTGAAAAAGAAGAGAGAGACTTAGCAGTGAATCAAACTACATACAAACTGCTGCAGCACAACGCTAATCTGTGATGGCCCAGGTACTGACCATCACTGTACAAGGTATGATAATCAATAAGATGTCATAATTGTAGGACATTATGAGAAAACCCAAGCTGCAATACAAAATAACATTTGTCAGCTCTCAGATTCTACAGCTGTGTGTGAAATAGTGCCTGGCAAGTTTTTCATTTCTTTTCTGAACATCGAATTTAAAATATTAAAATTTCAGGAAACTCAACTCGAACTTGATCCTCTGCAAATCAATTCGCTCTTCTGAAACATTGTATCATAGTTTTGTTACCATTCTATTTTGATATTGCAGCATTTATTGTGATACATAATACATAGAGATAGTACATTATGTATGTATGCACTGTAGTTCAGATTCATGCTCGTAGCCTTCCTATTACATCATAGGATATCATACCTAAAACAGATCACTATATTGAATGAAAAGAACATAACCAGGGCAACTCATCAATTACCTAAAAGCCTACAATGAACAATAGAGTCCAATACCCAGAGTAATTTAAAGAATTAACTATGCACAAGAGTAAATGATAGTGTTACATTTTATTTACAAACAACAACATGTGTAAAAGAGTAAATCCGAATGAGTATACTGTATATGGTGAAGATTTTGAAGCAGAATCACCCAGTACATACAATAATATAAATTGCACTAGACAGCAATGATAGCTTGCATTAATGCAGGCTATAAAAGGCCAGGAGGGCGGGCAACAAGAAGGAGGCAAAGTACATAATATGCAGTATATGTCTACGCAACAATGCCTCATACCCTGACTACAAAATAAAGAGGGTATGCAATAAATAAAGTGCAAATAGTGCTGAAAATGAATTATGTCCTATTCATGGTCCCAAGAGAAATTGTCTGGAGAGGTGAAACATCTCCATTTGTTAAGTAACTGCCCCTAAATCCTAGCTGCTCCAGTCCCTACGTGCAGTACCATAAGTGTGCCCAGTTAGTTGTTATGGTCCTTACCCATGTGGGGACTGGATGAATCCTACCAGCACCCGATGCGCTTCGCCAAACTGTCTTCCTCGGGGGGCTGCGTAGCAAGTGCCATGGCAGATGGACACTATATACAGCGAGTCACGATTAGAAAATTGAAAACACGGGCCGCCATTATTGGCGCAAGCATAATGACAACAAAAGATCTTCCCACCGCGTAATCTCCGGCTACCTGTGACCGGACGCGTGTAAGAACTGGGACTTTCACCGCCATGATACCCAGCGCATGCGCCGTGGATGCAGAAACAACCCGCTGCGTCACTTCCTGCTATCCCAGACCCAATGCGAATTAGTGCAGGGTGGAACCCATAGCAACACTGACGCACACCAGGGCCGAAAGGATGCCTTCTACGACACGGCAGGTACGCATCCACACTGCACGCGCGTAATGTGGCCGTCATTTCTTTATATGGGCACTAATACGAAGAACATGCAAATCGAGCACAAAAATAAACATAAGATATATTTATCATCCCAATGTGAACTGGGTTTGAATCCCTACAAGATTACAATTACAATAATAGTTTCACATATAAGGACACATTATTAGAAGTAACATTTATACTGCAGAAAAGGATGTCTTCTAGTGCTTCAGATTTAAATCAGCAAGCGTCCCTTCTCATATATCAGAATCACGACTCCAGTTGCTCATAGAATGATGACAGTTAAACCACCAAATTCAAGGTACCATAAAATCATATATCCCCATAGAAATAACTAAATGAACAAACAAAAAGCATAAAAGTTAAAAATAGTACATAGCACAAAATTAAAATAAAAACAGAAACCAAGGATCTAACCATACTATTTAGAGAAATGATGCATAAGATAGCTGCTCATTAAGGCCATGAGGGGACATTGTGCCGAGTGTAACAATCCAATGGCACTCAAGCTGTGCCAAGGCTTGATTAAAGTTACCACCCCTTGCACCACAGTGGATATGGTCTATACCACGCACCGAAAAAAACATTTGGATTCGTGCCATGGCACAGCCTCAAGTGCCTAGGGATTACTTTTAAACTTGTGATGTCAGTAGATTCTTTTGCTGCCACAATGTCCCTCACATGTTCCCAAGTTCTGATGCGAAGTTCTCGAGATGTAAGGCCCACATACACCAAGTTACATGGGCACACTGCATAATATACAACATATCTCGTACTGCACGAGATATAAGATAGAATTTGATATTCTTTACTACCATCAGAGGAAGTAAATAAGCTAGCCTGCGTGATGTTCCCACATGCTTTACATGAGCCGCACGGGAAACATCCCCATCTTTGTTTCTGTGCACCAAAGAAATCCTTTGGAGGAGCTACCACATAATGGCTCCTCACTAATAAATCTCTTAGGTTCTTCCCCCTTCGGGCCGTCATAAGTGGATAGTCCGACAACACCTGATTCAAAGATTGATTGGTTTTCAGGACTGACCAATGTCTCTGTAAGATCTGGTGCATGCCTGATCATTGGTCGCTAAACGTAGCAATAAACCTAAGTGAAAAATCCTCATTCATGGCTCAACCAGATCCACAGAGAAGTTGATTGCGGGGAGTCCCCCGGGCACTGCGGTAGTCCCTTTAATGCACCTATTGCTGCATCCGCATTCACTGAACCTGGAGCTCAGGTCACGAGACTGACCCTCAAAAGCCTCATCCGTAGAGCACACATGCCTCATTCTTAAAAATTGCCCTGTTAATATTGCTTGTATGGTGGATGGGGTATGGGCAGAAGTAGCATGCAAAAAAGCGTTCACAGCAGTCTCCTTATGGAAGAAATCAGTCTGAATGCTACCCTCCCCATCCACCATAATCTTCACATCCAAAAAATCAATTTCACTGGCATTGATCTTATGAGTGAGTTTGATATTCAACTCATTTTCATTGAGCTCATGGATGAAGTTCAAGAAATCAGCCTCGGGAGCCTGCCAAATGATGAAAACATCATCTATGAATCTGTACCAGCACTGCGCATGGGACGCGGCCGGCACATCGGCACCGAAAACCCCTCTCTCCCAAAAACCTAAAAAGAGGTTTGCGTATGATGGCGCACAGGCCACGCCAATCGCAGTGCCATGCTGCTGCTTCAAAAAATAGCGATCTTTAAACAGAAAAAAATTATGTGTTAACACAAACTGTAACAGCTCCAGGATCAGTGAACATAGTGCAGGTTCATAATTGCTTGAGCCCAGGAAGAACTCCAATGCTTCCAAGCCGTCCACATGCCCAATGCTCGTGTAGAGTGATTCCACATCTGTCGTAGCCAGGTGCATATCTGAGTCCAAAACCAAACCATCAATTTTCCTCAGGACGTCCGTGGTGCCCCTGACAAAGGACGGCAGCACCTCAACAAGTGGTTGCAGGTAATAATCTATAAATTTACAGATAGGATTGCATAGCCCTCCAATGCCAGAGGCAATCCGACATCCTGGAGTTATCAGGGGATTTTTATGCACCTTCGGCAGTAGGTAGAACGTGGGAATTACCGGATTCTCAACAAAGAGGCCATCAAAGACTATTTTGGGGATCATGCCCTGTGTTAGTGCCTCATCCAATATCTCAAACACTTGACCTGAAAACTTCTGCACCGGATTACTAGGCAGCTGAATATAGGCCTCACGGTCCCTTAACTACCGGAATCCCACCCTCTGGTACATCACCGATGGCCAGATGACCACGTTCCCCCCCTTATCCGCTAGTTTTATGACTATGTCCCTCAGGCCACTTAATTCTTTTAAAGCACCCTGTTGTGCTCTAGTCAGTTTGGTTTTACCAATATATGTAGGGAGTTTTTTAAAGTCCTCCAAAATCAACTTATTAAAAATGTCTACCTGTGGGCAAATGGAAAAGGAGGGGAACGTGGCCAATATAGGAAGAACAGATCTAGGAAAGGTGCCTGTATTTGGGGGAGGCACTCCAGTTTCAAGCTCCTCCAAAGAGACTATAGCTTCTAGTTCCTGAGTGGTGTCCAGGTCAATCCTACCCTCGGGTTTAAGATATTACTTATGTAGGACCACCTATCTCAGGAACAATTGCAAATCCTTCATCGCTGAGAAGAAATTAAATGTATTAGGTGGAACAAATGTCAAACCCTTGCCCAATACATCTAATTGGTGCTGTTTGAGAAAATAATCAGATAGATTGATTACCTCCAGACAATTTTTGGATTTCTGCTCTATGGACTGTGGAGGGGTTAGTATCCTTTTAATCTGTGTCTTGCCCTTCCTCGGGCCAAATCTGGCACCTCCCAATGTGTCATTGAGAGATAATGGTACTGAGGATCCAGCCACCAATCCTCATCCATAGATAAAGCCGATAAAAATGAATTGCGGTGAATCTTGGACATAGGCCGAGAAGTGCCTTGTTTTCTCCTCCAATTATAAATTCTGTCATTAGAATAATCTGCAACATCTCTCTGATATTTTTTAGTTTTGGAGGCAACTATGTCCTTCTCCCATTTTGTAAAGTCATCCTCAAACTCTTTATTAAATTTAACTAAAGCCTCAACTGTCAGTTTCTCCTGCAATTCAGCCTGGATGGAACCAATCTCAGTCTCCAACTCTTTTAGAGTTTTTTAATTGAATTTGATTAATAATTCCATATATCCCTTTGAGCAGCTTGAGGATAACTCCTCCAACTGTTTCTTAATCATCTCATCATCAATCATGAATGAGGGAAAGACGTGAACACGAAGTCCACTTGGTATAAGACCCTTAGCCACATATTGTTCTAAAAAACTTATTCTACCATAACCTCCTTTTTCTATTACACAAATTTTTAAGTTTGATAGTTAGGTCCTCAGTTTCTCTTGAATAAACAGCCACATTTTGATCCCCACCAAATACCTCATTTAATTTAGTAAGCCACGCTTTCTCGCGTGCTTAATGATCCATGTGATCAGGTAGATGTGCTGTGAACAACCACAGAGAGAATGTTATTGCAACAAAGGATATCATACCTAAAAGAGATCACTATATTGAATGAAAAGAACATAACCAGGGCTACTCAATAATTACCTAAAAGCCTACAATGAACAATAGAGTCCAATACCCAGAGTCATTTAAAGAAATAACTATGCACAAAAGTAAATGCAAAAATATTAAATTTTATTTACAAACAACATGTATAAAAGAGTAAATCCGAATGAGTATATATGGTGGAGGTTTTGAAGCAGACTTCCTAGCCTTCCTGGCAGACTATCCACAAGTACAATGTACCATATTTTTCGGATTATAAGATGTACTTTTTTCCCAAAAAATTTGGGGGGGGGAAATGGGGATGCATCTTATAATTCGAATATACTTTACTGGCCGCGGTGGATCAGGGTCCCAGGGTCGCTGCTGAAGAAGGCAAAAGTGATGCGTTGCTGCAGGCCTCAGGATGGGATGAGGGGGTGTTTGGAGGTATGATACTGCAAGTGTTCGGTGGTTTGGGGGCTCGCCAACATTTTGTGGAAGCCCGGAGCCCGTGCACTTCCATAATTTACATTGTGGTGGACTCCGGGAAAATGGCTGACAGGGGCAGAGCATGCACAGATGGAGATCTCGGCACCAAGATCTCGGGAGATGAGATCTCAGTGCCAAGATCTTTATCTCTGCACCACTGAAGACCCGCAGCGTCATATATCCGAACACCTCTTTCTCACAGTCTGGGGTCCGCAGCATCGGCCCACTCCTGCCTCCACCAGCAGCGAGCCTGGGACCCCGCTTCACCGCAGCCACCACTCCCAGTGAGCTATAGGACGCATGGATTATAAGATACACCACCATTTTATTAAAAAAAGTTTTTTTCCATATTTTTCTCCTCAAAATTTGGAGTTCATCTTATAATCCGGTGCGCCTTATAAACCGCAAAATACAGTACTCATATTAGAAATAAAGAGAAACATAGTGCAAGAAAATCCAACAAAAAATTCTAAAAGGATGAATTTTATTAAACTACCACTTGCAAATTGTATCAAATACACGATAAACAACAAACATTGAGGAAGATGTTGAGGAGACATGAAGGTAGGCGGATGAGAGAGAGGGGAAATCAGAGTCTGATATGGGGATACAAGGAAAATAGTAAATACCCAGCATATAATTAAAAGCAGAGATTGGTAAGAAATGGTAAACAGCATCTGTGTCCTAAATATTAAAACCATGTGCTGCATTAGTAAGTAAAGCCTGCTTACCCATTATTAGTCACAACTCCCTCATCCCTCTCTGCTGCCCCTATGCGAGTTTCGTGTTCCTGCTTTTTGAAAGTGCGAACTCTTCAACTATGAGAGAAAGAATATTAAAAAAAACAGAAAATCACATTGAATGATTTTTGCATAATTAATTCGCATTTCATTGCATAAAATAAGTATTTGATAAAATAGAAAATAGAACTTAATATTAGGTATTGAAACCTTTGTTTGCAGTTACAGAGGTTAGCTTGGCAACATTGATTTTCAGCTCCCTCCAAAGATTTTCTATTGGGCTCAAGACTGGAGACTGGCTTGACCACTCCAGAATCTTGAAATTATTCTACCACCCCTTAGTTGCCCTGTCTGTGTGTTTTTGGTCATTGTCATGCTTGAAGACCCAGCCATTTTTAATTCTCCTTCTGAAGGAAGGAGGTTGTTGGCCAAATTCTTGCAACACATGACCTCATCTGTTCCCTTTTAAATACGGTGTAGTTATTTTGTCCCCTTTGCAGAAAAGCACCCTAAAATTATGATGTTTCCTCCATCATGCTTCATGATTGGATGGTGTTCTTTGGATGGTACTCATCCTTCTTCTTCCTTCAAACACGTCAAGTGGAGTTGATACCAAAATTTCTATTTTTATGTCATCTTACTGCATGACCTTCTCTCATTCTTTCTCTGGATCATGCAGATGGTCATTGGCAAACTTATGCGGGAGTGAGCAGGTCGACCTTGCTTGCCCTGCAGGATTTTAATCCATAATGACATAGTGCAATACTAACTGTAATGTTTGAGACTTTGCTCCCAGGTCTTTTCAGGTCATTGACCAGGTCCTCCATTGTAGTTCTTAGCTGATTCATGACCTTTCTCAGAATTATCTTTTCCCCATGGGGCAAGATCTTGCATTGAACCCCAGAGCAAAGAATATTGACAGTCATCTTTTGTTTGTTCCATTTTCTAATAATTGTGAAAACAGTTGTTACCTTCTTACCAAGCTGCTTGCCTACTGTTCTGTCCTTGTGCGGGTCTACAATTTTGTACCTGGTGTCCTGAGACAGCTCTTTGTTCTTGACCATGGTGAAGAGGTTGGAGTGTGATTGACTGAGTGTGTGGACAGGTGTCTTTTATACAGGTAATGAGCTAAAACAGATGCAATTAATACAGGTAACGAGCGAAGAGCGGGAGGGCTTCTTGAAGAATAACTAATAGGTCTGTGAGAGACAGACTTCTTTGTTGGTTGGTTGGTAGGTGATAAAATAATTATTTCATGCAATACAAAGCTATTTAATTACTTAAAAATTATACAATGTGATTTTCTGTTTTTTATTTTTAGTTTCTGTCTCTCACAGTTGAAGTGTACCCATGGCCTGTTTTGTGCAATATGTGGCCCTAGTCAAAGTTTAAAATGGGGCCCCAAATGCTAACATATTGCTCATAACACAGAAGCATTTCGGTTGTATTTACATGTGCTGAGTAAATACAATCTATGTACAATCCAATCACTCGATGAATATGCAGTATTTTGCTTGTCTAGTATAATACACACCACAGTCCTCCATATTGTAAAATGCACACCCCATACTCCTCCATATAATATAATATGCCCCATAGTCCTCCATATATTAAAATACACTCATCAGTCCTCCATATAGTATAATACACTCCTCATAGTCCTGAAATAGTATAATACACTCCTCATAGCCCTCCATATATTAAAATACACTCAGTCCTCTTATAGTATAACACACTACTTAGTCCTCCATATAGTATAATACACTCCTCATAGTCTTCCATATATTAAAATACACAGCTCAGTCCTCCATATAAATAAGCAAAAGCAGAAAAATAATTAATAAAAAACAAAATTCAATAAAATTAGTTGTATTAATCTGCCTAAAAAAGAGAATGGCAGACCATTCGGTATTAGATCAAATAAAAAGTCATATCCATGGATATAAATAATATCAAATTTAAGAGAAATTCATAAAAATTCACATAAAAACAACATAAATATATGAACTAAAATAAATAAATTTTGCATAAAAAACCTTTATTAAATCATGGTTTAGCACAGTACATAAGAAACACACCAAATTAAATTGTATATGTGGTCTATTTAAAAGTATATAGTTAGATAGATAGTTAGAAAGATATTTAATTAATGAAATACAGCATAAAAGTGTTCATGAGGAGCCATACACAAAAACCACAACAGTGGAAAAATTTTTTTTTTTAAAATATAGATCAAAATTTACAAAAATGAATAAAATTAATATCAGAAAACTACATATGTATCTAATGAATAATTAAAGTTTGATTAGTGCAAAAAATGTGCAAATGGATGTGCAAAAAAATGCTCAAATTCACAATAATATAATCTCCTGCATTCCTTAACTCACGGAGTTATGTGCAAAATCACAATAATTTAATTTCCTGAATTATTTAACTCACAGAATAAAAAGTGCAATTAGTGCAAAAAATGTGCAAAAAGATGTGCAAAAAAATACTCAAATTTACAATGGTATAAGCTCCTGCATTAAATAATTCACAGAGTTACGTGCAAAATCACCATAATTGAATTCCTGAATTATTTAACTCACAGAATATGTGCAATTGTGATAGAATAAAGTGCAATCAGTGCAAAAATAGCTCCCTATTCCAAAACTGAACCGCACTGTGTTTTCTTAATAAATGCTGTACTAGAATGCTACTCAGTACAAAATTAGCTCACAGCTGCAAAGCTGAATTCCACCACCTATAATACAATTACTGCTCTACCAAAGGGGTAATCAGTGCAAATTAGCTCACAGCTGCAAAGCTAAATTCCACTACCTATAATGCAATTGCTGCTCCAAAAGGAGGGCACATATCACATACCATATACCAATAGTAATATTGTTGCCACTTTAAAACAAATCATTAGACCAAGTTTATAACCTTAATATAGGAGGTCAAATAGAATGGTGTGCAACGCGCCCAGACGCGCGTTTCGGAATTAATCCTTAATAAAGGTTTTTTATGCAAAATTTATTTATTTTAGACTGTATATTTATGTTGTTTTTATATGAATTTTTATGAATTTCTCTTAAATTTGATATTATTTATATCCATGAATATGACTTTTTCTTTGATCAGTCCTCCATATAGTATAATACACTCATCACAGTGCTCCAAATAGTATACTGCACCTCCATAGTCATCCATGTAGTATAATTCACTTCCAATAGTATAATGCACCCCATAGGTCTTCATATAGTATAATGTATTCCCCCTAGTCCTCGATACAGTATAATGCAGCCCACATATAGTATAACGCAGTCATAGAACATAATGTAACCACCCCAGAGAGTATAATGCAGCCACTCCACAGAATATAATGCAACTCCCCATAAAACATAATGCAGCCCCCCTCATATGGTATAATTCAGCCTCCCATAGATTATAATGCAGCCCTACATAGAATATAACGCAGCCCCTTTATATAGTATAATGTAGCCCCTCTGTAGAATACAGTTTAGCCCTCCTCATATAGTATAATGCAGCACCCATTGAATATAATGTAGCACCCTCATAAAATATAATGAAGCCCCCATGCAATATAATCTAGCCCCATAGAATATAATGCAGCCCCATAGAATACAATGTAGCCCCCTCATATAGAATAATGTAGCCCCTTCATAGAGTATGATGCAATGATCCCTCATAGAATATAATAAATATAATAAAGCCCCCCATAGAATATAATGTAGTCCCGAATAAAATATAATGCAGCTGACCTCCCCATATAATATGCACTGCGGGCATACAGTGAGTACGTGATGACATCATCGAGCACCCGCAGTATCAGAGGCAGAGCGGAATGATGGGAGAGGTAGCGTCAGCTGAGCCTCTCTCTGCCATCATTGCTTTGAACGCTGGTATAGGCGGCAGCGGCGGGGGGAGTCGGTGCAGGTGGCAAGCTGGCTCCCCTGCCTCACAAGGGCTCCATAGCGGAACGAGGGCCCTAGGCAGCTGCCTGGTCTGCCTGCCCCTAACGCTGGCCCTCAGTGTACGTATGATAAAAATTACAGATCTCGCCATCCTTTGTAGGGGGAAAAACTTGCAAAATCAGCATTGTGTCAATTACTTATTACCCCCGTATATATTAATGATTACATAATAGAACTTCATAGTATTTTAAAATCCTTACAGGTACCAAGAATATGCACATTTTTATTCCAATTTTGGGATAATATGGATCCTTACAGTTTTTATTGTAACAATTTAGGAAAAGTGTTACAATATCACTTTGTCTCCCCCTCCTATACACAAATTAAGCTATTTGAGGAGCCATCATGCAACGTGCTATTTGCACACTTACAGTTGGGTACTGACTAGCTGCTCTTCATAATTCTCTCATTGTTAAATGAAAAACTATCCCTGGCTCATTGAGTGATGCAAGAAGAAAATCTAGTCTGCATATGACTGTAAGTATGAAAATCACATATGAGTGGTCAAGTGATAACAGAAAATGTAAAAGAGAGCCAAATCCTGACAATGAGCATATTACATGGTGCTAGGATTAGGCATGCTACAGAGCTTACGTTTATAGTTAAAGGGGTGGTCCAGTTCTGAAAATCATCAGCCACCCTATGTGACTGCAGAGTGATGAACTCTCACAGCTTGTGCATTGCACGTTGTCAGAATTTTCCTGTGTCTGTCGCTAGAGTGGGCAGTCATGTGACTATAAGTATGTGATTTGCATACTTCCAGCCATATTCTGACTAGACATGCGCAGCCTCGCTCAACACATGTGAAATGAGTGACACCGCACATGTCTATTCGTCGCATGAACACATATATGTAAATCGCATACTTGCAATTATATGACTAGTGATGGGCAAGCACTAAAATGCTCGGTTGCTCATTTTCTCGTGTCGAGCATGTTGAAATGCTAGAGTGTTCGACCCGAGCAACAAGCCCAATGTAAGTCTATGGGAAACCCGAGCATTTTTGCCGCGACCCCCTGGGGCTCTTTTTAGTGTCTAAAAACTTCTGAAATCTATGGGAACATTGCTCCAATGACATGGGAACGTCATGGGAAAGACCCCTTGAAGCATTTCTGACTCCCATGATAAAGTTGTGAACAATGCTGTCAGAGTCTTACACCACTTTTACAGGCGCACAATAAAACATACAATAACGAAACCAAAATGGATTTTCCTGGGAAATATGTTCAGAAAAATCTTTTCCAGGGTAATGATTTGTATGTAAGGCAAAATAAATAAGCCAAAACAAAAATGTTCATCCACCTCTTGGGCTGTGTTCACACGTAGCATTTTTGATGTGTTTTTCAACTTTAGAATTGCTTTCAACCAAGAAAAATGCATTCACTGGGAAATGTCATTTTAACATTTTACAACCTTATTGTCATGATCCAGGCTGGGGTTTGTTTCATGTTATTCTCTACCTGGTCTGGTTATGCGAGGGTTAACCTTTTCTGCCTCATTTTTGGTTCTTTGGGGCTATTTCAGTCAGCTGTGGCCTGCTGATAAATGTCAGTGATAGTTCATGCTTCCAGGCTAGAGCAGCTGAACTCTTGATACCTTGTTTTATCCTCTGCCCGCTTTCTCTGTTCCCGTGATTTCCTTTGCCTGCCATCCCGTTTGTCTTAGTTTTCGCTTCCTGCACTTGGACCCTTGTATGTGACCCGGCTTGTCTTTTGACCTGTTCTATTGTCTCTCATCTCGGTTATATCTACTTCCATCTGGCTCTGACTTTTGGCTTGTATTTGACCACGTAAAATGCTGTGACCTCCTGTACTTCTTATCCTGACTGTGGCTGCCCCTGCTCATCTGACCACTCTTTCTCCACCAGGTGGCACATGTGCTGCTGCTCTGTAATATTATGCTGTGAGTGCAACCTCTCTTTCCTCACCAGCATCCCTGGTGGAGGTAGCACTATACTGCATTGCAACAGCATTACATTTATCTGACCATGTGGTGTGTGATACATCATCAGACACATCCTGTTTCATTTATGAAGGAGGGACTCTGAAAGTCACAAAGACTATTTTTATAGGGCCTGCAGTCGACCCTCACTATTCTTAGAGAGCCATCAGCTGGCTATGCTTTGTTGTTCCCATTAATAGACAGTGGGTCTCTTATATTGTTATTGTGTATGCAGTGAGTGGCAGGGCTGCCCAAAATTTGGACTCACCATAAAAACCTTTTGAACAGACGTCCTGAATGTCCACATGCAGCCAAAGTTCCCATTATTCATTTGGTACTCCCATACTGTTTGCCTATGCATTGAATGCAAGGCCTGCCCTGCCCCAAAAGTTAACGCACCCCAATAACCATTTGAACTGTTGTCCTGGATGTCCACATGCAACCAAATTTCCCATTATTCATTTGGTACTTCCATACTCTTTGCCTATGCATTGAATGCAAGGCCTGCCCTGCCCCAAAGGTAAATGCACCCCAATAACCCTTTGAACAGATGTCCTGGATGTCCACATGAAATCAAAGTTCTCATTATTATGTTTTTTTTTACTCCCATAAAGTTTGCCCGTGAAGTGAATGCAAGGCCTGCTCCAAATTTGGACGCACCCCAATAACCCATTGAACAAATGTCCTGTATGTACCCATGAAACCAAAGTTCCCATTATTATGAATTTGGTACTCCCATGCTGTTTGTTTATGCAGTGAATTGCAGTGTTGAGCCTGAAGAAACTGCATTGGAGAATGTCAGTGTTGAGGATGAAGGAACAGCAGTAGAGAACTGCAGTGTTGAGGCTGAAGGACCAGCAGTGAAGAATTGCAATGTTGAGGCTGAATAACCTGCATTGGTGAAATTCATTGGTGAGCCTGAAGGACCTGCAGTGGACAATTGCAGTGTGGAGGCTAAATTCCACAGTAATGGAGCATTGCAGAGTTGAGGAAGAACACCCAACAATGGAGCTTTTCAGTGTTCAGGCTGAAAAACCGCCCTTGGATCATTGCAGTGTTGAGAATGAAGACCCGGCAGAGTTAAATTGCAGTGTTGAGGCTGAAGACCAGGCATTTGAGTATTGCAGTGTTGAGGCTGAAGACCCAGCAGCGTTAAATTGCAGTGTAAGGCTGAAGACTGGCATTGAAGTATTGCAGTGTTGAAGATGAAGACCCGACAGTGGAGCATTGCAGTGTTGAGGCTGAAGACCAGCATTGGAGCACTGCATACTTGAGGCTGAACACCCAGCAGCGTTAAATTGCAGTATTGAGGCTGAAGACTGGCATTGGAGTATTGCAGTGTTGAAGATGAAGACCCGACAGTGGAGCATTGCAGTGTTGAGGCTGAAGACCCGACAGTGGAACATTTAAGCTTCTTTGCGAATTAATGTACTCATGTGTGTCTTGATTGTTGTGGGCCATCCACAGTTCTAGACTGAAAATCAAACTCTCATAGATAGGAGGAGAGATGCTGAACAAGCCTTGGGGTGGGCGCAGAATGTGGGGGGAGCAGCCAAGGAGATAAGTGTCAGCTCATCGCTTGGAGCTCAGTTTGTAGCTTTCTTTTGTCCGAAGGACCCGTTATCAAACGGAGCTAAGAAAGCCTGTAATTCAGATTTGGACCTGTGATCCATCAGCACCTCCCTGTGGTCACATGCTACATAACACGGTAATTGCAACCTATCTATACCCTATCCTTTGTACTACACTCCTGACTACATACCTGTATATTGTTCTGTAAATATATGCTTGTATATTTCTAGTGTGCTTTTTAGGCGATTAAATATAATATTAATTTTGGACTGCTCTTTTATCTCAATCCACGAATCCCCACGTCCGCATGCTCAGTTGGTTTTATGATACGCTACCTGGGTAGGTTCCTGACCCGATATACGCCTTCTGTCGGACTAGACTTATTTAAAACGACGAACTGGTGGCAGAATACCGTATTGTTTTAGTGAGGAACTCTGGCAGTGATGGCTGGAAGGTTTATATATATATCCACAATCTGGACTGGTGATATATATTCCCCCTCACTGGGAGCACCTCACTAACTCGTACCTACAAGGGAAGCCTTTCTGGTGACTATTTGCCCTCGGTGTAATTCCATGACTGACCTGGGGCAAGTGGTGGCGCTGGAGAGCCAACCCCTGAAATGGCCTTCTCTCCCCTCTGCCCGAGGTGAGCAAAGTCGACTCCCCCTTCCCTGTGAGATCCCTCACAGAGCAGTTAACGAGTTGATTAGGAGCGTCAAACTGGTCTCTAGGAGAAAGATCTACTAATGGTTGGTAGGGGATCAAATACTTATTTCTCACTGTAAAATGCAAATACATTAATATAATTTATACTATGTGATTTTCTGGATTTTATTTTCGATATTCTATCTCTCAATGTTAAAATTAATCTACCCTTAAAATTATAGACTGTTCATGTCTTTGTCAGTGGGCAAACTTACAAAATCACCAAGGGATCAAATAATTATTTCCTTCACTATAAAGTTACTTTCAATAACATCAGCATATACTGTAAATGGTTAAAAAGGGTTTAATTTGCTTACAGATTATTTTTAAATAAATACCAACTATTTATTAATATGCTCAGATTTTAAGCTCTTGCGAGCAGGGCCCTTATTCCTTATATTTGAATTTTTGAACTATGGATTACTCTGTAATCTCTGATATAAATATTATCATTAATACAAATAGTGTCCAATTTTTTTTAAAGAAATGGCACTTCAAACAATCGCAACAACATGGTTTCGGAGTAACGTAAAACATAGCCAAAGAAAAGAACCATTAATAAAATTGTAAATCTTTAATAAATACAGGATTAAACAGGTAATAAAATATGAAGTAAATGCAGAGTGAGGCCGGGATTACATATGCGAGGAATACTGCCAAGTCTCGCATGTTAATACACGGCACTGCTGCCGGCCTCGGGAGCGGAGCATGCGGCTCCATGTATTGCTATGCGGCTACAAGCTCCACACCCGAGGCTGGCCGTATACCTCCCATGTGTGATCCCGCCTAACAGCAATAATAGCAGAGTGCCCAGAAGAGGGGGTATCACTAATGCGTCCTGAACAAAAATATGTTATATATTCATCAATAATGTAATGAAAAATGAAGCTAGTATTGGGAAACATGCGTGGAGGGGAGGGGGCAGTTATTCTGGTCTGTCCTACAGTATATACTCCCTGTTCTCTACAAAGGTAATAATTTTTATGGCTTTTTATTTTCACCTATCCATTTGCATTTGGTACCATATGCTACTTGACTTACAGCCCCTGTATCATATAGCTTTACATGTATTTAATTTTATCCGGTCAGCTTTTGAATGGCAGTTACATATTATATTTGATACATTTAATTGATCTGTTCTTAGCTGTTCTTAGCTGCTCAGGATACAATTTTTATATATTAGCCATAACTCTTTGCCTGTGGTTATTACACAGTTTATACACATGATATTTTTTCATTACATTATTGATGCATATATTACATCTTTTCTTCAGGACACATTAGTGATACCCCCTCTACTGGGCACTCGGCTATTATTACTATTACTCTGCATTTACTTC
This sequence comes from Oophaga sylvatica, assembly GCA_033576555.1. Classification (NCBI taxonomy): domain Eukaryota; kingdom Metazoa; phylum Chordata; class Amphibia; order Anura; family Dendrobatidae; genus Oophaga; species Oophaga sylvatica. The sequence goes on from JARQOD010000001.1 coordinate 260,831,372, forward strand.
ATATTTTATTACTTGTTTTATCCTGTTTTTAATAAAGATTTATAATTTTATTAATGTTACTCTTTGTTCGGTTTTACTTTTGTCCAAAACTGTGCTGTTGAACTATTAATATTAGTGACTTGGGATGGGCGAACCCCAACTGTAAAGTTCAGGACAGTACCGAACACATAGTGTTCGGTCACAAGTAGTGATGAGCCACCCCGTAGTGTTCGAGTTCGGTTCGGTTCGTCGAACACCGTTAAAACCAATGGCAAGCAAACCAAAACACAGAGAAACACATAGAAAACACATAGAAAACACTTCAAAGGTGTCCAAAAGCTGACAAATTGCTCACAAGACACAACTAACACATGGAAAAGTGACAAGTACATATAGTCATGTGAAAAGAAAAGAGGTGGAGGAGTAAAAGGAGGGGGAGACACAGATATAGGCATGTCATGCCCTTCTAAAACCAAAAAAGTGCGAAGCCGACACGGCCAATCCGTTCCTGCCCCTGCGACCTGCGTGTCGACGGGTTTGTGCCAGAGCTGCGGTGGACCCTGACGGCCAGCCCCCCTCTCCCAATACTGGTGCCTGTCCGCTGGTGGGTCAAGCGAGCCCCCCTGCGGTGGAGGCAGGTCAAATCTTTTTCATTTAAATTGTCTCTCTAATTTGAATGAGTACACTTTAAATCCTTTTACAAGGATCTATTGGAGGGCAAGTCTCATGCCAGCAACCGCGGTAATGCCAGGTCCAGTAGCGTCCAGTAAAGCTGCTACAGTTAAAAAGCTTTTATAAGGATCGAGCTTGGCGGTCCACCGCAAGGCGTCCTATCGCCACTCACAGCCCCGGTGCCTTGGGGTGCCTCCCCGATGCTCTTCACTGATTGTCCCAGGGGCCCGAAGCATTTCCTTTGAAAAAATTAAGTGTCCAAACTACAGGTGGTGTAGTTTGCTTGACAGCTGGGTTAATCCGCTGACTAGCAGACACTGCTACTAGGCCCAAAATTATTGTCGATTTTTCGGAAAAACCGAACTCTTTGAAATCTAGTTGCCCCCAGCAACAGGACTCTCAAGTCCTTATCTTCATCTGCAACCCGGATAAATTCTAATCCGGGTTGTTTTGCATGTAGGACCTCTAAGTGTTTATGTTGCGTCTCTATTATGAATGGGGTGCAAGAATTTCAATCTCGTACCACAGGCACCAGTTTTAAAATCAACTGTCATGTCAATTGCTAATCGTGCTACATTATTTATTTAATTGAGTGCGGTTGTGGGTTGCAGTACATCGGTCGGACGATACAGACGATGCATGCAAGGCTCAACAAGCACCGTCAAAATATCCGAAATGGGTTCATGCTACACAGTCTCTCAAAACATTTCTCCCTAGTGCACCAAAAGAATTTGAATTCGTTAAAACTCACTGTTATTGACCAGATATCACATGATATGCCTGATCGGTATAATAATCTAATAAGAAGGGAGAGTTTCTGGATTTTTAAACTTGGTACACTGGCCCCTGAGGGGTTAAACCTCACTATTGAAAAAGTCACGTAATATATGCATTTTGAGATTTATTTATTTACTTATTTTCATTTATTTTTCCTTGTGTACATTGTTTTTATGTCGTTTTTAGGTTGGTTTTATTCAATTTATCTGTTTTTTTTTCTTCTTTGCAGTCATATTTGCATTTTTAATCATGTGGGTGTTCTGATTAATTGCCTTTTAATTTTCATTTGCTGCTCCACCTTTATATAGCTTTCCTACTCCATTCTATGTATAACTGCCACCTGAGGAAGACGGCGCTATTCCGTTGAAACGTGATGTGTATATCAATAAATGAAGACTTTTTAATATCAGCTGAATTGCGTCCCTCGCGCTCCTTATGACCGGATTGCTTTATCATCACTTATGTCTGATCCTCTCTTGAGGTACCCGGCCGGAGCTGCAGCGGACAACATTAATATCATCTGCCTTTATCGCGAGCCTGGCGCTCCTTTGAAACCGTCTATCTGAATTTGGTTGCAAAATTATTGTCTGGGTTAGATGCAGTTAAAAATTTGTAATTATATCTACAGCCGGTTGCTACTCCGCTGACTAGCAGACACTGCTACTTGGCCCAAAATTATTGTCTGGGTTAGATGCAGTTAAAAATTTGTAATTAGATCTACAGCCGGAGGCTACTCCGCTGACTAGCAGACACTCAAGTGTTGTGAATGGGTTTGAGATGAGTTCTGAGCAGAGACTCCCTCTGGTGGTTACAAGCAGTGCTGGTCTGTTCAGTGAAGATTGTGAGGACTGGGAATCAGGTGTTACTGACTGGTCTTATATAAGGGAGTCACTTTCCCATCAGGGTTGCCGGTGATCAATTGTTCTGGTCTGAATCCTTTATTCCAGTTTCCCTTGTAGCCTGCTGTGTCGTGTCTGCATCTCCTGCTAACAGATAAGACATTTTCTTCTTTTGTGTTTGTGCTATATTTTTGCATTTTGTCCTGCACTTCTGTGGGGGCCTTCAGGGTCCCCTCCGGGGGCTTCTGCCCTCTCAGTCTTGTTCAGCCACTGATGTTTGTACTTTTGATTTTTCCAGTTTTTTCAGTGGCTGCTGTTTTGATTTTGTTACACCAGAGAACTAATTTAGGTGGTAGAGGTCGTGTGATCTCAGGTATTTTTGAAATTAGTAGAGTTGGCTCTTTTCAGGGTTTTCTGGGATTGCAGTAAGTACCCTTCCTATCCTTTTCTATTTAGTTAGTTTGGGCCCCAGCGTTTGCTCATACTATTTTCTTTCTGTGTCAGTATTTCATCTTGTCTAACCGCCATTACATGTTTGGGGGCTTTCTAGTATCTTTGGGGTTCTGCTCCAGGGCAGATAGCTTTCCTATATCTATCTTTAGGTGTAGTTAGTTTCTCAGGCTGTGACGAGGCGTCTGGGACCAACGTAGGAACGCTCCACGGCTGCCTCTAGTTGTGGTGGTTAGTCAGGGTACTGCAATCTCATAGATTCCAACTGCTATGGTGTATTTCCTTTTTTACCTGCACTCCTCAGCTACCGAAACATAACACTCAAGCTTTGTAGCAGATCTCTGATTCTCAGGCTATAGTATGAGTAAACAGCTCTAGTCTTCACACTCAACCATCTGTGTTACCCCAAGCCTTAGTGTATGTAGTTTCTTACGGTTAAAAGAGGGGTGGGGAAAGACCCAACCCACCTGTAATTGACGATGCTAACGTCACGTAAAACACAGCAAGGGGACTCCAAAAAAAGTCTCCATTTTTTCCAAAAATTTGGGGCATAGACACCACTTAAGTAGCATCAATTGCCCCAGAGTTGCTTAAAACGGTTGGTGAGGTGATTTAACAAATCCTCAAGCATTTACTCTCCCCAGGATGACACAGGGGTCCTTGCGTATCCATGATTTGTTCATCTTTATGAACGTGAGTCTGTCTACATTCTCCGTGGACAGCCGCGTGCGCTTATCTGTCAGCATACCACCTGCAGCGCTGAACACACGTTCAGAGAGAACGCTGGCTGCGGGGCATGACAAGATCTCCAAGGTGTGAGTGGCGAGCTCCGGCCATTTATCCAGATTGGAAGCCCAAAAAGATCAAGGGTCCAGTGACACTGTCATGGCTTTGATGTTCAGTTCGAGATACTCCTGTACCATCATCTCTAGACGTTGACTATGTGTCTGACTTCTTGTCTCCTGTGGCCTTGCAAAGGATGGGCTAAAAAACTTGTGAAAGGATTCCGCAAAATTGCTCTGAACACCAGCAGATACTGTGTTTCTGTTACGGTTTGAGTGCTGAAGACTCGACAGTCCCACGGTTGGCAAGTTAGAACTGTGAGATTCACTACGTGCACCACTGGTGTTTTGTGGAAAAGCACATGTAAGATTCTGCAACAGTCTCTGCTGATACTCCTGCATGCGTGAATCCCTTTCTATGGCAGGAATTATTTAGGCAAAATTACTTTTGTACCGGGGATCTAACAGCGTGGCTACCCAGTAGTCAGGATTATTTCTAATTCTGACAATTCGAGGGTCATGTTGCAGGTAGTGCAGCAAGAAGGCACTCATGTGTCTTGTGCATCCAGTAGCACCAAGTCCCTGTTGTGTTGGTGGCGAGGTACGAATCATGCCTCCTTCCTCTGCCCTCTCCCCCCAGCCTCGCACAACAGAAAAGTGATCAAGGTCTCCCTCATCTGTTGAGTCTTCCATGCCCATCTCCAGTTCATCCTCCACTTCTTCCTGGGCTCCTGCACCTTCCTCACTAGTGGAGCTTAGTATAGATGACCTAATAGAATGAGTATCACACAGTGCTATTATGCCCACAATTATCCTACAGGCAAGACACAGCCCAAAATTATGAGTATTTAAACGCTGGTGGAGCTTTGTATAGAAGGCCTAATACAATGAGTACCACAGACTGCTACTCTGCCCACAATTATTCTACAGGCAAGATGCAGATAGAAATTCTTTTTTTTAAACTCTGGTGGAGCTTTGTATAGATGGCCTAATACAATGAATACAACAGACTGCTACTATGCCCACAATTATTCTACAGGCAAGATGCAGATAGAAATTCTTTTTTTTTTAAACTCTGGTGGAGCTTTGTATAGATGGTCTAATACAATTAGTACCACAGACTGCTACTATGCCCACAATTATTCTACAGGCAAGATGCAGCAAAAAATTATGAGTATTTCAATGCTGCTGGACCTTTGTATAGATGGCCTATTAGAATGAGTACCACAGACTGCTACTATGCCAAAAATTATTGTCCAGGCAAGATGCAGATAGAATTATTTTAGTCCATGAACTAGTCCCTACTCCCTAAACCTTCCTCTCTATTTCTCAGCTATTTCGCTTGCAAGTCGCAGTTGCACAATGCACACACAATATAGCGCTAACATCAGCAGTGCCGTCTAACACTGAGCTGCAGCAGTGAGAAAATGGTGGCGAAGTGGGAAATGGCTGGGTCTTATAGGGCAAGGACATGTGACATACACAGCCCTTGCTTGTGTGAAAAAAAAGCACCTCGCTCCGTGTGTGCGCTGCTGATAGGCTGACAGACTGCACCGCCCACTGGAAATGCGGGAAAGAGAAATAAAAATGGAGATCTTCATTATCTCTGCAGAGATCCATGCCATGCCTCTCCCCCAGCCACGCTGGACACTTAAAATGTGTATTAACAGTGATTCTCAGCATAACTGTGAAAAAATCCAGTGATGATTTAGGTGCACAAACAGTTATCGAACATAACCTCGAACAGCCGAATTTTTTCCAAATAGTTCGGGTTCGTTGAACGACTCGAACACCGCCCAAAACAGCTTGAATTTGAGATTGGCGAACAGTTCGCTTCAAACACCGCTCATCTCTAGTCACAAGGTCCCAAAACACGGGTTTCCATAGGAAACCCGTGTTACAGTTCTGGTTCGGTCACGGAAGTCATCTCACCGACGTCGCCGCACGAACACTGCCGAAAAAAGCCGAAGACTGCCGAGTGCAGTGAGTACTGCCGGCAGCTAATAGGCGGCCCCGGAAAAAGACGTGGCCGAGAGACAGAGGAACGGGAGGGCGCGTCGCTGGACAGGATGACACGTCGCTGGAAAGGTAGGTATATTTCTAATGGCCCATATCTGTAAAGTTCAAGTTCGGGGTTCGGGAGATACTCCGGCCCTGAAGACGAACTTTACAAAAATAACGAACATCGGGGGGGTTCACCCATCATTACAGTGATAATAATATTAAATAATAATAACAATACATTTACTTGATTAAAATCTTTCCTTTTAGATAACTGTACAGTTAAATCACAGAAAAAATTCACAATCCATAGAAGTGTGATTTATATTTGTGAATAAAGTTTTTCTTTAACAGAATCCAAAACACTAAATTTTTGGTATCTCTACTACTGTACTTTATTGCCACATCAAACTTTAAAATTTGTTCCATACATCCAAATAAATGTGTTTTTTTCCTATGCCCATTTACACGTACGTTGCATTTAATAGATGTCACATGCTTTCTAAAATTTTGCTTTGTATACAGATATGAATTTGCAAGTATCCAAGATACAGGAGGTTATAAACTGAACTTTATTATCTATATAATGGATTTTACTGAGGTAATACGTTTATATTGTAATTAGGGGGTAATTAGCCTTACATTTACAGCCATCTACTATAGGGATTTATTTGTAAATCAGGCCCTTTACTTTCCAGTTTATGTCACAGTTCTATCTTAGTCAGTCCACTAGTCAATTTATATAGTTTTATCTATACTTTTCTCCAGTAAATGGTCTGAGTTTTATAGTTTGGTCTTGCTTGCATATTCAGTGTAGCTAATCAAATCCTAAAGTACATCCAGTAAGAACAATAATTCTGCAAAGCTTCTAAATAATTAAAATCTTAATCAATAACATTTGCTTTAATAAAAAATAATAAGATAAACCATTAGCCATATTCAAAAAAATGAGAGCATATCTCTTTTCAAATGAATTAATACGTAATGATACATTGAAAAATGCATACATTTTTTAAAACAATTTCCAAAATAATGTTGGACAAGGGAATTACTTATCCCATAAAGCAGAAAAATAATAATAAAAAAAAATTTACTGTAGCAAAATGAAATGATGCATTTGTAGAACAAGAACCAAGGCTGATGATACACATTAGGCTTACCAATTTGCTAGCACAGAACGCACAGCACGAAAAATACTGCTACTGCTGTCGATAAGTTGGTTTTGGGAAGGTTCAAATTTCATGTGCAACAAATGTTAGAGAGAAGATAAGTAATAATACAAGAAATGCCTAAATATAATACCCTTAAATAACTGTCAAGTTTATGTTTTTTAATTTTGCCTTTTTACTTCACTTTCTTTTTTCTTGCATTAGCTCCGTTGTCTCAGCAATCACTTCCTACTTTGTATCCTCTGCTCCTTTTTAACTATGTTTCCTATCATTCCTTGTATTAGGTTACAAGCCAACAGTTATCATGATATTATTATTACTATTTATTATTATTTATTCCATGGCGCTTTACATGTGTGGAGGGGTATACATAATGAATATAAGTACAGTAATCTTAAACAATACAAGTTGCAACTGGTACAGGAAGAGAGAGGACCCTGCCCACGAGAGCTCACATTCTACAAAGGATGGGTGAGGACACAGTAGGTGAGTGTAGAACTGGTCGTGCAGCGGTTTGGTGGATCGATGGTTACTGCAGGTTGTAGGCTTGTCAGAAAAGGTAGGTCTTCAGGTTCTTTTTGAAGGTTTCCATGGTAGGTGAGAGTCTGATATGTTGTGGTAGAGAGTTCCAGAGTAGGGGGGATGTGCGGGAGAAATCTTGTATGCGATTGAAGGAAGAGGAGATAAGAGGGAAGTAGAGAAGGAGATCTTGTGAGGATCGGAGGTTGCATGTAGGTAACTACCAGGAGACGAGGACACAGGTTGTGGATGGCTTTGTATGTCAAGGTTAGGGTTTTGAACTGGAGTCTTTGGGTAATGGGGAGCAAGTGCAGGAATTGACAGAGGGGAGAGACCAGGGAATAGCGGGAGGACAGGAGGATTAGTCGGGCAGCAGAGTTTAGAATTTATTGGAGGGGTGCAAGAGTATTAGAGGGGAGGCCACAGAGCCGGAGGTTGCAGTAGTCAAGGTGGGAGATGAGGGCATGGAATAGAGTTTTTGCAGATTCTTGGTTGAGGATTGTACGGATCCGTGAAATATTTTTGAGTTGAAGTCGGCAGGAAGTGGAAAGAGCTTGTATATGTGGCTTGACAGAGAGATCAGTGTGAAGGATAACCCCGAGGCAGCGAGCTTGTGGGACTGGTGAGAGTGGGCAGCAGTTTACTTTAATCGATAGATCCGTTGGGGGGGGTCGCGTGAGATGGGGAAAGATGATGAATACTGTTGATGATGATGATATGATGAGATGATGATAATATCTTTAACTCTGCCAAAACTGTTACCACTCCTACCCCAAATTTACACACAGCATCAGCATAGCATTCAGTCCAGGACAGTGCTGCAGGCAAATCACTAATACAGTGCACAGAAGTAACACAAATCACCAGAACTGTCAATTAAGCTTATCCCCTACTCCCCTCACTGACAAATCATGCTCTATTGTAACTCTATTGTAATTAGAGATGAGCTGATTTGTTTGGAAAATGATCGCCAAAAATAAACTCAGCACGAATATGCACATTCGGATTAGTGACCGGAAACCAGAGCAAAATTGTATAATATTGGTAAAAATCGGTAACATTCTGTAAAAGTGTGGGAAAATATTTGCGTTGCAACAAAAATATTTTCAGCACTTTAGCAATGATAATAGTTGTGTATCATGAGCGTTTGGCATGTGATTGATGAGGGGAGGGAGTTTGCAGAGCTCAGGCGCACGGCGTTTTTGTAAGCACAGCACAGCAGTCTTTTTTTTCCTAAGTTTATGTGTGCACATTGCGGCTAGCCAATCAGGGCGCAGCAAACACCCACATTATCCTAACACAATGGATTGTGTCATTGACTGCTGAAATCACATGTCCCAATGCATAAAAATAGAGAACATCTTGTTTTAATGCCATTTTGACAGAAACAGCACAGAGAAGCAGCTCCTGACGCTGCCACTGTTAACAGCAATATTTAAGCATTTGAGTTAGGCAGTTTCATATCAGTCAGATAGTGTAGCTAGATAATGTCCAGTGTGGCTGTAAAATTTACCTTCTGGATTATTTTTTTTGCAGCATTACTGAGGCTCTCAGACAAAGCCGGCAGGGCACATGTCCTACAAATGTGTTGTGCACTGCTTCTATAGTGCTCCATGCACGAGTATATTCTAAATAAAATTATTTCAGTAGGTAAATGTTTGTTAATAGTGTGCTACTACCACACTATCTGAGCAACATGACTGAGAAAAAGCAAGGCAATGGTGGAAGGGGAATTAGGCTTGATGTTCAAGGTGTACGTGGGGTAGGTGGTAGTTTTTGTGAAAGCACTAGTGAAGCAACGTAACGTCCTATGCAAAGACAACTGACAACTTATGTTACTGGACAGGCTACACCACTACTTTTCTTTGGCAGCCGCACAGTGGTACGCCTTGTCGATGATGCCCAGAAAGAGCATGTACTCAAGAAGATGACAAGTGCAGCTTCAAGTGGCCTCTCCTCCTCTTCTTCCACCTCAACATCACACCCAGTGAAGTCCACAGATGTGGCACCCAAATTGCCCTTGCTTCTCCCCACGTCCCAACTATCCAAACGTTCAACTGACTCTACGGAACCACAGATGGGCGAGTCTGAAGAGCTGTTAACACATTCTGTGCCATGTTCATCAGAATTGTACTCAAAAGCATCGCAGAGTCAAGAGGAAGAAATCTGCACTGATGTCCAAAAATTTTTTTAGCTTTGATCCGGGGCAGAAAGAAGTTTAGTCCAAACAACATCCGGACCTCGTCATCAGACGTTAACCCCTGGGGGGAGGTGATCCTGATGAGACTCAGATACCTGAGGTTTACTTGGACTGTACCGTGGTGTCAGGGCAAGAAGAGGAGGAGAGTAACTCCAATGGCCAGGAATGTGATAACACAGAGGATGATGATGAGGTGTTAGATCCCAGTTGGCGTGAACATAGAGGCACACAGCTGAGTAAGTCATCTGAGGAGGAAAACAAGGTGGTTACGTTGTGCCGTCCACCGCGGACACATTAGTGATGCTGCCACGACAAGCAATGCATCATCAGCCACAACTATGCCTCTGACCAGCAGCGTTTGTGGGTCTGCAGCTTGCAGGGGTGGCAAGGGTTGCCTAGCCTGGGACTTTTTTGACACTGCAAAGGATGAGCCTACTCACATAATCTGCCAACTTTGCAAAAAAAAAACTGTCAAGGTAAAAACTGCAATAATTTGACTACTACATGTATGAACCTTCACATGTGCAATCAACATGCTTTAGTGTGGAATCCCACTGAGCAAAAATCTGGACCAGCAGACATCAACCACCATCAGCCGTCCCATCAATCGCATCTGCTGCTTCTTCCTCCTCCTCTGTTACAGTGACAACTATTGAAACGCAGGTCTTTCACCGCAGAACCTCGGGTTCTTTACCTGATCGAGTCACGCTGACTGAGAGGCCACCCTTTAGCTTTAATGGAAGCGGACATTCCAGCTGTGTTTGACCCATCTCAGAGAACAATCACACCACAAGTTTCTCAATCCACAGTAACATCTCCACCTTCACCTCTCCCCAGCAGTTTGTCCGGTTCACCATACTACACCCTCTCACAGCACTGCAGCCAGCCCACGGTTCTGCAGTTGTGGTCACAGAAAAGATTGTTTCCTCCTGCACATGACAGAGCTAATAGGTTGAACTCCACCATCTCCAATTTGTTGCCCACAGAAATGTTGCCTTTCCGCCTGGTGGATGCTAACGATTTCTGAAAGCTGATGGCCATTGCAGTCCCCCAGTACCAATTACCCAGTCACCATTATTTTTCTAAGAAAGCTGTGCCTGCGCTACACCAGCATGTAGCAGACAACATAACTTGTTCCTTGACAAAATCTCTGCCTGACAGGGTGCATTTCACCACAGACACTTGGAGGAGTAAGCATGGCCATGGGCATTACATCTCACTGACTGGGCACTGGGTGACACTGGTGGCTGTGGGGACAGGTGCTGCTCCACAAGTCTCGGAATCCCCAAGGCTTGCAGGCCAAACCTCTACATTTAACACTTCCTCCAATGCTTCTGCCTCCTCTATCTCTTCTAACGTCTCCACCTGCATTATCAACCTGTGCCTTCACGAGACAAGCGTTCTAACAGTGCATAGCTAAACTCCACCACCTACATACTGCGCAGCCAGGGCTCACCACAATCAGGCAGTCTTAAAATTGATATGCCTTGGAGATCACAGTTATACAGCTGAAGAACTGTGGACAGCTCTCCAGGCTGAATTTTACCAATGGCTGTCTCTGCTGAACCTGCATCCAGGAAGGCCATGTCCGATAACGGCACAAACCTGGTGGCAGCCCAACTAGTGAGGAAACTCACACACATGCCTTACATGGCTCATGTCCTCAACCTTGTGGTGCAGCTTTTTTGCAGTCCCTATCCTGTCCTGGGTGACCTGCTGCTTAAAGCATGAAAGCTGTGTGCTAATTTCTGCCATTTGCACCCCTCTGCTCATTGATACAGAGGTCTTTGTCCATGCTAGTTAACATGTCGCATAGCCTGGGCCAACGCAGTATGGAGGTGGCGCATATCACGTCTACAGAGTGGGCACAGATTAAGGACCTCTGTACCCTTCTGCACAGTTTTGAAATGGCTACTAAGGCCTCTTTCCCACATCCGGCGGGCGCCTGGCGGCGCCCCCGGCATTTTGCCGCAGCGCCGCATGTGAAAAGCTTTCACACTTCCGGCGCCCAAAATGCGTTTTTTTGCCGGATGGTCTCTGATGCTTGGAGAGATAAGAGACCATCCGGCAAAAACAAAAAAAGTTACATGCAGCGTTTTTCCCGGACGCCGCAATGTACATTTGCGCCGCATCTGGACAAAACCGCATGCAACGCATTGACATGCGGCGCCATCCAGCGCTAATGCATGTCAATGCGAAAAAAGCCGCATGCGGCGCATCAGATTTTCAGATGCGGCGCTGCGGGAAAATGCCGGGGGCGCCGCAAGGCGCCCGCCGGATGTGTGAAAGAGGCCTAAGATAGTTAGCGCTGACGACACCATCATCAGCATCACTATTCTGGTCATTTATATGCTGGAGCAGACTTCGAATAGCCCGCGGGAGGAGATGGTGGTCCCAGAAGAAGAGGAGGGTGCGAAAGGAATAACATTGTCTCGAAGTTCAAGATTGTCATCACACAGGCGATTGCCAAGGGAGGGTGAATTACTGCGATTGACAGGGGCTGGTGATGATAACAGACAAACTGGTGCAAGATCCAAGGAACAAATGGAGGAGGAAGAGGTGATGGGCGAGCAACTGTCTGATGAAGAGGATAATCTTCTCCTCTCAGTTGTTCGGGGTTGGTGAGAGGGGACAGAGGAAATGAGTCTCATTGTTACTCAGCCATCGACACAGCATGGGCTTAGACCTCATGGTAGAACCAGACATATGAGTGCCTTCTTGCTGCACTATCTGCAACATGATCCCAGTATAGTTATGATTAGTAATAATGCTGATTACTAGGTTGCCACTTAATTATATCCATGTTATAAAACCAAATTTTGACAGATGATTCCTGTATTAGAAAGGGACCCGTGAATGCTGGAGTATCAAAAAACGCTTTACTACAACCTTAAGAGAGCTTTTCCCCAAGACAGCAGTGAAGCACACAGTTTGCATCGCAGCTGTAGACTTCCAACCTCCGACCCATCAATTTGTCAATGCTGAAACATTAGCAACAGCAGCAGCAGTGGTGGAAGTGGAAGAAGCAATTTCTGTGAGTCCTTTGACACTTTTTTTAGACCAACTCGTGCACCAGCACAACAGAGTCCAAGTCTTACACGTGGTGAACAAATGGAGAGGATGGTGCAGGAGTGTCTAGAATTAAATATCAATACCATCAGGGAGTGTTTGGACCCTTTCACATTTTGGTCTTCCAAAATGGAGGAGTGACCTGAGCTCGCCTCACATGCCTTGGAGGTTTTATCGTACCCGGCAGCCAGCGTTCTCTCAGAACGTGTCTTTAGCGTTGCTGGTGGTGTCCTGACGGATAAGCGCATCCAACTGTCCCCTGAAAGTGTAGCCCGCCTAACTTTCATTAACATGAACAAGTCATGGATCTCCAAGTACAATCGCAGAATCAACCGACTAGTTGATGTTGCATTTTTTAGTGTGATGCATTAATGTCAAGTTACTGCACTCTGTGATATCTTTAGTGTTGCTTCTGTGGCTGCTGCTGCTGATGTAACCACAAATTTGTGGAAATGTGAACACGTACGGTTAGTCTACATTTGTTGGGTTAGCTGTAGTGGAAGATGTGTAGTTTCCAATGATACTATTTCTATTCTCGTGACAGTTATTCTGCTTTGGTGGTGTCAGGCCCTCATTTTTTAAAATGTGAACACTCCTGGTTAGGTGTCCATCTGCTGGATTGGGTGTAGTGGAAGAACTGTCGGTCCCTATTATACTATTTTTACTGTTGTGAAATTGATGCCACTTCTGTGGTGTAAGACCCTCATTTTTTAAATGTGAACACTTCTTGTTGGGTGTCCATCTGCTTCATTGGGTGTAGTGGAAGAACTGTCAGTCCCTATTAGACTATTTCTACTATGTTAAAATTGATGCCACTTTGGTGGTGTCTGCCAATAATTTTTGGAAATGTGAACACTCCTGGTTGGGTGTCCATCTGCTGGATTGGGTGTAGTGAAAGACCTGTTGGTCCCAATTGTACTATTTCTACTCTCATGAAACTGATGCCACTTCTGTGGTGTAAGGCCAACATTTCATTAAATGTGAACACTCCTTGAAGGGTATCCATCTGCTAGATTGGGTGTAGTGAAAGACCTGTTGGTCCCTATTATACTATTTCTACTCTGGTTAAATTGATGCCACTTTGTGGCGCCTGCCAATATTTTTTGGAAACGTGAACAATCCTGGTTAGGTGTCTATCAGCTGGAATGGGTGTAGTAAAAGACCCATCGGTCCCTATTATACTATTTCTACTGTAGTGAAATTGAGGCCAGTTCTGTGGCGTAGGACCCTCATTTCTTTAAAATGTCCATCTGCTGCATTGGGTGTAATGGAAGAACTAACGGTCCCTATCATACTATTTCTACTCTCGTGAAATTGATGCCACTTTCGTGGTGTCTGCCAATAATTTTTTGAAATGTGAACACTCCTGGTTGGGTCTCACCCATGCATGTTTCATGTAGCAGTAGGCCTCAAAGAACGTTGGGCCTCCACTTCCTTGGACTAAACTACCCATGTTACTATCATTAAATTTTTCTGACAATGGTAGTCTACAAAACTGATATTTGTGTCACCTGAGTGTGGCTCAGCTTAAAAGCAGGTAGAGGTGTTGCATGTGGTATCAGGGCTCCCAGCACAGGGGGCCTACTCCCATCCCTCACCCAACTTGTTTTACTGTGACGTTCAATTAAAAGCTGTAAATGCTGTCCAAGTCCCAGATACCTCATGTCTAGCAGATTGCTGCAGTTCCATGCTGCAATTTGTACTGTGTGTGAATTGAGGCCACTTTCCTGGTGTCTGTCCCTCATTTGATGTGTTTGGCAGCATTTGGGGCCGTTCTAAGCTGTTGTGCATGCATTTGTTTTGGCCTCCCATTGAGGTGAATGGCTTTCGGTAATGTTCGGTGAATATTCGACAAATTAATCGGTAAATATTTCAAATTCTGCGAACGTAATCTGAACCCAACTTTGAAATATTCGTTCATCTCTACTTCTAAGTAACCTTTTATGATGAGTCACAGATATTGAGTTATCAATTTTCCATCGAGTCGCATAGATAAGCCAATGCAATCAAATGACTAGGTTCAGTTTTGTGACCCCTTGCATTTATCTCAATTAGAGTTGAGCAAAACAGGTCGGTCAGATTAAAAAATCACCGACTTTCGCCAAAGTCGGTTTCGCCGAGCGAAACCTGACCATAGCGTGAGGTCGGCCATGCGGTCATCGACCTGAGAGACAAAGTCGGTTTTCCCATAATGCTTGCAGGCGCCTTTTCTCAACCAATGAGCAAGGATGCAAACTGTGGGCAATGAGATGACATGGGCAGCGGCCACCACCATCTTAGAGAAGGGCATTGCAGTCATTGGCTTGTTCTGTGTGGCGCCACAGTGGCTATAAAAGCCCTGACCACGAATCACCATTTTACTTCTGCCGATCTTAGCTTAGGAAGAGGTTGCTGCCGCTCTTTCTCAGTAGGGAGATAGGCAGGAAATGAAAGTGATTCTGTGCTCGTGCTGATAGCGATTGTGCTGTACAGTTAGTGTGCAGTGACAGGAGAGGATTTTGTTGTGTGCAGCAGCGCTGGTTATTAGGCTGCCTGCCAGTGACAGGGGATGATTTTCTTGTGTGCAGCAGCAGAGCTGATTATTAGACTGCCTGTTAGCTGTATTGCTGTGTGTACACTGCTGTGCAGAGTGCTTTTTACACAGCACCTACACAGCACTAATACTTTTATTCTTTTTTTCTGCACAGTTAACGAGGGCTCATTTTTTCCCACATCGTATAGAGCTGTATGCTCCTCACACACTACCATGTACCGGCTGGTATCACGGACAAATACATGCTGAATATCTGTGTGTGACTCTGGAAATATATACGGAGATTTACAATTTAGCCCTAAACTATATACCCCTGTTATCTTCAGATACAGTACCCTTTTTGAGCTTTGTATATTGTGGTCTAATCCATACTGAGCCTGTGAGCGTCTGTGTGTTGCTCCGGAAATCTATATGGAGATTTACAATTTACCCTAAACTATATACCCCTGTTATCTTCAGATACAGTACCCTTTTTGAGCTTTTTATATTGTGGTCTAATCCATACTGAGCCAGTGAGCGTTTGTGTGTTACTCCGGAAATCTATACCAAGATTTACAATTTACCCCTAAACTATACACCCGTGTTATCTTCAGATACAGTACCCTTTTTGAGCTTTTTATATTGTGGTCTAATCTATACTGAGCCTGTGAGCGTCTGTGTTTCACTCAGTGGAAAAATCTATTACGGAGATTTACAATTTACCTCTATACAACTGTTATCTTCAGATACAGTACCCTTTTTCAGCTTTTTATATTGTGGTCAAATCCATACTGAGCCTGTGAGCGTCTGTGTGTTATTCCGGAAATCTATACTGAGATTTACAATTTACCCCTAAACTATATACCCCTGTTATCTTCAGATACAGTACCCTTTTTCAGCTTTTTATATTGTGGTCTAATCCATACTGAGCCTGTGAGCGTTTGTGTGTTACTCCGGAAATCTATACTGAGATTTACAATTTACCCCTAAACTATATACCTGTTATGATTTGGTAGCTGAGGAGTGCAGGTAAAAAAAGGCAATACACCAGAGCAGTTGGAAACTATGAGATTGCAGTACCCTGACTAACCACCACAACCAGAGGCAGCCGTGGAGCGTTCCCATGTTGGTCCCAGACGCCTCGTCACAGCCCGAGAAACGAACTACACCCAAAGATAGATATAGGAAAGCTATCTGCCCCGGAGCAGAACCCCAAAGACAATAGAAAGCCCCAAACATGTAATGGCGGCTAGACAAGATGAAATACTGACACAGAAAGAAAATAGCATGAGCAAACGCTGGGGCCCAAACTAACTAAACAGAAAAGGACAGGAAGGGTACTTACTGCAATCCCAGAAAACCCTGAAAAGCACCAACACCACTAATTTCAAAAACACCTGAGATCGCACGACCTCTACCACCTAAATTAGTTCTCTGGTGTAACAAAATCAAAACAGCAGCCACTGAAAAAACTGGAAAAAGCAAAAGTACATACATAAGTGGCTGAACTAAACTGAGAGGGCAAAAGCCCCCGGAGGGGACCCTGAAGGCCCCCACAGAAGTGCAGGACAAAAATGAAAAAATATAGCACAAAAACAAAAAGAAGAAAATGTCTTATCTGTTAGCAGGAGATGCAGACACGACACAGCAGGCTACAAGGGAAACAGGAATGAAGGATTCAGACCAGAACAATTGATCACCGGCAACCCTGATGGGAAGGTGACTCCCTTATATAAGACCAGTCAGTAACACCTGATTCCCAGTCCTCACAATCTTCACTGGACAGACCAGCACCGCTTGTAACCACCAGAGGAAGCCTCTGCTCAGAACTCATCTCAAACCCATTCACAACAGTACCCCCCCCTTGAGGAGGGGTCACCGAACCCTCATTTGAGCAACCAGGTCGGTCAGGATGAGTTCTATGATACGCACGGATAAGTCTCCTAGCATGGATGTCCGAAGCAAACACCCAAGAATTGTCTTCCTGACCATAACCTCTCCATTTAACCAAATACTGGAGTTTCCGTCTAGAAAAACGAGAATCTAATATTTTCTCAACCACATACTCCAGATTGCCCTCAACCAAAACAGGGTCAGGAGGCACAGCAGCAGGAACCACTGGCTCAACAAACCTCTTCAACAAGGACTTGTGGAACACGTTATGGATCTTAAATGTCCCTGGAAGAAGCAAACGAAAAGAAACAGGATTAAGAATCTCCATGATCTTATAAGGTCCAATGAACCTAGGCTTAAATTTAGGAGATGCCACTCTCATAGGAATATTCTTTGAGGACAACCAGACCAAGTCCCCCACTTTAAACCGAGGACCATCAGTCCTATGCCGGTTAGCAAACCGCTGGGCCTTCTCCTGAGAGAGGGGCAACCTCTCCACTACCTGGTCCCAAATCTGTTGCATACGCTCCACAACAGAGTCAACACCTGGACAGACAGAAGCCTCCGTCTGTCCTGAAGAAAATCGAGGGTGAAACCCAGAATTACAGAAAAACGGAGACATCAAAGTGGCAGAGCTAGCCCTATTATTAAGAGCACACTCAGCCAAAGGCAAAAAAGAGACCCAGTCATCCTGATCAGCAGACACAAAGCATCTTAGATAAGTCTCCAATGTCTGGTTTGTTCTCTCAGTTTGACCATTGGTCTGAGGATGAAATGCCGAGGAGAAAGACAATTGAACACCCAGTTTAGAACAAAAAGTCCTCCAAAATCTGGAAAAAAACTGGACTCCTCTGTCAGACACAATGTTCTCAGGAATGCCGTGTAAACGAACCACGTGCTGAAGGAACAACGGCACCAATTCAGAGGAGGAAGGCAACTTAGGTAATGGCACAAGATGTATCATTTTGGAAAACCTATCACAAATTACCCAGATGGTGGTCATTCTCTGAGAAACAGGAAGGTCGGAAATTAAATCCATAGAGATATGGGTCCATGGTCTTTTGGGCACAGGCAATGGCATCAACAAACCACTAGAGCGAGAGCAAGGCTTGGAGCGAGAGCAAGTCCCGCAGGACTGCATAAATTCCCTGACATCACGAGACAAGGTAGGCCACCAAAAGGACCGACTAACCAAGTCTCTGGTACCAAAAATTCCGGGATGCCCAGCCAATGCGGAACAATGAATCTCAGACATCACACTCTTTTTCCACTGATCCGGGACAAACAATTTTCCAACCGGGCAGCGCTCGGGCCTATCCTCCTGACACCCATCCAGAGTAAGTCTCAAATTGGGCGAGATGGCGGAAAGAACTACACCCTCTTTCAAAATAACAGAAGGATCAGATAACTCAGGAGAGTCCACAAGGAAGCTTCGAGAGGGCATCCGCCTTAACATTCTTAGTGCCAGGAAAAAAGGAAACCACAAAATTAAAACGTGTGAAAAACAAGGCCCACCTGGCCTGTCTAGGATTGAGTCGCTTGGCAGATTCCAGATAGACCAGATTTTTATGGTCCGTAAGGACCACCACCTGATGTTTGGCTCCCTCCAGCCAATGTCTCCACTCTTCAAAAGCCCACTTCATGGCCAATAACCCCGATTATACCCACGTCATAATTCCCATCAGTAGGAGAAAATTTCGTAGAGAAAAAGGCACAAGGGTTAACTTTTAGGGTCTCTGATCTTTTTGGGACAAAACGGCACCTGCCCCCAATTCAGAGGCATCACCTCCACCTAAAAATGGGGGAAAAAACATCGGGCTGCCGTAGAACGAGCAGAAGGGGAATCTCTGCTTAAGTTCTGAAATGCAGAGACTGCCTCATGAGGCCAATTCACCACATCAAACCCTTTCGGGTCAAATCAGTTAATGGTTTAACAAAAAACCGAGAAATTACCAATAAAAATTTACGATAATAATTGGCCAAAACCCAAAAAATCTCTGAAGAGCCTTTAATGAAGTAGGTTGGACCCAATCACAGATGGCCTAACCTTGGGACCGGGTCCATTTCAAAAACAGATGGGGACAAAATGAATCCCAAAATGAGATCCTTTTGTACGCCAAAAAGACACTTTGATCCCTTCCCCATACAGACATTCTCTCTCAAAATCTGGAAATACAGTTTCGAACATGTTTCACATGAAGAGTCCCAGTCATTAAAAAAAATCAAGATATCATTCCAAATAAACAATCAGAAATTTGTCCACAAAATCCCTGAAAATGTCATTCAAGAAGAACTGGAAGACGGGAAAGGGGCATTGTGAGCCCAAAGGGCATCACCAGGTTACTCAAATGCCCTTCAGGGGTATTGGAAATGCCGTCTTCCATTCATTCCCCGTGCTTTAATGCGAATAAGGTTATACGCCCCCCTGAGGTCAAGCTTGGTAAACCAAGAGCGTTTTTCACCCTGGAAAACAGGTCAGAAATCAAGGTAATGGGTATTGATATTTCACAGTAATATTTTTCAAGAGACGATAATCAATACACGGCCTCAATGAACCCATCCTTTTTGGCCACAAAGAAAAAAACCCGGCACCTAAGGGTGAAGAGGATGGTCTGATATGACCCTTCTCCAATGAAAATTTCCTTGATATAAGACCGCAAAGCGTCATGTTCAGGTACAGCAAGTTAAAAAGGCAACCTTAGGGAATTATACTTACCTGGCACTAATTCAATAGCCAGTCATAGCTCCTATGGGGAGGGAAGGATGCAGATTTACTTTCGCTAAACACATCAGAAAAATCAATTTAAAAAGTCAGGAACATCCTGAGCCTAGGGGGAGGCAGAAAAAACAGGAGTGTTGGTATTTAACACATTGGCCGCCCCAACTGGTTACAGACCAGATTTCCAATCCAAAACAGATTTAGAGACTGTAACCAAGGAAACCCAGCACGATAATGTTCAATTACAAACCCCCTTTCAGCCCCGGGGAAATTTCCCCCAACACCCC